>OU343223.1:120363362-120625840 GCA_910596185.1 Chrysanthemum makinoi | reverse complement strand
ACGAATACTTTTGGAAAAACCGTTCGATGTGCAAATCTTCTTTTCTCTAGCGCATCGAATGTGTATTCATTTTCAAATTCAAAAAGTATCTCTGATTGAAAAAATGCTTTTGGAAAAACCGTTCGATGTGCGAAACATCTTTTTTCTAGCACATCGAATGTGTACTCATTTCAAATATAAAAAGTATTTTGATTGAAAATTGATCTTTCTCATAAAACCTTCGTCGTATTGCAAAACTCTTTCTTATAAGCAATACGCGATTGTTTTCAAATCAATTTTTCATCAATCGGTGAATCTCAAATTTGGGTTCACTCACTCCGTGTTGTCTTCTTTGAGACGCCCGGTTTGAGAACGACTAGAGCAATGCGAAACCCTCAAGGAGATTCCTCGAATCCTACGATCACAAAGTACTTGTATCGATCAACGGGGAACCATGGGCGTGTACCTCAATTCAACGAAAGTGATCAAAGACACTTTCGTGTGTTTTATTGCTAACTGTTTGCAGGTACATTTGGACGGTTGCGGTGATCGAATTGAGGAGTCATTCCAAAGCCGCATGCTCACAGCATCCACACTTAATTTGAAGAAATCATGACTGATACATATCTACATAACCGGCTCGATATTTCTATACTATGTTCGTGCGCTGCTGCAAATATCTTGAACCAGTAAAAGCTTCCGCTACTCTGATGGAAAGATGTCATGATTCAAAAGTGTGAGCATGTCGGTCCGTAAGTCACAACTTCACATGATGGCAACACAACAAAAGGGTGATCCAGAGAGATTTTTTGTGGCTGATGATCTCAATGAAAGCTCGAAGATCATCAAAGATGTGGATCGGTTAAAGGCCTCCACTAAAAGTACAAAATATGCGAACTTTGAAGAATCGCTACAAAAGCACAAAGATTGCGGAACTTGAAGAATTGAAGTCTACGAGCTCACGAACAAAGTCAAGAATAGAATGCTAGGATTCAAAATGTAAAACATGGGGTGACCTCCCTTAGGGGGAGATTGTTAGGAATTAGAAAATTCCATAGTGAAGAGTCGGTCACCCCAAATATTATATAGCACAAGTTAGCTCGTAGACTTGTCATTAGTTACGTTATTTAGTAGTTTATTTATTAGTTTGTAGCGTAGTATAGCTTAGTGCAACACCGTGGAGGAAGGACGGGTCTTTACCCACTGTATACCTGATCCATAGACCGATAGGAGGTCGTTATGTCTGTAACTATAAATACCCCTTCCATCCATGGAAGGGGTGGTGCTTCTCATTCAATCTAATATTCCCTTTGTGTAAACCTCTAGCAAGAACACCCTCTCTCTCTCTACTAACTCTCTAACTATGGCAATCATGTATTTTGATCATCCAAGACCACCCGAATCATCAACACAATAAATATTACGATCCTACAGACAATAAAGAAATAAAATATTGTAACCTTGTCTTCACCAGAGGAATGTATTCATGTTATCTTTTAGGCCAAATAGAGTTGCACAAATCGCCTCAACCCACCCTATCTTGACCTGCACCAAAAAAGAATTATTACGAAACGTGTTTTGACCCATTGTGCGGCACCTAACTTTTCTCCTTAATATTAGGATTTAGGAGTAATATTAGGAGCAATGGAAAGCATTCATAATACTTTTATTAGAATCTTACTTTTTCCATATCAAATTACTCGCTCCAAATATAACTTGGTTATGTACCATGTTTTCTGATCTTCCACTTTAATAGAACAGTTGTTTAAAAACTGTTTTGTAACTTCCTTCCTTAACAAAGACATATGTAAGATTATGAGACATAAAAATGGTAATTACAGTCGCAAGATTAGGAAATCACATTGGCATAACCCAAATGGACCAATTCATAAGTGGGTTGAAATTGCTACATTTTCTAAATATGTTAACCTAGGATCAAAAGAAGTACCTTGATATGCTGATCAATGCTGAAACCATCCAATTGATTAAGTAGTTCTAACATAGTTCATTGCACCTCCCTATCACCCCTAACTTCACCAAGGTAATGCGACCACACATATAATCACCTTTCTTATGCACTTGATGTTGTTCTACCTCCAAATACAGCTCACTTAAAAGCTTTATAGGATTTTGCATCATTTTAGATGGTGAACTAAACTTCCTTAGAAGAATCTCATGAAAAGAATCAAGGATTAGCTTCCTGTGGAACTTTTCTTTCTACAGATTGCTGAATCATGGATATTCCAATACCAAAAATAGCTCGGGGTTAATCAGATGACCAGAGGAATGGAACTCGAATCATCCAAGGAGGAGCCCTGAAGCTAAGAGGATCTCTAAGATGTATCTTTCCTTCAAGTTAGTCGTATCACATAGAGATGCAATGTAATATGTCCGACATTCATTTTGTTCAGAGTGGAGCCTTTTAATTTTTTGAACCAAATGCTCAACTTTTTTTGGTTTTCACCGGGTGAACCGTGTGAGGAATGCGTCGAGATGATAGTTGTTGATAGAAAACATGTGTAGCTTCATATCAATTTTTAACAATCTCACGGGTAAACTGTGAGGAATCACGAGATGATAGTTGTTGATAGAAAACCACTTGTGGCTTCATATCAATCTTTAAGAATCTCCACAACAGGATCTTGAGTAGCATCATCTGTTAATAAAATCATAGTACACATGTAAGAATATGATAAACATGATTATGTGAGGTATAGATATTTTCTTAAGTATAGGTAGCAATTTTGACCCATTTCTATATGAATGGACAGATTGATTTACAATTCATCTCTATTGGGTCAAAAAGGATAACAAAAAGCTAGAAAAGACAAGCATAAAAGATGCTAAAATATTGTTAATGCATACATACTTGATCCTTTAGGGTACTCTTGTAGTGAGAAAGAATAAACCAATCAGCTAATAAATTCAAGATCGCAGAGCCAAAAAGACGGATCTACCCCTTCTAGTTCGTCGTTCCGTTTCAACTTATGCCTGTTTGTATCTATACAACTCAAGGTCAAAAGCCTTATAACTTCCATCTGTCATTCCAGTTCAAACTGGTCCAATTCTAGTTGTTGGTGCTGACCCGAAACTCATAAAGGATGTTGAACCATTGTATTATTTCGCGTACACTCGGGTATGGGATATTTAGTAATATCACGTCCGATTTGCTGTGATATAAAAATATAAAAATGTAAAAAACAAACACACATGAGTCTTAATCTATAGGTGAATGGTACATATTTTGCAAATTCTTTTTATCAATTTTTAATCCTCCACTAAAGTTCACAATGAAGTGAAACTTAGTAAGAATCAACTAAAATAAGAGGTGAACCCGTTGATAATTTAAGTAGATCTTGTTTTTATAACAATTCCATCTTTATCTATCTATCTCCATCTCTACTCTGGTCTGATTCTAACACTTCCATCAAACTGCAAAAGAAATAACAAATTCATGATTCATGTAGATAAAAATTAACTCAAATTTCTCGAGTATCCAATCACATACGCATGTATAAATACCTCTTTTAGTCACACTAATTAGAGGCTCTTTGAGGAGTTATTTTTCTTACTAAAATACGATAAAAGGTACCTTTGGTTATGGCCCATGCCTTGTATCACCTGTGCCTACCATCCAAGATTAGTTGAAACAAAGGTTTTTCAATCCCTTCCTACTCTTCACTATAGAGATAGTGACATAAATTTGACCATGGATGAAAACTTCAATTAATAGTTATTCCAATACACACTGCAATAGGGAATTGACTACGGTTAAGTTTAAACGGCATCTTATTTTAGTTATAGTGGCATAGCCCATCCGATGGGCGGGCGAGCCTTATGAATATCACTGAAAAACAGTTAGTAAAGGTAAATAACATATTGGTGTAAGAGCATAAATATCAGTTTCAGATCCTAAATGAACTACGTAATGGGTATATTTCAGGCATGAAAAAATCTATCACATTTGGATTTCAGCGTTGGTAGTTGAACAGCTCAATTACGCCTTTCCTTAGATTTTGAGGGTCATATAGTGATCCTACATGAATAAATTTCGTAGTTCCCTTGTATAATCCTTAAAAAAGGAATCTAAGCTGATTTTGAGTGTTTCCTATGGGCTTTCTAGAACCTATTATGTACCTTTGAATACTATGTTTGAGTACTTCAGTTGTTAGGTAGTAGTTCAGGTTTTTTAGCAAAACCAGGAGTACTTGATAACAATGTATTGTTCTGAGATGTTGCCATTATGTTTTACATTTATTGTTAGCTTTGCTATTGATTTTTTGCAGTATCATAGGTATAGCATCAATTCCTTCTCTTACATTTGTCATTACTTTAATACAAACCATCTGATCTGAGTATGCCAATTTATTTTCCCTCTTATGCTACAAGAATAACTCAACATGTTTATGTTTGACACCAAGCTGTTGGTGCACACAAGCTTTCAAACGGTAGGTCTTAGTATAGAAGCATCTTTATCCCGTATTTATAAGATTTTAAGGGTCATATAGACTATACTGATCCTACTTTAAGCTTTTTATGCAGCTCCCTTGCATATTCCATGGAAAAGGAGTCTAAGCTAACATTCACTGAAAATTATCAGGAAAAAGAAAAGTAGCAACTTTTATATTGCGACTATATGCAATTTTTCATTGTTATTCTCACCTTGATATCAGCTTTGGGTAAATTGGAATCATTTTACTCTTTTGGTTCATCCTCATTAGTAGCATTTTCAGCTTTTTCCTTTGAACTTGACTCGTTACTTTTTCCTAAGGTACCACGTGACTTCATCCTTGTTAAATTTCTCATTCATCGCACTAAGATCAAACTCCTAGGTAAATTTCACACGGTCGTGAAGCCCGAATCAACTAAAGACAAGAAAATTAATACACACAATCAGGTCATAGTATAATAGTACACACCAGCATAGAGTATAGAAAATTGCCCCAAATCCTTTGCCTCTTTCACGCCCTTTGTAATTGTAATTTTGGCGGTTGTGGTAAGTAGCTCCAGTAGACACCTTAATCGGCGCCTTACTGAACTTGATTTTTTTGAAGAGAAATTAACTCTCATAGACTATTATGTAAGTCATTATTTCAAGTTCAAATATTTTTTGAACAATTTCCGTTTAACCTGAGCTTTGCTAAAGCTACCGACAACTCGTAGTGGCTACGACATTGCTATCCTAGAAAGTATGTCATCTGCTTTTTTATTCAAAGAATACTACATCTCAAATATTCATATAAGGACTTAAAGGTTCAAGTTGGATTGCTTTGCATTTTTCCTGGTCCCAAGCCTTAAATGAATATACTAAAAAGTAAGATATGAAACTGCTATTTTGACCAGTTTCTTCTAAAGATTAATAATACACTACATAAATCATTGCTCAATGAGGATTAAGCACTGACAATAGGGTACATGGGCACGAACACATTTGAAGCGAAGACACAAGAGATAAATTTGATTAATATATCTAAAAACCTCAGAACCTTAAAGCAACCAATATAACAAGAATCAAAACCAAAAATACAAAGTATTCATTGTATTGCTAATTGGGTTTTATCTAAGACATCATCTAGGATGAAGTCAACCATTCCTTTTTTGCAAGAGGGGCTGAAGTAGAACTGAAATATGTGTTTCTTCCCCTTAATTGCTTGTATTTCAGGTGGGATTTGATGAGGATCAGGCATTTGAAGCTTTTGAACTAACTTGTAGCATTATAATCTGGTAACAACATGAACGCTAGGAGTGAAAATTGTGAAATGAAATGTTACGGAGTGATATGCAATGAAATCTTTGAAGTTGTACCTGTAAGTTTGAAGTAGAGGGGATTGCAATATTTCAAGTGTATATACTCGAAAATGTGAGCCGACTAATCCCAAGGCGACTACCCTTTTGGATAGGCCGGAGCCAGAACCTCTATGGCCACACGATATTAGAATTATTGAGTAAATAAGTTGTGTTATTTGTTACGGTGTTACCTGTAAGTGGGATTTGTAGTGGGCCATGATCCATGTATTCGAATACACCACTGTCGTTTTTGACTTTTTTTCTGCACATCGTATATGATATGTAGTACCATTCTCTTGTTGTGTTGATGTTGGCTAATGTCCCTTCGCATGTAAACATGACCGCGTGCAATCGTTTTTGCACAATGAGGTTTGGATTTGTGTTTGGTTAACATTTATACAAAAAAGGAGACTTCAAAACTGATTGAAAAAATAGATAAATAAACTGTTAAAACCTTTATCTTATTTGAATGCTTCAAGTGTAGTAATCCAAAACTAAAACCATGCAAATTTACAGTTAAAATCATTATTTCTAAAAAATGAATCTCAATTTATCTTATGCATGTCACTATGAGTAACAATTGATTCCATTGTAGTATTCTCAAACAATAAAACCGCCTCAACACTTTACTCAGTACCAAACAACCCGTTCCTCACATTCTCACCCAACTAATGGTTTAATACTTTTATCTATTAAGTTGCATATATATGGTTACTAATACCTAACCACAATCTAACTTAGACATCTGAAAACTTAATATAGAGACATAGACATCTAAAAATTAAATTGAATACCTGATGGGATATGGTGATATAGAAACTTGTGAATACTTGACGACTATACGATTACTCCGACCTGATCTGAAAGAGAGATGATTAAATCACATTAGCTAACTTAAAGCATGAAAATATGAAAACTAAATCTGCGTTCCAAATAGGCGTGACTTCTAAAAGTATGATAAGTGACCCGGTCTACCAGCACAGGAATAGTGACTCATCACAAGTCGGCATATACACAATAGTGATTACTTAATTTTCTTTACCATACTCAGAACCTGAAGATAAAGTTGATCCTTATTAGTCACTACAAAGAAAGTAAGTATGGTACATGAAATGGGAGGAGATCGCGTACGGTAACCTTTCTGCATAAAAATGTTATTCTCGTCGGGTCAGGTAGCTGTTGTAAGTCGACGTTTTCTTCCTCAGAAGCTTGTATACAGCAACCATTTTTATACCTTCAATAGTAATCGTTGACTGCCATGTATTAAGATGGAAAGATAATTCAATAACATAATTAAAATAAATTAAAAAATATTATACTCTAACTTGGAACATGTATGTGGGTTGCGTATAACTATTCCTTGTCGTAAATCAATTACAGACCAAAGATCCACCGTTGTAAATCCAAATCACAATCCACATTAGAAACGGACAAATGCAATAGAAACTGAAATTTAACTTATTGCAACTTATTGAGCCTCTCATTAGCCAACTATATATACATAAATACGCATAATCATCTATTAAACAATATTGGTGGCCTCTTAATTAAGTAATATCAATACAGCTAATATGATCTTTAAGAGCATTTATAAGTTGACCCTATAATATTAAGGTTCATAGTGGTAAACCAGTACACTTTCAATGTTTTGGCCAACCCGTAAACATTGTTTAGGAATTTACTCCCTTGACTTTTTTTGGGTCATTATGTTCAAACACCCCTTATATCTTCAGTTTCGAAAGAAACAATGAATATAACCTTAACCATGTATAATACCAAGTCTTACACCATGTCCAAACACCCATTATGAGACCCCACCCAAACACTCATTATGGATCTCCTGAAAATCGGATCTGACCCATGATCTTACTAAATAGATCCTGGGGATCTCACCCAAGATCCAACGTATAAATAAAACTGGATCATGACCCGGATCGACCCGTTTATACTATATTTTACCTTTTTTTAGAAAAAAAATAAGCTTTATAACTGATTCTTCAAAATATATGCTAGACTAAATTTACAAAAGAATGCCGGTTTATCTTCGTACGTATATTAAACCAAGTCTGGCAATATTATAAATAAAGGATGTTAAATGGACTACATATTATGCTGATTTATGTGAGTATGAGGAGTTAGACTTATAATAGCTATGAATTATTGCAGAAAACTGATAGGAGCTCGATATTACCTCAAAGGTTATGAAGCACGATATGGTCATCTGAATACCACCCAAGACAGGAGGTCTCCACGCGATATGGATGGAAATGGGACGCACACGGCCTCAACAGCTTGGAGGCCGGGCTCCCAACGCCTCAGCCCTTGGTGGATTTTCCAGTGGGACCGCTTTTGGTGGTGCACCAATGGCTCGGCTAGAAATTTACAAAGTCTGTTGGCCCGTACCATAAAGATCGACAATAACTTCATCTTTAACAGCCTAAAATGCATAAAACATCATAGATGGGTTTATAACAGAAACTAACTGTTACATTCAATACACATTGTTAACAGATGAGTTAAATGTTGGGAATTATACGTTTGAGTTGATAAGACAAAAAGAATGAAACAAGAGGGACTTAATACGACAAGAAGGAAACCTACAAAAAGATGGAAGGACTTGCTTGCAAAAGAAGTTTTATTTATTAGTCCTTTGTAGTATTTTGTAAACCCTAATCCTCTAGTATATAAAGAGGACATAGGTGTAAGTTTCATACAAGTCTTCCATAATGTAGACGTCTAGTAAAGGTGTGTGTTGATAAGGTTTTAAAAGGTACCTTTTTGAGGGGTCGTTTAAGCCCTTATTTGATCACTTTTGTATCCGTTATTGCTTAATATCGTTCCTTTTCACTTTTTAGGTCTCTTGAAGGCAAAATGCTGGAATGGCACTTATTTGGACGAAAAGGCGCGATTATACGAAGAAAATGGCCAAAGTCAGAATCGAGACACTCAAAGCTGCTGAAAACATAAGGTGACGGCGTCAAGTGTTAAGTGTGACCGCCGGAGGATCTTTGTGACGGGACAGAAGCCAAAACTCCCATTTTCAAGTGACGACGTCAAGTTATAAAAGAGTAGGCCGTCGCAACTCAGACTGCCTAGATGTAATCCGACGGCGCCGGCTGAAGAGGACGGCCACAAGCATAAGGTGACGCCGTCGCAAGTCTAACGTGGCCAAGACGAAACCCTAATGACGGCGACACCACGGCGTCACAAAACATAAAGTGACGCCGTCACATGTGTAATATTATATATAGAATCCGAATTTTTCAGTATTTGGTGTGTAGTCTTTTGGAGTAGAAACCTAAACCGAACCAAGGCTGTCTTGTACAGTATTTTAGGGTTCCAAACCCTATCTTACACCAAGATAAGTGTTTTACTTCATTAATACAATTATGTCTTTGATTATTTGTGTGTATGCTTGCATGTTTTCCATGTCCGGCTAATTTACTTGTGTGTTTGCTTAGGGAATATGAAACTTAACTATTGAATATTGATTGGTTGTTTCTTATCTTAGTTGATTAATGATCAAGTAATGCGATAGGTCATTCGTTGTGTACTTAATGCTTGATTAAATCTTTGTGAACCTTAGAATATGACTCCTTGAGTAGTTGTAAGCTAAACCATCCAAAGAGTGCCTTAGAGTAAGAGTTTATTATCCCTAGTGGGTTTTGTAGACGAGACCCTTTGGTAAGTTCAAAGAGTTAGGGAGAAACGCATACCCTACAACCTTAGACACACAACGCAACTAGGAATAAGGACGTGACAATTCAACCACCAATAGGAGATAATTAAGGAGTAGTAAAACCTAAGTAAACACATCTTTAAACTATCATACGAGCACACATTAATTAGACATAGACTACATACACCTTAGATTAGATAATTAGATAAGTAGAGTAATCGGTAGCAATACCAACCCCCCCAAATTCAAAACCCGAGATTCGTACCTTTCCTTTCCTTAAAAGATATAAAAAGATAAAAAAAATAATCTTCCTCAACCACAACCTTAGCGTAGTAACTTCTCACTAGCATTCCTATTCCCCTAGAGAACGATATCAATACCCATGGCTTACCCTAATACTACACTACAACGATTAGGTTCACTGCCTAGGGTGTTGAAAAACTTGCTCGACGAAAAGAAAGTTCCTTTGACCCCGAACGACGCGTGTAGCGTTATCAAGTTTTTGGCGCCGCTGCTGGGGAATAGAATAGCTAGTTAGTAGTCCACCTCGTTTAGGTTTCTTTACTTGATTCCTATCAAGTAAACCTTTTTTCTCATTTTTAGCTACCTCTTAGTCTATCACCCTTCTTCGTGACCTTTGTTCGTAGCCCCATCACTTTTCATCATGGAAGGTGATAACCACCCACCATTCATCAACCCACCACCAATTGACCCGCCAAGAGCCCGTACTCTTGGTGAATACTCAAGACCAAGCCACTCAGGCTATAGGAACACCATTGAGCTTCCCGACCAAGCCCAAACTACGGCCCTGCGATCCGACACCATCCGGTTGGTGCAAAACGGATGTGCATTCCATGGACTTCGCTCCGTAGATCCAAATCAGCATCGAGGGATTTCTCAAAATTGTCGATTCCATCGACCTTGATGCTACTACTCGGGAGACCACGCGCCTGCGTCTCTTCCAATTCTCTCTACTGGACCAAGCTAGTAATTGGCTTGAGCGACTTCCCACTGGCTCCATCTCAAGTTGGGATGATCTTACCACTCGCTTTCTTGCTCAATTTTTCCCACCGGGGAGAACCACTAAGCTTAGGAATGACATCTTGATGTTCCAACAACGTCAAGGTGAATCTCTACGAAGCATGGACTCGATTCAAGGACTTACTTCATAAAGTCCCTCATCACGGCATTGATCTTTGGCTCCAAGTCCAAATTTTCTGTGATAATGTCAACTTCCCCACCAAGCGATCCATTGACCAAGCGGCCGGTGGAAAACTTAGTGATATCACCGCGGAAGAATCATGGGGTATGATAGAGGACCTCGCCCTCTATGACAACGAAAGTTGGGATGACCCCTGTGAGCTGCCCAAAACCGTTAAGGCAATCTCCTTGCCTCCTTCCGACCGTAGGATGATTGAACTTGAAGATCAAGTAAAATTCCTAATGAGTTCCTACGAAAATCCTAAGTCCTCACGTCAAGTGAATAAAATCACTCTACCTTGTGAGTTATGTAGTGGTCCCCATGACACTCGTGATTGCACAAGACTTCCCGAACAAGCTTTTGCGGACTACGCCTCCATGTGTACCGACGGAGCGGGAGAAAAGTGGTACACTTTCAAGCCCGAACAAAACAACTTAGGAAACTCTTACAACCCCTCATGGAAAAATCACCCTAACCTTAAGTGGAACTAAAACTCAAGCACACCCCAAAGCTCATCTAGTCCACCTAATAGGTTCAACTCTCTAAACACCAGGAACCCCACTAATCTTGAGGCAATTGCATCTAGATTCCTGTCATCTCAAGAGACTCGATTGACTAAGCTTGAAGACGATTTTAAGCAAAGACAAAGCGAGATGACAAACAAGCTTGATGCCCTCTTAAAAGCCTTCAATGAACGGGAAGTTGGAGCACTCCCAAGTGACACTATAAAGAACCCAAAAGTGAATTCGATCTCGGGGACTTCATGTTCTTGTTCACCATGGGAGAACACACATCCATGCCCCTCACACCCAACGGTTCACTCGGTAAACGCTATCAAAAAGGGTTCCAAGCCATCCAAAAGGTACCAAGGCCCTGCACCGTTGGTGGAACCCACTCTTGAGAGACCCGTCAACCAAGAATCCAAACCTAGTTTAGAGGAGGAGTACAAGGAACTCCATCAAGAAAAACCGATTCTTGAGGTCTTAGCTCATGCACCTTATTATAATGCTTTAAAAGAAAAATATGAGTTAGAACTTAAGCTTGGAAAACATGGGTCCGCTTTTGTGCGAAATTGTTAGGATCAGGGGAGAATAATCGAGAATAATCAGTAGCAAAACAAAAGGAGATCAGACAAAAGTTTCTTGTATTACAAATAAAAGGATACAAGATGAGTGTATTGTATACAAATGAAAAGGATTAGCCCTTATTTATACTAATGGCTAATATGATTCTAGAAGCTTCTAACCTAAATATCCTAGATATTTCATAATATAGTTTCTACTAATCTCTAGATAATTCTTCTTAAGTATCTCCTTTTCTAGATTCTTCTAAAATACCCTTTAGACCAAAAATACTAAACTACCCTTAGGAGGTGAAGTCACAATATCTAACAATCTCCACCTTGAGTTCAACTCCTAAGTAACACCATATCTGATTCCAAGTTCCAAAGGCTAGAGATACTAGCCAATTTCAAATCAAACGATCGATTCCCAAAAGCTATCTGAAACAAAATCGATCCAAAACAAATGCCGATAACTTCACAACGAACAATCAAATGTTAGCCGAAAAATTCAAAACGGCTTAACCGAACAAACCAATCGGCTCAAACGATCTTCACCGGCGACAATCAAATTCAGGCAACAAACTTCAAAAGCCTGACAAACGAAGATCCAAATTTCCAGGCTGACAAATTCCAAACGATTGAACAAAATTCAAACGACCTGATTATAACCAAGTCTTCAAACACCAAATCTATCTTCAAATGCAAATACCAAATTCAAATTCTAATGACCCACTTATATAATAAGGATTACGGCCAACATTCAAAGTACCTCACAATCTGAACCCGAGTCGTCTTTAGCAACGGTCGCTACCTGACCTTTTTCCTTAAGTTTAGGACAATTGTACTTCCAATGGCCTTCCTCTTTGCAATAATTACAAATATCTCGAGAATTGGGACCTCGAGAACGTGATGATGCTCCACCTTTATCTTTACCCTTTTCAAATCGATATTGACCCCTATCACGACTTGTAGTTGATAAGCCGACAGGTTGATCTTCCAAAGTTCCCAATGCTTGATGACGAAGCTCTCGGGAATGCAAACTAGATCGAACATCTTCTAATGTGATGGTTTCTTTACCAACAACAAAGGAGTTTACAAAGTTCTCATACGAGGGAGGTAACGAAACAAGCAGAATAAGAGCAAAGATCTTCATCATCAATCTTGACATCAACATTCTTCAAATCCATCAAGATCGAGTTCAATGCATCAAGATGATCTTTTAATGATGAACCTTCTCTCATTCGAAGCGAAAACAAACGTTGCTTCAATAACAACTTGTTCGTCAACGACTTTGTCATATAAAGCTTTTCTAACTTCTTCCACACACCGGAAGCCGTTTCTTCATCCGCAACCTCGCAAAGAACCTCATCCGATAAAGATAGCAAAATAGTGGAATGGGCCTTTTCATCTTGTGAGGCATATTTTGCATCCGTCATATCAGCCGGTTTGGGGCCGGCTAGAGGTGCCCAAATACCTTGTTGTTTCAATAAGGCTCGAACCTTAACTCGCCACAAACTGAAGTTGCTTTTGCCATTGAACTTCTCAACAACACTAACCGATGATGATATTTGAGAAGACATAATATTCAAACGGGTTTACTAGTGATGTTCTGTAACAAAACCTCTCACAAGACAAATTCTGATCTTCCACAACACAAATTCTGATCTTGATTTCTCCTACCTTCAAACCCGATCGAACAAAGAAACACCAAACACCAAAACGAAGAACAGATCCAAAATGATATCAAGATATTGAATCTTGAAAATCAACCAGATCTTGCTTCAAACACGATCGGTTATCTCTGATACCAATTTGTTAGGATCAGGGGAGAATAATCGAGAATAATCAGTAGCAAAACAAAAGGAGATCAGACAAAAGTTTCTTGTATTACAAATAAAAGGATACAAGATGAGTGTATTGTATACAAATGAAAAGGATTAGCCCTTATTTATACTAATGGCTAATATGATTCTAGAAGCTTCTAACCTAAATATTCTAGATATTTCATAATATAGTTTCTACTAATCTCTAGATAATTCTTCTTAAGTATCTCCTTTTCTAGATTCTTCCAAAATACCCTTTAGACCAAAAATACTAAACTACCCTTAGGAGGTGAAGTCACAATATCTAACAGAAATAATTTACCTAAGAAGTTAGACGATCCCGGGCTATTCACTCTTCCGTGTAGGCTTGGAACTTCCAAACCTCTCGACGCTCTAGCCGACTTAGGGTCATGCATCAATCTTGTTCCGTTGTCCCTCCATAGAAGCCTTAACTTAGGTAAAATAGAACCAACGGAAACCATCTTAGGTCTAGCGGACGGTAGTGTTGCACATCCGGTAGGAATAATAAAAGACATGGTAGTACACGTAGGAGAATTGACTCTTTTGGCCGACTTCCATGTGCTAGACATGAATAAGGACCCGACATGCCCCTTACTAGTAGGAAGAGGATTCTTAGCTACCGCTAGTGCCATCATCGATTGTAAGATGTCCAAAATAGTGGTAGGAGAAGGGAGTGCTAGGTCAATTTACGATGTCAAAAAGCATACGTACTACAAAGAAGAGGAAATCCCACATGAGATTAAGTTAGATAGAGAGCCTTCTAGATATGGACCTTGGATAGATAAGAACCCCATAGGCCCCCAAAGACCTTTTTACCTAGATGAAGCCTTCACTAGTAAAGCAACTTTCCAAGAAAAAGAAATGGCTAGGGACATGGAAGTGAACCCCGTTCGAGGACGCCTTAGTATTTAGGAAGATGATCGAGTTCTTAGGAAGCTTGCCCGTCAACCTTGTCATGAATAAGTGGAAAGTTGAGAAATATAAAAACAAATGGGATTGGGATAGACCGCCTAGTGACGGTAATGGAGAATGGCACATTAGGATAACAATCTATGATCCCGATGGAGAAAAGTTTGAAAAGGCATATCTAACCGAACGTACTATTAGGAACTTAAATGATAAGTTTGATCCTTATGACATTGTGGAGGATAGGCTTACTTATATAGGTACGTAGGAGCACGACTACGAGTCTAGCTACAAGACTCTTAAATAAAGAAAAGCGCTTTGTGGGAGGCAACCCATGCTTAATTGTTTGCTTGTTAGTGTCATATATCTTTTATTGATTGTTTATTCTCATATTTAAATTTGTAAAAATGCTTTATTTTGTTTTTAACCTCGTCTTAATTGCATATAAAGGTATTTTACATAAGGGATAAGTGTAGGGAGGATTACACACGTTTTCAAGGAAACATAAACATGAGAATAACAATTCATTAAAAGATATATTTGTGTGTTTGTTCGAGTCAAATGCTTGTATCGAGTCATAATGGATGTTTTGCAGAAATTTTTTCCAGATTCTAAAGATGTAAATTTTCCAGAATTTTTCTCAAGAAAATCGCAGACCAGTTTTTGTCAGGATAACCTGACGGCGTCAGGATCGCAACCTGACGGCGTCAGGAAGGAGTAAACAAAACAGATTACTTTTTCTCGTTTTTCGAGCTACTTAAAAAAAATTTGGAATTTTCCAGGTCTTAATTTTCCAGAAATTTTGTAAACATCCATTCCACAAGCATTATATCCTAGTTTAAATCTAGTCTTATATATATTATTACCGCCGATTTTACGCGAAGGTTTCGTTTGTTTCTTCATAGGTGCAGGTTTAATTTATCAAGAAGAAGTTACATAAGATTGGAAGGAGCTTTTCACGCATAAATTCTTCTTGGAAAGAATTTAACCACTACTTCACACACGGATCCTACCGAGCTAATCAGGGGAGTACTAGTTTCTTTCGTTTTTGATTACCTTCCATTATCATAACTTTGATACTTTCGGGGAACATTGGGGACAATGTTCAGTTTAAGTGTAGGGAGGGAAAATAAAACGGGAACTTTGAAACTATGCTTATCCTTGATTATTTACTTTGTCCAATTGTATTTGTGTAATAAACCATGAAAAAATATCGGTTAGGGTAATTTTGGCACCAAATTTAAAATTTTTCATGACATATAGGAGTGGGCCATTAATCTTAACAAAAGCGTCTCACGGATAGGAAGTTATATGACTAGCACAAAAACCCTTTACCACCTAAATTCCACCCAAAATGTGAGGATCGGCCTTAGATTAGTAAGAATTAAAGCATTCATCTTTAATGCTTAGAGTGTAAACCGGTAGTATATTAGATTCTAGAACTTGTTTTGTGATGCATTCCGAGATCGCTAGTAAGACTACACTTGTGTAGTTAGGAATAACTAAATGATAAGAGGCATTAGGATAACCCTTGTTTGATACCCGTAATATAATTACTTCTTCCACATCGGTTGAGTAATTCCCCCACAACCTTTGCATTGTACTCATCTTTAGTACACGATACCCCTAGTTAACCCCTCAGAGCCTATCCTTTTCGCGGTTCTCGTGATGTTTTGGTTATTCCGGAATATCAATGAAGAGCATTGTTTACACCCCACCCCCAAATGTACACCCAAATCGCCTTAGCCTACCTTGTATGCACTCACTTTTAGTGCATTATTGTTATCACCTTAAACCCTTAGTTCAATTATCTAGTTGCTTGCATGAGTTGCTAAGTCGAGTCATATCCTTTGTATACAGTTTTGGGACGATTGGCATTCATAGGAAAAGTTAAAGTTTATGAAATGACGGGAAGGGAACGTTAAATTCAAATTCCCTTTGTTTGCGTAATAATGTACCCCAAGTGTTTTGATCTTTTCAATTCGGGTCAAATTAGTGTTAGAGTAATAAAAACTCAAGTGTAGGGATGTGCCTATAAATCCCTATCATTTTGATGTTGCTGTAGAGGATGGTAGAGTAAAAGTGTATGATTAAAAAAAAAAAAGAGAAAAAAAAATAGAAAAAAAAGAGAAAAAGAAAAAAATAGAGTATGAAAAAAAAAAACCATACGGGCTACCATCGTACATCTATCCTTTAATTTTATGTTTGTTTATTTCAGTTAGCTAGAGTTTAGAGTGTCGAGTCTTGGCTTAGCAACGCCATTCTTCGTATGCTTGTAACATAAGAGATTTTTGACTTACCACCACTATATAGCCTATCCCACCAAACCCTTTGTTTCCCTACCATAAGCCTAACATTACAACCCTTTAAAGACCTCTTTGATAGTCTTTCCTAGGTGCTTACGCCAAAGCGACGGAGGTTTGATCTATTCTCAAGCCTATGGTAATCTATGTACTAGGACCGGTTAATGAGTGTTTATCTTCCATTTCCAATTTGTTATATTTCATATACACCCGAGAGATGTGAGTATCCAAACACCCTATGTGAGGTGCTAGTATGTAATTTCCGTGCTTGTTATGACTTTTGCGGGGCTTATATGTGTTGCGGACTGTTTTAAACCAATGCTTCATGACCTCTAACTTATAAATTAATTGGCTAAAAGCACATTTGCTTGAGGACAAGAAAATACCAAGTGTAGGGATATTTGATAAGGTTTTAAAAGGTACCTTTTTGAGGGTCGTTTAAGCCCTTATTTGATCACTTTTGTATCCGTTATTGCTTAATATCGCTCCTTTTCACTTTTTAGGTCTCTTGAAGGCAAAATGCTGGAATGGCACTTATTTGGACGAAAAGGCGCGATTATATGAAGAAAATGGCCAAAGTCAGAATCGAGACACTCAAAGCTGCTGAAAACATAAGGTGACGGCGTCAAGTGTTAAGTGTGACGCCGTCGGAGGATCTTTGTGACGGGACAGAAGCCAAAACTCCCATTTTCAAGTGACGACGTCAAGTTATAAAAGAGTAGGCCGTCGCAACTCAGACGGCCTAGATGTAATCGCACGGCGCCGTCAAGAGGACGGCGTCACAAGCATAAGGTGACGCCGCCGCAAGTCTAACGTGGCCAAGACGAAACCCTAATGACGGCGACACCACGGCGTCACAAAACATAAAGTGACGCCGTCGCATGTGTAATATTATATATAGAATCCGAATTTTTCAGTATTTGGTGTGTAGTCTTTTGGAGTAAAAACCTAAACCGAACCAAGGCTGTCTTGTACAGTATTTTAGGGTTCCAAACCCTATCTTACACAAAGATAAGTGTTTTACTTCATTAATACAATTATGTCTTTGATTATTTGTGTGTATGCTTGCATGTTTTCCATGTCCGGCTAATTTACTTGTGTGTTTGCTTAGGGAATATGAAACTTAACTATTGAATATTGATTGGTTGTTTCTTATCTTAGTTGATTAATGATCTAGTAATGCGATAGGTCATTCGTTGTGTACTTAATGATTGATTAAATCTTTGTGAACCTTAGAATATGACTCCTTGAGTAGTTGTAAGCTAAACCATCCAAAGAGTGCCTTAGAGTAAGAGTTTATTATCCCTAGTGGGTTTTGTAGACGAGAACCTTTGGTAAGTTCAAAGAGTTAGGGAGAAACGCATACCCTACAACCTTAGACACACAACGCAACTAGGAATAAGGACGTGACAATTCAACCACCAATAGGAGATAATTAAGGAGTAGTAAAACCTAAGTAAACACATCTTTAAACTATCATACGAGCACACATTAATTAGACATAGACTACATACACCTTAGATTAGATAATTAGATAAGTAGAGTAATCGGTAGCAATACCAACCCCCCCAAATTCAAACCCCGAGATTCGTACCTTTCCTTTCCTTAAAAAATATAAAAAGATAAAAAAATAATCTTCCTCAACCACAACCTTAGCATAGTAACTTCTCACTAGCATTCCTATTCCCCTAGAGAATGATATCAATACCCGTGGCTTACCCTAATACTACACTACAACGATTAGGTTCACTGCCTAGGGTGTTGAAAAACTTGCTCGACGAAAAGAAAGTTCCTTTGACCCCGAACGACGCGTATAGCGTTATCATGTGTGTGTCCTAGGCGTAGTGTATAAGCGCCTAGGGATAGTTAGTTAGTTGATTACCAGATTAGTAGTTATTGTTTAGTTAGAGATGATGATAAAAACCTTGTTCAATAACAAAGAATTGATTAGTTTATTCCGATGTGCATGTTATTAGTCTTTGTTATTGATCCCTAGCTGAGCTTATAAATGATCTTATCAAGTGGTATCAGAGCGGGGAGCTCTTGATGTAGGGATCTACAAGGTTTTTCAAAGAAGAAGGAAGAAAAATTCGAATCCAGAAAATTTTCGTATTGTTTCTGCAGGGCTGTTTTCAAACAGCGATAACTTTTTAGTGAACCGTTGGATCGGGATAAAATTCGAACTGGAGTGTCTTGGTAGATCTATCTTTAATCTCACTGAAGGGATCATTGAGCTGAGCTCTCAATCAAAAGTTATAAGCCGTCGAAGTGTGCTGCAGAAACTAAAAAATTCCGTAAGGTTACTACAGCACTGTTTTGTAACGATCATAACTTTTTCGTTAACCGTTGGATCGTGACGAAATTTTAGGTGGACATTCTCTGTATGATAATCTAACTTTTCACTAGAGGGATTGTCGATTTGAGCTTTTATATGAAAGATATATGCTGTCGAAGTTGGCTGCCAAGAGAGGTTTCAAAGTACTGCTGTGTGTTTCAAAGTACTGTTAAGGTTTATGCAAAGTACTGCCACGACAGATGCAAAGTACTGCCACGACAGATGCAAAGTACTACCATGAATGCAAAGTACTGCTCGTCCTTGTAAAAGTACTGCTCTGCTCGTATAAGTTGAAAGTACTGCTCGTTGTTTTAAAGTGCTGCTAGTTTTGATCGATATCGGATAGAACGAATTGTTTCTGGTTCTAGTATGGTTCTGAATTTGAGGGGAAGTTCAGATGGTTTGAAGGATATCGAATGACACACACAAGATTTAGTTCACACACACCAGGAGTTTGGTTAATTGTTCTTAAACATTTTTAAAAGGCTCGGTTTGGAGATTTATTGAAGAATTGATTACGAAGAAGATTGATTATCATTTATTTGATGTTGTAGTTGAGTTTCACAGGTTTGTGTTCTTATCATATCTCAAAGTGGGTGTTACACTTTGTAGATAACTTGTTCGTGCTTAAAGGATGTTGACGAAGACTTGCAAAATCTAGTTTTCATAGGTCAAGGGGTGGATGGATGAAGACCTAGTTAACTATCACTTAAAGGAGTTACATTGTAGTGCTCAGTGTCTCATTGAAGACGAGGATTTTGTCAAGAGGTTGTGATCTACTTATATTTTTGGTTAGCAGTATAAGTTCAACGTCACATGGATAAACAAGACATAAGATACAAGTTTGGGTTATTTTACTTCTTCATCAAGTTCATTATATTTGATTTTCTTCACAAGTGATCATTACAAGGAGCTTACAGATTTAAAGAATCATTTGATGTTCATGCACCACTCAAGGGGAAGTGTTTGATTTTTACTACTGTTGATCATTATTATTACTGCTAGTTGGAGTTTTCTACTGTTTTGGATTCATTTTTAGTAAGCATTTTGGTGTTCTTCATGGAGGGCAATTCGAAACATTGGACGGCTTAGATTGGAAGTATGATATTGGTTCGTGGTGGTCAAGATCATTATTTGCATACGTTACCTATTTGGATAATAACAAAAAGGGGAAGAGATGTTTGAGAGATGTTTAAGTGGCATGGCATGGATTAAGGGGAAGACAAAGGAAGACATACTTGTTTCATTTATGGCGAGATTTATTTATCTCAATTTCTCTACTTCGTCTAGGGAAGTTCGTTCAAGAATGGTTTTGTCATTATCAACTAGGCGAAGATTGTTGGGAATTATACGTTTGAGTTGATAAGATAAAAAGAATGAAACAAGAGGGACTTAATACGACAAGAAGGAAACCTACAAAAAGATGGAAGGACTTGCTTGCAAAAGAAGTTTTATTTATTAGTCCTTTGTAGTATTTTGTAAACCCTAATCCTCTAGTATATAAAGAGGACATAGGTGTAGGTTTCATACAAGTCTTCCATAATGTAGACGTCTAGTAAAGGTGTGTGTGTCCTAGGCGTAGTGTATAAACGCCTAGGGATAGTTAGTTAGTTGATTACCAGATTAGTAGTTATTGTTTAGTTAGAGATGATGATAAAAACAAAGAATTGATTAGTTTATTCCGCTGTGCATGTTATTAGTCTTTGTTATTGATCCCTAGCTGAGCTTATAAACGATCTTATCATTAAAGGCAGCACTTTTTACTGATTAACCATACCTTACGGTCTTTTGGATCAATGGCTTGCAACATTTCAGATAAGACATCCCATACGTTCCTCATAGACTCCAAAGTCACCAAACTAACGATACAAAAGTTAACGTCATTCACTTTATTCATTATGTATTACCTACAACAATAAAAGCAATAAGCTTACGGGCACAGAAAGGACATCTAAGAATGCCATTCGGATATTTGACCTTATAAATTCCATTCCTAAGTTGCTCATACAGCTTATCTTTGTATTCAAATATCTCCGACTCACTTAACTCGGACTCTTCACCAGAGCTATACTCCATCTACCATGGATACAAACACAAAACACAACTCAATATGACAACGCTAAAATATCGAGACATTCAGTTGGCACAGATAATGTTAATAGCAGGAGACAAATCAAATTTGAATATAGAGTGAAACTGCATGAAAATGTAGTACTTCCACGCTTTTGTCATTGCATGTAGTGTACATTTATTTTTACAATTTGATGAAAAACTTTTACTTTCTTACCATTGAAGGTAAACCATCAGCCACACAAATAGGTAACCGGTTAACTTTCACAATCTTTTTATGCTGATCAAAGGCAGTAAACTTTTTCTTGAAGTCTGCTTTCTTCAACATACGCGTTTCAACTGCCACTACCATTGGTTTATCTAAACCTTCCACCAA
Organism: Chrysanthemum makinoi; assembly: GCA_910596185.1. NCBI lineage: Eukaryota > Viridiplantae > Streptophyta > Magnoliopsida > Asterales > Asteraceae > Chrysanthemum > Chrysanthemum makinoi. The sequence goes on along the minus strand of OU343223.1, from coordinate 120,604,297 downwards.
AACCTGGAACCATAAAGGCAGGCTTTTTAGATTAAATATGATAATTATAAACAGGTAATGGGCTACCAAGTTATTGTCCAGTTCTCCTTGTATCAAAAGAGAGAAGCATATAAACAGGTAATGGGCAGGTTATATAATGTAATACATTGCGTTAAATGAAGATGAATACCTGATCTCTTCGGTAAAAGCTCCACCTTTTCCAATCCAAGAATTTTGAGCAGCTCTCTCAATACGGTCAGTTACAGAGCTTTTTACTTGATCAATGTAAATGAAAGGGGGTCCCACAACAACATCTGCAATGACAGGGAGCTCGAACTGAGACCAGAAGTTTCAAAGATCATAAATAATAATTACCTATCCACCAAATGTTTCCAAGAACACAAGAGAATTATTAACTTAACAATAAAAGATCTAGAATCAGAACATAATTAGTTCACTGGTTCAATACTTTGAGATGCTGTATTGAAATTGGCACAAAAAAGGCCTAACAGAAAACTTTTGTGAAACTAATATCCCTGAAATACATAAACTATATAACGATATCCTGTATAGAAACAAAAAATTGCTCTTACTCGAGATTTTAGTGCAGTAGGACGAGCTTTGGGAGTTCCAGTATGACCCATGACAGTTTTCTTCTGTGATTCCATTTCCAGTAAAGGGAAAAGAGGAGTGCCAGGGGGCGTCAAAAGCCTGAAAGCATAATATATAGCTCATATATGAGTGATAAACCATATTCTTTCCGCTTACTACATATTCCCACAAGAGGTCATAAAAATAACACCATGTACATGTAAATCAAGACATAGTGTCAACACAACAAAACCTACCAATCATAATCGTTCTTGTCATTTTCAGAGTTAAGAAATTCATCAGCGCCATTCTTTCTAGCAGGAGTTGTTGTAGGCATGCTGAACATCTGTGAACTTCCTTCAATAGATCCTAAAAAATCAAGCATAAACACAGAAACATTTCAGATACACAGTATCCCAAACAGACCATCAGCTTACTTATAGTTAGCTTCCCATTTTTAGCATTCGTTGTTATTTTTTACATGGTTATATGAATATCAAAAATGATTTTTAAAACTAATTCATTAGTTATCCCCCTTTTCCCTTCTAGCATCAGTCACGTATATGATATATGCGTAAGGATCCTTTAAAAAGTCTAAAGTTGTATAACGCCTAAAAAATGCCCGTTTTGAATACAGACATGAAACCGGCGAGATTTGTGATGAACAAAACTCATAAAAGTTTGTTCTGAAATGCCCTTGCCTGTTAAAATCATCTTGGTCCTCAAGAAAACTTGTTTTTAACGTGTAAAATGTTTGTTCATCAACATCAGTAACATTTAACAATCTTGTTCATTTAAAAACGTGTAAAGTGTTTACTAATTGTTCATTAACCATAATAGTAGCTTGTAGTGATTAAAAACAAATAAATAAAATTGAATGAAATGCATGTACCTTTCAAAATTGCTACAATGAAGTCGAACCACAATAAAGTGTATATACCCGTGAAACACAAGATCATGAACTTCAAAACGATCCTTAAAGTTGGAGCCTGAAGAACCTTCACATCGAGACCATGTTCAAACATACCTGTCAAAGACCCAAAAAATCTCAGCAATCCTGCAGCGTATACCACAGAACTTTCTTCAATCTCCAAACAATGGTGCCAAATGCACGAAACTAATATCCTGGATCCCGAGACTGATAATACCCAATTAGTTTAATGACAAGTGGAACCAATGCAGCTAATGTAATTTATAGCTAGTCTGAGCTATTCAGATGAACAGTAACTTGTCCCGACCCCTTGTTATTTAAATTCACATGGCTGATTAGGTTTGTAGTTCGACCAATAGGAATCGGGGACTGAGCATTCCACCCAAGTGCAAGATCTCCATGCCAATCCATAACTGAAAGTCCAATGGTTGACAAAAATCGACCCAAAGGAAAATCCTTATATCTTAATGTAGCCTCCAAACTGCCCCCATAAGCCAGATCACCACGACCAATAACCGCCCCTCCTGACACCACCAACTCTCCTCATTTATTAATCATTAACTTGTCCTCGAACTTCACACCACCTGTTAATGTGTCACCAAAGTAAGTAGCCAAAATACCAGCCGATGCTTTGTTTTTCCTGTAACTAATGACCCGAGTATCGCTATGTAGAGAATAAGACATATCTTTTCCAACAATTTGCATATCAAAAGCTACAGTTGTTGATTTTGATTTCCCATGTTTCATTGCACTTGATACCTTCATTTGCAGATTAGCATCTTTTGTAACCTGACCCGAAAATGACACGGTCCCAACCGTGTGGATCAAGGACTCGTTAATTCCTTCATAACCAACATCATGGTCCCAACCGTGTGGATCAAGGACTCGTCTAATGAGCCACTGGTTAGCAGAATCCAGAGCTCTATACCGATGGGTAGGATTATCTACATCAAATGAAGCAGGTAAAGTCCTATCCTGAATAGCAACAGGAACTGTTGTTGCAGCATCGTTACTGTCTTTATCAACCTTTATACGGGGAGGACTAACGTTTTAGATAATGATTCCATAATAGAAAGCTACCTGGGCATTGAACCGTTTACTTCGACTCTAGTACATGTACGTGCACATTACAATCACCGAGCATTCACATTACAAAATCTAAAAATTTAACCAATTATCTAATATTCCCATATCACATAAGCAGTTTTAAAGCGCACTTCCAAGGACCAAACAACCTAAGATTAATTTAGTGAAACAATGGCATGTTATACAATCATAGGTTTTCTTTTTAAAGAACCAAAAGTGATTAAGGCTTACCCGTGCCTCATCTATCACAAACATTGATGTATCAAGATATATAAGCTTATGGATGTTTTCTCTTTTTGTATTCACATGAACCCTAAATCATTTAACAAAAAAAAAGCTATACTGCTAATCACAATCAGTTAATTCAAGAAGCCAATTTAAAAAGCACAAAAGTAAAATTAAAAATTATCATACACAAACCTGTATTCATAGATCCGATTGATTTGTTTTGAATCCATTGTGTGATAATCAATCGTGGTTTTGGATTAGGATTGCTTATTGAAATTCATATGTTAAAAAAAACACATTTAATAATAGGTTTAGGTTTTTTTTATGCATAAACATCAGTTATACCAATAACTACACCAGTATTGTAGTATGAGTTTATGGGTACATGTTGCAAAAAAGTGGAATGTTGTGATCCAAATAACACAAGAATCTACGGGTACATGTAACAAATAATACAAAAATCTATAGGTACTTGTAAAATATTTGTCAGCATTCTCATTCATATGACATTAGGGTTTTGAGGTAAAAGATTCACAAATAAACAAAGACAACACTCCATCATTGGAAAAGTTCACAAAATCATATATGTTTAATGAATGTAACTCGACTAAAAGACATCTTATTAGGAACAAACTTGCAAAAATTACATCAAACAGAAAAATAAATAAATAAAAGTATCGATCAACATTAGGGTGCTTCGATCTAAGAAGACATTCATACCTACACCTCAATCGTGATCTTCTTCAAACAACGGTGGTAACTTGTTTTGATTCATAGTTGCTTTTTGAATCAAGACTCATCCTACATACATATTAAATCAGTTACATGATCACATGCATGCAATTGATAGCATTATATTAAATCCAATTTTTTAAGCTTAGGCTTACCATTATGAGTTTGTGATTGATTCAGGAAACACCAGTAGATGAGATGTGTGAAAAAAATATGATATTAGCGTTCTGAGAAAAAAATATATTATGAATGAACTGAAAAAAAAAATCGTATATGTTTTATTAGGGTAACCTAAGTTGTAGGGATTCTCCTACATAATTGGTTGCATTTATAGATTATAATATGCAACATAATTATCAAAATAACTTGTTTCCTAAGTGGTAAACACACAAGTTATTTATCAAAACAACCAAGGTTCAATCCTTGCAAGGAACCTTTTTTATAAACAATTTTCAAAAATCTTTAAAAAAATTCCGAAAATTACAAAAAAAATAATAAAATTCGGAAAATTAACAATTAATTGCTTAGTTGGACAACAAATGCTTATGTGGCATGAAATTTGATTATTTGGCATTGAGGTGGCATTGAGGTGGCATTAATGCCAAATGCCTCCTGTTATATATAATATATAGATATATATATGCCAGTTCGAGACTGTACATACGTATTCATAATGGCCAAGTGATCACATATATCATATCATATCCAAAGGGAACGTCGTGGACTAATCACACCGCCACAGATAGTGTCATGCCACTGGTGCATCAGTGACATGGTCATGGTACCTCCATGACTAGTTAGCTCGAGCAACTGAACAGAACGAATCATATCAAAACATATCCATAATCATATCATATCAAAAGGGATCATATCAACATAACTGAATCATATCATAGCAAACGGATAGTTACAGATATCATAACAAATGTCATAACAAAACGGATAGCAGATCGAATATCATAACGGATGGAATCATATCAAATGAATCATATCAAAGGAATCATAGCAAAGGGAATCATATCAAATAGATCATATCAAAGAGATCATATCAGACGGATCATATCAAACAGAATCATATCAAAGAAAAGGAATCAAAGTCAAAGCTCGAGAAGTCATGAGATCAAAGCCCTTACTGAAAAAGGGTATAATATATGTACCTTAAACCGTAATTGAAACCATATCAGAAACACAAGGATCAGAAGTTATTCCTTCTTCAGCTAATCTTCACGAATTTTAAGAACCATTTAATAAGTTATTACTGATTCAGTACTGATTGTTGTTCGGATTGACATATTCAAGTTTTCCTGCTATTTATAGACACTTCCCATAATTAGTAACCTTCCATATTTAGTATTTTTCCATAATTAGTAACTTTCTAAATTTAGTAACTTTCCATATGTTAGGAATTGGAAATTCTATTGTGAAGCATCGGTCAGCCCACGTATAATCTAGCTTAAGTTAGCTCGTAGACATATCGTTCATTATGTTATTTGTTAGTCTGTTATTAGCATAGTTTAGTTTAGTGCAACACCGTGGAGGAAGGACGGGTCTTTACCCATTGTATGCCTGATCCACAGCCCGTAGGAGGGCGTTGTAGTTTGTATAAATAGCCCTCTCCCCACAAGGGAGAGGGTTAGATGTTCATTTGGAATCTAACCTTCCATGAGTTTCTCTTTCTAGAATATCCCACTTTCTCTCTCTAAACCATTTAATTATACGCCTTATTTGTGATTGATTGTGTGATTGTGAAATCCAATATTCAACAATTGGTATCAGAGCGCCATGGTTTGATCATCTCTCTTACATATCCTTGGATTTCTAGTGGTTTTAGATGATTTTTTAGTTTGAGAAAGTTTAGTGGTTTTTGCATCATTTGAATCATTTCTTGTGTTAAAGTTTGAATTTTGTGTGTACTTTTGTGTTTAGAATTATTGTAAGTGCTTGGGTTTGGATTTCGAAAGCTTGAATCTCTGTGGTTGGGCTTGGTTTGGATTGAAAAGTGTGTTTTTTGAAGTTTTTCGTGGTAGCGACTTGGGTCTCGTTGTGTTTTTTCATCGTAGCGACTTGCTTCAGTAAAAGTTAGCGAGTTACAGTGTTAGTTGTTAGCGACTTGATCCTAGCGACTTGTCTATTGAGACAAGCCGACAAATAGTACAAGTTAGTGGATTCTCCACTACGGCTAGCGACTTGGTGAGGTTAGCGACTTGCTTCAGAAATTGTTAGCGAGTTGTAGTGTAAATTGTTAGCGACTTGTTACTAGCGACTTGGATCTTAGCGAGTTGTTCTTTAGCAACTTAACTTTGTCTAGCGACTTGGTGCTTAGCGACTTGGTGTCATAATTCTTAGCGACTTGGTGCTTAAATACTTGTCTTCTAATTCGTAGCGACTTGGTGTTATGGTTCTTGGCGAGTTGTCTTGTTAGCGACTTGTTTATATAGAAATTTGGTAAATTAATGCAAGTTACTCATATCTAATATCCATCAACACAATGTCTTACATCACTGACCCTTTAATCTCCAAAGGGCTTGAACTTTATAATACCTGATGAGTGTCTAAATACTCATCATTTTGGTACCATTTAAACTGCAAAAACATCTGAAAACACTCATAAATGCATCAAAATGATAAAAATATCACAAATAAGTGTTTTATGTGTTTTAAATGCAAAAATATCAAAATCTGGTGAAAAACGTATCAAATTTGCATAATTGGCAGTTTTAGTCCCCCAAGTTTCAAAAGTTGTCAAAAACAGTCCCTGGTAAAACCAAACAAAGAAAAATATCATTTTAAGTCCCTAGGGATTCCTAAGTTGTCAAAATTGATCCTTGAGATTCAAATTTACAAAAATTACAAATTTAGTCCCTGAACTTTGAAATTTGGCAAGTTTAGTCCTTGGAAAATCAAAAATGTCAAAACTAGTCCTTGTACTATTAGATTTTGTCAATTTCAGTCCTTATGGTAACTTTGGAGTATTGGCAGTTTGGCCCTTCAAGATTTCAGATTTGCAATATTAGTCCTTGTCAAATTAGCCTAACCTAGACTTGTCAAAACCTTTTGACCCTGCCACTTAACCCATTGTGAGCCCCTATCACTTTCTTTTTGAACCCCCAAGTCAAAAAGCAGATAAAACCCGCCCTTCACTGTGCATCTTCCACCTCCTGCTTCTTCTTCCACTTGCCCTGCAACATCACCTGCTCCATCCCATCACCTTTTCCATCCCCATCATCACTGACCCCCACAATAAATGCCACCCCCCCCTAGTTGATAAAGCAAGGCTACAAGTCAAACCCACTGTTTCCCGCCAAAATGATTAAAACAGGCAACTCACTCAAAGTTCAACCATTGGCTAACAAGGGTGGTGGGAAACACTCTAGAGGACACGTGGAAGCTTTTGAAGCTATAAAAAGGAAGAGAAAGCCGAGATAGAGTAGTTAGTTTTGAAAATTTTCAATGTATGTCGTTTTTTCCTTAAACTGTTCTAATTAGTTTTTAAAATGTAATTTCAAGCTTTTATGTATTAAACCTTAGCTACTTAATGATTGTAATTCAATTTTGAGTATCAATTCAAAGTTTCACTTCAGTTTCATAATTTCAAGTGTACTGTTGCAAAATCCATTTTCAAAATCTCATCTCCAGGCCTTTGACAGCTTATTCTTAAGTTTCAATAAGCTTATTTGAGCTATTTAAAGCTTTTGATAAGCTCACAATTCATTTCTAAGCAAATGTGGTACATGGTCAATGAAAGTCAACTGGGAAGCTAAAATGGACAATGGTGATCTTAGGTGGATGCAGTGGTGATGATTGGTTGAAATAGGTTAGGGTAATGCAGGTTTTGGGTTTGGTTTAGCTTACAACACCAATTGGATAGTTGTAAGTAAGTTTCTCATTTTCCAATTTCTAGTCAAATTGCATTTTCTGTTTGCACTTGTATCTGTGTTTATAAATAGTTCAGATATGTTTATTTAGTTGTATTTAGGAGATTTATGATCAGTGTGATCATTAACTCAAGTCTGTTCATCAGTTAGCTTATTGGAAATTACATATCAGTTATAACAATGATGTTTGGATTAGTTGATTAATCTGCATTAGAGGCTGGTTCATTAATTGGAATCTGTTGTCTCATGCTTGTTTAGCATAGCTTAGTCCATTTCTGTCTTACTTTTGCACTTGTAACATGTAAAAGTCAAAATCAGAAATCATCTGTCTTACTTAGCTATCTGTTGAAGTTTTTGCATATCCAAAACTTATTTTGTGTTCCAATCTCATAGATATAGCTTGTCCTAGGCTTAATTTATCTTATAACATCATTATCTGTTCACCATTTTGGATCAAACCTCATAGAAGTCAAACATTTCAGATTGGCCAAAAAGTCAAAAACCTTGAAATATCCAGTTTTAGCCAAGTTAAGGTGATTTTTCATGAACTCAATTTTGGGCCAAATGATATCAAATTGTGGGAGTATTAACTTCAGCTGGTATTGTTTCTTATTAGCATTTTTCCAGATTTTTGTCAATTTTTTTGAAGCCTCAAATGAGCTTGTTAAGACAAGCTCATCTGCCCTGTGCACACTGCACTGATCTGCACAGGTTTTGTGCAGATCTTGCAGCACTTGCACAGAGCTCTCAAGAGCTTGTCTATGCTTCATCTTTAGTTTATAGATACCCACCTGGTCTAGTTTAGATCCCATGTATTGATTTTCATTTTCAGCTTATCTGTCAGCTTATGCATAAGCTCAAACATGCCACCCTTGTCACTGTTTTCTGCCAAATCTCATAAACTCAAATCTGTTGTAATTGCTTATCAGTGGTTTAGGCCAGTTGATTCTTGTTCCATTTTAGTTCTATTAGCAGTTTAGAGCTTGTGTATCAGTTTGGTGGCTTTTGGAGTCCATTTGCTTAATCATGTGCTTATTTCAATAAGCACTCCTTCATCAGTTTCAAAATCTTCCATATAAGCACTTGTTTTTCTAATTTTCCTAGCTTCCTAATAATGTTTTAGACTTTTCCTGAAATTTTCAGATTTTTCTAAGGTGTTTTGCTATTTTTCTTAATTTAAATTAGTTTTTAAGTCTTTTTAAATAGTATTTAATACAAAAAAATTCAGAAAAGTATCAAAAAAATAATTTTTCATTTTTATTAAGTTAAGATAAATATAAAAAGCCAAAAACATATTTTTCCATATTTTTCTTAGTTAAATTTGTATTTTTAAATATTTTAATTAGTTTTTAATAGTTTAAAATTCCTAGAAAATAGAAAAATAATCAGAAAAATACAAAAATAGTTTTTGAAAATTCTAGTTTGTTATTTTAGATTTTTCTAAGTCTTAATTTTATTTTTCTAGCTTTATTTCCTATTTTCTTGTATTTTAGGAAATTATTAAATAGTTAAAAATAGTTTTTAATTAATAATAATTAATTAATTAGTTATAAAAATAATTTTATTTTTCTATAAATTTTATTTTATCATTAGGTTTGTAAAAATGTATTTTTCATATTTTTAGGCTTAATATTGTGTAAGTTTCACTTTTTATTTTATACGTTTACGTAATTTTATTTAAACGTAAGTTTTTAGTTTTAAGTTTTAAACGTTCATCATTTTAAATATAGTGATAGCGTTTATTTAATAGATTTTATCTTTTTAATTTCCTTTAATTTGCATTTAAGCCCCTGTAGTTTATGGGCTTTTTCTGTAGTTATAATAAATCAAAAATCCTTTCCCGTTCAAATCCCTCGATCACTACACGTTTGACTATTCTCGCACAGCTCGTTGGGACTTAACGACCTGGGGAAACACTATACTCTCCTGATCTTCATTGCATTCGTGTTTGAGCAGTTTTAAGCTGATTACAGTTGGTCATTCACAAGTGGCCAGCTTGCGTGAGAAAACTTGACTGTTCTGCGCGGATCAAATTTTGGCGCCGCTGCCGGGGAGCAGTGCTAATAGTCTTACGTTTAGCAGATTAGTGATTTGAATAATCACTCCTTGTTTATACCATCTATATATTTAAAATCAAAAAACCCAAAAAGATTTTCATTCTTTGTTTTTTCAAAATGTTTTTCAAAAACACCAAAAATATTCATCTTTACCCTCTTACCCCTTTTGATTCTTCATTTCTTACCCTCTGAAACCCTTTGATTCTTTCTATGTCTTATCCTCACCCTCTTGGTTGTCAATGGTGTGGTGGTCCTTATAATGGTGGCAATTGCCCCAGTTGTAGCATGGTGGAGTCAGGAAACGGGTCTGTCTATAACCAGGATCCCTATTCCTACCATAACACAACTGATTTATTCCATCAGCCACCACACTGTGAGACTCAGCAGTTTTACTGTTGTGAGTACTGTGGTGGTTCACACTCCAGTTCTGATTGTCAATCGGGACGCACGCTTGTCTATGAGCAGGTTCCTGATAACAATTATGACTACAACACATATGACTCACAGCCACATCAGTCTTACTGTTGTGAATATTGTGGAGGTCCTCACTTTAGCTCTGATTGTCAAACAAGGAATCCATTTCCTTGTAACAATTACGACTCTTCGTATCATGACCAACCTCCACAATACCAAATGATTCAAGCAACTCCTCATGAAACTACGACAGACCTTCTACTGAAGAGTCTTGAGTTATTAAAAGAACTTAAGGAGGAGTCGGCTATGTCACACGAGAAATCCATGGAAGAATTGTTAGCGGAGGAACGGGGTGCTAAATTAGATTCCCAGATTGCCATTGAAAACACTGTTAGGGAATCAATTAGACTACAAAAGCATTCAAATCTAGCTCTCAATTCCATTTCATTCCCGATGACGATGATGATGAAGATACCCTTGATATTCTACAATTTTATTCATCAAGTTCATCAGTTGAGATTCCATCCGTGGAAATGCAGGGAGAAAAGAATATGACTGAATCACTAGCAGTGGAAATAATGGAACTTGTAGAATCCATAACTGCTAGTCCTTCTCAACTCCCTCAGTCTGTTGTTGTCACACCCGATATTCCCACTCACTCTCTAAACATGGGGGATGAGCTTCTTGACACTGTTCCTGAAAAGGAATCGGACGAATTCATAAAGTCTAGTGTTGAGAACCTTGTCCCAATCCCGAGAGAGTCACAGGGAACTTCTGATCATGTGTGTGATTCTATTTTCCCTCTTGAGTGTTCAAAAGATCATTTTGAGACTTTCTCCGATCTTAGCGACGATTGTACTTCTCATGGAAACATCGAGTATGTTGAGGCATCACTCCACAGTCTGATGCTGATCATCATCTTGAGGAGTTCACCAATGAACTCACTCACATCAATCCACTCTTTGATTTCGAAGCCGATCTGGGAGAAACTGAAAGTCTCCGTGATAATGATCGTTCACTCACTTCTTATCCCAACAGTCCAATAGAGAATGTTGATCACTTTGTTCCCGAAACATTCAAAACTACTTTCACCAATCCTCTATTTGAATTCGACTCTGAATTCACTTTAATTTCTGAGAATCCACTCTTTGATACTCAGATTGAGGATAGTGATGAGTCTACAGTGGAACAAGAATCCACAACTAATCCTCTATTTGAATTCGACTCTGAATTCACTTTAATTTCTGAGAATCCACTCTTTGATACTCAGATTGAGGATAGTGATGAATCTACAGTGGAACAAGAATCCACAGATTTACATCTTGTGATTGATTCTCTTCACGAGGAGTTCGCCGGTGAACTCACTCATATCATATCTCCGCCGGAGTATGATAACTCCCAATTTGATCATGACACACCCGAGATTTGTCTTGATCACATAAGCTTAAATGATGAGATTCATAATCCTGAAATTATGGATCCTCCTATAGATGAAGATGAGTTAGTCATGATTTGTATCATGATTTTCTTCCTTTTCTTCATATATCCCGTGGCTTCTCCTGTTCTTCACTCCTTCGGGAATGAAGACATTATCTTTGACCCAGGCATTTCCATATACCATTTGTGCGCCGGGTCTGTCTGTATCTCATCGGTGTGGAACTTTCACGTACTTCAAATGTTTATCCAAACATCTTGAATGAAAGTCCGATGGAGATTGTTTCTTCCACTTACTTCCCCATGAACAAATTAATTCGGGTCGAGTCAAGCTAGCGACTCGGTAATCAAAAACGGTAGCTTAACATGGGTTTTCACCCGTGTGTACCACCCTAGTGTGGGGGAGATGCCTCACATGTTGTATATAGATCTTAAAAATGAATGAAAATTGTAAATATTAAAAAAGAGAATAATTGTTGTGTTTCCACACTTTGAATATTGAGGACAATATTCATTTCTAAGTGTGGGGGGGAAATTCTGGCGAATTTTGATCATAAATGTACCCTTTTAGTCCCTTTTTCCCCAAAAATGGCCAAAATTTAAAAAAAATTTTTTAGTGGAAGTACTATGTACTAAACACAACAAATGGTAATCAGTCCACCATGTCGAACCCACATAAGGATTCAGCTCACCATATCTTAAAAGTGAAGAGTTGGCTAGCCCGCAAGTTTATGGCTTGTGGTAAAGGCAGTGGAAAAACCATAATTGGTAATCAGCTCACCAAAGATAATATTGATAATTTATCTAAGAGTTGGCTAGTCCAGAGCAAACGGCTTCTGGTAAAGACACATCAAATCCGTTATATGGTTTATGATTTGCCAATAAATCAGATGGTTATCGGTGTACCAAGGTTCTTACTTGAACTGAAACATTTGGCTACTCCAGAAGTAATGGCTTTTGGTAAAGAGATAAAATCCATTAATTTTTCTCAAAACATTGCTAGGGACTAGCAATATCTTAGTGTGGGGGATTGATGAGTGTCTAAATACTCATCATTTTTGTACCATTTAAACTGCAAAAACATCTGAAAACACTCAGAAATGCATCAAAATGATAAAAATATCACAAATAAGTGTTTTATGTGTTTTAAATGCAAAAATATCAAAATCTGGTGAAAAACGTATCAAATTTGCATAATTGGCAGTTTTAGTCCCCCAAGTTTCAAAAGTTGTCAAAAACAGTCCCTGGTAAAACCAAATAAAGAAAAATATCATTTTAAGTCCCTAGGGATTCCTAAGTTGTCAAAATTGGTCCTTGAGATTCAAATTTACAAAATTACAACTTTAGTCCCTGAACTTTGAAATTTGGCAAGTTTGGTCCCTGGAAAATTGAAATTGTCAAAACTAGTCCTTGTACTATTCAAGTTTGTCAATTTCAGTCCTTATGGTAACTTTGGAGTATTGGCAGTTTGGCCCTTCATGATTTCAGATTTGCAATATTAGTCCTTGTCAAATTAGCCTAACCTAGACTTGTCAAAACCTTTTGACCCTGCCACTTAACCCATTGTGACCCCCTATCACTTTCTTTTTGAACCCCCAAGTCAAAAAGCAGATAAAACCCGCCCTTCACTGTGCATCTTCCACCTCCTGCTTCTTCTTCCACTTGCCCTGCAACATCACCTGCTCCATCCCATCACCTTTTCCATCCCCATCATCACTGACCCCCACAATAAATGCCACCCCCCCCCCTAGTTGATAAAGCAAGGCTACAAGTCAAACCCACTGTTTCCCGCCAAAATGATTAAAACAGGCAACTCACTCAAAGTTCAACCATTGGCTAACAAGGGTGGTGGGAAACACTCTAGAGGACACGTGGAAGCTTTTGAAGCTATAAAAAGGAAGAGAGAAAGCCAGAGATAGAGTAGTTAGTTTTGAAAATTTTCAATGTATGTCGTTTTTTTCCTTAAACTGTTCTAATTAGTTTTTAAAATGTAATTTCAAGCTTTTATGTATTAAACCTTAGCTACTTAATGATTGTAATTCAATTTTGAGTATCAATTCAAAGTTTCACTTCAGTTTCATAATTTCAAGTGTACTGTTGCAAAATCCATTTTCAAAATCTCATCTCCAGGCCTTTGACAGCTTATTCTTAAGTTTCAATAAGCTTATTTGAGCTATTTAAAGCTTTTGATAAGCTCACAATTCATTTCTAAGCAAATGTGGTACATGGTCAATGAAAGTCAACTGGGAAGCTAAAATGGACAATGGTGATCTTAGGTGGATGCAGTGGTGATGATGGGTTGAAATAGGTTAGGGTAATGCAGGTTTTGGGTTTGGTTTAGCTTACAACACCAATTGGATAGTTGTAAGTAAGTTTCTCATTTTCCAATTTCTAGTCAAATTGCATTTTCTGTTTGCACTTGTATCTGTGTTTATAAATAGTTCAGATATGTTTATTTAGTTGTATTTAGGAGATTTATGATCAGTGTGATCATTAACTCAAGTCTGTTCATCAGTTAGCTTATTGGAAATTACATATCAGTTATAACAATGATGTTTGGATTAGTTGATTAATCTGCATTAGAGGCTGGTTCATTAATTGGAATCTGTTGTCTCATGCTTGTTTAGCATAGCTTAGTCCATATCTGTCTTACTTTTGCACTTGTAACATGTAAAAGTCAAAATCAGAAATCATCTGTCTTACTTAGCTATCTGTTGAAGTTTTTGCATATCCAAAACTTATTTTGTGTTCCAATCTCATAGATATAGCTTGTCCTAGGCTTAATTTATCTTATAACATCATTATCTGTTCACCATTTTGGATCAAACCTCATAGAAGTCAAACATTTCAGATTGGCCAAAAAGTCAAAAACCTTGAAATATCCAGTTTTAGCCAAGTTAAGGTGATTTTTCATGAACTCAATTTTGGGCCAAATGATATCAAATTGTGGGAGTATTAACTTCAGCTGGTATTGTTTCTTATTAGCATTTTTCCAGATTTTTGTCAATTTTTTAGAAGCCTCAAATGAGCTTGTTAAGACAAGCTCATCTGCCCTGTGCACACTGCACTGATCTGTACAGGCTTTGTGCAGATCTTGCAGCACTTGCACAGAGCTCTCAAGAGCTTGTCTATGCTTCATCTTTAGTTTATAGATACCCACCCAGGTCTAGTTTAGATCCCATGTATTGATTTTCATTTTCAGCTTATCTGTCAGCTTATGCATAAGCTCAAACATGCCACCCTTGTCACTGTTTTCTGCCAAATCTCATAAACTCAAATCTGTTGTAATTGCTTATCAGTGGTTTAGGCCAGTTGATTCTTGTTCCATTTTAGTTCTATTAGCAGTTTAGAGCTTGTGTATCAGTTTGGTGGCTTTTGGAGTCCATTTGCTTAATCATGTGCTTATTTCAATAAGCACTCCTTCATCAGTTTCAAAATCTTCCATATAAGCACTTGTTTTTCCAATTTTCCTAGCTTCCTAATAATGTTTTAGACTTTTCCTGAAATTTTCAGATTTTTCTAAGGTGTTTTGCTATTTTTCTTAATTTAAATTAGTTTTTAAGTCTTTTTAAATAGTATTTAATACAAAAAATTCAGAAAAGTATCAAAAAAATAATTTTTCATTTTTATTAAGTTAAGATAAATATAAAAAGCCAAAAACATATTTTTCCATATTTTTCTTAGTTAAATTTGTATTTTTAAATATTTTAATTAGTTTTTAATAGTTTAAAATTCCTAGAAAATAGAAAAATAATCAGAAAAATACAAAAATAGTTTTGAAAATTCTAGTTTGTTATTTTAGATTTTTCTAAGTCTTAATTTTATTTTTCTAGCTTTATTTCCTATTTTCTTGTATTTTAGGAAATTATTAAATAGTTAAAAATAGTTTTTAATTAATAATAATTAATTAATTAGTTATAAAAATAATTTTATTTTTCTATAAATTTTATTTTATCATTAGGTTTGTAAAAATGTATTTTTCATATTTTTAGGCTTAATATTGTGTAAGTTTCACTTTTTATTTTATACGTTTACGTAATTTTTATTTAAACGTAAGTTTTTAGTTTTAAATTTTAAACGTTCATCATTTTAAATATAGTGATAGCGTTTATTTAATAGATTTTATCTTTTTAAATTTCCTTTAATTTGCATTTAAGCCCCTGTAGTTTATGGGCTTTTTCTGTAGTTATAATAAATCAAAAATCCTTTCCCGTTCAAATCCCTCGATCACTACACGTTTGACTATTCTCGCACAGCTCGTTGGGACTTAACGACCTGGGGAAACACTATACTCTCCTGATCTTCATTGCATTCGTGTTTGAGCAGTTTTAAGCTGATTACAGTTGGTCATTCACAAGTGGCCAGCTTGCGTGAGAAAACTTGACTGTTCTGCGCGGATCAAATTTTGGCGCCGCTGCCGGGGAGCAGTGCTAATAGTCTTACGTTTAGCAGATTAGTGATTTGAATAATCACTCCTTGTTTATACCATTTATATATTTAAAATCAAAAACCCAAAAAGATTTTCATTCTTTGTTTTTTCAAAATGTTTATCCAAAAACCCAAAAATATTCCTCTTTACCCTCTTACCCCTTTTGATTCTTCATTTCTTACCCTCTGAAACCCTTTGATTCTTTCTATGTCTTATCCTCACCCTCTTGGTTGTCAATGGTGTGGTGGTCCTTATAATGGTGGCAATTGCCCCAGTTGTAGCATGGTGGAGTCAGGAAACGGGTCTGTCTATAACCAGGATCCCTATTCCTACCATAACACAACTGATTTATTCCATCAGCCACCACACTGTGAGACTCAGCAGTTTTACTGTTGTGAGTACTGTGGTGGTTCACACTCCAGTTCTGATTGTCAATCGGGACGCACGCTTGTCTATGAGCAGGTTCCTGATAACAATTATGACTACAACACATATGACTCACAGCCACATCAGTCTTACTGTTGTGAATATTGTGGAGGTCCTCACTTTAGCTCTGATTGTCAAACAAGGAATCCATTTCCTTGTAACAATTACGACTCTTCGTATCATGACCAACCTCCACAATACCAAATGATTCAAGCAACTCCTCATGAAACTACGACAGACCTTCTACTGAAGAGTCTTGAGTTATTAAAAGAACTTAAGGAGGAGTCGGCTATGTCACACGAGAAATCCATGGAAGAATTGTTAGCGGAGGAACGGGCTGCTAAATTAGATTCCCAGATTGCCATTGAAAACACTGTTAGGGAATCAATTAGACTACAAAAAGCATTCAAATCTAGCTCTCAATTCCATTTCATTCCTGATGACGATGATGATGAAGATACCCTTGATATTCTACAATTTTATTCATCAAGTTCATCAGTTGAGATTCCATCCGTGGAAATGCAGGGAGAAAAGAATATGACTGAATCACTAGCAGTGGAAATAATGGAACTTGTAGAATCCATAACTGCTAGTCCTTCTCAACTCCCTCAGTCTGTTGTTGTCACACCCGATATTCCCACTCACTCTCTAAACATGGGGGATGAGCTTCTTGACACTGTTCCTGAAAAGGAATCGGACGAATTCATAAAGTCTAGTGTTGAGAACCTTGTCCCAATCCCGAGAGAGTCACAGGGAACTTCTGATCATGTGTGTGATTCTATTTCCCCTCTTGAGTGTTCAAAAGATCATTTTGAGACTTTCTCCGATCTTAGCGACGATTGTACTTCTCATGGAAACATCGAGTATGTTGAGGCATCACTCCCACAGTCTGATGCTGATCATCATCTTGAGGAGTTCACCAATGAACTCACTCACATCAATCCACTCTTTGATTTCGAAGCCGATCTGGGAGAAACTGAAAGTCTCCGTGATAATGATCGTTCACTCACTTCTTATCCCAACAGTCCAATAGAGAATGTTGATCACTTTGTTCCCGAAACATTCAAAACTACTTTCACCAATCCTCTATTTGAATTCGACTCTGAATTCACTTTAATTTCTGAGAATCCACTCTTTGATACTCAGATTGAGGATAGTGATGAGTCTACAGTGGAACAAGAATCCACAACTAATCCTCTATTTGAATTCGACTCTGAATTCACTTTAATTTCTGAGAATCCACTCTTTGATACTCAGATTGAGGATAGTGATGAATCTACAGTGGAACAAGAATTCACAGATTTACATCTTGTGATTGATTCTCTTCACGAGGAGTTCGCCGGTGAACTCACTCATATCATATCTCCGCCGGAGTATGATAACTCCCAATTTGATCATGACACACCCGAGATTTGTCTTGATCACATAAGCTTAAATGATGAGATTCATAATCCTGAAATTATGGATCCTCCTATGGATGAAGATGAGTTAGTCATGATTTGTATCATGATTTTCTTCCTTTTCTTCATATATCCCGTGGCTTCTCCTGTTCTTCACTCCTTCGGGAATGAAGACATTATCTTTGACCCAGGCATTTCCATATACCATTTGTGCGCCGGGTCTGTCTGTATCTCATCGGTGTGGAACTTTCACGTACTTCAAATGTTTATCCAAACATCTTGAATGAAAGTCCGATGGAGATTGTTTCTTCCACTTACTTCCCCATGAACAAATTAATTCGGGGTCGAGTCAAGCTAGCGACTCGGTAATCAAAAACGGTAGCTTAACATGGGTTTTCACCCGTGTGTACCACCCTAGTGTGGGGGAGATGCCTCACATGTTGTATATAGATCTTAAAAATGAATGAAAATTGTAAATATTAAAAAAAGAGAATAATTGTTGTGTTTCCACACTTTGAATATTGAGGACAATATTCATTTCTAAGTGTGGGGGGGAAATTCTGGCGAATTTTGATCATAAATGTACCCTTTTAGTCCCTTTTTCCCCAAAATGGCCAAAATTTAAAATTTTTTTTTAGTGGAAGTACTATGTACTAAACACAACAAATGGTAATCAGTCCACCATGTCTAACCCACATAAGGATTGGCTAATCCAGGAGCAAACGGCTCTTGGTAAAGATATCTCAAATCCGTTAACGGCTTGCAATTTGCCCAAAATTGTATGGTATTCAACTCACCATATCCTAAAAAGTGAAGAGTTGGCTAGCCCGCAAGTTTATGGCTTGTGGTAAAGGCAGTGGAAAAACCATAATTGGTAATCGACTCACCAAAGATAATATTGATAATTTATCTAAGAGTTGGCTAGTCCAGAGCAAACGGCTTCTGGTAAAGACACATCAAATCCGTTATATGGTTTATGATTTGCCAATAAATCAGATGGTTATCGGTGTACCAAGGTTCTTACTTGAACTGAAACATTTGGCTACTCCAGAAGTAATGGCTTTTGGTAAAGAGATAAAATCCATTAATTTTTCTCAAAACATTGCTAGGGACTAGCAATATCTTAGTGTGGGGGATTGATGAGTGTCTAAATACTCATCATTTTGGTACCATTTAAACTGCAAAAACATCTGAAAACACTCAGAAATGCATCAAAATGATAAAAATATCACAAATAAGTGTTTTATGTGTTTTAAATGCAAAAATATCAAAATCTGGTGAAAAACGTATCAAATTTGCATAATTGGCAGTTTTAGTCCCCCAAGTTTCAAAAGTTGTCAAAAACAGTCCCTCGTAAAACCAAACAAAGAAAAATATCATTTTAAGTCCCTAGGGATTCCTAAGTTGTCAAAATTGATCCTTGAGATTCAAATTTACAAAAATTACAACTTTAGTCCCTGAACTTTGAAATTTGGCAAGTTTAGTCCTTGGAAAATCAAAAATGTCAAAACTAGTCCTTGTACTATTAGAGTTTGTCAATTTCAGTCCTTATGGTAACTTTGGAGTATTGGCAGTTTGGCCCTTCAAGATTTCAGATTTGCAATATTAGTCCTTGTCAAATTAGCCTAACCTAGACTTGTCAAAACCTTTTGACCCTGCCACTTAACCCATTGTGACCCCCTATCACTTTCTTTTTGAACCCCCAAGTCAAAAAGCAGATAAAACCCGCCCTTCACTGTGCATCTTCCACCTCCCGCTTCTTCTTCCACTTGCCCTGCAACATCACCTGCTCCATCCCATCACCTTTTCCATCCCCCATCATCACTTGACCCCCCACAATAAATGCCACCCCCCCCCCTAGTTGATAAAGCAAGGCTACAAGTCAAACCCACTGTTTCCCGCCAAAATGATTAAAACAGGCAACTCACTCAAAGTTCAACCATTGGCTAACAAGGGTGGTGGGAAACACTCTAGAGGACACGTGGAAGCTTTTGAAGCTATAAAAAGGAAGAGAGAAAGCCAGAGATAGAGTAGTTAGTTTTGAAAATTTTCAATGTATGTCGTTTTTTTCCTTAAACTGTTCTAATTAGTTTTTAAAATGTAATTTCAAGCTTTTATGTATTAAACCTTAGCTACTTAATGATTGTAATTCAATTTTGAGTATCAATTCAAAGTTTCACTTCAGTTTCATAATTTCAAGTGTACTGTTGCAAAATCCATTTTCAAAATCTCATCTCCAGGCCTTTGACAGCTTATTCTTAAGTTTCAATAAGCTTATTTGAGCTATTTAAAGCTTTTGATAAGCTCACAATTCATTTCTAAGCAAATGTGGTACATGGTCAATGAAAGTCAACTGGGAAGCTAAAATGGACAATGGTGATCTTAGGTGGATGCAGTGGTGATGATTGGTTGAAATAGGTTAGGGTAATGCAGGTTTTGGGTTTGGTTTAGCTTACAACACCAATTGGATAGTTGTAAGTAAGTTTCTCATTTTCCAATTTCTAGTCAAATTGCATTTTCTGTTTGCACTTGTATCTGTGTTTATAAATAGTTCAGATATGTTTATTTAGTTGTATTTAGGAGATTTATGATCAGTGTGATCATTAACTCAAGTCTGTTCATCAGTTAGCTTATTGGAAATTACATATCAGTTATAACAATGATGTTTGGATTAGTTGATTAATCTGCATTAGAGGCTGGTTCATTAATTGGAATCTGTTGTCTCATGCTTGTTTAGCTTAGCTTAGTCCATATCTGTCTTACTTTTGCACTTGTAACATGTAAAAGTCAAAATCAGAAATCATCTGTCTTACTTAGTTATCTGTTGAAGTTTTTGCATATCCAAAACTTATTTTGTGTTCCAATCTCATAGATATAGCTTGTCCTAGGCTTAATTTATCTTATAACATCATTATCTGTTCACCATTTTGGATCAAACCTCATAGAAGTCAAACATTTCAGATTGGCCAAAAAGTCAAAAACCTTGAAATATCCAGTTTTAGCCAAGTTAAGGTGATTTTTCATGAACTCAATTTTGGGCCAAATGATATCAAATTGTGGGAGTATTAACTTCAGCTGGTATTGTTTCTTATTAGCATTTTTCCAGATTTTTGTCAATTTTTTAGAAGCCTCAAATGAGCTTGTTAAGACAAGCTCATCTGCCCTGTGTACACTGCACTGATCTGCACAGGCTTTGTGCAGATCTTGCAGCACTTGCACAGAGCTCTCAAGAGCTTGTCTATGCTTCATCTTTAGTTTATAGATACCCACCCAGGTCTAGTTTAGATCCCATGTATTGATTTTCATTTTCAGCTTATCTGTCAGCTTATGCATAAGCTCAAACATGCCACCCTTGTCACTGTTTTCTGCCAAATCTCATAAACTCAAATCTGTTGTAATTGCTTATCAGTGGTTTAGGCCAGTTGATTCTTGTTCCATTTTAGTTCTATTAGCAGTTTAGAGCTTGTGTATCAGTTTGGTGGCTTTTGGAGTCCATTTGCTTAATCATGTGCTTATTTCAATAAGCACTCCTTCATCAGTTTCAAAATCTTCCATATAAGCACTTGTTTTTCCAATTTTCCTAGCTTCCTAATAATGTTTTAGACTTTTCCTAAAATTTTCAGATTTTTCTAAGGTGTTTTGCTATTTTTCTTAATTTAAATTAGTTTTTAAGTCTTTTTAAATAGTATTTAATACAAAAAATTCAGAAAAGTATCAAAAAAATAATTTTTCATTTTTATTAAGTTAAGATAAATATAAAAAGCCAAAAACATATTTTTCCATATTTTTCTTAGTTAAATTTGTATTTTTAAATATTTTAATTAGTTTTTAATAGTTTAAAATTCCTAGAAAATAGAAAAATAATCAGAAAAATACAAAAATAGTTTTGAAAATTCTAGTTTGTTATTTTAGATTTTTCTAAGTCTTAATTTTATTTTTCTAGCTTTATTTCCTATTTTCTTGTATTTTAGGTAATTATTAAATAGTTAAAAATAGTTTTTAATTAATAATAATTAATTAATTAGTTATAAAAATAATTTTATTTTTCTATAAATTTTATTTTATCATTAGGTTTGTAAAAATGTATTTTTCATATTTTTAGGCTTAATATTGTGTAAGTTTCACTTTTTATTTTATACGTTTACGTAATTTTTATTTAAACGTAAGTTTTTAGTTTTAAATTTTAAACGTTCATCATTTTAAATATAGTGATAGCGTTTATTTAATAGATTTTATCTTTTTAAATTTCCTTTAATTTGCATTTAAGCCCCTGTAGTTTATGGGCTTTTTCTGTAGTTATAATAAATCAAAAATCCTTTCCCGTTCAAATCCCTCGATCACTACACGTTTGACTATTCTCGCACAGCTCGTTGGGACTTAACGACCTGGGGAAACACTATACTCTCCTGATCTTCATTGCATTCGTGTTTGAGCAGTTTTAAGCTGATTACAGTTGGTCATTCACAAGTGGCCAGCTTGCGTGAGAAAACTTGACTGTTCTGCGCGGATCAATACCTCACAGAACAGTGAAACCGGTTGCTATTCTGAATGTTCTACCGTGATTGATTCAGCAATTTATGATCAACACACTTCACAATCTGAGTCTAAATCTAATGAGTCACACTTGGTATTGACAAATGATGCAAGGCAAATGGAATGCAACATTGAGTCCTTTCAACTACTTCATCAGCATCTCACACATCTGTTATCCACAATTAGGCATCGAACATGCAGTGCTCTCTTTCGTCAGGACTTATCCACATTGACAAGAACTGTGTTGCTGAACTTAGAACAACTGAAGCTTCAAATTACCAAAAAGAAGGTATTAATGGAAGACTCGAATGCTGCACTTCAAGTAATCTTCAACCAATTTCAGCCATTTATCAATGAGGAATATTCCGCAGACTTTGATCAACATGTGACTGGAATTTCATTCAAGAAACATACTGGAATGGAAATTCATGAGTACATCAACACATTTATTCAACTTATGAATAATGTGGAAATGTACATTAGGGAAGTTGCTCAAGAGAATATTCAGTTGAATGTGTTGAATGGGTGTCAGATAAAATCAAGTGAAGGCTGTGATATGTCGGGCAATGGATCAGTTGAAAAAATGGATGATGCCGAATGCAGAATTTCAGTTGCAACAAAGGAGGATGAAGCCAACTGTACTGAACTCAAAGACTCAGATTCAGAAAAGCTTGAAACAGCTTACATGACAACTCCTGGTATGCATGTGGTGAATACTGATGACATATTTTCAGACGAACAGGTGTCATGTGATGAGGTACCTGATCCGTGCTGAAAACAGTCAAGCTACCTCACACAAACCGGCCACTTGTGAATGGCCGACCGTAAGAAGCTTAAAACCGCTTAAAACACAAATACAATGAAGTCCAGGAGAATATAGTGAATTCCCGGGTCGTTATGTCCCACGGAGACTCAATGGTGTGCAAACACTAGATCAGACGATAGAATGATCACTAATGATAGTGATCGGAAAAGATTTGGATGGATAATTACACTACTGAAAAAGTTTATAAATCAAAGCGACTTAAATACAAATTAAGAAGATTAAAAAGATAAAATATATTAAATAAACGCTATCACTATATTTAAAGTGATGAACGTTTAAAACAAAAAACTTACGTTTAAATTAAAAACTACGTAAACGTACAAAATAAAACGTGAAAATAAAGAAGGAAAATACCTACGGATATGAAAAATACATTTTTACAATCCTAAATATAAAAGAAAATTATTAGAAAAAGAAAATTATTTTTATAACTATTTATCTAATTATTATTAATTAAAAACTATTTTAAACTATTTAATAATACTCTAAAATAAAAGAAAATATGAAATAAGACTAGAAAAATAAAATTAAGATTTAGAAAAATCTAAAATATGATAAAACTAATTTTAAAACTGGAAATATATTTTTTAGACTTTTTATATATTTATTATTAATTTAAAACTATTTAAAACTAATTAAAATGCTAAAAAATACTTTTTAAGCTAAGAAAATTATGGAAAAATACTTTTTAGGCTTTTTATATTTATCTAAACTTAAGAAAAATGAAAAATTATTTTTTTGAACCTTTTCTTAATTATTTGTATTAAATGCTATTTAAAAGTACTTAAAAACTAGTTTAAATTAAGAAAAATAGCAAACAAGCTTGGAAAAATCTGAAAATTTCAGGAAAAGTCTAAAACATTATAAGGAATCTGAGAAAAATGGAAAAACAAGGGGTTATGTGGAGGGATTTGAAACTGAAGTGCAAATGGCTTATCAATAAGCTCTTGGAATAAGCTAATGAGCACCAAAGTGAACCAAACTGAAATGGAAGCTACAATAAGCTAACAATGACCAAAAGCAACAATAATAAGCAAGCTATAACCTCTGATAAGCAAATTGCAACAGATTGATGTTTTGAGAATAAGCTAAAAAACAGTTAACAGGTAGTCTACTTTGAGCTCAAGAATAAGCAATCAAATAAGCTAGAAACTAGAAACAATAACTTGGAACTTATACAAGACCTGGGTGGCTATCAATAAACCCAAGGACAGACCTTGAGGAGCTCTAATGAGCCAAATGCAAGGTCTGCAAAATCTGTGTAACCCCTGTGCAGTCAACAGTCCCCTGCACAGGGCATTTATGCCCTTATTGAACAACAAGTTTGAAGCTTAAACAAAATTCACAAAAATGTAAAAAATTGGACATAAGAAAATAGACCAGGTTGACTTTTTGAAACCACAAGTTTTATTGAAAATGGCTCAGAAATGAGTGAATGAAAAATCACTCTCAGTTGGCCAAAACTGAGATTTGGCTATTTTGACTTTTAAGGCAAAACTGAAAAGTTGACTATCATGAACTTTGATCTAGATTTTTGGATTGAAAATGATTTATCTTGATGAAATGAAGCTACTGTAACCTAACTTTATGGATTTTGAACATGAAACAAGATTTTGGATTTCCAAAAATCTCAACAGTTAACTGTTGAGATTGTTTAAGTTGGATTTTGACTTTTAAGGTTGCAGGCACAAAGGAATGACTCAAATGAGTTCTAAAATGATTAAACAAACATGAAACACCAAAAACTTAACACTGAATAGACCTAAACCATGGCTCTATCAGTCAATCCAAACACACTTTAAAAACTGATTTTGCAATAAAAACTGAGCTAAACTTTAAACTAGCTAATCTCAATGATCAAACTGAGTTCACATACCCTAATTACAACTATTTAGACATATTAAAACTACAAATGATCACAGATACAAAAGAAGCATGAAACTGCACTTAGACTTGAAATTGGAAAATGGGAAAGAGAACTCACAACTGTGTCCAGCTTATGCAGGCTCAAAACCAAATCCAAACCTATACTAAATGATACTAATCCAACCCATATCAAGGTTCTGCAACAACAATATCCAGTTCCATAGCAATTTAAGCTTTCTGTTGACTTTCATTGACCATGGGACATTTTGCTTGATTTTTCATTTAAAGCATATCAAAAGCTGTTAGAAGCTTTGATACACTAGATTGAGCTTAAAAATAAGCTAATAGAAGCTTAAACATAAGAAGATGAAACTGAACATTTCAACAGTGAACTGAAATTTTTGAGACTTAAGTGAAAACTTAAATTGATAATCAAAAGTACAATATACTGATGTCTTAACTTGAATGAAATACAATTGAACTGAAATTACAACATTTTAGCTTAACTAGAACATGAATTTAAAAAAACGACATTTAAGAAAATTTTATATAAACTAGCTACTCTTCTTTAAGCTTCATTCTTCCTCTTTTATAGCTCAGATGCTTTTCTCTTTCATCACTGATTAAATCCCACCTCTCTTGATGGCCATTGGATGAGAAAAAATGATCTTGGCCATTCAATCCACTTTTGGCGGGAAATTGGTTCTGACAGTGGGGATTGAGTGTGGATGTTGGAGGTGCATTTAATGCTCTTGGCAGGTTGTTGAGGAGGGGGGAACAAGGGGAGAGGAAAGGTGAGGAGGGGGGATGGTTTGGTTGGTTTTGCAGGGCTATATGTTGGGGAAGATACTGAAAAAGGCGGGTAGGGGTTGGTTTTGACCAATTGTTTGACTGATGGCTAATAATATGAGAAGGGTCAAAATAGGCAGGGGTCAAAATGGTTGGCAGGGTCCAAAAAGGTGCATGGATTAATACAAGGACTATTTTGTAAATTCTGAAAATTGCAAGGACCAATCCTGTCAATTCATCAAAGTTGATCCAAGGGTTAAAAGTGACAATCCTCAAAAGTACAAGGACCAAACTTGTAATTTCTAAAAACTTTTGATATTTTTCACCAAAGGACTAAATTTGACAACTTATGATTTTAAAAGGACCTTTGGTGATTTTTCTTTTGAAATTATGTGCTCAGGGACTGTTTTTGACAACTTTTGAAACTTGGGGGACTAAAACTGCAATTTTTGCAAATTTGATACGTTTTTCATCTGATTTTGATATTTTTGCACTTAAAACACATAAAACACTGATTTGTGATATTTTGATCATTTTGATGTGTTTCTGAGTGTTTTCAGATGATTTTGCAGTTTATATTGTACAAAAATGATGAGTATTTAGACACTCATCAGTACCCTTAACTGATCAACATAATTCATGTGCTAATGTACCTGATCTATTTGATCCTAACTCTAAACATAATACTGTTAATTCTGTCTTGGTTGAGCCTGAATCTAAAACTTTTAAAACTAATGACATGATTGAAAAAGGGGTTTATAATGAACTTTCAAACAAATACTCAATTCTTGAAAAACATTGCCTTTCCTTGGAAATTGCAATACAACAAAAGGAAGAAAGCCTTTATGCTGAAAAATCTTGCATTAATCAGGAATTTCCAGAATTTCGAGAATTTTTTGAAATTAACCACTTAAAAACCCAGATTCAGGACAAAGACTCAACCATATGCAATCTGAAATTACAACTCTCAGATGTGCATAAGAGTGATTATCATGAGATGAGGGATACGCTTAAATCTAGGAATGCTGAACTGGCTCTATGTGTGTCCAACCTATTAAGGGAAAATGAGTCCTTAAGAAAGAACTTAGAGGAGACCAATTTCAAGTTGATTGATCAAACTAACGCCTTGTTGACAGACATTGATGCCCTCAAAGCCCAAATTCAGGATAAGAGCTTCACTATTGTTGCACTAAAAAATGAGCTTAGGAAATCTATTGGAAATAGGGTTGTTAATACAAATAAGCCGTAAAAACGTTTATTTATATTTTACGATCTTCTAATGTTTTGTCAATAAAAAACGTAAAATCATATTAACGAAACAAATAAAATACGTAAATGGTTTGAACTAATAGTTTCTAACATATTCACATTTTCACATAAAACACTAAAACAAGTATAAGTGATTTTATGATTTAGTAATACATATGTACAACAACTAGTGTTTACATATTTGGATAAAATATACACATAAGTAGTATGTAGTATATTGGGTAATATAAATGGGTAGAAACTTAAGTATCATAACCCATTGGGAAAATACATTGAATGTAGTTGGGTACAACCCAAAGCCCATGACCCATGGAGCTTGACCCATAACCCATTGCATGACATCATGCTTATATCATATATGGATAATATCCATAACCCATGGTATTAACCCATACCCAATGTCTAGATACATTGAATCCTTGGTGAGCACTCAAGAGAATGTCTAGATACATTGAACCCTTGGTGAGCACTCAAGAGATACATTGTATCTAGCTAAAGACCCATGGATCAACCCATGACCCATAACCAAAAATACCCATGGGCAAAGAGGAGCGTTCCACGGATCCTTGGATTTGTGCTAGCCGGATCCCTTGTGGGAGGGATCTGTGGGATCCGGGGAACAGTAGAGAATTTTCTCTATAAATAGTGAGCACTTCTTTCCTTTTAGCTCACCACTTCACATATACTCTCTCCAAGTTTTATATCTCTCTAATCTCATATCCAAGAGATCTATGTAGTTTGTCTTTTGTTTTTCTGTGATCTTCTAGGTTCCTCTTAAAGGCAAGATCACCACTTCTTGAAGTCGAGCAAGCTCAAGTCCATGAGTTGCCATGCTTTGTCATCATCAAGACAACTGAAGTTCTCTTGTTGATAGTTCTTTCCTGCGCCATAGATGTTGAAGGCATTAGTGAAGGATGCCAAAAGTGTCAAGACAAAAGCATTAGTGAAAGGTGCTTATCGTTCGTATCAAGAGCATTAGTGAAAAATGCTATAGGTGTCAAGACGAAGGAATTAGTGAAGGGTGCCAAGCGTTGTGTCAAAGGCATTAGTGAAGGATGCCGAAGAATCAAATCAAGTAGCATTTGAGAAGAATTCCTAGGTCATATAGTCGATGAGGTGCATCGTTATACTTATAAGTATTTATTTATTTCCAAGGATGGTGATATCCTTGATGGTGTTGTAACAAGGAGTAGATCTCCTTGATATTAAGTGTTGTGTTGTGAAGGGTAGTAGTTCCTCCATAGTAATGGAACTAGGTGCTTAGCCTAGTACCTAATAAAGGGTAGGCGACGTTGTGATAGGATTAGTTCTCCTTGGTGTGAAAGAACTCGGTGGTTAGCCTAGCACCGTATAAAGGGTAGGCGACGTTGTGTTAGGTGTGGTTCGCCTTGGTGTGAAAGAACTCGATATTTAGCTTTGTACCGGAAAAAGGTTAAGCGACGTTGTGAAGGCTTCTCCGCCATAAGGAGATTGGTGTAGTGCTTACGAACTCTCGAGTAGGTGACTCGGGGAGTGGAGTAGGGCAAGGAAGGTGTCCTTGTAGCCGAACCACTATAAATAACTTGTGTCGTGGTGATGTGCTTCTTACTCTTTATCTTTCATTACATGTTTATATATCTATCTATCAACGTCCAACATAAACAACCAAATAGATTGACATAAGTCGATCTAAATATTTAAAAGGAAGTTTTAAATTGGTAAAACTATTCAACCCCCCTTCTAGTTTTCCACAATTGGCATCAGAGCTTCGTTACCAAGTTTTTTTTTTGTATATTGTACTTTGAAAACTTGATACGATCCGTGTATGTTTGAAAACTACCAAGAATGGAATTTCTTAAAACAAAAAGTCATGTTTTTAGAAATCATCATATGTTGGATAGTGATAGATCATTCTAACATTTTCCTTTGAGAAATCTTCATACTAGGATTTGGGTACCTTAGAAGATCATGAAGTATTTCGCGTCTATGGTTTCTAAAACTATAAAAAGGGAATATAGCAAAGGATTGGGGTATCTTTAAAGATCATGAAGTATTTCGCGTCTATGGTTTCTAAAACCATAAAAAGGGGATATAGCAAAGGTATGTTTTCTTAGTTACATTTTTTTTTCAAAAACGTGCTAAATTGCTTGAGGACAAAATGGTGATATATGCTTCTATCTTATAATAAGCATAATATGAAAAGTGTTTTAGTTATTTTTTTCTTTGAAGTTTTGTTGTTAGATATCTTGTTAATCAAGCTTGAATAAAGGTAAAAATTGGTAATATAACTTCACTAAAAAGTCTACAAAGACTAAACCTTTTCGTCGGGTCAAAACGTACATTTTTGTAATTCTGTGTCAGATCCGCGGATCCCTCAGGTTACACTGGATGGATCCCTCAAGCAAGGGATCCGTGGTACAGAAGACAGTTTTTTTCTGAATTTCAAAAATTCATAACTTTTTAACCGTAAGTCGTTAGAAGTCGTGCCACCTATCGTTTTAAAGGTATTTGAGTCTACTTTCATTTAAAAATGATTTCATAAATTGAATTAAAACAATAATTTACAAAATCATTGATTTATAATAGAAAGTCATTTTTCGGTCATAACTTTTGCACAAACTTTTGATCTAATTGGAGACGGATGTTTTCGCTTTTGAATAACAATGTGTCCTCTATTGAAATTAAGGTTTTGATCATATTTATAAATATAAAAGAAACTAATCAAGCTTGGTATACATGTTTATATTTAACACAAAGCGATGAAAAGAACTTTCGTATGCTATGCTAAATGATAAATTGTCTTCTTTGCATTACTTGATTATTTGCTTATCTCAAATAGCTTTTGTGCTTGTTTGATTAAATAGCATATGTGGTTTCCTTACCTTGCTATTCATTCTCTTGTTTGTCAATTTAGTAATATTCTACTAATCAATGTGCTATTTGAAGGAGTGTTTGGGATAACATCTAGTTGTGTCGAAAATGTTAGTTTAGATATTTAGATAAGTCATATAGGTTGAAAAATGTTTAAAACATATAACACACTAAATGGATTTTTGATTGAGTTTTTCATATGTGCTTATATGATTTCCTTTGTTCTTGTATCATTTTCTAAAAACAACAAGAATGTATATCGGATCATAACCTACACTTGTGTTGATGATGTGCTCTCCCATTTTCCTTTTCATGATCGCTCTCCAAGCTTCATAGTAGGATTGACAACTTGATTATTTCATCCGCTATACTCAAGTAAATTATTTTGCAACGCAAATATAATTGTTCATATCCGAAGGTCCAAACTCAAAGCTTTCCAACAACATATGTCGAACTAGCTCATCCAACCATTTTTTGTTGTTTACCATATGGACAACTTTTAAACTTATTTTTAACATGACGCCTTCGTCACCTTAGTTGTCTCAAGTATAATATTAAACGAAGCAAAGTATCATCATTGTTACTCTTCGATAGGCCATTGTAGGAATATAAATTTTCCTAACTTGAGAATGAATACTGGAGAACTTATTGCACTAGAGACTCAATTTGACCTAACGGTTGAATTGCTTCCTTGATAGAAGTTGGGTATGTGGAATCACCCGTAAAAATGGTCCTGTTTAGCCGTAATTGAGCACCGCTAGTAACAGTCTCATATTCATTCTCTCACTTGGGAAATTTATACTCCTATGTTTTCCTAAAGTAAGTTTACAATGGAAATACTTTGCATTGTCTTAGGATTACTAATCAAACTAGTTGTAAAATAAAATTTTCTTTTAGTTAATCACAACCACTTGCCTCATCAAACGATTATCTTGCTTTGATCGAGAAGAGCTACATGACTTCATGGACGAAGTTCATTGTATGCTAATCACCATCCGTAATGACTATACATAGTTCATTGCTTCCGTTGGCCAAAACAACCCTATTGTCTTGAACACCATCATCTACTCTGCACACCATTGTTAATACAAACGATTTACTAATCTAGATCATAAATCTATTTTGAGCTTCTTGAATAACGGTTGTTAAGTTTGATAAACCTATGTGTTACTTGTGAGCTAGATCTCATTTAATTGCTTACGTGCTATTTCTACATGCTCTTAGTATGTTTTACTTGTATACATGTATACTTACTGTAGAGATCATTAGCTTCTAAGTTCGATACTTAGAACAAACGCTCACTGTTAAGTAAAACTGTTCCAGATGCCAGATCCCTAGTTTGTAACTATCCGGATCCCTCAAGTGAAGGATCCGTGGGATCCGGGCGAATAGAAGTGGAATTTCAATCCTTTACACCTCAAACCATGTTCCTAGACTACTTCACACTAGCTGAACTTAACACCTTAGGATCTCTTAAGTCCTTCTCAAGCTTAGTAAGCTTCACACTCACTCATAGCTCATTAAGGATCACACTCAAAGTGCTTTTCGATCTATCGTTTCACCTAAACTCATTACTCTTCCGCTCTCTAGATCACTCATTATTTCTCACATGATCCCTCACATCTAGACCTAGAAATCTTTCGATTATGGCAAAATTGATCATAATCATCCTTACCTCAAAAATGGTCGAAATGGATCAAATTCTAGTTCTTTCACCTTAAAACCTTTAGGATCTTCTCCAAGACATTATCCTAAGTCACTATCTGATCACTAGGATCATCTAGCTCCATTTGACACTCTCAAGATTTTAGTGTCATCTTTGTTCATTCATTGGTACTCATGAAAGTTCCAATTTCTTTCATATAAGGCAATCATTAGCTACATCACTCATTACCCTTGAACATTTAACTACCCTTCCATTTAAAGACACTTAGGAGAACTGAAACATTCAAAAAGGTATAGGCTTTAGACCTTTCAAACATCACTTCTATCCTTTCCTAGCTGCTGAGAGCTGGATCCCTAGGATTAGCCTAGACGGATCCCCCATTGGTGGGAACCGTAGGATCCGGGTGATAGATTTATGTCAACTCTTGCTCAAACAATCATTTCAAGCTCATCTTGCTAGCTTGAACACTCCACCTCATCCTAATTAAATATCTGAAGTTGACTCTTGTGCATGCTAATCGTCACATTCCAAAGGATATTAGAGACTTAAGTCTTGAATGCACTTGCTAAATCCTTCCATTTATAAGTCATCTTGCTAGAATCCCTTAGTCATCAAACACAACATAATTCTAAGCATTTAGAAACCTTTTCCTTAGTCATTTCATCATGAGGAAAGCTCCTAGTGCTAACTCATCCAACCAAGAACCACCCAAGAAACTTGCTCGTGTTGTACACGAAATTTCCTCAACCGAATCATCTCCGGTTAAACCCACAAATGGTAGGACTTCCCATCCACCGAATCATCATCTGTAAGAGATAATAGTGCTAGAATCTCACCTCAACAAACCCAATCAACAATTGCCAAGAGAACCGCAATAATTAGCATTAAACCTCTTAGGTTAGAAAAGGGATCATCGAGCTCTAAACCAAACGTACCTAGTTCTAGCAAAACGTCTAAACCTTCATTCCTAGAGCATGGAATACACTCCTTTACCAAGCCTCTCTCTATTCATTAGAGCATTCACAACCGAGAACTTCCCATTCACCAACCTTCTCGTTAAAATAGGAACCACCTACATCACCAACTAGTCCATCGTTGGAAACAAGGAACCACCAAGGACTTCATCATATGGAGGAATTTCCATTACCACCACTCTCATTTATAGTAGAACCTCATCCTAAATTACTCAATGTACCTCCACCATCATTTGTAGAACCTCCTCAAAACATCCTGTTCCTAATCAAGACAATAATTGCTCTAATTGCATTTCATGTTTAATCATCTTCTTGAAAGATTGGACCAAATCAACAAGTCTACTCATCCATAGACTCAAGCACATTGTTGCTTCTTAAGCTTTGGTCACTTATTAGTATTAGTAGAATATGGCTAAATCATTCTCTTAGTTTTAGAGATTTGTTGATCATCTCTTATGTTTTATTGAATGATAGTTTACTTGCCATATTGCATTGAGTATATGTTTGTTGGTTGAATACATATCTCATTTTGATGTTAACATTACTTGTTACATCACCATTGCTGAATTTAATCATCAACTGTACGGATCCCTTAAAATTGCCTAGACGGGTCCCTACTAGGAGGGAACCGTGGGATCCATGATACAGAAAACTATTTTTCTACTAACTTGGATCACATATGCAGGAAATTGTGCATTATACTTGTTTTCTAACCTTTGTTTTATAGTTATTCAATCTACACTTGAAGCCTTTGACACCCTAAAGCTAGAGGGAGCTTTGTGTCAAAACAATACATTGCAAATTACTTGCAATATTAGGATTACATTTCTCGACATCCCTTTGCAAAATTGCAATCATCAAGGGGGAGCACATTCGTCACTTAGACGAAATCTTTTGCAAACTTAGTTGCAAACAAACTAGATTAGTATTACTTTCTTGACGCCCTTACCTAGGGATGGACTCGTCAAGGGGGAGTAAAGACGATATCCTTTCCCGTTACTTGCTCTCTACCTCTTTTTATTTCTTTCACATGTTTTTCTTAAAAACAATGTGTTGCTTTCTTTCAAGGCTCTTTTTGTTTCGACAAAAAAGGGGAGAAGAAAGTAAAAACAACAAATTCAAACTTTTACGAATTTTAGCTTTTCCTTAAAATAATTTTATGTTTTGTCATCAACAAAAAGGGTGAGATTGTTAATACAAATAAGCCGTAAAAACGTTTATTTATATTTTACGATCTTCTAATGTTTTGTCGATAACAAACGTAAAATAATATTAACGAAACAAATAAAATACGTAAATGGTTTGAACTAATAGTTTCTAACATATTCACATTTTCACATAAAACACTAAAACAAGTATAAGTGATTTTATGATTTAGTAATACATATGTACAACAACTAGTGTTTACATATTTGGATAAAATATACACATAACTAGTATGTAGTATATTGGGTAATATAAATGGGTAGAAACTTAAGTATCACAACCCATTGGGCAAATACATTGAATGTAGTTGGGTAAAACCCAAAGCCCATGACCCATGGAGCTTGACCCATAACCCATTGCATGACATCATGCTTATATCATATATGGATAATATACATAACCCATGGTATTGACCCATACCCAATGTCTAGATACATTGAATCCTTGGTGAGCACTCAAGAGAATGTCTAGATACATTGAACCCTTGGTGAGCACTCAAAAGATACATTGTATCTAGCTAAAGACCCATGGATCAACCCATGACTCATGACCCATAACCACAAATACCCATGGGCAAAGAGGAGCGTTCCACGGATCCCTGGCTTTGTGCTAGCCGGATCCCTTGTGGGAGGGATCCGTGGGATCCGGGGAATAGTAGAGAATTTTCTCTATAAATAGTGAGCCATTTCTTTCCTTTTAGCTCACCACTTCACACATACTCTCTCCAAGTTTTATATCTCTCTAATCTCAGATCCAAGAGATCTATGTAGTTTGTCTTTTGTTTTTCTGTGATCTTCTAGGTTCCTCTTAAAGGCAATATCACCACTTCTTGAAGTCGAGCAAGCTCAAGTCCATGAGTTGCCATGCTTCGTCATCATCAAGACAACTAAAGTTCTCTTGTTGATAGTTCTTTCCTTCGCCATAGATGTTGAAGGCATTAGTGAAGGATGCCGAAAGTGTCAAGACGAAAGAATTAGTGAAAGGTGCTTATCGTTCGTATCAAGAGCATTAGTGAAGAATGCTATAGGTGTCAAGACGAAGGCATTAGTGAAGGGTGCCAAGCGTTGTGTCAAAGGAATTAGTGAAGGATGCCAAAGAATCAAATCAAGTAGCATTTGAGAAGAATTCCTAGGTCGTATAGTCGATGAGGTGCATCGTTATACTTATAAGTATTTGTTTATTTCCAAGGATGGTGATATCCTTGATGGTGTTGTAACAAGGAGTAGATCTCCTTGATATTAAGTGTTGTGTTGTGAAGGGTAGTAGTTCCTTCATAGTAATGGAACTAGGTGCTTAGCCTAGTACCTAATAAAGGGTAGGCGACGTTGTGATAGGATTAGTTCTCCTTGGTGTGAAAGAACTTGGTGGTTAACCTAGCACCGTATAAAGGGTAAGCAACGTTGTGTTAGGTGTGGTTCGCCTTGGTGTGAAAGAACTCGGTATTTAGCTTTGTACCGGAAAAAGGTTAAGCGACATTGTGAAGGCTTCTCCGCCATAAGAAGATTGGTGTAGTGCTTACGAACTCTCGAGTAGGTGACTCGGGGAGTGGAGTAGGGCAAGGAAGGTGTCCTTGTAGCCGAACCACTATAAATAACTTGTGTCGTGGTGATGTGCTTCTTACTATTTATCTTTCATTACACGTTTATATATCTATCTATCAACGTCCAACATAAACAACCAAATAGATTGACATAAGTGGATCTAAATATTTAAAAGGAAGTTTTAAATTGGTAAAACTATTCAACCCCCCCCCCCTTCTAGTTTTCCACAAGGGTGAACACTAAGTTTGCAAAACCATCAACCTTGGGAAAGCCAATTGTTCAGAATAACTCTAAACATACTGTAGTTAGGCAGCCAAATGCTTTTAGAACTGAAAGATCTAAATCATCGAAATCTAAGCTTGCCTCCCAAGTTGATGCGAATACTGTTTTGTCAAAACTAGTCACTTCACTATTTCATTCCGATAAGATGAATAACAAACCCCAGCTTAATGCACAAAGTCATAAGATCATGAATTCTAGGAGGTCATCTAGTTCTCATAAGAAGCATCAAATGGCTGATCAATCCCCTAAGAAACAAACTAATTACATAAGGACCATTAGTCAAAACAGGGAAGTGCACACATCCAAATCTACTAGAAGTTGTTTCAAATGGATTCCCACTGGTAGACTATTTAAGTTTTCAAGATCCAAACGGACTTACATACCTAGATCTTACCTTAAGTAGATCCCCACAGGAAAACTCTTCAAAAATATTGAACCTAAAGGGACTTCTAGTAATGACACTCCTAGATCACACGTTGCAACATCCAATTGTGAGGTCACTCAGGTCACTAACTCATCTATTTGCAATACTACATATGCCTCTAGTGCAAAGTGTTCTCAGTCTTTTTCAGGTACAATGCTCAATTCAATCAGGAACATCATGACTTGGTTTCCATCAGAAATGAATATTGCTCACTCTGGAATTGTTGCTTGCCAGAATTGATGTACCTCGTGCCTTGACTCCTATTCGACTTGAATCAGGACTCGCTCTTATAAATCTGTGTACAAATCAGTTTAAAAAAAAAGAAAAAAAAAATCAACTATAAAAAATCATTTTTTTAAAATTCATAATTTAAATCGTTTACCACAAACTGATAAAAGATATATCCCTTGTTATCGATAACATCTACGGTCCTAGAAATGTCATTCAATAATGACACGGGATCATAGATGAAGTTCGAACAAATGATATATTCTTGTTTGATAACGGGTGGGTTAAATTCAATCCATGTACATTGGTGACATTGATTGAAGGGGAGAATTTTACAAGTTATCTCGTTTATCTCTCCACCATTGTTGGTTATGTATTGTGCTCAGATGCATGTCTTTGTCTTGTCTTGTTTTCGTGGTGTCTTCTGTGTTGATTGCTTATCTGTTTCATGGTGTCCATTGTGTTAGTTTGCTTATCTTATCATGTTATCTTATTATGCTATATGTGTTAGTTTGCAATCTGATAAGTTCATGGACTGAAAGTGTCTATAATACATAATATGATAAGATAGCGACTTGCTTTTGAAATAATAGATAGCAACTTACCTTTAATAGAGTTAGCAACTTGGCATGTTAAATTTGGGTTAGCGACTTGTTATGTAAAGTCTTAGCGACTTGTTAATACACTTTGCTAGCGAGTTACTAATCGCTCACAAAACTACAGGGACTTAAAGTGGCAACTTGGTATTCTTGTAAAAATCTATCCCTATACCCTAGCGACTTATTGTTTACTTTTCATAATTTCAAAAATCAAAAAGGTTTTCGTGTGTTTTATTTTCTCTCGTGACAAATCTCTCTTTGCATCTTGATTGTGGTACATGTTTTATCTATCCTTCTCCATTCCTTATATGTGATATACTTATGCGCATATCCTAACACAGATCCTTTATCAGATCCCACTAGTGCTGATTGATCATTCTTCATTCCACTCGCTTAGGTGTGTTAAAGGATTCATCCATTTAAACTAATATTACATGTGTTAATGGGTTTTGTGCAGAATGGGATTCACTTGGATTATAGTTGTTTATGTAGTTATGAGTTGTAAAGTGTGTTTAAGCGATTCGTTAATATGGTTTTATGTGGGTTGCGTTGCTTGTGTTTCTGTTATTGTTTGTTGTTATGGGTTGCATCTTAGTGAGATTGCAGGATTTAAATGGTTGCATTTGTTGATTTGAGTGTGGTGTTAGTCGTTGATTCGAAATGTTCTTGGTAGCGACTTAACTGTGTTCTTCGTAGCGAGTTGGTATGTTTGATATGAAATGTTCTTTGTAGCGACTTACCTGTGTTCTTCGTAGCGAGTTGGTTTG
Source organism: Chrysanthemum makinoi (assembly GCA_910596185.1). Lineage (NCBI taxonomy): Eukaryota > Viridiplantae > Streptophyta > Magnoliopsida > Asterales > Asteraceae > Chrysanthemum > Chrysanthemum makinoi. The sequence goes on along the minus strand of OU343223.1, from coordinate 120,566,895 downwards.
CTTATTATGACAGTGTTCCTATTTAGCGACTTACTTATTAATATATAGCGACTTGGCCTTGTTGTTTTTTATGGCGACTTGTCTTTACAAGTTAGCAACTTAGTAACTTTGAATGTAGCGACTTGGCCATGGCAGTTTTGATAGCGACTTGTCTTTACAAGTTAGCGACTTGTTGGTTCAATTTTCAAGTGGCGACTTGTTTCATTAAATTATTTAAGGCGACTTGCTATTATAATCTCATGTTAGCGACTTGATTCAGGATTTCCTGTAGCGACTTGTATTGACAATTCTCTTAGCGACTTGCTATAACATTTTTGTTTAAGCAATTTGTATCTTGTTTCTCTTGTAGCAACTTGATATGACAACTTGTTTTAACAACCTGTTATAACATTTACATAATAGTATCTTGTCTCATGAAATTATTTCATAGCAACTGTGGTTTTAAATATTTTGATTCAAAAACAACTTGTCTCTCGAAAACTGTGTCAAAATGAGCTGTTACCTTGAAAAATTTCTAATGCCACTCAATCTATTTCAATCTGCTTATGGGAACTCAGTCAAATTTGCTACTTGTTGTGTCTATGTCATGAGGTTGCATTCAATGTTGCTTAACTAACCATATCTAAACTAACATGCTATCAATCATTGTTGTTGTATGTATGTATCTTTAGATATTCAATGGCAAACACAACCTCATCTGAGAACCTTACATCTTTTGCTCCACCCAAAGTTCTTTCAGACAACGAAATCTTTCCTGAAGATAAATGGGTAGAGATAGGAAAAAGTAACTGTTATGTAGATATGGAAAAGTTGCAACAAAATCCAATCCTCAGAGTGTCAATTGATATCCTTAAAAACACAAATTTCTTCAGTGCTCTAACCAAACAATGCACAATTCCCACCATTTACCTACAACAATTTTGGAACACCATTGAATGGGACAAAATCACGGCTCAATATACCTGCAAGCTGGATGATAAAGAATTTGTGATCAATTCGACATTCTCAAGAAGGCCTTAGGAATCACACCTCAGTAACCCCACCATACGATCTGAACCTCCACCTAGTGCAGAAGAGCTAATAGTCTTTCTGATTGGTTTGGGTTATCAAGTTGGCATATCAAGGGCTTCTGACATCATCACCGGACACATGTATCAACCCTGGAGAGCAATGACAACAGTTCTCAACTTATGCTTATCCGGTAAAACATCAGGGTTCGATAAAGTGAGGATTCCCATCTTGCAAATCCTATGGGGTATCATCAATGGGGTGAATGTTAATGTCTCGGAACGTATCTAGGAAGAATTCTCGTTGTCAATGAACACATTTATCTCTGATAGAACAAACTTTCAGAATAAAGCTCAGGGACGAAAGAAAGTAAACAAACTTGTGATTCCTAGCATCAGATTTTCGAAGCTTGTTATCCAGTACTTGCAACAGACTCATAACTTCAACCCTAGGAGTGAATCTGCCCTACATAATGCTAAGGATTAATTTGTTCTCGGCAACCTCAAATATATTGCTAGAGGTGTTGATAAAGAGATCTTTGGACTGCCAATTCCTGATATACTTCTCACTGACGATATTAAGAAGACGGATCACTTCAAACTGTACAAGAAAAGGGCTTCCAGATCCACCACAACCACAACCCAAGTAAGTCTCGCTCGCTCAAAGACTTCATATGCTGCCCTTCCAAAAAGGAGACGGAAAGGTCACAAACTACGACACCACAACCCGAAGCGAAAAGAAAGAAGAAGGAAGTGGAAAAAGGAAACGTTGAGGAAACCGAGGTTTCGAGGGTAATACGAGTTTGATTGATGAAGATGATGTTGCTCGCAATCGGGAATCAAGCAAAGCCTAGAAAGTCGAATGAGAGCACCGTTGGAGGTGCCGTTAAGAGAACGAACCGAGCCACGCCATACAACTCCAATCACACAAGACAAAGGAAAATGGATTGTTGGTGTAGATGCCGAACAAGCGCTCACATGCTTCCGACATTCTCCTCTTCACCATCAAGAACTACCACTCATTTTGAGCTGAAGAAAAGAAGTGAATCTTCTTCACTCAAGAACAACTGATTGGAAAAGAAAGTATCCGAAGCACAAGAAGAAACTCCTACATCAGGTGATACCCAGTCTGATCAAAATGTTGATGAAGAGTTGCAGAAAGACTCACAGGAGAACCTTGAGTCAAGATCTGATGAGACCAGGCATTTGGAAGAACCAAACCTGTCAATTGATTCTGTATCCTCATTGAAGAATCTAGATACATACTACTCTTTCGGTGATCAGTTTATAAATGACAAACCCTCAGACACTGAGCCTCTGAAGCAAGGTAATGAGAAAGAGGAAGTAGAATCCATGTACACCGGTCAACATACGAAGACACTTCAACCATCCCACCTATGTCATCACCACCTCATACAACCGTACTTCCACCACCCAAACCCGCTAATGATCCATCAAATGTTGTCACCATCAGTGAAACCATCACTCCTGCTTCACCACCTCCTGCTTCACCGCCTCTAGTCAAAACTACTGAACAATTACTCGAAGAGTCTATGTCACGTATTGCAACTATTGAGAAGCATTTTCCTATCGCCGTCAATAATCTTGATAGTCGTGTCAAAAAGTTGGAGAATATTAACCTCAATGAGATTGTTACAAAGGCAATAGAAGCTGATATTAAAGATGTGGTTGAATGGGCAATGAAGGCTCCATTACTTCAGCGATTCAAAGACTTGCCAATCTCTGATATGAGATCAACTCTCTCTAAAAGAATGTATGAAGCAGGAGAGCATTTGGACGATACGCATAAGAAATTATACGAAGCACTCGAGGAATCGATGAGACTTGATAATTATCAGCAGTTTGTGGAGGATATACGAGAAAGGGAAGATAAGAAGAAAAGAAAGACTATTCCAGAGAAATCAACTGATAAGTCTGGAGGTCCCAAGCCACCACCACCACCACCTCCAACTAGAGGAGCCGGAACTTCTTGGGCAGGAGGATCCTCTTATACAACCTCTGCAGCTCCACCACAATCACCATCATCACCACCAAAACCTCCCAATCAACCTAGTCCATCCGGAAATCAGGGAACTCAGAAGAAATCTACAGCTTGGACCACGGTTGATTCAAGGTTCACACCTACATTCTCTTCTATTCCTGAAGATCAAGTGTTTCATGAAGAATCGTATGTCATGGCAGAGTCAGAATCCGATGACGATGATGCATCCACCAAGCATATCCCCAAGCCGTCTGAAGATGATTGGTTTGATGCATACGTGTCAGGTGAACGCTCTAACACATCTAGATTTGCACCTTCAAAGGACACAATTCAAAGCTGGCTCACCGAAGAGAGACCTCATACTCCAGAACCTTCATGGTCCATCCCAGAGACTGACACGATGATTCCTGATAACAACTGGGCATCAACTATCACCAAAAACTATGAAGCCCCAGATGAAGACTCTCTTCTGCACTTCACTTGTGATATGGGAAGCTTCATTAAGTGGTTTTGTGAACAGAAGAGAATCTCGTCCATCACTCCCAAGGATCTTGAAGGACCAGATTTTGAAATTGTCAAGGTTTTTCACTCAGATGCCAATCAACTCCAATACCAGATGGAAGAATGCCATAAGATGCTGAATGATCAAGTCAGTGAGCAGATCAGTCGTTTCAATGCGAACAAGCCTCTTCCTCTCGGTGGTGAACCTGGACAAATGACCATTCAGTCTGAATTCTTCTTCAACCATGACCTGGATTATCTATGTGCTCGTTCTACTGAAAGAAGACCAGCTCTATCAATTTCAAAGATGAAAGCTGCTACCTACTCTGATCAGGGTCTTGAACAGATGGTTCCGGATCAATTTTGGGTAGATAAAGAACAAGAGTATGACATTGTTGCCTCTTACGGCATTTCACATTGGTGGTTCAAGAAGAAATTCTACATTGATAGACATAGTGCCAAAAAGAGTCGCAGAGCCGTTCGATCCAAGCTGCGAATCCTAAGTGTTATCGATGTAGAGATCTTCCCTATCCATGGCTATGATTATCTTAAGAAGATCGTTCTTTGAAGAGCAGACCAGAAAGATCATGTTATAGAAGAAAACAACTTCAAACATCTGCTGCTAAATGACTTCAAAGATCTCTATCTCTTGAATCTCCAAGGACATCTTGATCATCTGCCTATCCGTGAGAAAAAGGCTCTCTCTGCTGCTGTCAACCTTTGGATCAGGGGCTTAGTCATTCGAAAAAGGGTTGAGGACTTTCAGCTAGGAATGGAAAGCTACCAGACTAGGGTCAACCTTACAAGGCCACAATGAAATGCCTCAGGACATGAATTTCGTCACGAATATAGAGTTCTTGACACCCCTAGAGCCGTCCTCTTCACCGACAGATACAGGACTCGCATGCTAATGAGACTGTGCGAGCTCTTCAAATTCAGTGATGGTACTCTCAAAATGGTCGAAGCAGAATTAAACTCTAGAGTGAATGAAATCAAAGTTGATCTGAATCCGTGGAACAAAACAAAATTCTGGATTGATGAGGACTGGAAGAGGTGTGAAGATTTCATTGCTGCAATCAGGCGAAGACTTAAGACTCAAATGATCTTCCGCAGCCTTGAAAGTTTTGTTGGTGGTAGACTTCGTGAAGGTCATTACAAACTGCTTCAAAGAACTGAATGAAGACATCTTCCGGAAGTAGTTTCTGTTTTGTATTTTTATGTGTAAAATGTGGTGTACAAACTATGAACAACTATAATGCATGTAATAGTGTTAGGTTATGTACTGTGGTTTCCCTTTGTGTCTAAAAAGGGAACTTCAGTGTTGTCCACTTCAGATCATATAAAACTGGACACATTTTTCTCCAACAAATGTTTTGTTTCATACATATTTAAATCACTTGAGATCCAAAATCTCAAAGGATTTGAAATTTTTGATCGGGGGAGAAAATGTGATATAAATATGAAAGATGATAAAAGATGACCATTTTTGTCTCAAAGTGCATACTGCTCTCTAATATGTGCTAAACTATTTTCGAATCTCGAAGCATATATTAAGGGGGAGCATTTCAAAACAAATTCAAATCTTCAAGGTACAAAGATTTCCATGTTTTTATATAAGGTACCTTGATTGTGTGTTAAATGGTTTCTAAATGTTTGGTAATCGTGGTAGTACTTCAAAGAACTCTTTCCTCTATGTGACAAAATGATTTCAAATATTCTACACACATATTGAGGGGGAGAATTTACCAAGAAAATCAAATGGCTTTTTCTATGAAAATTGTGATCAAAGAAAATATTTCAAAGTCCTCTTGCCTCCATGTGCTAAACAATTTCTAAATCATATGCACATGTTGAGGGGGAGGTTTTCTAAATGATCAAAACAATTAAGGTACAAAATGCTTTGATTTCGTATCACAAGTACCTTTATTGATTTTCTAAATGATTTTTCAATTGGTTTTATGGAACAATGAACTGTACCAAAAGACCGACCATTTTACTTTATGTATGGAGTTATAAGGATGGTGAGGTTAGTTATTCGTTCCCACGATCCGCCAGAACCAGAGGGATCTACCCAGGGACAATCCACTAGATAGTGTAGAAGTCCTTAGGTATGATGAAAAAAGGAGAAAAGAGAGATATGGGAAGAGTGCGGACTGAGACTGAGCTAGTACTAGAATAAACCCAACAAGGTTCTAGTTATGATGTCTCGGTAAGCACTGAAGGGGTTGAAGAATGAAAAGGAATTGAATGAGAAAAGGGTGAAAAGAAATAGCCCTCCAATAATTCAACCTTAGGGCAGAAACCGGGTTCAATACATATGCTACTAGTGTTTACTAAGGTAACACTGGTATTGAAGACAAGACATCATGGACCCAGTGACGCACTGCACTAAACTTCCCAAGCTACTCAAGTTCCTCTTAAAAGGGCTTGTTTTATTCTCACGAGGAACTGACATTATCTATCGACTTTCTCTTAGAGATTGTTGATATTGAAGAAGGAGACCCTCTCCCTAGTCTCCGGCATAAGAACCAAATGTGCACAATTGAGTCTAGAGCCAAGAGATCATCCACAAAATCTCATTAGGACACAAAAATAATGAAGACTCTCTGTTTCACACAATGTGGAAAGAGAGATTATATCTTATGAGTCCTATGCATTATCCTTGTGGTATTGCCAGAACATCTGAGTGATATGCAAACATATTCACAATGAAGATGGAAAGCCTTCTGGAGCCAACATCAAACAAGCTCCTGGTGGGTGGCATGTGAGATCTATCCAATAGATCAACCATATGACAACTGAACAAAAACAATGGGGCGATTCAATCTTTTGAATCAATCCTGGTTCAGGTTATGGATTGACGGATACCTTTGAAAAACCGGTCGTTGTGCTTCAAACTCTTTTCTTTAGCACATCGACTGTATACTAATATTTCAAAATTAAAAGGTGTTTATGATTGATAATTGATTTTCACTAAAACCTTCGTTGTATTGCAAAAACAATTTCTATTGAGCGATACACAATTGTTTTTCGAATCTCTTTTCATCAATCAGTGAATCTCAATTCGCTGGATCACTCACTCCGTGTTGTCTTCTTTGAGACGTTCCGGTTTGAGAACAGCTAGAGCAGCTGTGAAACCCTGTCAAGGAAATTCTTCGGAATTATACCTGATCACAGGCAGTACTTGTACTGATCAACGGGGAACCGTGGGCCGTGTACCTCAATTCAACGAAAGTGATCAAAGACACTTTCGTGCACTTTATTGCTAACTGTTGTACGCAGGAACGCCCGACGTTTGCAGCTGATCAGAATGAAGCGGTCAATCCATAGCCGCATGCTCACACAACACATTCATTTCTAAAGAAATCATGATTAGTGCATCAATGACTCTGATATTTTCACTCCATGCTTCTGCTACGCTGTTTCCAATATCATGAATCATCTAAAGCTTCCGCTACTCTGATGAGAAGATATCATGATCCAGAATGTGAGCATGTTGGTCCAAATGTCACTACATCATATGCGGACAACGTAACAATGGGTGATGCTGAAATTAACTGTGGCTGATGATCTCTTTTAAAGCTCAAAGGTCATCAATGTCGATCAGCTCTATAACCTCCATGAAATATTCATCGTAGTTGAACAATGTTAGGATTTAGTAAATCAAGGTATTAAAGTTTCGGTCACCTCAAGTATGTGTAATCGTTAGAAAGCTCGTGGTCGTAGTTATTTAATGTCAAGTAGTATTTAGTTAAGTAATACCGTGGAGGACGGACGGGTCTTTACCCACTGTATGCCTGATCCACAGCCCGTTAGGTGGCGCTTTGTGTAAAGACTATAAATACTCTCTACCTCCCAAGGTAGAGAGTTAGAGCTCATAATAAGATTTTTATTTCTCTCACTAAAGTTCCTCTCTCTAGAAAATCATCTATACGGCTACTTGTGTTTGTGTTATGATGTGTATGTGAAATCCAATATGTTACAAATGGTATCAAGAGCCATGGTTAGATCATCTCTTACATATCCTTGGATTTCTAGTGGTTTTTAGATTGTTTTTGAGTTTGAAAAAGTTTAGTGGTTTTTGCATCATTTGGATCATTTCTAGTGTTAAAGCTTGGATTTTGATTGTACTTTTGTGTTTAGGATCATCATAAGTGTTTAGGTTTTGATTTGGTAGGCTTGAATCATCGTGGTTAGCTTGTTTTGGATTGAAAAGTGGTGTTTTTGAGATTTTTCTTGCTAGCGACTTGAGTCACGGATTCTTATTCGTGGTAGCGACTTGCTTTGTAAGTGGGTAGCGAGTTATAGTGGTTTTTGGTAGCGACTTGGTCCTAGCGACTTGTCTATTGAGACAAGCCGACAAACAGTACACTTAGTGGATTCTCCACTACGGCTAGCGACTTGGTATAGGTAGCGATTTGCTTTCAATTTTGTTAGCGACTTGTACTTAAGTTTTCTTAGAGACTTGGTGTTAGCGACTTGAACCTTAGCGAGTTGTTATTTAGCGACTTGACGACTTAGCGACTTGGTGCTTAGCGACTTGCTGTCAAAATTTGTAGCGACTTGGTGCTTAGCGACTTGTTGTCATAATTCTTAGCGACTTGGCATTATAGCGACTTGATTTCAAAATTTGTAGCAACTTGGTGCTTAGCGACTTGGTTCAAGGTTTCTTAGCGACTTGGTTGAACTTTTGGTTGTAATACGGTTTTCTCTTGATTTAGTAAAATCCCGTGAAAGAATCTATTTCCCGGTTTAATCATAGAGTTGTAAAATCCCGTGTAATCTGTTAACATGTCTACCATCGTACCTACAATCATCTCCACTGTTGCTGAGGATGTTCAAGCAGCTGGTTCAGATACTCGTCCACCTATGCTTGACAGAACTGACTACGACTCTTGGGCACAACGAATCAGATTGTACTGTCTTGGAAAGGAAAACGGAGTCAACATTCTCAAGTCTATTGATGAAGGACCTTATCAGATTGAGACTACAAGAGACTTAATTGATACAGCTGCAGATGGAACAATGATCTATGGAATAGATAGACCAAAGACGTATGATGAGCTCAATGATAAGGAGAAAAATAGGTTCGATGCTGATATCAGGGCCTCAAACATCATACTACAGGGTCTTCCAAAAGACATCTACAAGCTGATCAATCACAACACTGAAGCCAAGGCAGTTTGGGATAATGTCAAGATGCTTCTCTCAGGTTCTGAATTGACTAAAGAAGACAGAGAATCACAACTGTATGATGAGTTTGAGCACTTTAAAATGAAACCAGAAGAGAGTGTCTATGAATATTATGTGAGATTCCACAAGCTTGTGAATGACATGAGGAATATCAAAATGACCATGCCAAACATTCAGCTGAACTCAAAATTTGTAAACAACATGAATCTTGAATGGCACAAGTTTGTCACCTCTATGAAGCTAACAAAAGGATTAAAGAATACAAACTATGAGCAACTCTATGCATTCCTTCTAAAAAATGAGAGGCATGCTATGTTTGAAAAAAGGATTCTTGATCAGTTCAAAACCAACCAGGGAGAGACAAGCTCATTAAATGATTCAACTGCCTTTTACACAAATGTGGGAATTACTACCAAAGCTTCTCAAGTTATACCCATAGGTAATGGTAATCACAAACTCATTCCCGATCCAATGTTCAAACAAGTTGATGCTGATGCAGCCGTGGGAAACTTCATTAATCAACTGGCTCTCATGATTAGTCAAAACATGAACTCTCTCCCACACACCAACAACAACCTCAAAACAACATCCAATCCACACAATCAAGCCACTGTCAGAGATGGGAAGGTTATGGTGCACCCAGTTCAAGAAAGGCAGTACGAACAAGGAAGAGGTGGAGTTGGTAGAGGATATGTGGGAAATCAGAATCGGGGAAGGATTGGAAATCAAGGTCAAGCAAAGCCAATCAAATGCTACAACTGTGGTGGTGAGGGACATATTGCTAGGAACTGCACATCTCCAAAACGTCCACAAAATGCAGAATATTTCAGAGATAAGATGTTGCTTGTGCAAGCTCAGGACAACGGAGCAACTTTGGATGAAGAGGAGTTGTTGTTTCTTGCTGAAGGGAATTCTAAGACATATGATGCTGATGTAGATGAGCAGCCAGGTATGGGTCGAACGATCCAAATGCATTTCAAGTAGCTGACTGTGATGCTTATGATTCGGATATGGATGATGAACCAACTGCACAGTCAATCTTCATGGCTAGCATCTCTCCCATGGTCTCTCCTAAGGTTCCTTCACCACAACAGGCTGGTCCATCTAAAGAATCAATCATCTCAGAGGTATTAAAACTGTACGATAAGGTTGATGAGCAAAAGATACATAATGAAGTACAATCTCTTGAAACTTATGATTCAGATGTTGAGAATATAGGAAATAGTAATTTTTTCCCATATGATCAGCATGTGGCTCAAAGTGAAAGTGAGATTGTACCAAGTGATGTATCTTCTGCAGTCAATAATGATTGTGTTTTTGATGAATACATTGCATGTGCCCCTGATGATTCTGCTACCTCTGAACTCAATGCCTATAAGGAACAAGTTTCTATCTATGAACAACGTGCTAAGTTTGAGTTAACCACCCGTGAGCAGGAAATGGATGACCAAATGCGTACAATTATTAGAAAAAGTAGGTTTAGAGAAGAAGTATTAAAACAAGAGTTAAATTCCTTACAAGAAAGGATTTCTAAAACTGCTAAGCAAAAACAAGAACTTCAAGAAAATGTTAAACTGCTTAAGCAAGAATTCAAAACTAAGGAAATAAAACTTTTGAATGATTTTTCTAATCTAAAAACTTTGAAAAACAAGCTTGAAAATAAGCTGTACGCACAAGGAAACACCATTCAGACTGCTCACATGATCACTAAGCATAGAGTTCTAAGTGACAAATATAGTGTTGCCTTAGTTGATGAACCAAACCCTGAGGCGTGTAAAAAGGCTAGAGAAGCTCATAAGGTAATTTATGATGGCAATGAAATCCTTAAGCCTAGGCAGAAACCTAGTTGCGTTGAGTGCACTGAGGAAGATAAAAAATCAGATGAAGTCACTAGGGAGAAAATGGATAAAAAACTCAACAATCCTACATGTAAAGAGAAAAACATAATTATCAGACCCCATGACTACAAAAAGGAAAATTGGATTTCCTTGAACATGTTTAAGCCTCAAACGTTGTTAATACCTGAACAAGTGTTCTGGAAAAAGGATTTAGATAAGCAAAAAGTAGAGAATCTTGTTGTAACAAACACCCCCCTTAGGAAAATGCCTTCAGCAACTATGTATCCTCCTAATACACCAATGCATTTAGTTCCTAGAACTATTGCCACTAAAAGCAAGACCTTAATCAGTCAGTATGTTATATTTCAATTATTTGTTGACTTTGAGAAAACTTGTAAGAAAAGGATCACGCCCACTGGGATAACTGAAGGGGAAAGGGGTTTTAAGCAAACTAAAGAATGCTATTTAACTGAGGTCATGCCTTTCTTTAAACAACTAAAAGATCAATTTGAGAGTCTTAAAAATGGGATGGATTTAGATATTAAAGAAATGGAAAAGGAATTTGATGCAATGATAGTTGAGGTTAGTGACAATGAGCGAGAGTTAAAATATAATGAGATTGAGAGGAAGAACTTTCATACATTGAATGAGAATCTTATTTCTGAATGTATCACTCAAGATGTGTTTTACACTGCTACGAATTGTTCCATTAATGCTTCTCAATTTCATGAATTATCTGTTGCTCTGAAAGTCTCCCATGATCGTGTCATTGAGCTTGAAAAGACTAATTCTAAACTAAATGAGAAAATTGATCTGGATGATCACGATAATTTGGTAAAACATCTTTCTAAACTAGAAGTTGAACATTTTAATTTACAACTAAAATATCAACATCTTAAAGAAAATGTCAAAACCTCAAATATCAAGACATCTTCATATGCTCCAGAGTTTGATGCAGTCTTTCAGATAAACAAACGTGATGAACAGATTCAAGCTCATTGTAACACGATCAGAAAGTTGAAAGCCCAAATTTCTCAATTAAAGGAAGAAAAGAGCAATGTGACTGGCTCCCAAATGCCTCCTCCTTTAGATTCTCATTATTCTCAAACTTTTCATCTTCAAAACTTAGTAAATGCTTTACAAAAAGAAAACGAGAGTTTTCTAGAAGAAAATGAAAAAGTTAAACGACACTTTAAAGAGTTATATGATTCGATGAAAGTCACTCGTGACAAAAACAACGAAAAAATAACTTCTTTACAAAAAGAAATTGAGAATCTGAGGAGTCAGGAAAAAGGGAAACTGCCACTTGTTTTTAATGAGAATGTTGCTTCAAAGTCATCCTCTGACTGCAAATATACTGTGACTGTTAAATACATTCCTCCTCATCTGAGGAATAATGAACTTGTGTTTCATAACTATTGTGCTCACCTTAAGGATAGTCTAGAATGTCTCCGTGAGATTGTGGAAGAGGATTTCATAAATAAGCCTCTTGATAGAGAAATTAGGTTTGCTTGCATTCAGGCCAAACGATCTCAGGAGCTGCTAGAATGTCTAATTGCAACATGTCCTAAATCCTTAGGTGCAAAAGGTAAAGCTGTGATGCCTTGTTCTATGCCTAGTGCCAAGCATACAAACCATTCCATGCCCAACTTTAAGAAAGTGAACACTAATGTGCCTTCTAGTAGTTCAGATCCTTGCACATCTAGTTCAGGAATGCAAAAAGTAGATCAACCAACTAATGTTCCCATAATTCCCTCTACAAGAGTAATCAGTGACATTAAAGCAAGCGGGTCAAAGCCTCCAGGCAATACCAAGCAAGATAGGACCTCGCAAGCTAAGAATGTGCATTGGAAGAAAGTAGAAGACCAACCTAGGAACTTTAAGTTTGAGTTGAATAAAACGAATCGTGTTGATTCTAGTAGTAGCTATAGCATCTGTAATTAATTCGAATTCGATACTATCCGCAAACCATGTAATGATGTCCGCTTGAATTCATTGCTAATCATGAATGTGGTGTGAATGTTTTGTCTAATGCTGTCAAATGCCCATTTAAAATTGTTAATGAAAAAAATCATGCTAAGAAGGCTAAAAGGCAAAGATGAAAGAAAGTTAGAAAACAGTGGAAACCCACAGGAAGAACATTTAGTAAGATAGGTTATCAATGGATACCTTTTGGCCATAAGGATAATCAGTTATGCCCTCAATCTGCTAAGACAATGCCCACTAGAAAATGGATGCCTACTGGTAGAACTATTTCTTTAAGAAGTGAACATACTTTGAATAGTTCAAATACGAATACCAGCACTACATCTATTTCGAATGAGTCCATTGCTTCTATTTCTGATATGGGTGTTTCTATTTCGATGTGGGTGTTCCAATCACTGTTACTAACCAAATGGAACCCATTCTTGCATGGGGATCCCAATTATCCAGTTATCCATTCTTGTCTGTGTTCAACTGCAGATCGTTCAAATCGTTCTGTGGTACTTGTACTCAGGCTGTTCCAAGCATATGACTGGAGACCGGTCGCGGCTCATGAACTTCGTGAGTAAATTCATCGGAACTGTTAGATTCGGTAACGACCATTTTGGAGCAATTATGGGTTATGGTGATTATGTAGTTGGCAAAAGTGTAATCTCCAGGGTATATTATGTGGAAGGTCTTGGTCATAATTTGTTCTCTGTTGGTCAATTCTATGATTCCGATCTAGAAGTGGCCTTTAGAAAACATACTTGCTTCGTTAGAGAACTTGATGGTGTGGAATTATTAAGAGGTACTCGTGGTTCTAACTTATACACCATCTCTATCGAAGACATGATTAAATCTTCACCCATCTGCTTGCTGCCAAAGGCTTCCAAAACTAAGTCATGGCTATGGCACCATCGTCTCAATCACTTGAACTTTGGTAACATAAACAATCTTTCCAGAAAGGACTTAGTAAGAGGATTACCCAGATTAAAGTATGAAAAATATCATCTTTGTTCAGCATGCCAATTGGGAAAAAGCACGAAATATGCCCATAAACCAAAACACACAAACTCAGTCATGGAAGTCCTTGATACCCTTCATATGGATTTGTGCGGACCAATGAGAGTACAAACGATAAATGGGAAGAAATACATTTTAGTCATTGTGGATGACTACTCTCGATTTACTTGGGTAAAGTTTTTTAGGACAAAGGATGAAACTCCAGATGTCATCATCAAACTTATCAAACAGCTACAATTTCGACTCAACAATACTGTTAGAATAGTTCGAACAGACAATGGCACAGAGTTTGTTAACAAAGACTTAACTCAGTTTTATGAAAGTGTTGGAATCAGTCATCAACGAAGTGTTCCATGAACTCCTCAACAGAACGGTGTAGTTGAAAGACGAAATCGAACTCTTGTGGAAGCCGCTAGAACAATGCTTATTTATTCAAAGGTTCCAATGTTTCTATGGGCTGAAGCCATTGCCACTGCTTGCTACACTCAAAATCGTTCCCTTATTCATACCTCTCATGGAAAAACTCCATATGAACTTCTTCACAAATGAAAACCTGATCTCTCCTACCTTCGTGTGTTTGGTGCTTTGTGTTATCAAACGAATGACGGTCAAGACTTAGGTAAATTAAGAGCAAAGGCAGATATTGAAGTTTTTGTTGGTTATGTACCAAACAAGAAGGGTTACCAAATCTACAACAAGAGAACCCGAAATATCATGGAAACAATCCACGTTACGTTCGATGAGCTGACCGGTCAAATGGCTCTAGGACAATTCAGTTCTGGACCCGCATCTCAACCTTTATCAAGTAGTCCTATCAGTTCTACTCTTGTTTCTAATTCCTCTCCAGCAACTTCATATGTACCTCCATCAAAAGATGATTTAAAGAAATTGTTTGATCTAATGTTTGATGAACACTATGAACCGAATGCGGATGAAATGTCAACTCTATCATCAGAGGCTGCTCCTATCCCTGTGAATGAAGTCAACCATTCAGTATCAATATCATTAAGTCAAGAATCGCCTGCTGCTGACCACTCTGTCTCATCAACAAATCTTCAATCATCAAATGTACATCATGGAAGTGTTTCTGGCATCAATGATGAAGTTAATCCCTTTGCTACTCCTGAAGATGCTCCATTTGAAAATATCTTTGCTCCTGAATCATCATCAGAACCATCTTCATCAGGAGATATCGACTCTGCTACTTCAGTTCCACTACAACAACCACATGAACACCTCAGAAAATGGACACATGATCATCCATTAGACAACATCATTGGAAACCCCTCTCGTCCTGTATCCACTCGTAAACAACTTGCAACCGATGCCTTATGGTGCTTCTTCAATTTTGTACTCTCAAAAGTCGAACCAAAAGATGTTAAAACTGCAATGAATGATGACATCTGGTTCAATGCCATGCAAGATGAAATTCATGAGTTTGATCGGCTAGAAGTATGGGAATTAGTACCTGCTCCTGATTGTGCTATGATCATTGCTCTAAAGTGGATATTCAAAGTTAAACTTGATGAGCATGGTTACGAGGATACTTTCTTTGAAGTTAGAGCCCGTAATCTAATCGAGCAAATTCAAGCCGATGAAAAAAGGTCAAGAATTAGAATTGATTACGATGAACCCGTTCAAACACCGGAGACCATAACGGAAGTGGTGGAACTTGCTAGCTCTAAGAGCACACCACTTGTCCCACCTCCGGAATCTTCTGAACGTTTTACCGACGACTTCTTTAGGGCCAGAAATGACATGATTCAAAACTTCTTAATTGAACTTCGTCAAGATTCAACTTCGGGAAATACCACTTTACCTACCATATGTGATGTTGTTGAACCCTCGATTCCTATTCCCGAGCCCGAAATATCTTTGTTTGATCAAAATTATTGCTACGGTTGTGGAGACTTGTTACCACAAGGTTTTCGTTGTTACAAATGTATGTGCGAGTGGTGTGGAAACTATCTTGTCAATGGATGTTGTTCGATTTGTGCCGAGAATTCATTCGCTTATGATTCTAACCCAAACTCTTTCAATTATCCTCAAAACAATTTCAACTACCCTCCACAGAATGCATACGAACCACAACCGTACTATCATCATTTCAATGATCAAACATCGTTTCAAAATTTCTCTCCCCAATACCCTCATTGTGCTAAGTGTGGGGGTCCTCATGATGATTATCAATGTCAATCGTGGACTTCCGGATTTGACAACATCCAACCCCCACAGTTTCCCGTCATTGATCAATTTCCTCGTATAATTCTTGAAGAACTTTCCGAGGAACAAGCTGCTCGCAACGAAAGATTACTAGCCGATGAGCGAGCAGCTCAAAAGCTTCTCCTCTTTAACGAAGCTTGCCGTCTCGATGACGAGGATGAGGAAGATTGGGAGATGACAAAGGACAAGGTGCATATCTCAAGCCCACAAAGTACCGCACATGTCCATTCTCAGCCCTCATCTTGCCTATCTACCATAGAACCTTCGGATAACCTTTTAATGGGGGACGAACATCTTAGCACTATTCTGGAAACGAAATCGTCTTGTGCTGAGAACCTCGTCCCAACCCCAAGTGAGTCCGAGGTTATCTCCGGTAATATGTTTGATGAGCCTCTTGATGATGATTCTTCTCCTCCTCTTGACAGTCCAAACGATCATGTCGAGATGTTCTCCGATTCTGACAACGATTGTACTTCGTTTGACGATTCTTTATCTTATGGAGACATCGATTATGTCGAGGAGTTACCTTATGAGCTAGTTAGCTTAGAGGAAGTGAGAGATTCTGATGATATGGAAATTGAGGACGAGATACTTCGTGAAAAATTGTTCAATGTAAATCTCCTCGTTTCTAAGATCGAATCATTTTGTGCTAAACCAGCTTCAGATCCTATCCCCATTGAGGATAGTGACTCTATCATGGAAAAGCCTGAAACATTTTCTGATCTTGAGGCTTTCTCCAATGATTCTCGTCCGGAATTTGAAATATTCCGCTTTGATGACGATCATACTGAAAAGGAGAGTAGTGGCATTCCCACTTTTCATCTTTCTCTTCCTGAGTATGAGTCGTCCACATTTGAATTGCTTCCTCCTTCCGAAAGGAGTAGGCCTTTCCATGAGGAGTTCGCCGGTGAACTCGCTCACATCGATCCTCTTCCCCCAAGAATTGAGGATGAGCTTTTTGAGCAAAATGCTCCTCACCTTCTTTCATCCATGAGTAACTCATCTACCCTTGAGGATTTTACTGTGGTTGATACTTGTGTTTCATTCCTCTCCGAGGACAAAGTTTTCAAACCTGGTATCTTACCTTTCAAGGGAGTTCACTCTCAGGATTTTCAAAAGTCCAACACGGATGTTGTGACTTCTCTTGTGGTGGATAAGATTTCTGAACATTCCGTTAATGTTCATCAATCTAATCTTTTGCCCACCCGTTGTCAAGAAATTGACACTTTACTTTCTCATCCCGTGACTTCTCCATGTCTTAACTCCTACGGGAGTGAAGATACCATTTTTGACCCCGGCATTTCTCTTTCTCTTGAGCCGGTTGCATCTCATCGGAGTGGAACTTTCAACACATTCAATATTTATCCAAACCACTTGAATGAAAGTCCGATGGAGATTTTCTCTTCCACTTGCTCCCCCATGGACCAATGAATTCGAGGTCGAGTCAAGCTAGCGACTCGGGAATCAAAAACAGTAGCACACTATATGGGTTTTCACCCGTATTTCTGACTTCTTTCTACTTTCTACCACCCTAGTGTGGGGAGTTGCCCCCCGCTGTTGTATATAAAGTTTTCTAAAAGTATATATATATATATATATATATATATATATATATATATATATATATATATATATATATATATATATATATATATATATTTCAAATAATGGCCGTAGTATTTCCCTTTTACGTTCTATGTTTCGGCATAACCGCCGGTACTTTGAATATTGAGGGCAATATTCAATTCTAGTGTGGGGGGAATTCTCACGAATTTTATCATGTAATTATACCACCCTATTCCCCCATTTTTGGCCAATTTTTTTTTTTTTTTTTTTTTTTTTTTTTTGGAATAAGTGTTTTGCACTTACTCAGATTACGGTTATCAGTCCACCATGTCTAATAAACAAAAGGATTGGCTAATCCAGGAGCAAACGGCTCTTGGTAAAGATATCTCAAATCCGTTGACGGCTTGCAATTTGCCCAAAATTGTATGGTGTTCAGCTCACCATATCTTTAATTAGTGAAGAGTTGGCTAGCCCGCAAGTTTATGGCTTGTGGTAAAGGCAGTTGGAAAACCATAATTGGTAATCGACTCACCAAAGATATCATATCTAAGAGTTGGCTAGTCCAGAAGCAAACGGCTTCTGGTAAAGACAAATCAAAACCGTTGAAAGCTGGTGGTTTGCTCAAAATCATTTGGTTATCATTGTACCAAGGTTCTTACTTGAACTAAAACAATTGGCTACTCCAGAAGTAATGGCTTTTGGTAAAGAGATTCAAATCCATTAAGTTTTCTCAAAAGATTGCTAGGGACTAGCAATAGTTTAGTGTGGGGGATTGATGAGTGTCTAAATACTCATCATTTTTATTCCATCTGCACTGCAAAAACAGTCAAAAACACTTTGAAAAGTCTCAAAAAGACAGAAAAAATATTTAGACTGTATTTTATGCAAGAATTGTCAAAATCTAGTCCCTGGTTATTCAAAACAGTTAATTTTTCATAAAAGGCCCTCAGGGAATTTCAAGTTGTCAAAATTAGCCTTATAAAATTCAATTTTATAAAATGGCAACTTTAGTCCCTGAAATTTCAAAGATTGACAGAAATTACCCCAGGACATTTTTAATTTGAAAATTATTATTTTTGGTCCTTGGGAAAATTAAACTTGTCATAATTGGTCCCTATGATGAATATTGGATAATTACAGTTTCGGTCTCTTGGTTTTTGTGGAATTGCAGTTATGGCCCTTGTGATTAAAATACCTTCCTTATCCCTTTTTGAACCCCCACTTCCACTTGACCCCCCCATCACCAAAAATAAACACCAACCCACCACTTCCCCAACCCAGATAACACTAAACGACCCATTCTCCTTTTCCCTCCATCCTTCTTCCTGCTTTCTCTCCAACCCAAGAAACTCACCTTTTACCCAAAAATCTCTTCACCCAAAACACTCAATCCCTCAACCTTCCCTTTACCCAGTTATACCCAAAACCCAAACCCCACTTTCCCCCTCATCCCAATGGCCAAGTCACCAATCTCGGTTTCAAAACCCCAAGGGACGGCTCAGATTGCTGCTAAAATTGTACCTAATTAATGGATGGCTTAGATCATCTCAAGAAAGCACAAGGGTTGCTTTGGCCTGTTTTGCCTCTCAAAAGAAGCACACAAGAAGTGAAGAGAAGACCCTAGGCAGTTGATCCAACATTGTTCACCAGGAAGTCAGGCAAACATTTAATTCACGTTCAAATATTTGTTGATGATATTATCTTTGCCTCGACTGACCCCAATGAGTGTGACCGTTTTTCTAAAGAAATGGGTTCTGAATTTCAAATGTCAATGATGGGACAAATGTAATTTTTCTTGGGATTACAAATTTCACAAAGTCCCGGAGGCATTTTTATAAATCAATCTAAATATGCACATGAGATTTTAAAGAAATTTGGATTTGATTCTAGTGACCCTGTTGACACTCCCATGATAGAGCGTACTAAACTAGATGAGGACCACTCAGGGATCATGGTAGACCAAACGAAATATCGTAGTATGATTGGATCCCTGATGTACCTCACAGCTAGTAGACCAGACATCTTGTTCGTTGTTTGCATGTGTGCTAGATACCAGGCTAAGCCTACCAAAAAGCACCTTGAAGCGGTTAAACGGGTCTTTCGGTATCTCCAAGGAACCATCAACATGGGACTTTGGTACCCGAAGGACACCGGTATGTCACTAACAGCCTATGCAGATGCTGATCATGCAGGATGTCAAGATACATGTCGAAGTACGCCTGGAGGTGCTCAGTTTTTAGGTGATAAGCTTGTGAGCTGGTCTTCAAAGAATCAAATGAGTACTTCTATTTCCTCTACAGAGGCCGAATACATATTCATGTCATCTTGTTGTGCTCAAATCCTATGGATGAGATCCCAATTATCTGACTATGGCTTTGAATTCAACAAAATCCCTCTGTACTGTGACATTAAAAGTGCTATTGCTCTCTCATGCAACAACGTACAACACTCAAGAGCAAACCACATCGACATTCGTCATCATTTCATCAGGGAGCAAGTTGAAAACGGTGTGGTGGAACTATACTTTGTGAGGACTGAATACCATTTAGCAGACATCTTCACCAAAGCTCTTCCTAGAGAACGTTTTGAGTTTATCCTTCCACGACTTGGTCTTAAGAGCGTACAACCGGAAACACTAAAACGTCTTCAAGAGGAAGAAGAGGAGTAAAAGGTTTTCCTTCATCTATCTCTTGTAAATATCTATTCGAAAAACAAAATACAAAATTACAAAACCTTCAAAAAAAAACAAATAGAAAAACAGAAAACTTTCTAAAATCCAAAAATATTGTCGTTTTGTCATCTTTTTTTCTCGATTCGATAAATATCTACGATCTTTATGCTGTCATTCGAAGAATGACACGGGACTTTAGATGTTGTTCGAATTTACACAAAAAAAAAAAAAAAAAAAAACAAAACAAAACAAAACAAAAAAAAAATTGGGAGAAAGTGAAAAAAAAATGGTTTATTGTCATTTCAGGCAGTAACCCGCTCTTCAATGAAAGAACAGAGCCATGCTTTATCTTGGTTTTCAAATCTCATGCTCTGATTCTATAAACAATTACTTACTATCTTATGAAAACTAATTGCTTTGAAAAATAACTCGGACTCTATTTTTGAAAATCATCCAGACTTAACGTTTGTCAAAATATCTATCTCTCAATCAACAACTTATGTCATTGATTGAGGGGGAGAATGATTTCAATTAAATCAAAAGGTTATTTGTCATACAATTGTTTTTTTCCAAAAGATAATCATGCATGTTTAATCAATGGAGTTTAAAGTCTCAAAATCCGATCCTTATCAGTTAAAACGTTTTCATAATCAAGTCACAATTCTCCTTAAAATCTTTCAAAATTAATTTAAATCTACAGAGATCACAAATCTCAAATGATTTGATAATTGTGATCGGGGGAGAATTTGTGATTTAAATTGGATTTAAACTGATAATTCGGTAAATGGTTTTATAAGGATGTACAAACTCTCCCTCCCACATATGCCAAACGATTGCAAATTTTCCATGCACATGTTGAGGGGGAGCATCTCTCTTAAACCACAAAGATCTGAAACGTGATCAATTTATTTCAATGTGCAGTCTTTTCCTAATATGTGCACAACCTTTTTCAAATATCTATGCACATATTGAGGGGGAGCAACTATTTTGAAAACCACATTTTTTATATAACTACTCTTAGATGTAAGTAAACCCCTCAAAGATGAAAGTAATTTCTATTTCAAAATGATGCTTGATGCAAATGTTGAGGGGGAGCTCTATTTCTAAAATTATCAAAAAAACCAATTCAGATACAAAATACTTTGATAATATATCACAAGTATCTGGATTGATTTTCAAATGGTTTTCATTTGGTTCCAATGGCAGATGAACAATACCAAATAGACCGACCAAATTTACTTTATGTATGGTGATATAAGGATGATAAGGTTAGGTATTTGTTCCCATGATCCGCCAGAACCGGAGGGATGTACCCAGGGACAATCCGCTAGATAGTGTAGAAGTCTGATGAGTGTCTAAATACTCATCATTTTTATTCCATCTGAACTGCAAAAACAGTCAAAAACACTTTGAAAAGTCTCAAAAAGACAGAAAAAATATTTAGACTGTATTTTATGCAAGAATTGTCAAAATCTAGTCCCTGGTTATTCAAAACAGTTAATTTTTCATAAAAGGCCCTCAGGGATTTTCAAGTTGTCAAAATTAGCCTTATAAAATTCAATTTTACAAAATGGCAACTTTAGTCCCTGAAATTTCAAAGATTGACAGAAATTACCCCAGGACATTTTTAATTTGAAAATTATTATTTTTGGTCCTTGGGAAAATTAAACTTGTCATAATTGGTCCCTATGATGAATATTGGATAATTACAGTTTCGGTCTCTTGATTTTTGTGGAATTGCAGTTATGGCTCTTGTGATTAAAATACCTTCCTTATCCCTTTTTGAACCCCCACTTCCACTTGACCCCCCCATCACCAAAAATAAACACCAACCCACCACTTCCCCAACCCAGATAACACTAAACGACCCATTCTCCTTTTCCCTCCATCCTTCTTCCTGCTTTCTCTCCAACCCAAGAAACTCACCTTTTACCCAAAAATCTCTTCACCCAAAACACTCAATCCCTCAACCTTCCCTTTACCCAGTTATACCCAAAACCCAAACCCCACTTTCCCCCTCATCCCAATGGCCAAGTCACCAATCTCGGTTTCAAAACCCCAAGGGACGGCTCAGATTGCTGCTAAAATTGTACCTAATTAATGGATGGCTTAGATCATCTCAAGAAAGCACAAGGGTTGCTTTGGCCTGTTTTGCCTCTCAAAAGAAGCACACAAGAAGTGAAGAGAAGACCCTAGGCAGTAGTATAAATAGAGCATTATTGTAGCCATTAGAGGGCACCCTTAATTTAGTTTTAAAATTAGTCTTATGTTTTTAAGTTCTATTGTAATGAGTTTTTTTTTTAATGAAAAAGCATTCCTTTCTTTTTATCTGTTACAGTCCTTTTTTTTACAAGTAGTCACTGCTTATTTAGTAATTATCAAGATTTCTAAATAGTGTTAGTTAAGTTGTATTTTAGCTCTAATCAAAAAAAATCTAAGTTCTAAGTTTTAAATCTTTTTAAGAATGAAGTATTCCCTTAAGGAGTGTTTGGGTTAAGGGTGTTAATTGGTCAAAACAGTGGTTTTTACCCGTTTGACTTACCAAGTCAAACTACTTTTAACAAATTTAGGATAGTTTAAATGTTTAGAAGTTGTTTTATCAAGTATTGCACAGACTTGGGAGGGTACAAAAGCATTTTTTTTTTCTGATTTCAGGCTTAGACAGGACAGCAGCAATAGCTGCTGTTCTTGGCTATTTTTCTCAGCTTATTTGAAGTTCAAAAATGGCAAAATTGGTTTTTATTAAATCTTGGTATGCCCAACTCAGTTTGTGCCCACTTTACTTGCATCAAAAGCCCCTCTAGCATAGTTTAAAGTAGAGTTTAAATCTGCAATTTTCATCTTTGTTATTCCTGTATCAGTCAAGTCAGGTTCAAATTAAGCTGATAACAGCTTATTTCTAAGCTGTTACAATCCCTTTCTTTGCCCCAATCAGTTTTTTATGACTCTTTGCTATGCTAACTTCATCTTTGTAGCTTGTGCCTGGTTTGAAAGTCCACTGCTCAGCTTATTTTTAAGTTGTTTCAGTGTCAAAGTTGACCTACAATTAGTATTTTTAGGATCTTAACTGTGCTAACTTCAGTTTTTGTAGCTTGTCCCTCAGTTTGCAGCTCATCTTTAAGCTTAAAATAAGCTCAAAAAAAGCCACAGCAGGCTGTTTTGGGGACTGCACATCAGCAGCAGTCATGAGTACTTATTGGGTGCATTTGTTGGCTTATCCAGGTTCATTCTTTGTTGCTTAATAGGGTAGTTAAGTTAAGTTAGTGTAGTAATACTGATTAGTGCTTATTGTTAGCTTATTAGCATTGAGTAGAATTGCTTATTTTCCATAGACTTAGCCTAAGGATCTCCTAGAATAGTTATATTTTCCAACTGCTCATTCTTTTAGTGTAATTATTTGAGTTTGTTGCCTCTTAGCTTATTTTTGTGCTTCAATTCATTTAAAAACTTAATCCTTTGTTTAAACTGTTTGTGGTATTCACTGTGGGCTTAAGGTCTGCCTTAAAGGGTGTTTGGTTTGCTTTTGTGGTAGGCTGAGGTGGATAAGTAGTCTAAACTGCTTATTTTGATGTTTTGAATAAAAAAGTTTTTCACAAAAATGCATCTACTAAGTCTTATAAACCTGCTGTAAAAGAGAAAAGCAAAAAAAAATTAAGTGCCAAAAAAAAAAGCTAGAGGTGCGATTCGAACCCAAGACCTCTAGCCTCCCACGACCTCAAACCCAACACCACTTTCCATTTGCTCTGGGTACCTGTCTTGCATTAGATTTTCATTTGTTAATTATTTATCTACGTTTAGTAGTTTAGGTCCATTAGCTTATTAAGCTTTTAAACTGCTTAATTCAAAAAGCATTGGTAGGTTTTCATATTTTTTTAGATTTAGTATCATGTAAGGTATTTTCTGTGATTTTTGTAGAATTTTCCAAAATTTTTTAGTATTTTTTATTAATTAATTAGTTTAAAATAGTTTTTAATTCGTAGAAAATAAAATAAAAGTCGGAAAAATACCCGGCTTTTTTCTAAAATTATTTTTTGTCATTTAGAATGTAGTATAATTGTTTTTGAACTCGTAGGACTTAATTTTCAAATTTTTCACTTTTATGGCTCGGTGTGTTCCCGGTTTTTCGCGTTTTTGCATTTTAGCACCCTAGGATGTAATTTAACTTTGTTTTATTGTTTATTAGGCTTACTAGTAGTTTAATTAGTGTTTATTTAGTTTTATGTGTTTTATTTTCATTCCCGTTCTTTGTTTTGTAGAATAACGTAATCCAAAATCCAAATTCGTTTAACCAATTCAAGTCCTAATCACTAAACTTATCTACTCCGTCAATTTCACACCTCGTTGGGACACGACCCGGGGAAATCACTTTCCCGGTATCACTTTAATCACAGTCGTGAGCTTTGGCACGTTAACCCTTTTCCTAAAATGTTGATTTGTCGAATTTCACGATTAATTTGATAAATTGATATTGTGTTTATTTTCACCACTCACTTTTCAAACGAATCAAATTTTGAACAATACCAAATAGACCGACCAAATTTACTTTATGTATGGTGATATAAGGATGATAAGGTTAGGTATTTGTTCCCATGATCCGCCAGAACCGGAGGGATGTACCCAGGGACAATCCGCTAGATAGTGTAGAAGTCCTTAGGTATGATGAAAAAAAGGAGAAATAATGAGAATATGGGAAGAGTGCGGACTAAGACTGAGCTAGTACTGGAATAAACCCAACAAGGTTCTAGTAATAAAGTCTTGGTAAGCGCTGAAGGGGTTGAAGAATGAAAAAGAAATGAACATGAAAAGGGTGAAAATAAATAGCCCTCCAATAATTCAACCTTAGGGCAGAAACCGGGTTCAATTCATATACTACTGGTGGTTACCAAGGTAACATCGGTATTGAAGACAAGACGTCATGGACCCAGTGACGCACTGCACTTCAACTTTCCAAACCACTCAAGTTCCTCTTAAATGGACATGTTTCACTCTCACGGGGAACCGACATTATCTATCGACTTTTTCTTAGAGATTGTTGGTATTGAAGAAGGAGACCCTCTCCCTAGTCTCCGGCATAGGAACCAAATGTGCACAATTGAGTCTAGAGCCAAGAGATCATCAATAAATCTCATTAGGACACTTTCAATGAAGACTCTCTGTTTCACACAATGTGGAAAGAGAGATTATATCTTATGAGTCCTACGCATTATCCTTGTGGTATTGCCAGAACATTTGAGTAATATGTATACATATTCACAATGAAGATGGAAATCCTTCTGGAGCCAACATCAAACAAACTCCTGGTGGGTGGCATGTGAGATCTATCCAATAGATCAACCATGTGACAACTGAACAGAAACAATGATGCGATTCAATCTTTTGAATCAATCCTGGTTCAGGTTATGGATTGACGGATACCTTTGAAAAACCGGTCGTTGTGCTTAAAAACTCTTTTCTTTAGCACATCGACTGTGTACAAATATTTCAAAATAAAAGGTGTTTATGATTGATAAGTGATTTTCATTAAAACCTTCGTTGTATTGCAAAAACAATTTCTATTGAGCGATACACGATTGGTTTTCAAATATTTTTTTATCAATCAGTGAATCTCAATTCGCTGGTTCACTCACTCCGTGTTGTCTTCTTTGAGACGTTCCGGTTTGAGAACAGCTAGAGCAGCTGCGAAACCCTGTCAAGGAAATTCTTCAGAATTCTACCTGATCACAGGCAGTACTTGTACTGATCAACGGGGAACCGTGGGCCGTATACCTCAATTCAACGAAAGTGATCAAAGAGACTTTCGTATGCTTTATTGCTAACTGTTTTATGCAGGTACACCCCGGCGTTTGCAGCTGATCAGAATGAAGTGGTCAATCCATGTGACAACTCGTAATTTCAGGTCATTTTGCAAACTTTAAAAGTTTCACTATTTCATCATTTATCGTAAACTACGTTTACGAGTATCAAATTCGCGTAACCTTAGTGGTTTAGCTGCGAATTCATGAACATTTTATCGAGGACATTTCATATAGACTAGATTTAGTCAACACAACATTAATAACATCATTTCATATCAATATTATGCATGGGTTTGCATTTTTCATTAAACGTTTATTTTCCTATTAAATAAACGCTATCGCGTAAACATTTATTTTGAATATTAATCCGACACTTCCAAAAATAATCCTAATATATTTTTATACTCATTTTAAGACTATAAAAATTATATTATTAGTTTACCCGATGTTTTCAATTTATTTTCTATATAAATTGTTATGTATATATATTTACGACGGTTTTCGTAGATTCTACAAGATTATTATTATTTCACTCAAATTTTGCAAGAAATGTATTTTTATAATTTTTATGACCTCAATATATTTTATCTTGACCCGTGAAAATTTATTTTTAACTAACGCTACCCTATATACTCAAATGTGTCTACAAGTGATCACTTATCTTCAAGTAACTTTACTAAACATTACTTATACATAATAATAATAATAAAAAATTAAAAAAAAAATTGCATGACTAATACCCCCCTTGTCGACAAGGAGGGGGGGTGAGTCATTTTTTTTGAAAATATCCTAAGCTAAGTATATTGTATTATACAAGATATCACACATTTCACTTCATTATTGCAAGTAAAAGATCAAAACTCATTTGTTTCCTCTCTTCTCTCTCAAAACCGGCAACCATAAGGAACCAAGAAGGAGACCATATTTTTTTCTCAAATCAAGTGTTAATTACTCTAGTATCACTTTTGTTTAAGGTTTTGTAATATAAACCTTGGGTGATTAGGAAAAACCCTTTGTTCTCATAAACCTCATCAAGTTACTTGTAAGCTTTTCATTTTCATGATCATATTTCATATTCATTTTCATATTCATTACATCATATTTGAGAAAACATGCAAGTCATATATTGTTTGTACCACTTTTACATTGATTTTTAAGAGATATATATATATATTGTCATCCTATAATTATTCCTTGTTATAAATCACACTTGGTGAAGTCT
This sequence comes from Chrysanthemum makinoi, assembly GCA_910596185.1. Taxonomy (NCBI): domain Eukaryota; kingdom Viridiplantae; phylum Streptophyta; class Magnoliopsida; order Asterales; family Asteraceae; genus Chrysanthemum; species Chrysanthemum makinoi. The sequence goes on along the minus strand of OU343223.1, from coordinate 120,539,889 downwards.
AGGAACCCATGACACCCTAAGAAGATGTATGGTAGGATTAGAATAGCTTCGGAGTTGTTTTGTATTGGTTGGAATAGGTTTTGCGTGTGAAAAACTCATTTCGACAAGTCTAATTAAGGGTCTGTCCATATTTTTGAATTCTGGAATTTTCAACAGTAAGCAAAATATTTTGGGCTAGATATTTGGAAAATATACTTTAAAACGAAAACGTGGCCGCTTGAACGGGTTAAAACGGAGCTATAACGAAGAAGTTATGAATTTTTGAAGTTTGACGACGAAAACTATATATTCCAGAAAATTCAGCAAGTTGTCTTGACTTTTTACGAGTCAAAAATGAGTTTTAAGCGTTATTAAATGTGTCGACTTATCAAAAATATATTAGTATATGTTATCACGATTCCGTGGATATAAAGAGCGTAGAAAACGGACTTATAACGACAAAGTTATTCACATTTTAAAAAGTTTCCGTAACTTTATTCTATTAGCAAAATTAATACATTTTCTATTAAACACATACTACGGCCACCAAGGACCATGTTGAGGGTCGTTTTCAATAATGACGAAGTACTTTTTATAACGTGATGTCTTCTAGTAAAAGTAAGTTCGCCAAGCATATTTTCCAAAATGTCCAACCGTTCGTCAAGCGGAATTGTAACGAGTAAAATATGGTTACTTAAAACTTTGCCGAAAACCATCCTTAAACTATATTTTGGGACACAAGTACCATACTTAACCTTTATTTTTCTTTATGTTCGAGACCTTTAGGATGAAAACTCATGTACTAAAACTTTGAGATAATGATACAAACTTACCAAAACCATTGAGTACGTTTCCTAATACTCGACGTGCACCATTTTACGACTAGCTTTTTGAGGCCATTTTAGTCACTTTCATGAAAATTTCAACGACATTATTTTTACGACGAAAAGTTATAATTTCACAATAAATCATTAAATGATTATCGTAGGATATCATTTCAACTTAAATACTTGTAAAGTATTTTATAACATGAGGAGATGTCATAAACATATATTTCGACGATAAATTATATTTTCAAAAGCGTACAAGTGGTATAGATTTCATATGAGTTTGCATGCACGACATTAAATCATAACTTATCATAGAGCATATCATTCATAATAGGTCACGGACGAGGTTAGCCTCATTTCAGATTGCCTTTACATCATTATTATCATTGCAACAGGTGAGTTTTCATAGCCCCGATTCATTCAAGTTTTTACTTTGTTTCAAACCCACGGGGGAGAATACATTGCACATCATTTTTATTACGATGCCAAGTATATCAAATTCATTACATTGCTTAAGTTACCTTATTGCCAGTTAAATGTCCATGGACTTATAGCATTTCATGAACATGTCATACAAATTTATACTTGTGGTAGTCGCATATACATAAACTCTATAAACTTCAATGTTGACATAGCAATGCAGGAGGGTGCATGAGGACACATCATAGATCTATCGGATTTATATACTTTAAAAACATCGTTTGACTTGTACAAACTCCATCCGGTCGAATGGCGATGATTCCCAACTTTAGGTCGTTCAATATAACGGATGCATTTCATTTCTTAATCATTATTTGACTTATAACTACATCATCATAGCATCTCATCATTTCATCATAAGTGCATATCCACTTTACATGCGGTTTCATACGCACATTTTGCGAGTTATTTACTTTCATTTCAAATCGATTGTCACAATAATGCCTTAAGATACCCATCCCATCACTTTGACATGGAGAATGCCCTGTCATTCCCTATCATAATTTTAACATCATTTGACTCAACACCGATAACATCAGTTGATGAGACTGAACCCTTTTAGGAGGACGAAGTTGCACCTACACCATCACGATCACCATTGATTCACTGTAGGATCAGGACAATTATTATCATTCTGTTGAGACAGATCATACCATTTGGTAGGACTTACAAGCTTAGTCCTAGTGGACCTATTAGTCATACATTTAATTTGCCGCTTGGGAAGCGTGCATAATTTGACACACCACTACCATCTACCACTAAGACTACAGAAACTACACTATCTTATAGATTTGAGGACTGTGAGAGTTTCAAAGTTGTTGTTGCTAGACAGCCTACTGCTCCTATACTTGAGACATGATTAGACCATCAACAGGAACAGATAATAGGTACCTTCCAATCTTATGTAATCTTTATCCATTATTATCTCCATAATAATCACAACCTTTGTTTATTTCATTCCCTATTCCGATTGCCCAATTTTCAACCATTTCGCGACAATACATCACTATCTTACTAAGGGTTAGGCCAACTTTATTCTTGACCAATTAGGAGACTATTACCATTCTATGAGGTTTCCCCGTGTATCCTACAAACCATTCAACAAATTATATTTCAAGTTATTTTGATACCATATCATGAAATTATTTCACTTAATTTTATTTCAAGCTATTCTACACTATCTTAGAAACATTGTTTCATAAAGTTTTAAAACAAGTTGTTTCGTTACCACCCTATCAATTGGTTTTCAGTCATTTTATCAACGATTTAATATCATCATGTGAAACGATTTTCATGTTACTCTGAAAAATTATTGAGCCATTATCTTACAAAACAAAACGTTGAATACCATCTAAAACTTCGGAGGAACATAATATCATTCTAACAAAACCAAGCATCACATCATTTGTCCTCGATTATACATGGCTTGATCACCTATGTATAATTCAGGAAGAATTATGTCATGAAAGTAACAAACATCATTTCAAATCTCTTAAAACAATATTCACTCAAAAGCAAGGCTTTGTAATCAGATAAATTGTTCATAAACATTTATTTTTGTTAACACTCTATAGATTCCTATATCATTCATCACTCACTCAACCAATAAGTTAGAATTTGACGAGTTACCTTTTTAGGAAAGGCTTCCTATACCATCTGTGAGGAGGATCCCTCGATACAAGAAAATAATGAAAGGATTTCGGACTTTACCAACAAGGACTAGAAGTAGGTAGCGAGATCTTTTAAAACTCAATAAAAATCTTAAGACATGACGAGACATTCCGAACCACTATTTTGGACTAGAAGTCAAATTATATCATTTCAAAAGTACTAGCTAGACCGAGTTACAAGATTTAGTACGAAGCAAATACACACTAAGCAACACTATAGGGAGAAACCAAGTCTTCTAATCAAGACTACAGAACATTTCACTAAACATGGCCTCAACAATATGTGAACTTCCCTACAATGAGTTTCCCTTAAAGGAAAATTTGGTTAAATTAAGGTTATCGATGTAAACTTTCCTCTAAGACATTGTGTTCTCTAGAAATTCCAAGTAACCTCACTCCTATATCAAGAGATGCAATAGGTTTGAATGTATCGGACAATCAATGACACTCCATCTACAAGTGAAATTAGAACAAACATTCTTCGACATAGTATGAGCTGAAATCTATTTTCGGGATAGCATGATAACAATCTAAGTGATGAAATATTTTAGAAGCACTCAATATCGGGACAAATCTTGGAAATCAATCACTACACCACATCACTTAAATATTTAAGGTTTTGTGACTTTACAACATAGAGCAAGGAAACACTTCGATAATCAAACAATAAACATTTTAGTCATGGAGACTAAACACTTTAGGCAAGTAAGATTCAAGTAATGACATTCGCTAGAACGAGAAACGCGAGGAATCACAACTGTTACCTATAATCTATTCTTTTCAATAAGGTCCTTTTTGACAGACTTAACATTTTGAAGTTTGGCACGATACACGTGGTATCAATTCCAGTTGTACCTATTACAAGCTATTCGATTTACCTTAGACTTCTGACAATCATTTCAAGATTTCCATGGAACCTACTAGGACATGATTACCACCTATTATCCTCATCTCGATGGTCAAAGCGAGAACAATTCGAACATTAGAATATATACTTAAGGCATGTGTGATTTTTTAGAAATGATTAGGCAAATCATTCTTCATCGAACAAGTTGCTTTACAACAATAGTTATTACATGAACATGTTGGCTACACCAATTGAGGCACTCTATGGTTGAGGTGTCAATCACTTATTTACGGGCAAAAATCAGGAAAGTCCAACTCACTAGTCAATGACTCATTCATGAAACAACAAAGTAATCATACAGGTCAAAAATCAGTTACAAATAACAACATATAGCTAGATAAGCTACGCCGATATACGACGCAAAAGATTGGAAGTATGTTCCATAAGTCGCAAACCATTAGAATTTCAAGTTGGCAACAAATTTAGGTTCAAAGTCCCGTCTTGGAAGGGCGTGGTACGATTCAGAAAAAAACATTGGACGACCCAGTGCGACTCAAATATTCTCACATTTTCACAAGTAACATTGTAGAACCTAACATGGACTGAATTCAGGGACTGAATTCCTTTTTGGTTGGGCGAATGTGACAACTCGTAATTTCATGTCATTTTGCAAACTTTAAAAGTTTCACTATTTCATCATTTATCGTAAACTACGTTTACGAGTATCAAATTCGCGTAACCTTAGTGGTTTAGCTGCGAATTCATGAACATTTTATCGAGGACATTTCATATAGACTAGATTTAGTCTACACAACATTAATAACATCATTTCATATCAATATTATGCATGGGTTTGCATTTTTCATTAAACGTTTATTTTCCTATTAAATAAACGCTATCGCGTAAACATTTATTTTGAATATTAATCCGACACTTCCAAAAATAATTCTAATATATTTTTATACTCATTTAAAGACTATAAAAATTATATTATTAGTTTACCCGATGTTTTCAATTTATTTTGTATATAAATTGTTATGTATATATATTTACGACGGTTTTCGTAGATTCTACACGATTATTATTATTTCACTCAAATTTTGCAAGAAATGTATTTTTATAATTTTTATGACCTCAGTATATTTTATCTTGACCCGTGAAAATTTATTTTTAACTAACGCTACCCTATATACTCAAATGTGTCTACAAGTGATCACTTATCTTCAAGTAACTTTACTAAACATTACTTATACATAATAAAAAAAAAAAAATTATTTTGCATGACTAATACCCCTCTTGTCGACAAGGAGGGGGGGTGAGTCATTTGTTTTGAAAGTATCCTAAGCTAAGTATATTGTATTATTCAAGATATCACACATTTCACTTCATTATTGCAAGTAAAAGATCAAAACTCATTTGTTTCCTCTCTTCTCTCTCAAAACCGGCAACCATAAGGAACCAAGAAGGAGACCATATTTTTTTCTCAAATCAAGTGTTAATTACTCTAGTATCACTTTTGTTTAAGGTTTTGTAATATAAACCTTGGGTGATTAGGAAAAACCCTTTGTTCTCATAAACCTCATCAAGTTACTTGTAAGCTTTTCATTTTCATGATCATATTTCATATTCATTTTCATATTCATTACATCATATTTGAGAAAACATGCAAGTCATATGTTGTTTGTACCACTTTTACATTGATTTTTAAGAGATATATATATATTGTCATCCTATAATTATTCCTTGTTATAAATCACACTTGGTGAAGTCTAGGAACCCATGACACCCTAAGAAGATGTATGGTAGGATTAGAATAGCTTCGGAGTTGTTTTGTATTGGTTGGAATAGGTTTTGCGCGTGAAAAACTCATTTCGACAAGTCTAATTAAGGGTCTGTCCATATTTTTGAATTCTGGAATTTTCGACAGTAAGCAAAATATTTTGGGCTAGATATTTGGAAAATATACTTTAAAACGAAAACGTGGCCGCTTGAACGGGTTAAAACGGAGCTATAACGAAGAAGTTATGAATTTTTGAAGTTTGACGACGAAAACTATATATTCCAGAAAATTCAGCAAGCTGTCTTGACTTTTTACGAGTCAAAAATGAGTTTTAAGCGTTATTAAATGTGTCGACTTATCAAAAATATATTAGTATATGTTATCACGATTCCGTGGATATAAAGAGCGTAGAAAACGGACTTATAACGACAAAGTTATTCACATTTTAAAAAGTTTCCGTAACTTTATTCTATTAGCAAAATTAATACATTTTCTATTAAACACATACTACGGCAACGAGGGACCATGTTGAGGGTCGTTTTTAACAATGACGAAGTACTTTTTATAACGTGATGTCTTCTAGTAAAAGTAAGTTCGCCAAGCATATTTTCCAAAATGTCCAACCGTTCGTCAAGCGGAATTGTAACGAGTAAAATATGGTTACTTAAAACTTTGCCGAAAACCATCCTTAAACTATATTTTGAGACACAAGTACCATACTTAACCTTTATTTTTCTTTATGTTCGAGACCTTTAGGATGAAAACTCATGTACTAAAACTTTGAGATAATGATACAAACTTACCAAAACCATTGAGTACGTTTCCTAATACTCGACGTGCACCATTTTACGACTAGCTTTTTGAGGCCATTTTAGTCACTTTCATGAAAATTTCAACGACATTATTTTTACGACGAAAAGTTATAATTTCACAATAAATCATTAAATGATTATCGTAGGATATCATTTCAACGTAAATACTTGTAAAGTATTTTATAACATGACGAGATGTCATAAACATATATTTCGACGATAAATTATATTTTCAAAAGCGTACAAGTGGTATAGATTTCATATGAGTTTGCATGCACGACATTACATCATAACTTATCATAGAGCATATCATTCATAATAGGTCACGGACAGAGGTTGCGCCTCATTTCAGTATTGCCTTTACATCATTATTATCATTGCAACAGGTGAGTTTTCATAGCCCCGATTCATTCAAGTTTTTACTTTGTTTCAAACCCACGGGGGAGAATACATTGTACATCATTTTTATTACGATGCCAAGTATATCAAATTCATTACATTGCTTAAGTTACCTCATTTCCAGTTAAATGTCCCCATTTCATGAACATGAACCGTTAATTTCATAGAAGCGAGGGTGAGTGGATAGATCTATCGAGAGTGACACCTCCATCCGGGTTGGCGGATTCCAACCGGACGGATGCATTTCATTTCTTAATCATTATTTGAGTTGTTTGGCAAACACTCTGAAGGGGTGAACATCAGTCAAGTTTCGGTGTCATGGACTTATAGCAATTGTATCATTTTTGTGACATCATTGTCATACAAACTTATACTTGTGGTAGTCGTATTATGCATATACATAAACTCTATGAACTCACTCAACCTTTGTGTTGACACTTTTAGCAATATATTTTCAGGTAACTAAGGCATTCACTTCATGGCATGCATGAGGACACATCATAGAGTCGCGGTGACGACGCGTCTCACATGGGATTTATATACTTTAAAAACATCGTTTGACTTGTATCAAACTTATTTTCCGCACATAGTAACTTTCATTTGGGACCTCTCTTTGTAACTCTGAATGTTTTTATTAAATCAAGCGATGTATTTTCCAAACGACACTTTAGGTCGTTCAATATAACTGTGATTGTGATGCTATGACAGTCAATCCCCAGGAATTACATTTCGCTGCAAAACAGGTTATTTGGGGGCGTGACAATCCATAGCCGCATGCTCACACAACACATTCATATCTAAAGAAATCATGATTAGTGCATCAATAACTCTGATATTTTCACTCCATGCTTCTGCCACGCTGGTGCCAATATCATGAATTAACGAAAGCTTCCGCTACTCTGATGATAAGAAATCATGATACATAATGTGAGCATGTCGGTCCAAAAGTCACAACATCACATAATACCAACACCACAAAGGATGAGACAAAGATTTATGTTTGCTGATGATCTCAAAGCTGACTCAAAACTCAGTATCACGTGGATCAGTTAAAGACCTCCACTCAGATTATCCAAACATGTAAAAATGAAGAATCAAAGACTACGAGCTACAGAACAAAGAACATGAACAAGAATCCAAGAACAATCTCAATGTAATATATGTTTGTATTTTATGTAATTTGAGGTGACCTCCCTTAGGGGGAGATTGTTAGGATTTAATAAATCCAGGTATTAAAGTGTCGGTCACCTCAAGTATGTGTAATCGTTAGAAAGCTCGTAGTCGTAGTTATTTAATGTCAAGTAGTATTTAGTTAAGTAATACCGTGTAGGACGGACGGGTCTTTACCCACTGTATGCCTGATCCACAGCCCGTTAGGTGGCGCTTTGTGTAAAGACTATAAATACTCTCTACCTCCCAAGGTAGAGAGTTGGAGCTCATAATAAGATTTTTCTTTCTCTCACTAAAGTTCCCAAACCTCTAACTTTCTCTCTCTAGAAAATCATCTATACGCCTACTTGTGTTTGTGTTATGATGTGTATGTGAAATCAAATATGTTACAAACAACGATGAAATCACCACGGAAGCACAAAGTTTGAACATTTTGATGATTTGATGTCTACGAGCTCAAGATTAAAGATTTAATAGAATGCTAGGATTCACAATGTAAATCATGGGATGACCTCCCTTAGGGGGAGATTGTTAGGAATTGGAAATTCTATTGTGAAGCATCGGTCACCCCAAGTATAATCTAGCTTAAGTTAGCTCGTAGACATATCGTTCATTATGTTATTTGTTAGTCTGTTATTAGCATAGTTTAGTTTAGTGCAACACCGTGGAGGAAGGACGGGTCTTTACCCTTTGTATGCCTGATCCACAGCCCGTAGGAGGGCGTTGTAGTTTGTATAAATAGCCCTCTCCCCACAAGGGAGAGGGTTAGATGTTCATTTGGAATCTAACCTTCCATGAGTTTCTCTTTCTAGAATATCCCACTTTCTCTCTCTAAACCATGTAATTATACGCCTTATTTGTGATTGATTGTGTGATTGTGAAATCCAATATTCAACACCATATTTAATAACTTTCCAATTTTAGTAACTTTCCATATTTAGTAACTTTTTAAATTTAGCAACTTTCCATATTTAGTAACTTTTAATATTTATTAACCTTCCGTATTTTGTATCTTTCCAAATTTAGTAACTTTCCAAATTTAGTAACTTTCCATATTTAGTAACTTTCCAAATTTAGTAATTTCCATATTTAGTAAGTTTCTAAATTTAGCAACTTTGGTAACTTCAGGTGATAATTCACAATTAATCAACTTAGGGTTCACAAATGATCTTAGGTTAACATATGTCTAAAAGTATCCGTACTAATGTTTCAAAAGTAATTAAAGCCAAAACACATTATTAGGGGTTAAGCTAAACCAAAACCTTGACTTATAGCATCCACTATGAGAGGTTTATGAAAAGGTCTAAAGAACTTGAAAAGGTTTATATTCTATTTCAACCATAGTGAAAACCCATTTTATATCTATGTGGCATGAAAAGGTCCTAGTTCTTGAACCTCTTCATAAACTTAACACAATTAATGCATGTGTAATGTGAAACATTTATAAAGTTGTAACATATTCTAACTATAGTGAAAATAGGTTTATAAAATCAAAAAGTCTATAAATTGATGATATGTGATGACATGGATTACTTATAAAGCTTTATAATATGTAACCATAGTAGATGCCCTTAGGTTGTATATCAGATTTTATCACGTTCAGGTCCGGTTTCTTATGAATTTAATGGCCTGTCAAAAGAGGTCAAATAATTCTGAGAAAATTTTCAGGTGTTCCAATATCCGTTAGGTAAGTTCACAAATTTTTACAGATATTATTTTAAAGCATAATTATGGTTTAAAAATTCATCTTTCCAGACCTATCCAGAAAGTACACATAAGTTATACCCCAAAAGTTTACGTTTATTAGTCCTACTTTAACACTTCAAAAAAATTCCCAAAAATTCTAAAAAGCCACAAATATCTTAAAAATCAACCCTGTAAAAGTAGAGCTCTCAACTCCCTTTGGTTTGAAAATGAAAAATCAAAAACGTCAACTGATTTTAAGTTCCCAGAATTCAGATTTGACACATGATCCCATAAAATTCAAAAACATGACCAACTCCAAATCGGTCCAAACCAATCGGAAATCTTAAATAAGACATTAAACTAGGTTTACATGCAAAAATCCAGAATCAAACATTTATGAAACTCATTTCATAACGCACACAAATTCAGCTTACAAATTTGTCCCATTCAAAACAATAACACTTAAACCCTAATTCCTTTTATCTTTGAACCCGATTCATACATGGTCAATTATACATGTTTTAGGCTGATTTAAAACATCAGATACCCACACTAATGTACTTCATACAAATCAACAATGGTACATAAACGATTATGGAATACCTCTTGGACGATTCAAACGAATGAAACAAGTACTAATGAACCAAAACCAAACCCTCAGATTAACCTCACGATCAAGCCAAATCAAACACACCAATCAATCACCAAACCATGGAGTAACTACCAGCGATTACTACCCCTTGCTAGGACCTTCATACATCTGATCTCTTGGAGAAGAAAATGGATTGCCGCCACTTTAGTTTATTAGTTTTTTTTTTTGGTGTACGGTTAGGAGGGAAAGGAGAGGAGGCCGAATATAGTGTGATAGGGGGTGGGTTATGGGCCGATCTTAGTGGGTCAAGTGTAGCCCAAGTCCCTTTTAAATTTAAGTAATCATTCATTATGTTGAGTTATGTCGTGTGAAGTTTGGAGGCAAAAGAAACGAGTACAAAGGATGTACAAAAGGACCCAAGTCGTGTGATACACATGGAAAATTTTAGGAAACATTATAAATGATATTTAGTTAGTTATCACAAGTTAATTTCACACTAGGTTTATTTATCATACTACATATAGTTTAAACATTTTATTAATTCACAACTTAGGTCAAAATTTCAAATTAAATGCAACAATTTTAAATCCGAAATTTTAGGGTTTTACAGGTTTGCTTCTTAGGGAACCAAAATGTTAAGAAACATCCCATGAAAGTACAAACGCCACTTGTACTTTTGCGATCGACATAATCACCTCCTTGGTGAGAATCTGCATAAACAATAGTTTCCACCCCCGTCCCTTTAGGATACCATAATCCCAATTGAGCAGTACCTTTTTTATACCTAAAATTTCTTTTAACAACTTCGAGATGAGAAGATTTTAGATCTTCTTGAAAACGAGCACATAGGCAAATACAAAACATGATATTCTACCGACTTGCCGTGAAATAGAGTAAACTACCAATCATGCCACGGTACTTAGTATTGTCTACCGATTCACCGTCTTCATCCTTGGTTAGTTTAGTGCCCAAAGACATATGTGTTTTAATTGGTTTGGAATCCTCTAGCCCGAATTTCTTTAACATTTCTTTGATATACTTAGATTGGTTGAAGAAGATACAATCTTCTAATTGTTTAATTTGTAGACCGAGAAAGAAGTTTAATTCTCCCATCATACTCATTTTAAACTCGTCATGCATAATTTTAGAAAAATCATCACAGAATTTTTGACAAGTAGATCCGAATATAATATCGTCCACATTGATTTGAACAATAGTGATATGTGATTTGTTTTACTTTGTGAATAACGTGTTATCTACTAAGCCCATTGTATATTTTTTATCTAAGAGAAATGTTTTAAATATATCATACCAAGTTTTAGGAGCTTGTTTAAGACCATAGAGAGCTTTCTTAAGTTTGTATACGTATTCCAGTTTTTCAAAATCAACAAACCCGGGAGGTTGTGATACATAAACTTCTTCATTAATAAACCCATTTAGAAAAGCACTTTTAACATACATTTGATAAAGTTTGATAACATTAGCACAAACATAAGTGAGGAGGATTCTTATAGAGTCTAACTTGCTACGGTATCATATGTCTCATCAAATCTATTTGTGAATAACTAGAAGGGGGTTGAATAGTTTTACCGATTAAAACTTCGTTTTAAAGTATTTAGATCGACTTATGTCAATCCATTTAGATCGTGTGTTGGTGATTCAGCCCAAATAGTCAAGAAATATTGACCAAAGGTTTTAGTCAACAAAAGTCAACTATTATGGACTCAATACAATTTCCCTTGGAATTTAGTGGATTCCCGGGTCGTTAAGTCCCACGGAGGTTGAATGGTGTGTGAAAACGTTCAGAAGTAGAATGATCACTGAGGATAATGATCTGTAAGGATTTTGGTTGATAATTACACTACTGATTGTTTGGAATTGTATTTGGATACAGAGCTATAAAGCACAACAATCAGATTAAACAAACGTGTATGGTAAGTAAATAAAAATGTAAATTTAAAAACTACAGGGACTTAAAATGACAAGTTTAAAACAAAAGGGTATAAAATGAAAATTTTAAAACTTTTTAAACTTTAAGAAAATTAAAATCTAAAAAGAAAATATTTTACTAATATTATATTAATTTAATATTAATTAATTAATCAAAACTATTTTAAACTTATTTAAAATTTAGTTTAATTAATCTAAAAAGGATTTATAATACAAACTTAACTAAGAAAATTACAAATTTATTTTCTAAAAATCTAGAACAACTTAAAAGATTTATAAAAATTAAAAACAAATATTTTTGTCTTTTATCGAAGGTTTTATAAATTAAAAACTTAATTAATAATTCAAATCTAATTAAACTAATTAAAGGATTAAAATTAGAAAATAAAAAGGGAAAATTATAAGATTAATTTTTATAGGTTCTAATTAAGTTAACAAAGCTAAGAAAAATATAAAAACATGGTTTTACTTAATAAAAATTAATTTTACTATTTAATACCTTAATATTAATTAATTATTAATTAAACTATTATTAATTATTAAAAATACTAGATGACAAAGGAAAAATCTGAGAAAATTTCTAAAAATACTTTAATATGACAGAAACTTAAGAAAAATATAAAAACATATAAGTGCTTAATAATAAGCTAAAAAGAAAATTAAAAAGCTAAATTATATTAAATAAACGCTATCACTATTTTTTAAAGTTGGATTTTCTTGATTTTTCTTTTATAAATCTACTTTACTGCTGAAAATGAGCAACTTTTATGAAAAAAAACTTTTGTGGAAATGCCAAATGAGCAGATTGGAAGCTTATGAGCTTAACAGTTGAGCTTTTGGCTCAATTTGATGGTTTAAGCTCAAATAAGTGGCCAAATAAACTAAACAAAAAGAAACAAAGGTGAAATAAGATGAAAATAAGTTAAAAGGAATGGAAATGAGTAAGAAATTACAAAGAGTAGCACTGATAAGCTTAGGATAAGCCAATAAGTACTTCCACTAAACCTATCAACCAAACAGGCCTGCAAGGATTTTGTAGGCCAAATTTAGCTAGGGGCAAGGGATTAGAGGTCAAAAGCAAGCTTGGATGTAATAAGCTAGCTTATTGAGGCTCCCAAAAAGCCAAGAATCTCACACTAGGGCCCACTAATGAGCTTTTGGAAGGCTTGAGAAAAAGCTTGTAATACACTGAGTATTCAGTGTACACAAGAAATGGGACAAACAAAAAGCCACTAGTAGCCCTATTAAATAAGCTTCAAAGTGAAAAATAAGCACTGGAATAAAGAGACAGCTATGAGAGCTTTCCAAAAAGCTAAGGGTCAAGCCCTGGATCCCACTAATAAGCTCTGTGTGAGCTTGTGAAATCAAGCAGATAACACCAACTCCCCTGGAGTAGGGGAGATTTTCAGAAAAAGAGCTTAAAGAAAAACACAGAAAAGCAGTTTATAAGCTGAAAAAAAAATAAACTAAAATTATTCTAGTGAAGATAAGCAGCAAAATACTAATATCCTAAAAGATGATAAGCTAAAACTTAATATTAAGAGCACACTAAAATTCTCAAGTTTATTCAAAACGCAAATGAGAAATTTGACTTTTTAAGTTACACTAACAAGTTGACTTATATGAACTTTGATCCTTTCTAATCTACTGAATAGGCTATAATAAGCTTATGTGAAACTAAATTAAGCAAGATAAACAACTTATACACTAATATGATGAGTTTGAACCTATAAATCCTAACAGACAACAAATTATTGAAAATTAAAAGCTATTTTGACTATTACACTAATAAGGACTGTATTTTATGACTGCACTGAGCTATATTGAACTAATATGACATATAACAACAACAAACAACAACAAGCATACACTGGAATGCTAATCTATCAGCAAATCCAAACAACCCTTAAAAGCTCTGAACTTGTGATTTCCAAAGGATTTCTCAAATTAAGACCATGCAACTGATTCAAGACCTTATATTATCATATCATGAGACTAAAGAAGCATTAAACCACAACAATAACAACATAAAACTCAGAAATAACAATTATGCTATAATGACTGTCAAACTAAGATTTTTAGCAACTACAAATTCTAGAGAACAAGCAAACTGTTTTAATGTATGATTCTACTTAACTACAACTCAGAAACATAAAAACACAAAGCTTTAAGCTATAAGCTACTTATATAGTCAAAATGCAAAAAATGCTTAAAAAGGGCTTACAACTGCAATTCAGCTGAAAACCAAGAACAAGGACCAAGGACCATTTGCAATACCCTTCCACTAGCTTCTGAACCCAAAGGCCATCCAAGATTTACCCTGCTCCAGCTTTCTTGAGCATCGTTGCTGAATTTCTTGATTTTTATCTAATTATGTGATTTTTTTTTTTTGGTATTTTTGGTTTTTAACTTTAAACTGATTTTTATGGTTTCTAAAAGCTTTCAGAAGCTTTATAGGAGCTTATATGATCTATTTGAGTCCTTATCATCAACTACAACAACATACAAGTAAATTTGAGAATTTGACCTTGAAAATGGCATAAACTGAATTCGTACTTGAAACTTGAAATTGATTACTTAAAAAGGTTTACAATACACTGAAATAACTTAACAAAGTACTTGAAAGCTTTAAGATACACTGGAAATTACAAATTAATTAAAACGAGCTAAGCAAAATAAAATTACACTAGATATCTTATTTTCTCTGCTTCTCCTTCTTTCTTTATAGACTTTAGAGACTCCCCACATGCCTCTGAACATTTCCCATCAACAATCTTGACCATTGGATGAGTCAACACAATCTCAGCCTTCAAATCCACTTTTGGCGCCAAAAGTGGTTTATGTAACTTGTGGCCGAAATTTTACAATTAATGCACTTTGGTATGTTGTGGAGGTGTAAGGGACATAAAAGGTGAAGTTTTAATGAATTTGGTGTGATGTGGAAGCAAAAACAGGTTTTGTGAGTGGAAAAGTAAAGCTCAATTGGTGGGGAAGCATTAAATGCTTTGTGGGCTGGTATATAGGTGGAAGGGGGTGGTGATGAGTGGCTTAGATAGCTGGGGTGAGGAGAGGTGGTGGAGAATACCACTGGTTTTGGGATTGCAGGCAAGGGTGAGGGAGATGAACAGTGTGGCGGTTTTGACCTGCGGGTTTGACCCCGCTTTATATTAATTTGGTTTTGGACTGGGGGTCAAAATGGGGGTTCAAGGGTTGTTGATAGGGGTTCTTTTGGGTTGGCTGGGTTAATAATACAAAAAGGGTCCGTTTGGTTTTGGATTATCACAAGGACCATATTTGTAATTTTCTGAAAATGAGGGGCTGGATGTGTAAACCTTCCAAAGTTATTCCAAGGGTGAATTTTGCCAAGCTTCAATAGTACAAGGACCATAAATTTTAATTTTCCAATTTTAAACGTCCGAGGTAATTTTGCTAATTTTGAAACTTGAAGGACCAAACATGTAAATTCTCCAAACTTTTTACCCAAGGATTATTTTTAATAACTTTTGACTTTTAAAGGACTTGGGTTGACTTTTCTTCCAAAACAAATGCTCAGGGACTGATTTTGTCAGGATTTGAAAGTTGAGGGACTGAAACTGCCAATTATGCAAACTTTGTTCGTTTTTCATCTGTTTTTAATCATTTTGCATCTGAGACATTTAAAAACACAATCCTGGAATATATTCTGTATTTTGATGCATATTTCAGTGTTTTTAAGTGTTTTGGCAGCTCAGATAAGACAAAAATGATGAGTATTTACACACTCATCAGTTGGATATTGATAGATGGACATATAAATAAGTAATGCAAGAATTAAAGAGTAAAGGAACACAAAACCACGACACGAGTGTTTATAGTGGTTCGGCTACAAGGACATCTTCCTTGCCCTACTCCACTCCCCCGAGTACCCAACTCGAGAGTTTCTAAGCACTACACAACACAAGCTCCTTAATGTGGTGGAGAAGCCTTCACAACGTCGCCTACTCTTTATCCGGTACAAGGCTAGACACCGAGTTCTTCCACGAGGTAGAACCAAACCTATCATAACGTCACCTACACTTTATCCGGTACAAGGCTAGATACTGAGTTCCATTACAAAGGAGGAACTACTATCCAACACTACAACCCAACACAACTACCCAAAGGAGACACACTCCTTTTTACAATACTAGAAAGGATATCAATATCCTTTAACCCAAACTACACAACTTTGTACATCGACGCACCATATCGAATGTACACCTTCGGCACCATTCACTAATGCCTTCAACACGACACTCTATGGAAGGAGGAAAGAACTATCAACAAGATGCACTTCAGTGGTCTTGATGATGACGAAGCTTAGCAACTCATGACCTTGAGTTTGCACGTCTTCAAGAGGTGGTGATCTCGCCTTTAAGAGGAACCTAGAGAATCACACAAAGATAAAACTACATAGAATGATCCTTTGGATTTGTGGTTAGAGAGGTTAGAATATAAAGAGAAAGTATTTCTAAGAGTGGTGGTGAGCAAGAGAGAAATGGCTCACTATTTATAGGCAAAACAAGCCTACTGTCGCACGGTTCCGGCGGATCCCTCACCCAAGGGATCCGGCCAGTGCAATTCCTAGGATCTGGCTACTTTGTCAATTTAGTCCGGATTTTGGGTTGCAAACCGGGTTATGGGTTATGGGTTATGGACCATGGGTCATGGACTTTGGATCATGGATACCCAGCAAGATGCAATGTACCTAGTCAATGGGTTATGGATCTTGGGTCATGGGTCATGGACTTTGGGTCATGGATCATGGATAATATCCAACATGACTTCATGCATGATGTCATGCAATGGGTCATGGGTTATGGATCATGCTTCATAGGTATGGGTTATGGACTTTGGTTCTTACCCAACAAGATTCATTGTACCTAGTCAATGGATCATGGGTCTTGGGTCATGGGTTGTGGACTTTGGTGATTAATCATCTAGATAAGAACTACTATAGTGATGAGAGTCAGAACGTGCCTCGTTAGAGTCTTTACCCATGAGACAAATCTCATCCTTGTCTTCTTCACTTGGGCACCATGATCCGCTCACAAAGGCCTTTTGCTCATTACTTGAGTGTTTGGGACGATCACCAATGAAGTGATTTGGATCCCCGCGCTTGAAACACTTTCAGTCATCTTTTCTCTTTTTGTCTTCCTTGAACTTTTGGAACCCCTTCTTGTCATCGTAGGGTTGTTTCACGAATCTCCCTCTTCTTCTAAAGAGCTGTTTGCTTACCGCCATGGCGTATTCTTCATCATTGCTATCCGAGGATGAGGTATCTTAATCACTTGACTGCTTTTTGGCTTTTAAAGCTAGTAACTTTGATACGGATTTAAAAGGTACCTTTTTGAGGGGTCATTTAAGCCCTTAATTGATCACTTTTGTATCCGTTATTACTTAATTTCGTTCCTTTTCACTTTTTAGGTCTCTTGAAGGCAAATTGCTGGAATGACACTTATTCGGACGAAAAGGCGTGAATATACGAAGAAAATGGCCAAGTCAAGAATTGAGACACTCAAGCTGCTGGAAAATGAAGGGGACGGCGATAGGACTTATTTGTTACGCCGTCGCGACACATCTTGAGACGACTCAGTAGCCAAATTGCTAATTTACAAGTGAAGGCAACAGGTTTAAAAGAGTAGGGCGTCGCAACTCAGACGGCCTAGATTTGGATCCAGACGGTGTCAGAGATTGAAGCCGACGGCGTCACGAGCATAGGGTGACGCCGTCACAGAGTTGACGTGGCCAAGACGAAACCCTAATGACGGTGACCCGACAAAGGTCACATTTAAAGAGTGACGCCGTCGCATTTTGTAACACTATATATAGAATCCGAATTTTTCAGTTTTTAGGGAGGTAGTTTTGTGGAGTAAAAACCTAAACCGAACCAAGGCTGTCTTGTACAGTATCTTAGGGTTCCATACCCTATTTTACAACAGGATAAGTGTTTTACTTCATTAATTCAATTATGTCTTCAATTGTTTGTGTGTATGCTTGCATGTTCTCCATGTCCGGCTAATTTACTTGTGTGTTTGCTTAGATAATATGAAACCTAGTAATTGAATATTGATTGGTTGTCTCTTATCTTAATTGTGATTGACCTAGTATTGCGATAGGTCATTCGTTGTGTTATTAATGCTTGATTAGTCTTTGTTGAACCTTAGCTTATAGTTACTAGTGGAATTGTAGGCTAGATATCCAAAGATAACCTTAGTGTTAAGTTTATGAATCCTAGAGATTTCGTAGTCATTAACCTTTGGTAGCTTCAAAGAGTTAGGGATAAACGCATACCCTAGGACCTTAGAAACACAACGCGTTAAGAATAAGGACGTGACAATTCAACCATCAATAGGAGATAACTAAGGAGTAATAACATCTAAGTAAACACATTTTTAATCATCATAAGAGCACACAACAATAGACATAGACTACACTCACCTTAGATTAGATAATTAGATAAGTAGAGTAATCGGTAGAAATACCAACCCCCCAAATCCATACCCCGAGATTCGTACCTTTCCATTTTCTAAAAAACATAAAAAAGATAAAAGAATAATCTTCCTCAACCCCAACCTTAGCGTAGTAATTTCTCACTAGCATTCCTATTCCCCTAGAGAACGATATCAATACCCGTGGCTTACCCTAATACTACACTACAACGATTAGGTTCACTGCCTAGGGTGTTGAAAAACTTGCTCGACGAAAAGGAAGTTCCTTTGACCCCGAACGCGCTACGTAAGCGTATCAGACTTGTACTTCTCTTTCTTGTCTTTGGAGACCTTGGAGTCTTTTGCCAATACTACTTCATAGACCTTTAGGTTGCCAATGAGCTTGTCGATATAAAGGATTGTCAAGTCTGTTGATTCTTCTATCGCCGTTACCTTCGGTCTCAGTTTTGTTGGAAGTGCTATTAAGAATCTCCTGACATGATTACGCTTGGAAAAAGTTTTATCAAGTGCTTGCAATGAAGTAATGATAGTATTAAATTTAGCAAATCCTTTATCAATACTTTCCTTATCTGATATTGAAAATTGTTCATATTGTTGAACAAATACATCAATTTTATCATTTTGCACTTGTTTGTTTCCTTGATGAGTGATCACCAAAAAATTCCAAATATATTTAGCCATTTTGTTGGGATTCAAAGGCTTCTTGAAGATATTGCTGCTCTTTTTAAAGATACCGTTGGTCTTGGTATTTTAAGACTGTTGTTGAAGATGTTAAAGCTGCTTGGAAGATTTGAAGGAAAACTTGCTAAGTCTTTACAACTGCTGGTGTAAAAGTTAATACTGCTGGTGCAAGTTACTGCTATCAGTGTTAATGGACTTCAAGGAAAATACGCTAAGTCAAGTTACTGCTGCTAGTGTAAAGTTACTTCTGCTAGTTAAAACTTAGTGTTGCTGGAAGTTAATGTTGCTGGTTAATAAGTTAGTACTGTTAGTTGATTTTGTTAGTACTGCTTATTAAATATACATGTAATATTTATAGTAAAGATTTGTATTACTTAGTAAACTATTCTTATCTTGGAGAATACATATAAAAGGATGTCCTAGGGCATTAGGTTAAATATACAACACAAAATACGTATGTTTTGATTGATAGCTTCAAGGTTGTAAACTCTAATACTGTTAAGAGTATTCGTATTATTATTCTTAATAATATTGAAGCTTGTTGGTTGTTAATCTTGTGTTCATTACTGTTTCATTGATAATACTTCTAAAGGTTAAAGACTAGATTTCACATAGTCTTTAACATATTCAAAGACAATTTCTATAATAGTTCTATTAGATTTATCTAGTATAACTAATTCTTTACAAGCTAAGGAATTGGATCGTAGTGTTACTGGGATCAACATGTTTTATGTATAAAAATTCTTTTGTATTCCTTTTTAGGTGAAGCATTGTACAAAACAATTTTTGCTTCGTTATTTTTAGAAAGCATTTTCTTTTGTTCATCTTTACGACTTTCTAAAGAAACAACATCATGTCAGTAGAGATGCTCTCGGATACCGGCACATAATCACCATCAACAATAATGTTTCAAATATCAATATCTTTAGATTTCACATATGTTTCAAATCTATTTTTCTAGTATATAAAACCGTCAGCTTCAAAGAGTGATGGTCTCTGCATAGATTGTCCTTCTTTGCAGTTTTCTAATTCCATTTGATCGAAAATGTTTTAAAATACAATATACTTAAAAGCCTTTTTAGAAAACCTGCTCTTGATGTCAATTGTAGAAAACTAGAAGGGGGGGGTTGAATAGTTTTACCGATTTAATCTTTAGTTTCAAAAACTTTTAGACTGATTATAAGTGAAACCTTTGGATGATGAGATATAGACAATGCAAGATGAATAGGATAAAGCAAAAGAAAGGAAGAGATAGAACCGTGCCACAATTATTTATAGTGGTTTGACTACAAGGACACCTTCCTTGCCCTACTCCACTCTCCGATTACCCAACTCGAGAGTTCTTAAGTGTTGGGTTCAGTAAATACCCAAACCCCTTGTTAGTGCAAATATTACGATATTTAATCTATACAGTCTCGTTTGTTTTGATTGATGACAAACATGTAACTTGTAATACATAACGTAAAATGTACAAGTTACTTGTAATTACATTTGTCTCAACATACATTCAACACCTCTCGATGTCTCAAGTCCTCGTATGTTACAACACAGGTTCGTACATGTTTGTTATGTGGCATTATGATCAAACACATTAACAAATCATTTAGAATGTTTAAAATACATTTAGAGTCACTAAGTATTTTAATAGGTTAACCATTCTATTTCGAACCTCATTTTACATTTTGCATTCACAAGTATTTTATACAAATACATCTTTTGTAAAATGTCTAACAAATATATACTTTTATTTGTACAAGTAAACTAACTATAATATTCATACAAGTACTAAAGTTTACTTACACTTGACAAAATATATTTTATTTTGACAAGCACTCAACTAGATATTTTATTTTACAAAAGGTTACTTACTTTTTATTTACAAGTAACTTACCTTTTTAATAAGTATATACATTTGTTTAAATGTATTTTTCATAAAAAGGAAAACACTCTTTATTACCTCATGCATAGTGTCATCTAAATCTTTAAAAGATTTTGGAAAGATTTTGGAAGATATTCTAAGATATCAAATCTAATAAATTATTATATTTTTGATTACCACTTTTGGTTATAAATACCATCCCATGGTTTTCTTATATCTTCATCCCTTCCAACATATATTCTCTCTAACATTCTTTCATCACTTAGATCTATAGATAAACATGTAGTAGCATACATCAATCACCCACACCATCACATGATCATAATGCTTCTAACATTCATCTTTGTTGTAAGCATATTTTACATTTTGATCAACCAAGAAAAGTTTAGAGATCTAGCCATCCTCATTCACCAAAGCATATCAACATATGAAGATTCAAGATCTCTTGATATCCTCATTGATTGAAGACTTCTTATTTAAGAAGATCATTTAGATTAGTCATTCATATCCATTAGACATTTATGTCATGGATCATCATTGTAAATATCATTGCATCATCACAACACTTTCACCAAACTAGATTAGATGGTTTATGTGTTTGTACCATAAAACACAAGGTTTGTTATGTTGGGCCATAAAACATAGTGGGAGTGGTTGTACCCTTGAAAAGAACTCGACATCTAGCTTAGTGTCGGAAATATTGTATAGGCGATGTTAGGTTGGTTCTACCTCGAACTAGAACCCGGTATTTAGCTTTGTACCGAAAAAGTGTAAGCGACGATTGTAAGGTTTTCTCCGCCGAGAAGGGAGCTTGTTGATTTAGTGAAGTAACTCTTGAGTTAGGTACTCGGGGAGTGTAGTGGGCGGAGAGGAGATCCGTGACCGAACCACTATAAATCCTCGTGTTCGGTTTGCACTTTCCTTTCTTTATCTCTTTACTTTTATAATTGCTTATGATGTGGTTTGATGATGATGCTTGTGTGACAACTTGGTTTACTATGCTTTATATTAGTCATAAACAATAATTGATACTTTCATATAATAACAAGCTTCATAAGTGATTTGATACAAAAGATCTAACGATTTTAAACGGTAACGTATTCACCCCCCCCCCCTACGCTTTCACAATTGGTACCAGAGCCTCGTAGCTCTTATTTTCAAAACAAATGGTTTTAAAATGGAGCACGATCCATGTATCAAATTACCATTGAAGCGAAATATAATATGGAAAATGTTTTGCTAATTATACTTAGAAATTTTGTTGTTAAATGTTTAGATAAGTCACATTAGTAAAAATAATAAACAAAATATGTGTATTATATTCTTTATATCAAATCTAGTAAGTCCTACACTTTTTCGCCATGAGTAAGTACATTTTTTAACTTTCTGTGAAGACCATGTTTACTGGGCATGGAACCAAAAAAAAAGGCTCCTTCCTTGTAAACTTTTGGTTCCTTGGTCTCGCACAAAGACGCAGTTTTTTTTGCCAACTTAAAAATTCATAACTTATTAACCGTAAGTCCGTGAGTAGAGTCGAACCACCTATCATTTTAAAGGGAATTGAGTCTACTTTCATTTAAAAATACTCTCATGGCCTGAGTCTAAATTTAAATAAGTGAAATAGACCAAATACTATGAGTATGTCCAAGATATTAAGTTTCGCTTTAACATAAAAACTTAAATTTTTTAGTCAAGCAATTTAAGATGGTATTCTTAGAACATTGATATAATTTATTTTGAAACTAAATAATTATGTAATATGTTTAAAGAAAACTAATCAAGCTTGGTAACATCATCACATTTAAACGATAAATGACAAAAAGTGTTTTTCTTGTTATGCTATGCTAAATGACCACTTGTTTATGTTGTTTGCATATATGTTGCTTGCTTATTTTCAAATTGTTGTTTACACTTGTTTGTTTGCATAAGTGTCAATCTTGCCATGTTATTTATTCGCTTGTTTGACGATTTCTTGTTTATGCACAATAGGACATTTGCTAGATTTTGTGCACTTAGTTAGAAAATTGTTTTACCATCACTTATAGACTTAGATCACTTCCTTTGCATAGGTTATACTAACATCTCGCATAACTTATGAAATGTCATGACTCGCTTAGCAATGAGTACTAAGTAAATTAGTCAAGTACTTTGAAAATGGAGGTTTTAAGAGAGTGTTTGGTACAAGGACAAAAACAATGTTGTATGATGTAATTTATTTGTTTTTACTTTGTAGGATGATAATATGACTTAAAACAATGTTGTATGCTAACCGGTTTATGCAGGTGGATAACACAAGTGTGTTATCAAATTTTACCCATTTTCACTTTTATGTGAAAATCGTTAGCCCTTGGTCAAAGTCTATGCTCCACTATGTTTGTATATGTGTTATCGACTTTTCCTAACTAGAAGTAATTAATGTTACATGTTTTAAGCAAAATTTCAGGTTTTGGAAAACTCCCCGACACCTAAAAATGGGTCTGTGAACTTTTCTGGTGTTCACGGATCAGACGGCACCAAAATGTTGGTACCGTCTCGTTATGCATTTTGTACCGCCATACCTGTATAGGCGGACCAGGCGGCACCAATTTAAGGGTTCCGCCTGTGTAAAGAAATTGTGCCGTGGATCCTACTGTGTAAGTTGTTGAATTTTACTAAATCCCGCAATCTAATTTACCAAATCTCGTTTCTAGGATACTTGTTAATGCATATCTTTCATATTTCACTCAACACATCCTTAATGGATTAACTTAGGATGTTTGACATGATCTTAGACACTTCCATCTCATTAGAAACTACCATCTTTGTATGGATTAACATCAAATAAAACACATCTCTCCGTGAATCCTTAGCTCCATAAATCGACACATTCATGATGGTCATTTTCACACCTACATCTTACTTTTCCTTAAGCTTAGCATTTCTTAAAGCAAAGTCAAAATGACTAAATCCTCAACCTTAAATAAACCACTAGGATTAGCATTCGATCTTGTTGCTTCATTAAACTTGAACTCTTCATCCTCGGACTCGTTAACTCTCAACATCTCATCACCCATTCAAGATGTGAACTTTCTAAACTTAAGTACTCCAACCCCACCACCAAAATCACCCATCATTATGACTACTTCACAACCATCCAAAACATCTTCACAACCAAAGTCTCCAAATTTGTACTTTGTGCAACACCACCAACATCTCCTCACCCGTTTGCAGATGACTTAGATGACTTACCGAGACTAACAAATCTGGACTCATTATTTGCAAAGATATCATACACAAGTCTATCATATGACTATAGATATTGTTTTGTATCTACATGTATTGCCTCACTTGGTTAACATGAAAATAATGTGTCATCCTTCAAGACGATAAGTATTTACATCGAGTCATAACTCACACGCATGTTAAAGACATACTATCAAGTCTTGTTATCCTTGAAGTTCAATCTAAGCTTTATAATCTCAACAAATTAGGATTGACAACTTAAGTATTTCATCGAAAATATTCAAGTATATGCGACTTACGATTGTAGTCATTAAAAGTCATATCCGAAAAATCAACACCCAAGTATTTTAACAACACATGTTGAAACACTTATCCAAAACAAACAACCCACTGTGCCACTTATACCTCTTTGACATCTACTATCCCTCTTCCATCTTTTGGCACCATTAAGCGTATTGCTCATGAACTTCCAAGAGCATCCTTTAAATCAAAGGTGCCCTTTCAAGGTGAACCTATACCTTAGCCCCTAAGCTTCATAGACATAACCAAAACTTCATGCACTTCACCCACTAGTTGTAGCAACCAATGAACCATAAGAATTGGTATCCGTACTTTTTGTGTTCAACATCTATGGACAAATAATCAACCTAAGTACTCCCATAGCACAACAAACCCCTACATCACCACGTCCTTATTTAGACACACTAGAAGACCTACCACCTAGATCAACCAATCCACCATCCTTACCATCATTTGAATTCATTGAGTGTATTGCTCAAAAAGCCCTTGTGTCCAACACTTGTACTGAATCAAATGCATGTTTGAACAAACTCAAACATCGTTTCCCACATATAAGGACTTAGATAATTCATTATGGCTAGAATCTCAACTATCAAATAAGCATGATGCTCTTGGTAATTGTTGACAATTTCCACTAGGTATAAGTAGTAATACCTTCACAAATTATCAAAGTATTAGTAATACTTTGTCGTTAAACTTCTGCATAAATTTTGTTAAACCTCAAATCAACATTTTAACAACATATGTTAAAATGCAATCTCAAAGCCAACATCATACACCCCAAGCAACAATGACTCTTGAGGAGTATACATAAGAAACTCGAGTGAATTCCTCTTGTCATCATCTAGTGAATATAATCTTGAGACCAAGTTTATTTAGATGGGACTATCCGATTCAAACACTTTGGCTTCATATCTTCATTTAGGAAAACATGATGTTTTGAAAAACATTATGCCTAAGAAATCATGCGTTAGGTATTCATCTTGTTAAAAGGATATTGTATATCCTATGCATCATTCTCTCCTTGCGACATAAATGGTTGTGTTACAAGAGATTTCATTACACCTCATTGGCTAAATGATCTTGAAACGAACATCCACAAGTTCTATGAACTAGCATATCCAATTCATCTTGTCATACTTATTTTCATAAGCATGATAAATTTATCCCATGCGATAATCTCATTTGTTGAAAGATACTATTTGTATCCATTTCCTTTCAAGCATACATCATAACCTAACCTTGCTCAAACCTTGTGCACATCCAAGGTTAAAACTACACATCTCTAGAACATACACATGATCTATTGAAGTTGGTAACCTTATTTAGATTCTTGTTAAATAAAAAGGAGCTTTCTTGAGAACGTTCTTAATTTAACATATTCCATTCCCTAGTCTTAGATAGTATACATTTCAACTCAACGCAAAAGATGTCATTCATTAGATCTTACAACCTTAGATTCTAAACACAAGATTAAAACATATCGTTAAAATTCATGTGTATAACATGACGTCTTCATCACCTTAGTTATATTGCATATTAGTCAAGTCACATTAAGCCAAGTATAGTTAAACTATCATCTTTTATGCACTTTAATAGGCAAAAGTAGGAATTCCCATCTTTCTAACATGAGAATGACTACTGGAGAACCTATTGCACTAGAAACTCAATTTGACCTAACGGTTGAATTGCTTCCTCGAGAGAAGTTGGGTATGTGGAATCACCCGTAAAAATGGTCGTGTTTAGCCTTAATTGAGCACCGCTAGTAATAGTCTCATATTCATTCTCCAACTTGAAAAATCTGTTTTCCTATACTTGCCTAAAGTAAGTGTTAAAACATTGATAGTTTGCCTCGCCTTAGGAATACTAATCAAACAAGTAGTATATTTGACTTTTCTTTCAAAACCACTTGCATTGCACTTACATGTGTTGATTACATGTTCTTGTTTGATATGATAAGTTGATTTGAAATTATCTTAGTGTTTGATAACTAGTCAAATGTGTAAAGCTTAGTAAAACCACTTGCATTGCACTTACGTGTGTTGATTACATGTTCTTGTTTAATATGATAAGTTGATTTGACATTATCTTAGTGTTTGATAACAAGTCAAATGTGTAAACCTTAGTACGGTTTTATCTTTATAATGCTTGTATTCTTGTTTCATGCTACTAAACGTTTAAACCTAAACTTTATTTGCATGATACTTACTTTTGAATTAATTTTAGCATGATTAACATGTTACTTATGAAATCATATTATGTCATTTAGATATGTGATAATTTTGATATGATATGTTTGTGTTTGAAAGCTATTAGTTGGCATTCATTATATCTATGTGTAGTACGATCCAAATGATACATGCTCCAAATTGTTATGTCTTAAACATGGCTTGCATGAATCTTTCATCTTGTTTCTTTTCTTCTTGTCACACTATTTGTTTGGTACGTGTGCACATATAATATGTCAAAGTGCTTTTGGTATGACAAACTTTTAGAAGCCTTTTTATCTTACAAATTAATCACATAGATTGTTGTGTTAATTTATAAGCCAAGTATGCTTAAGCGTCTAAGTCTAACGACAAAACAATCTCAAAATGAAATGTCTTGAATAAAGTTGTATTCTTGCATAATATGATTGTCTTGATGCTATCTTGTATGGTGATTTCTTGTCTACTTAAGTGCAATGTGTTGTTTTTGCTTATATAATATGTTATCATTTGATTTCTATCATGTTAACATCTTTTGTCACTAACAAATTTGTTTTGTAGGTTGATAACAAATTATTTGTTATCTCAATTGGTTCTAACTTTTATATGCTCATTTTTCATAATCCCTTTATTGCTACGTAGATTAGTACTATGCTTTATGGGACCCCTACACTTGCATATAGTTTAAAAGCATATAGAATTAAGTTCTAGAGGGTTGGCTTTGCATTTTTGTCTTTCAACCGACCTATTTCCAAATCTCATTTTTGCTTCCGCTTTCCAAAAATAACCTCCATCATTATTTAGTTATAACAATACTCTAATCCTCTTCACTTCCTATTAGGAAACCACATGCCTCATCATACGATCATCTCGTATTAATCGAGAAGAGGTACGTGACTTTAAGGATGAAGTTCATTGTATGCTAACCATCATCCAGAAAAACATCACTAAGCTCATCTCTTTCGTTAACCCGAATAACCTCCTAAACACTTTGTTGTCATTCCTTATTTGATACATTACACATTATGTTGGATGTCCACCAATTATGGGGGAGAGAAATCCATTCACATAATTATCTTTTGTCAAAATTTATGTCTCTTAGACTCTAAAATACCAACACATAGGTAAACACCACTTAGCTAAAAACCGGTTCACGAAACCACAACTAGTTCAACCTTTTTAACTTTATACCACAAGTTTGCACCAATACCTCATCAAGTGAAAAGATCATGTATTTTTACAAACTTCTTCATCTCCACAATCAACAAATCTAGGATTTTCCTTAAACTAGCACCTTACAACTTCACTATCTAGAACACCATCATAGGTTCTTATCCTTTTTCTCGCTTGACACATGTCATGCATGTCATTGTCCGTGCAAATGATATATTAATCAAAACCGCCATTCCCAACACCTTTTCAACACGTTGGTCCACCCAACTCTCACTCATATGATGTCATTCTCATCCTCATATAGGTACTCATTATTATTAGTTATTTTACATATTGTCTTCACTTTTTTTTTTTTTTTTTTTTTCAATGTCATACTCATCCATGTCGGTCAAAACCATGTTAATACTATCTCTCCCATTGTCACCTAGAATAGATCATTTTTCGTATCAATCAATGAACGAAGTTATCTTCATGTCTATTCATATATTTTTTTTCCTCTTAGCTCTTGGTCACTTGACATTACGAAAGGATTGCATGAGTCCATATTTTTATATTTGCTATACATACGAGTTTCTAACTCCTTAATAGCTTCCTACCTAATCACCACCACCTTCCATCACATCTTTCACTAATCATCACCACCATGGATTAGCGAAATCTTGTCATTATAAATCATGAGTCATCTACCGATTTATCACCACATGAATCCTACTAGTAAACTGACACCAACACTAGTACCACTAGCTTTAACTCTTTATATTCCAACTTCACTTCATATCTTCTTTCTAGGAACCATTTTGTAGACTTTTATCATATTATATTCTCACTTTTCTTATGATTGTAATTAGGAGACTACACTTCATGAGATATTTGATTATATCATTTATATATATCACATATATACATCTTATTTTTCTTTGTCAAAAAGATGAAATATATTGCACTAATGATCTTCATTGTAGGTTCATCATCATATACACTAGATTGTATATAACTTACTCATCTAAGGATGAAGTTTGCATCAATTATTTTTCTTATTTTAGGTGCTTCTTTACACCCTCGAGCAAGGAGGAATATCCTTTAAGCACTCATATAGCATCGTCTATACACTTGGTTGTATATGACATATTTGTCTAAAGACAAAGCTTCTATTATACTAATATTTATTTTGAAGGTTCATCTTGACGCCCTAGAGCAAGGAGAGCTTTCATCAAGAATTTATTGAATGCATCTTATACACACTTTGTTGTATATCACTTACTTGTCCAATGACGAATATAGTTTTGCACTAATATTTGTTTTGTAGGTTTTAAATCATACCCTGACGCCTCAAACAAGGGGGAGCAACCGTCAAGGGGAGCATGCACGCATTTAGCATCATTCTCACTTTTCAACAAGCATTTGTGCTTCGATAAAAAGTGGAGAAAATAGGCTAACATTGCTATGCATTTTTCTGTTTCATATATTTCTCATAATTTTTGTTGCATAAAACTAACCTTGATGTAGGTTAAGCCTCTTTATTTGATCCACGGATCCGCTACCAAACAAGGGACGGATTGAAGTAGACGATTTAACTTCACTAGGGATGATGCAAGCTCGCCTTTTTAGGGAGAAATAAAGTTAAACTCCAAGGACACGCCCTTTTGTTTCGTCAAAAGGGGGAGAAGAGTGTAAACGGATAAGGTAATGTAAAGGTAGTAAGGATACAAGTAACTTTTTACATTTTACTTTCTATTACGTTACATATCTTTGTCATCATCAAAAAGGGGGAGATTGTTAGTGCAAATATTACGATATTTAATCTATACAGTCTCGTTTGTTTTGATTGATGACAAACATGTAACTTGTAATACATAACGTAAAATGTACAAGTTACTTGTAATTACATTTGTCTCAACATACATTCAACACCTCTCGATGTCTCAAGTCCTCGTATGTTACAACACACGTTCGTACATGTTTGTTATGTGGCATTATGATCAAACACATTAACAAATCATTTAGAATGTTTAAAATACATTTAGAGTCACTAAGTATTTTAATAGGTTAACCATTCTATTTCGAACCTCATTTTACATTTTGCATTCACAAGTATTTTATACAAATACATCTTTTGTAAAATGTCTAACAAATATATACTTTTATTTGTACAAGTAAACTAACTATAATATTCATACAAGTACTAAAGTTTACTTACACTTGACAAAATATATTTTATTTTGACAAGCACTCAACTAGATATTTTATTTTACAAAAAGTTACTTACATTTTATTTACAAGTAACTTACCTTTTTAATAAGTATATATATTTGTTTAAATGTATTTTTCATAAAAAAGGAAAACACTCTTTTATTACCTCATGCATAGTGTCATCTAAATCTTTAAAAGATTTTGGAAAGATTTTGGAAGATATTCTAAGATATCAAATCTAATAAATTATTATATTTTTGATTACCACTTTTGGTTATAAATACCATCCCATGGTTTTCTTATATCTTCATCCCTTCCAACATATATTCTCTCTAACATTCTTTCATCACTTAGATCTATAGATAAACATGTAGTAGCATACATCAATCACCCTCACCATCACATGATCATAATGCTTCTAACATTCATCTTTGTTGTAAGCATATTTTACATTTTGATCAACCAAGAAAAGTTTAGATATCTAGCCATCCTCATTCACCAAAGCATATCAACATATGAAGATTCAAGATCTCTTGATATCCTCATTGATTGAAGACTTCTTATTTAAGAAGATCATTTAGATTAGTCATTCATATCCATTAGACATTTATGTCATGGATCATCATTGTAAATATCATTGCATCATCACAACACTTTCACCAAACTAGATTAGATGGTTTATGTGTTTGTACCATAAAACACAAGGTTTGTTATGTTGGGCCATAAAACATAGTGGGACTGGTTGTACCCTTGAAAAGAACTCGACATCTAGCTTAGTGTCGGAAATATTGTATAGGCGATGTTAGGTTGGTTCTACCTCGAACTAGAACCCGGTATTTAGCTTTGTACCGGAAAAAGTGTAAGCGACGATTGTAAGGTTTTCTCCGCCGAGAAGGGAGCTTGTTGATTTAGTGAAGTAACTCTCGAGTTGGGTACTCGGGGAGTGGAGTAGGGCGGAGAGGAGATCCGTGACCGAACCACTATAAATCCTCGTGTTCGGTTTGCACTTTCCTTTCTTTATCTCTTTACTTTTATAATTGCTTATGATGTGGTTTGATGATGATGCTTGTGTGACAACTTGGTTTACTATGCTTTATATTAGTCATAAACAATAATTGATACTTTCATATAATAACAAGCTTCATAAGTGATTTGATACAAAAGATCTAACGATTTTAAACGGTAACGTATTCACCCCCCCCCCCCTCTACGTTTTCACACCCCTTAATCTAGGATTTGAATAGAAAATGGCCTAAGTGTTTAGTCCGTTAAACACTAACAGGTCACTGAGTGCATAGTCTCTCAGTGAGTCATCTTCAGGATACTCAGTATGAGGCGAAGAAGAAGTCTCTCCACTCAGTAAGGCGGAACTTAAAGGGTGAAGACTGAGTCAAGAAGAAGATGATGGATTCAGTGAGTGATGAAAATAACTCACTGAATCCCTAAGACTCCTCTCCAACTACTTACACTGAAGACAAACTGAAGTAGAAGACTGAAGGATGTAAAGACTGAAGGATGAGCGGGACAAGGCGGGATAAGTTTGAAACAGATAAGACGAAGTCCTTATCAACCAAAGTCAACTTTCCCTGAATGGCAAAAGATCAGGCTCAGTGTCATCATTGACCTTAGGAAAGTAGTCTTGTCTCTTACCTAAAATAGTCTTTTGTAAACGAGACAAAATACATCAGATATTTGTCTTCTGTAAGATGTCAGTTTCTCACTTAGGAAAGAGTTAAAACTCATACATGTATAAATAGCATAAGAGATGGAGTGAAAGGTGAAGCTTGTGAATTGTAAAAACACACATACACGCAAGCCATCTTTTCACTCCTCCAAATACAACTTAATCCCTGAGATAGCTCAATGGGTTCTAAGAGTTGTGCTCAGACTTAGCCTGAGCTTAGAGAGGAGTCACCAACCTTTGTCATTTCAATCCCAAGTACTTTTCCGCAAGTACTTGGGTAACGTATTCTTTGTGATTCATTTCTAATAAGAATATGATGTTGAAAATTATCTAGTGTGTTTTACTTGCGTTAATTTCAGTCATTGTTCACTATTAACTTGTTTTATATTCTTAAACTGTTTTAAACGATAGTGAACGGGGAACAACAAGTGGTATCAGAGCAAGGCTAATTATAAAACTCTTTTTTAGACCGCTCTAAAAGTTTCTAAATTAGGATCCTAAATGGCTGATTTTGATGTACCCCAACTAGTCGACAAAAAGGGTGGAGCTTATACAGCTAATGCCCCTCGACTCGAAGTTGGCTAATTCAACAAATGGAAAAAGCGAATGCTTTGCTATTTGACTGGAATGGAACCTTACTACATAAAATTTATTAATGAAGGTCCATTCATCCCAAAAATAGCTGAAGGTTTGCCTAAACCTGAAGCTCAGTGGACTCAGGATGAAAGAAGAGTGGTCAACCATGACCAAAGACTCAAGAGTATCATCATATCTTGTCTCCCTGATGATACCATGGAGTCGGTTATTAACTGTAGTATAGCTAAGCAAACCTGGGAAGACCTGGTCCATAGTCATGAAGGTCCATCTGATACCAAGGAAAATAGGATAATGGACCTGAAACTTGAGTATAATACCTTCAGGGCTAAGGACTCAGAAACTCTGTCTCAAACTTACACTGGGTACAAAACTTTTTAAATGAACTTTCAAATGATGGTGTAAAATTGTCCAAACATGAAATCAATGTTGGTTTTTTAAACAGTCTCCCTGAGAAATGGTTGAATTTCTCTCAAGGACTAAGGAATGCTAACAACATTCAGAATCTTGAGCTTCCTGAAATTTATGGGAAATTTGTCTATGAGGAAAACCTCATAAACAGACGATACCCTGACTTGAAAAAGCCTCAGGAAGTCAAGAAGTCCCTGACAACCATTTCCAATCCAGTGTCAACTGCTTTTTATTCTAACAATGTGGTTCAAGATTTTCAGGAAAACTCAGATGATGCGGCAGATGAGAGGACAAGCGAGGAGTACCTGAACGATTTAAATATTGAGTTTCAGGAAAGAGCACTCCTCGCTAACTCTAAAAGGTTTATTCGAAGAAACAAAAGTTTTTCAAACGCTAAAGCCAATGAGGACACTGAATGTTTTAAGTGTCACAAAAGAGGTCATTTTGCAAAAGACTGTTTTTCAAAACAATTTCAACCCTCTTACAAACCATCGTGGTCAAACCAAAGTGATTTAGCAAATTTCAACCAAAAATCTTTCAGTCTCATCAAAATTTTCAAAGCAAATCTGATCATAATAAAGCTGTTGATTATGAAAACAAGTATAAGAAAGCAAAAGCTAAGCTTGCATTGCTTGAGGCCATCCCTCGAAACAACAACCAGTGTTAAATCTGTGCAGGTAAAACAAAGGCCTCGTTCTTGTCAAAACCTTCGACCGGATGAAGAGCCAGATCATCTCGACGATGAAATGGTGCATGTCAAGCGTACCTGATGGCCCTCTCAGAAGAGGACAAGCTAGTTGGGAAGAATCATGCCGTAAACGGGAATGGGTCAACATCACAATGAAGAAGGTAAACATTTTACTTTCTATGGATGATGACTCGATTGGCAGTCTTATATGAATTATCTTAATGTTGACCTTAAGTTTGTAGAAGAGCAACGATTAAATCTTTTTCAAAATACAACAAGCTAAGTTTTGAATTAAACAAGTGTAGAGATGAACTGCTTATTTTAAAACAAGCCAAGCTTGAGGCTGTCACTTTGCAAATTCAAAACACTGAACTAGTTAAGAGAAATCAAGCTCTTCAAGATGAACTTAAAAAGGTACAAGATATTCTTGATAGTTGGACCGCTAAGAATCCCAGGGTCTTTGATGCTGTGGGAGCCCCCAGTAGCAAAAAGAGAGTCATAGGTGAAGATCATCTCCCTGACTCTCACAACAAAGACCAAAGTACAAAACCATTTGTGTCTGGTGGCATGATTACCAATATGCTGACAACTCCAAATTCCAGTGATTGGATTGAACGGGTTAATCCTGAGAGTAAGCTTCCAAATTTCGATTCTGGAAGGATTCTTGAGCCTGAGAGCCAAGCTCTTAAGAGAATGCTAGGACTCCCTGATGTGCCCAGTGGTACTGAACACATCTCTGAGTCTGAAGCATAATCTCAAACACCGCTTCCACCCCTGAAACCTCTTCAGGGTACTGATCCAAGCTCTGAGCTTACTCCTCTAAAATTCAATCCTCACTCACCAAAAGAAATGTCTGGACTTGGTAGAACCATCCTGAAAAGACCAACAAACCAATCCAACAAGAGTCTACTCCTGAGACTTCAACATCCTCTACCCCACTCGGCTGACCAAATTCAGCAATCCATCTGAGCTTGTGAGGAAGCGGCAGAAAAGATGGAATCCATCGTAAAAGCTCCTGATTCAATCAAGGAAACTAAGTCAGCCTCATCTAGCTCATCAAAATCAAAATTCACCAACAAACCCAAGGTAAGTGTGAAGTTGTGTCATTACACCAGCCGTACCACGACAACTGCTATAGAATCCTTTATTGTATGATCTGCAAAAGGATGATCACAGAACTGCAGATTCACTTACAAGATGTGTTTCTGCTGAAGCAAACTATACCAAAGTTGGTCATCAGTATGCTTCATCCTCCAAAACTGCTCACAAGAATAGAGCAAAACCTTTTCCTCTTTGCCCTCACTGTGGGTTTAATGATCATCATCAGGATGATTGTCTCATGAACACATGTTGTGATATATGCGGAAATCCAGCTCACGAGACATCCCAACATGACAGTGTCATTCATGCAAGGAGAAGTGCAAAACAACCCAGAGTCACTGAGTCATCCTCAGTCTCCAAATGCAAAACCTGTGGTAGCACAATGCACTCAACCACTGACCATGAGTCAATTGCTAAATTCAAACAAACCTTGAGACCCAAGCCCACTGGAACGTGGGTCACTAAAAGAAACTAATTCAGTTTACTACTTGTGCAGAGACACGCCATGGAGCCTATCTGGCATCTAGACAGTGGATGCTCAAGAAGCATGACAAAAGGAGTATCTGCACAAGTATGTAAAGGAACCTGGACCCAAAGTAGTATTTAGTGATAACTCATCATGTCCCACTGAAGGTTATGGTTCAGTAAACTGCAATGGAATAGTTTTCTCTAGAATAGCTTATGTCAATGGTCTAAAATACAATCTCATCAGTGTCAGTCAGCTATGTGATGCCAAGTACATTGTGTAATTCAATGACAAACAAGGCACCATTTCAATGCCAACAAAGAAGTTGTTTTGATAGCTCCTAGAAGAGATGATGTTTATGTCTTAGACATGTCAACACTCTCTCATGATGGAATTTGTCTCTTTGCCAAAGCCACTGAAACTATCAATTGGCTGTAGCACAAGAGACTCTCTCACTTAAATTTCAAAACCCTCAACAACTTGGAAAAACAAAACAAGGTCCTTGGCTTACCATCACTGGTTTTTGCAAAAGATAAACCATGCTCTGCCTGTGAAAAAGGTAAACACCACAGAGCATCATTCAAAACCAAACAAAATTTCTCCATCAAAAGCTGCCTTCACCTCCTGCATATGGATCTCTTTGGACCTGTCAGTCCCAGATCAATCCAGCATGAGAAGTATACACTTGTCATTGTTGATGAGTTTTCAAGATACACTTGGTCTTTCCAAAAAGAGTCAGGCATCTGATACAATAATGTCATTCATCAGAAAAATTGAAAACCAGAATGACATTACTGTTAAACAAATCAGAACTGACAATGTTACTGAGTTCAGAAATCAAGAGCTTGAAAGCTTTTGTGATGAAAAAGGAATTTCTCAAAATTTCTCATCTCCTTCTACCCCTGAACAAAATGGGGTTGCTAAGAGGAAAAACAGAACTCTCATTGAGGCTGCAAGAACCATGTTAAATGGCTCAGCCCTCTCAAAGCATTTCTGGACTGAAGCAGTCAAAACTGCTTGTTACACTCAAAATAGGTCAATCATTGTCAAAAGACATAATAAAACCCCATATGAGACCTTCAAAGGTAGACTTCCTGACATCAGCTACTTTCAGGTGTTTGGGTGTCCTATGTTTATTCATAACCACAGGGATCACCTAGGCAAGTTTGATGCAAAAGCTGATGATGGATATTTCTTAGGTTACTCACTGATCTCCAAAGCCTTCAGGGTGTTTAACACCAGAAGACAACAAGTTGAGGAAACCTTTCATGTCACCTTTGATGAAAGTTCAGAAAGCATCAGGTTCACCAACACCTCAGTGGAGGAAATAGGAATTGATGACTCATCAAGATATCCTCCTGATGAGTTCAACACTGAAATCAATTCCTCATATCAAGCTGATGCTGACATCTCATATTATGTCTTACCTCACAACCTACCCCAACCAACTATCAGTGAATTCATTGATAATCAATCAGTCCCAACTAGGATAGGTAATACTCAACCAAATGTTCATGAACCTGTGATTCAAGAACCCCAACCTGAACAGGACATCTCAACAGATGCTCTAAATGATTCTGTTGCTCCTAAGTTTCCAGTGACCTCTTCAAGCTCAGATCCCAGACCACAAAGTAAGTGGACAAAATCTCAGGACATTGAGCTTGTAAACATTATTGGTGAACCCACTGAGGGCATGCTTACAAGAAGCATGGCTGCTAAGTTAACTGCAGCTTTAGCAAATGAATGTCTATATGCTAATTTTCTATCAGAAATAGAACCCAAAAGTGTCACTGAGGCTCTAAAACATCCTAGCTGGGTTCAGGCTATGCAAGAAGAACTGCAACAGTTTGATAAAAACAAGGTCATGACCTTGATCAAATGTCCTCAGGATGTCATTGTCATAGGAATGAAGTGGGTTTTTAGAAACAAAACTGATGAAAACGGCAATGTCATTAAAAACAAAGCCAGACTTGTAGCCAAAGGTTATAGTCAACAAGAAGGCATTGACTATGATGAGACATTTGCTCCTGTTGCAAGAATGGAAGCCATCAAGATCTTCCTTGCATATGCAACA
The DNA here is from genome assembly GCA_910596185.1 of Chrysanthemum makinoi. Classification (NCBI taxonomy): domain Eukaryota; kingdom Viridiplantae; phylum Streptophyta; class Magnoliopsida; order Asterales; family Asteraceae; genus Chrysanthemum; species Chrysanthemum makinoi. Next base: position 120,502,554 of record OU343223.1, on the reverse strand, counting down.
TACATGAACTTCAGGGTCTACCAAATGGATGTTAAAAGTGCATTCTTAAATGGTGATCTCAAGGAAGATGTGTATGTTCAGCAACCTCCTGGCTTTGAGAGTAGTGAATTCCCTGACTATGTCTGCAAGCTTGACAAAGCCCTTTATGGACTTAAACAAGCTCCTAGGGCATGGTATGAAACTCTCTCAGCCTTCCTGATCCAAAACAAGTTTGTCAAAGGAAAGATAGACAACACACTGTTTGTCTACAGAACAAAACAAGATGTGATACTAGTCCAAGTGTATGTTGATGACATCATCTTTGGCTCAACAAACTATACTCTTTGCAAACAGTTTGAAAAACTGATGACAAAGAAGTTTGAAATGAGCATGATGGGTGAACTCACATACTTCCTTGGACTGCAAATCAGGCAAACTGATAAAGGAATATCCATCAGTCAAGAGAAATACACCAAAAATCTCTTGAAGAAATATGAGATATCTGACTGTGTCTTAGTGAAGACACCAATGGTCCCTCCAAACAACCTTGGACCTGATCTCACTGGCAAATCAGTCAATCAAACTCATTTCAGAGGGATTGTAGGCTCACTGATGTATCTAACTGCTTCTAGACCAGACATCCAATTCTCAGTCTGTCTAATAGCAAGATATCAGTCTAATCCTAAAGAATCCCATCTCACTGCAGCCAAGAGAATTCTCAGATACCTGAAGGGAACTCCAAGCCTTGGACTTTACTATCCAAAGTGCTCAGGGTTTGACCTCAAAGGGTATTCTGACTCTGATTATGCTGGCTGCAACATGGACAGGAAAAGTACCTCAGGGTCCTGTCAATTTCTTGGAGGAAAGCTGGTTTGTTGGAGTGCTAAAAAGCAACAATCAGTGGCTATGTCTTCAGCTGAAGCTGAGTATGTAGCTGCAGCAGGATGTTGTGCCAATGTGTTATGGATGAAAAGTCAACTCAGTGACTATGACATCCATTACAAAATGGTACCCATCTTCTGTGATAACACCAGTGCTATTGCAATCTCCAACAACCCTGTCCTCCACCAAAGAACCAAATACATTGATATCAGATATCACTTCATCAGGGATCACATAATGAAAGGAGACATAGAACTTCATTTCATCCCTACTGAATATCAACTTGTTGATATCTTCACCAAACCCTTAGATGAACCTACCTTCAGGAGACTAAAAGTTGAATTAGGAATGCTTGACATTGAAAGTCAGCGAACTGAAAATCAATCCTAATCTCAGTGAGTCTTCTCTGAAATGGTCCATCCTCCCTGAACACCCAAAATCATTTTCTCACTGAATGAGTAAGACTCATTCAGGGTCCCTGACATTTGACAAAGAGCATTCAATGAGTAACTAAATGCTCTAAGTATCAGTTACTTAAATTTCCTAGGTTGGTAACCATACCAATTTAAATAAAGGAATATATGTCTCTTTGTCTTACTGTCATCCCACTTGGCATTAAATGCCTCTCCTCACATAAAATATCCTAAGGATATTTTAACTCTGCAAAGTACACTTTTATTGTACACTGCAACTGTTTCCTTGAAAAACGGGATTTTACTACGGGTAGTGGAGGGTGGCATTAAATGTGGAAATTCAAAACGTTTTCAAAAACCGACTTTACAAATCCACAAGTATGCACAAACTACCCCTCTCAACACTCTATAAATACCCCTCACAAAATCCTTATAACACACACAAAAGATTTCTGCTAACAAAACTCTGTCAAAATCTCTTTTCAAACATAGAAATCTTTGTGTTCTTCAAATCCTTTCTGAAAAATCTTCTTTGTAAACCTTTACAAAAGTTTTTCATCACAACTTAAGAAATTCAAAACCTTTGATTGTTCTTGTCAAGAAATTTTTTCAAAACCCTAAAAACCTTTTAATGGAAATGGCAAGAACACAATCTCTTCAGTTTACTTCACAGTGGATAGGTGATCTTAGCAATGTTGAATTTAAAACAAATAATGTCATAGGCAATTTTGAATATCCTCAAACTGTCTCAGCCTATAAGGACATCATGAAATTTTTGTATAACTGCCCACTGAAAACGACCTTTGTTCAGTGTCCCTCTATTATGTACCAAAACCTCCTCAGGGAGTTTTGGGCTACAGCTAAGGCCTTTGACCCGACACCCTCTACTGATGAGAATAACCTTAGACCACTCAGGGAATATCTCATCAGGTTCAGTCTTAACGGGGGGCAACAATTCACCTTGGATTATAAAACATTTTTCACTTCAACAGGGTTAGACTACAACAAGGGAGTTTATGTCGCCCATCCTGAATCCTCCACAATGAAGGATGGGTTAAAACAAAATGTTTTAGATCCAACCTTTTTGGACAAGACCCCAGTCACCAAGAGTTCATTTCCCGTGGCTTGGAGGATCCTATTCACATTTGTGATTCAGGTCCTCGGCGGGAACCACTCATCCACTGAACAAGTTAACTCTATTCAGTTGATGATGGCATACTGCTTGATGAATGGGGTCACTGTCGACATAGGGGAGATCATTTACAGTGATCTCGTAACCAAGCTACAGAGCAAAACTAGGACGAAATACGTTTCGTATCCTAGGTTTGTCTCTTGTGCTTTGCAAGTGTTACTGGGTTCAAATTATCCTCAGGAAGAAAATTTTGGTGCTTTACCTGGCATCCTGAGCCAATCAAATTTTCAAAAGGACCCATCCCTTGTCACTAATATTGAATTGACGGCCCATATGGTTGCTGTAAACAACCAGAGGGAATCAGTGTCTCCTAACCCTGCTCCTATAAAGAGAAAAGGGAAGTCTCAGACTGGGACTAAGACCAAACCCAAGTCTCAGGGCCCTGAGGCTTCTGGAGCACTGGCCAAAAGGCAAAGAAGACCTAAGACTGATCTGACACCCACTGGAGGCCAATCATCATCTACCCCGGTGACAACGAAGGACACTGATAAATCACAATCAGTACCCTTGGTCCCAACTACTACTCCCCAAGATCTAGAGGGAAACAAACAACCCGCTGGTAGGGAAGCGCCTTCCACTTCGCCCAATGATGACATTAGCAAATCACAGCCTTTGTCAGAGGGCACACTGAATGATCCCAAAGACTCAGAGGGACCTAAACAACCCGCTGATAGGGATATAACCATCACTGACTCCGCTAAAGGCACTGAGAAAAACCTATCAGTGTCTCAGGGGTCTCAGGGGGACAAAGACTCGAAGGGAAAGGAACAACCCGCCAATACGAAACCCAAAACCAATCCTGACTCCATAGAAGGCACTAGGAAACGCCCACCAGTGTCTGAGGGGTCAACGGGGGACAAAGACTCAGAGGGAAATATACCACCCGCTGATATGGAACCCATCACCAACCCCTTGTTGACTGTTGCTGATGTTACTGGAATACTTTTCTCCGATGATGAACCTGCTGAGAGTGAAGATGTAATTTTATCAGCAGGGGAAGAAGTGGACGCTGAGGTTCAATCTAAACAAGAACCTAAGCCTGATCCACAGGAGCATACTGAGTCACCACTTCAACCTGATAATAATGCATCTGACTCCTGATCCAGCTCTGATGAATTCAAGCAGTTTGACAATGTTCTTCCACTGACTGAAAGACAGCTGGTTCAGTGGATCACAAGAGCTTCAAGGAAACTATATGCTGGAGTCACTGAAACCTTATGGGATCAACACACTGAAGATGCTGCCAGCTATGCAGATCTGAAAGCTGAAGTGTTTGATTTCAACACCAACACCGATGATACAGGGATCTGATGTATGACAATCTTCACAGACTGGATGACCACTTGGCTAAATTTCTCAGGCACCTTCAGGGTGCAGGCACAAAGATAGATGAAATCATGGAATTTGTCAAAGAAGACCCAGTGCTCAACTCTAAAGTGCTGAAGGCTACTGAGGCGTACTTAAAACAATCCTCCAGCCTCACTGAACTGATCGAAATGCTCAAATCTGTAAATGTTCAAGGTCTTCAATCTTCAGTCCAGTCTCTTCAAGCTACATTGGTGTTAGGATTTAGTAAATCCAGTTAGTAAAGTGTCGGTCACCTCAAGTATATGTAATCGTTAGAAAGCTCGTAGTCGTAGTTATTAAATGTTAAGTAGTATTTAGTTAGCTCGTAGACATATCGTTATTAAATGTTAAGTAGTATTTAGTTAAGTAACATCGTGGAGGACGGACGGGTCTTTACCCACTGTATGCCTGATCCACAGCCCGTAGGTGGCGATTTGTGTAAGACTATAAATACTCTCTACCTCCCAAGGTAGAGAGTTGGAGCTCATAATAATACTTTCATTTTCTCTCACTAAGTTCCCAAACCTCTAACTCTCTCTCTCTCTAAAACCTTGACTTGTACGCCTATTTGTGTTTATGGTTTGATGTGTTTATGAAATCCAATATGTTACAAATGGTATCAAGAGCCATGGTTTGATCATCTCTCTTACATATCCTTGGATTTCTAGTGGTTTTAGATGGTTTTTGAGTTTGAAAAAGTTTAGTGGTTTTTGCATCATTTGGATCATTTCTAGTGTTAAAGTTTGAATTTTGGGTGTACTTTTGTGTTTAGAACCATTGTAAGTGCTTGGGTTTTGATTTGGTAAGCTTGAATCACTGTGGTCTGTGGTTGAGCTTGTTTTGGATTGAAAAGTGAGTTTTTGAAGTTTTTCTTGCTAGCGACTTGGTTCTCGTAGTGTTTTTCATCGTAGCGACTTGCTTCAGTAAAAGGTAGCGAGTTGTAGTGTTAATTGTTAGCGATTTGGTCCTACGACTTGTCTATTGAGACAAGCCGACAAAAAGTACAACTTAGTGGATTCTCCACTACGGCTAGCGACTTGGTGAAGTTAGCGACTTGCTTTCAATTTTGTTAGCGACTTGTACTTAGTATTCTTAGCGACTTGGTGTTAGCGACTTGGACCTTAGAGCGTTGCTCTTTAGCTTAATTCTTGACTGTAGCGACTTGGTGCTTTAGCTTAATTGTGTCCAAATGACTTGGGTCTTAGCTTGACTTGGTTCACAAGAAATTGAGATCTTAGCGAGGTTACTAGCTTAACTTGGTGCTTAGCGACTTGGTTCAAGAATACTTAGCGACTTGGTTGATTTTTGTTTGTAATACGGTTTTCTCTTGATTTAGTAAACTCCCGTGAAAGAATCTATTTCCCGGTTTAATCATAGAGTTATAAAATCCCGTGTAATCTGTAAACATGTCTACCAACGTACCTACAATCATCTCAATCGTTGTCGAGGATGTTCAAGCAAACTGGTTCAGATACTCGCCCACCCATGCTTGACATGAACCGACTACGACTCTTGGGCTCAACGAATCGATTGTACTGTCTTGGAATGGAAAATGGGGTCAACATTCTCAAATCCATTGATGAAGGACCTTATCAGATTGAGACTACAAGAGACTTAATTGATACAGCTGCAGATGGAACAATGATCTATGGATTAGACAGACCAAAGACGTATGATGAGCTCAATGATAAGGAGAAAAAGAGATTCGATGCTGATATAAGGGCTTCTAACATTATACTTCAGGGTCTTCCAAAAGATATCTACAAGCTTATCAATCACAACACTGAAGCGAATGCAATTTGGGATAATGTCAAGATGCTTCTCTCAGGTTCTGAATTAACCAAGGAAGACAGAGAATCCCAACTGTATGATGAATTTGAGCACTTCAAGATGAAACCAGATGAGAGTGTTTATGAGTACTACGTGAGATTCCATAAGCTTGTGAATGATATGAGGAACATCAAAATGACCATGCCAAACATTCAGTTGAACTCAAAGTTTGTGAACAACATGAATCCCGAATGGCACAAATTTGTCATCGCTGTGAAGCTAACCAAAGGATTGAAGAATACAAACTATGAGCAACTGTATGCCTTTCTTCTTCAAAATGAGAGACATGCTATGTTTGAAAAAAGGATTCTTGAACAGTTCAAAACCAACCAGGGAGAAACAAGTTCTTTAAATGATTCAACTGCCTTTTACACAAATGTTGGAATTACCACCAAAGCTTCTCAAGTTATACCCACGGGTAATGGTAATCACAAACTCATTCCCGGTCCAATGTTCAAACAAGTCGATGCTCGATGCATTCAGGACACTTCATCAATCAACTGGCTCTTATGGTTAAACAAAACTTGACTCTCAATCCACATACCAACAATCTTCACACTAACAATGAGATCGAATCAGCATCCAACCTTCACAATCATGCGGTTGTCAGAGATGGAAAAGTTATGGTGCAACCAGTTCAAGGAAGGCAATATGAACAGGGAAGAGGTGGAGTAGGTGGAGGTTATATTGGAAATCAGAATCGGGGAAGGAATGGAAATTAAGGTCAAACAAAGCCAATTAAGTTCTACAACTTTGGTGGTGAGGGACATATTGCTAGGAACTGCACATCTCCAAAACGTCCACAGAACGCAGAATACTTCAGAGACAAGATATTGCTCGTGCAAGCTCAAGATAATGGAGCAGCTTTGGATGAAAAGGAGTTGTTGTTTCTTGCTGAGGGAAATGCCAAAACTTATGATGCCGATGTTGATGAACACCAATTCAGAGATAGGTCATAATCATCAAAATGCCTTTCAAGTAGCTGACTGTGATGCATTTGACTCTGATGTCGATGATGAACCTACTACCCAAACAATCTTCATGGCTAGCATCTCACCTATGGTCTCTCCAAAGGTCTCTTCACCGCAACAGGCTGTCCCATCCAAAGATTCAATCATTTCAGAGGTATTAAAACTATATGATGATGTTGATGAGCAAAAGATGCATAATGAAGTACAGTCTCTTGAAACTTATGAATCAAATATTGATGATGAGGGTAATTGTAATATTGTCCCATATGATCAATATGTGAAGCAAAGTGAAAGTGAGATTGTACCAAGTAATGCATCTTCTGCAGTCAATGATGACTATGTTTTTGATGAATACACTGCATGTGCCCCTGATGATTCTGTTACCTCTGAACTGAATGCTTATAAAGAATAAGTTGCTATTTATGAACAATGTGTAAAGTTTGAGTTAACCACCTGTGAGCAGGAAATGGATGACCAAATGCATACAATTATTAGAAAAAGTAACTTTAGAGAAAAAGTCTTAAAACAAGAGTTAAACTCCTTACAAGAAAAGCTTTCTAAAACTGCTAAGAAAAAACAAGAACTTCAAGAAAATGTTAAAATGCTTAAGCAAGAATTCAATGCTAAGGAATCAAAACTTTTGAATGATTTTTCCAATCTAAAAAACTTTGAAAAACAAGCTTGAAAATAAGTTGTACGTACAAGGGAATACCATTCAGACTGCTCACTTGATCACTAACAATAGAGTCTTAAGCGATAAGCATAGCATTCCCCTTGTTGAGGAACCTAATCCTGAGGTAGTTAAAAAGGCTAGAGCTGCTCATAAGGTACTATATGATGGTAATGAGATTCTTAAGCCTAGGCAAACACCATCATGTGTTGGAAGCACGGATGAGGATAGAAAATTAAATGATGCCTCTAGGGAGAAAATGGATAAGAAGCTTAACGATCATGTGTGTAAAATGAATAATATAACGATCAAACCCCATGATTACACTAAGGAAAATTGGATATCCTTAAACAAGTTTAAGCCTCAGACTCTATTAACCCCTGAACAAGTGTTCTGGAAAAAGGATATGGATATGCAAAAAGCTGAAAATCTTGTTGAAAAGAATCCACCTTGTAGGAAATTCCCTAAAGCAACTGTGTATCCTCCTAATACACCAATACATTTAGTTCCTAGATCTATTGCCACTAATAGCAAGACTTTAATCAGCCTGTATGTTGTTTATCAGCTGTTTGTTGATTTTGAGAAAACGTGCAAGAAGAGAATCACACCTATGGGATAACCGAGGGGAAAGGGTTTTGAGCAAACTAAAGAATGCTATTTAACTGAGGTGATGTCTTTCTTTAAACAATTAAAAGGTCAATTTGAGAGTCTTCAAAAAGGGATAAATTCATATATTAAAGAAATGGAAAAGGAATTTGATGCAATGATAATTGAGGTCAATGATTATAAACAGGAACTCAAATATAATGAAGTTGAAAGGAAGAACTTGCACATCTTAAATGAGAATTTGATTTCGAGTTGTGTTGCTCAAGATGTGTTTTATACTGTTACTAAGCACTCTATTACTGCTTCTCGATTTCATGAATTATCTATTGCATTGAAAGTTTCCCATGATCGTGTCATTGAGCTTGAAAACAAAAACTCTGAACTAAATGAGAAAATTGATCAGGATGATCACGATAATTTGGTAAAACATCTTTCTAAACTAGAAGTTGAACATTTTGATTTACAACTAAAATATCAACATCTTAAAGAAAATGTCAAAACCTCAAATATCAAGACATCCTCAGATGTTCCAGAGTTTGATGCAGTTTTTCAGATAAACAAACGTGACGAACAGATTCAAGCTCATTGTAACACGATCAGAAAGTTGAAAGCCCAAATCTCTCAATTAAAGGGTGAAAAGAACAATGTGACTGGCTCCCAAATGCCTCCTCCTTTAGATTCTCAGTATTCTCAAACTTTTCATCTTCAAAACTTGGTTAATGTTTTACAAAAGGAAAACGAGAGTTTTCTAGAAGAAAATGAAAAAATTAAACGACACTTTAAAGAGTTATATGATTCAATGAAAGTCACTCGTGACAAAAACAACGAAAAAATAACTTCTTTACAAAAAGAAATTGAGAATCTGAGGAGTCAGGAAAAAGGGAAACTGCCACTTGTCTTTAATGAGAATGTTGCATCAAAGTCATCCTCAGACTGCAAATATAATGTGACTGTTAAATACATTCTTCCTCATCATAGGAATAATGAACTTGTGTTTCATAACTACTTTGCTCACCTTAAGGATAGTCTAGAATGTCTCCGTGAGATTGTGGAAGAGGATTTCATAAATAAGCCTCTTGATAGAAAAATTAGGTTTGCTTGCATTCAGGCCAAACGATCTCAAGAGCTGCTAGAATGTTTAATAGCAACATGTCCTAAATCCTTAAGTGCGAAAGGTAAAGCTGTGATGCCTTGTTCTATGCCTAGTGCCAAGCATACAAATCATTATATGCCCAGTTTTAAGAAAGTAAACACTAATGTGCCTTCAAGTAGTTCAGATCCCTGCACTTCTAATTCAGGAATGCAAAAAGTAGATCAACCAACTAATGTTCCCATAATTCCCTCTACAGGAGTAATCAGTGACATTAAAGCAAGCGGGTCAAAGCCTCCAGGCAATACCAAGCAAGATAGGACCTCGCAAGCTAAGAATGTGCATTGGAAGAGAGTAGAAGATCACCCTAGGAATATTAAGATTGAGTTGAATAAAACGAATCGTGTTGATTCTAGTATTAGTTATAAGCGTACTGTAATTAATTTGAATTCTGCTACTATCCGCAAACCATGTAATGATGACTGCTTGATTTCTGTTACGAATCATGAATGTGGTGTGAATGATTTGTCTTATGCTGTCAAATGCCCAGTTAAAACTGTTAATGTTAAAAATCAAGCTAAGAAGGCTAAAAGGCAAATACGAAAGAAAGTTAGAAAATAGTGGAAACCCACAGGAAGGAAATTTAGTGATATAGGTTATCAATGGATACCTTTACCGTGGCGTAAGATTAATGAGTTTTGCCCTAAATTTGCTAAGTCAATGCCCACTAGAAAATGGATGCCTACTGGTAGAACTATTCCCTTAAGAAGTGAACATACTTTGAATAGGGCACATACGGACACTAGCACCGTCATCTGTTTATGATGATTCCATTGCTTCTACTTCTGATGTGGGTGTTCCAATCACTGTTACTAACCAAATGGAACCCATTCTTGCATGGGGATCCCAATTATCCAGTTATCCATTCTTGTCTGTGTTCAACTGTATATCGTTCAAATCGTTCGTGGGTACCGGACTCAGGCTATTCCAAGCATATGACTGGTGATCGCTCGCGGCTCATGAACTTCATGAGTAAATTCATCGGGACTGTTAGATTCGAGAACGACCATTTTGGAGCAATTATAGGTTATGGTGACTATGTAGTTGGCAAAAGTGTAATCTCCATGGTATATTATGTTGAAGGTCTTGGTCATAACTTGTTTTCTGTTGGTCAATTCTGTGATTTTGATCTAGAAGTGGCCATTTAGAAAACATACTTGTTTCGTTAGAGAACTTGATGGTGTGGAACTATTAAGAGGAACCCGTGGTTCAAATCTATACACCATCTCTATCGAAGGCATGATGAAGTCCTCTCCAATCTGCTTGTTGTCAAAGGCTTCGAAAACAAAGTCATGGTTATGGCATCGCCGTCTCAATCACTTGAACTTCGGCACCATTAATAACCTTTTCAGAAAGGACCTTGTCGAGGCTTACCCAGATTAAAATATGAAAAAGATCATCTTTGTTCAGCTTGCCAATTGGGAAAAGCACGAAATATGCCCACAAACCAAAACCCACAAACTCAGTAATGGAAGTTCTTCATTCCCTTCATATGGATCATGTGCGGGACCAATGAGAGTGCAAACGATAAATGGGAAGAAATACATTCTAGTCATTGTTGATGACTACACTCGATTTACTTGGGTAAAGTTTTTGAGGACAAAGGATGAAACTCCAGATGTCATCATCAAACTTATCAAACAACTTCAGGTTCGACTCAACAATACTGTTAGAATTGTTCGAACAGACAATGGCATAGAGTTTGTTAACAAAGACTTAATTCAGTTTTATGAAAGTGTTGGAATCACTCATCAAAGAAGTGTTCCACGAACTCCTCAACAGAACAGTGTAGTTGAAAGACTAAATCGAACTCTTGTGGAAGCCGCAAGAACAATGCTAATTTATTCAAAGGTTCCAATGTTTCTATGGCTGAAGCCATTGCCACGCTGCTACACCCAAAATCGTTCCCTTATACACACCTCTCATGGAAAAACTCCATATGAACTTGTCCATAAACGAAAACCTGATCTATCCTACCTTCGTGTGTTTGGTGCTTTGTGTTATCCAACAAATGATGGTCAAGATTTAGGTAAATTAAGAGCTAAGGCGGACATTGGAGTTTTGTAGGTTATGCATCAAACAAGAAGGGTTACCAAATCTACAACAAAAGAACTCGAGATATCATGGAAACTATTCACGCCACGCTCGATGAGTCCGGTCGCAATGGCTCCGGACAATCCAGTTCTGGACCCAAGATCTCAACCTTCATCAAGTAGTCCTATCAGTTCTACTCTTGTTTCTAATCCCTCTCCAAAGAACTCCTTATGTACCTCCATCAGAATATGATTTAAAGAAATTGTTTGATCCAATGTTTGATGAACACTATGAGCCAAGTGCTAATGATATGTCAATTCCATCAACAGAGGCTGCTCCTATCCCTGTCAATGAAGTTAACCCTTCAGATTCAATATCATTAAGTCAAGAAGCTCGCTGCGCCGATCACTGCCTCATCAACAAATCATCAATCATCGAATGTACATCATGGAATTGTTTCTGGCAACAATGATGGAGATAATCCCTTTGCTACTCCTCAAGATGCCCTTTGAAAACATATTTGCTCCTGATCATCATCGAACCATCTTCATCGGAGACATCGACTCTGCTACTTCAGTGCCTCAACAACAACCACATGAACACCTTAGAAAATGGACACATGATCATCCATTGGATAACATCATTGGAAACCTCTCGCCCAGATCCACGCGGAAACAACTTGCAACCGATGCCTTATGGTGCTTCTTCAACTCCGTACTCTCTAAGGTCGAACCAAAAGATGTTAAAAGTGCCATGAATGAAGACAGTGGTTCAATGCCATGCAAGAAGAAATTCATGAGTTTGATCGACTAGATGTATGGGAATTAGTACCTGCTCTAGATTGTGCTATGATCATTGCTCTAAAGTGGATCTTCAAAGTGAAACTTGATGAGCATGGTGATGTTATAAAGAACAAGGCTCGATTGGTTTCAAAAGGATACCGTTAGGAGGAGGGTATTGACTTTGAAGAATCATTTGCTCCAGTTGCTCGTATCGAGGCAATCAGAATCTTCTTGGCTAATGTTGCAAGTAAGAACATGGTGGTTTATCAGATGGATGTAAAGACGGCTTTTCTTAACGGAGATCTTAAAGAAGTCGTATACGTCAGCCAACCTGAAGGGTTTGTGAATCCAGAGCATCCTACTCACGTCTATCGCTTGAAGAAGGCTCTTTACGGTTTGAAGCAAGCTCCAAGGGCATGGTACTATCTACCTGGATTCAAAGAAAGGAGCAGTTGATCGACATTGTTCACCGTGAAAGTCGTGCAAACATTTAATTCACGTTCAAATATATGTTGATGATATTATTTTTGCCTCGACTGACCCCAATGAATGTGATCGTTTTTCAAATGAAATGGGTTCAAATTTCAAATGTCAATGATGGGACAAATGTCATTTTTCTTGGGATTACAAATTTCACAAAGTCCCGGAGGCATTTTCATAAATCAATCTAAATATGCAAATGAGATTTTAAAGAAATTTGGATTTGATTCTAGTGACCCTGTTGACACTCCCATGATAGAGCGTACTAAACTGGATGAGGACCACTCAGGGATCATGGTAGACCAAACAAAATATCGTAGTATGATTGGATCCCTGATGTACCTCACAACCAGTAGACCAGACATTATGTTTGCTGTTTGCATGTGTGCTAGATATCGTGCTAAGCCTACCAAAAAGCACCTTGAAGCGGTTAAACGGGTCTTTCGGTATCTCCAAGGAACCATCAATATGGGACTTGGTACCCGAAGGACACCGGTATGTCACTAACAGCCTATGCAGATGCGATCATGCAGATGTCAAGATACACGCCAAGTACGCCCGAGGTGCTCGTTTTGGGTGATAAGCTTGTGAGCCGGTCTTCAAAGAAACAAATGAGTACTTCTATTTCCTCTACAGAGGCTGAATACATAGCCATGTCATCTTGTTGTGCTCAAGTATTATAGATGAGATCCCAACTATCGACTATGGCTTTGAATTCAACAAAATCCCTTTGTACTGTGATAATAAAAGTGTCATTGCTCTCTCATGCAACAACGTTCAACACTCAAGAGCAAAGCACATCGACATTCGACATCATTTCATCAGGGAGCAAGTAGAAAACGGTGTGGTGGAACTCTATTTTGTGAGGACTGAATATTAGTTAGCAGACATCTTCACCAAAGCTCTTCCTAGAGAACGTTTTGAGTTTATCCTCCCACGACTCGGTCTAAAGAGTCTTCAACCGGAAACACTCAAACGTCTTCAAGAGGACGACGAGGAGTAAAGGTCTTTCTTCATCCATCTCTTGTAAATAGTTATTCAAAAAGCAAAATACAAAATTTCAAAACCTTCAAAAAGCAAATAGAAAAATATAAAACTTTCAAAAATCCCTAAAAATTTGAAAAATCTTGAAAATTTTCAAAAAATATTGTCTTTTTGTCATGTTTTTCTCGATTCGAAAATATCTACGGTCTTTGTGATGTCATTCAAAGAATGACACGGGACTTTAGATATTGTTCGAATGTTTAAAAAAAAATTAAAAATAAAATAAAAAAATAAAATTAAAAAATATATATATATTTTTGGGAGAAAGTGAAACAATGGTTTATTGTCATTTCAGGCAGTAACCCGCTTTTCTAAGAAAGAACAGAGCCATGCTTTATCTTGTTTTTCAAATCTCATGCTCTGATTCTATAAACAATTACTTACTATCTAATGAAAACTAATTGCTTTGAAAAATAACTCGGACTCTATTTTTGTAAATCATCTGGACTTAACGTTTGTCAAAAATATCTATCTCTCAATCAACAACTTACGTCATTGATTGAGGGGGAGAATGATTTCAATTCAATCAAAAGGTTATTCGTCACACAATTGTTTTCAAAAGATAATCATGCATGTTTAATCAATGGAGTTTAAAGTCTCAAAATCCGATCCTCATCAGTTAAAATGTTTTCATAATCAAGTCACAATTCTCCTCAAAAGCCTTTCAAAATAAATTTAAATCTACAGAGATCACAAATCTCAACTGATTTGAAAATTGTGATCGGGGGAGAATTTGTGATTTAAATTGGATTTAAACTGATAATTCGATAAATGGTTTCATAAGTGTTTAGCTAGCTTTCCTCCTCACATGTGCTAAACGATTTCAAATTTTCCATGCACATGTTGAGGGGGAGCATCTTTTTAAACCACAAAGAATTGAAACGTGATTGATTTGTTTCTAAGTGCAGGTTCCCTCTAGTATGTGCAAAACTCTTTCAAACCTCGAGGCACATATTGAGGGGGAGCAAACTTATGAAAACCTCATCCTTCCCCAACATGCTCTATCTACTTGATTTGATCAGGGAAGTGATGTTGATATCTTTTAGAAAATGGTAATCAAAGAAGTTAATTCTTCCTCTTGCCTCCGTGTGCTAAAACGATTTCACATGATGCACATGTTGAGGGGGAGCTCTTTTTCTAAAAATATCAAAAACAATTCAGGTACAAAATGCTTTGATAATATATCACAAGTATCTGGATTGACTTTCAAATGGTTTTCAATTGGTTCCAATGGCAGATGAACAATACGAAATAGACCGACCAAATTTACTTTATGTATGGTGATATAAGGATGATAAGGTTAGGTATTTGTTCCCATGATCCGCCAAAACCGGAGGGATCTACCAGGGACAATCCACTAGATAGTGTAGAAGTCCTTAGGTATGATGAAAAAAGGAGAAAAGTGAGATATGGGAAGAGTGCGGACTGAGACTGAACTAGTACTGGAATAAACCCAACAAGGTTCTAGTAATGAAGTCTCGGTAAGCACTGAAGGGGTTGAAGAATGAAAAAGAATTAAATGTGAAAAAGGGTGAAAAGAAATAGCCCTTTATTAATTCAACCTTAGGGCAGAAACCGGGTTCAATTCATATGCTACTGGTGGTTACTAAGGTAACACTGGTATTGAAGACAAGACGTCATGGACCCAGTGACGCACTGCACTACAACTTCCCAAGCCACTCAAGTTCCTCTTAAAAGGGCTTGTTTTATTCTCACGGGGAACCTACATAATCTATCGACTTTCTCTTAGAGTTTGTTGATATTGAAGAAGGAGACCCTCTCCCTAGTCTCCGGCATAGGAACCAAATATGCACAATTGAGTCTAGAGCCACGAGATCATCATATAAATCTCTTTAGGACACTATCAATGAAGACTCTCTGTTTCACACAATGTGGAAAGAGAGATTATATCTTATGAGTCCTACGCATTATCCTTGTGGTATTGCCAGAACATCTGAGTGATATGCAAACATATTCACAATGAAGATGGAAAGCCTTCTGGAGCCAACATCAAACAAGCTCTTGGTGGGTGGCATGTGAGATCTATCCAATAGATCAACCATGTAACAACTGAACAGAAACAATGGGGCGATTCATAATTATGAATCAATCCTGGTTCAGGTTATGGATTGACGGATACCTTTGAAAAACCGGTCGTTGTGCTTAAAAAATCTTTTCTTTAGCACATCGACTGTGTACTATTACTTCAAAATAAAAGGTATTTATGATTGATAATTGATTTTCATTAAAACCTTCGTTGTATTGCAAAAACAATTTCTATTGAGCAGTACACGATTGTTTTTCAAATCTCTTTTCATCAATCAGTGAATCTGAATTGCTGGTTCACTCACTCCGTGTTGTCTTCTTTGAGACGTTCCGGTTTGAGAACAGCTTGAACAGCTGCGAAACCCTGTCAAGGAGATTCTTCGGAATTATACCTGATCACAGGCAGTACTTGTACTGATCAACGGGGAACCGTGGGCCGTGTACCTCAATTCAACGAAAGTGATCAAAGACACTTCCGTGCGCTTTATTGCTAACTGTTTTATGCAGGTACGCCCGACGTTTGCAGCTGATCAGAATGAAGCGGTCAATCCATAGCCGCATGCTCACACTACACATTCATCACTAAAGAAATCATGATAAGTGCATCAACGACTCTGATATTTTCACTCCATGCTTCTACTACGCTGCTGCCAGTATCATGAATCAACGAAAGCTTCCGCTACTCTGATGAGAATATATCATGATCCAGAATGTGAGCATGTCGGTCCAAATGTTACAACATCACATAATACCAACACCACAATGGAAGAGTCAGAGATTTATGTTAGTTGATGATCTCAAAGCTGGCTCAAAACTCATCATCACGTGGATCAGTTAAAAGACCTCCACTTGGATTAACCAAACATGCAACAATGATGAATCAATGACTACGGGCTACAGAGCAAAGAACTTTAACAAGAATCCAAGAACAATTTTAATGTTATATCTGTTTGTATTCAATGTATTTTTTAGGTGACCTCCCTTAGGGGGAGATTGTTAGGATTTAGTAAATCCAGTTAGTAAAGTGTTGGTCACCTCAAGTATATGTAATCGTTAGAAAGCTCGTAGTCGTAGTTATTAAATGTTAAGTAGTATTTAGTTAGCTCATAGACATATCGTTATTAAATGTTAAGTAGTATTTAGTTAAGTAACACCGTGGAGGACGGACGGGTCTTTACCCACTGTATGCCTGATCCACAGCCCGTAGGTGGCGATTTGTATAAGACTATAAATACTCTCTACCTCCCAAGGTAGAGAGTTGGAGCTCATAATAATACTTTCATTTTCTCTCACTAAGTTCCCAAACCTCAAACTCTCTCTCTCTCTAAAACCTTGACTTATACGCCTATTTGTGTTTATGGTTTGATGTGTTTATGAAATCCAATATGTTACAATTGGGCTCTGTGAAAACTCAGGTGGCTACTTTGGCTCAGGCGTCTTCTTCCTTGGCCTGGAATCTTGGGCCCAGAATGACTGCTTTGGAAGTATCTCAGGCAAATTTGGAAGCAAAAGTCACTGGTATTCAAACAGATACTTCAGATATCAAGGCAATGATCACTGGAATTTATCAGGCCTTCAAGGGTCAAGCAGCTCAGTCCCCCTCAGCACCAACACCAACTCTTGCCCTCACTGACTCTCCGGCAACAGTTGAGGGGGAGAATACTGCTGAAGAAACTCCTCTTCACACTAAGGGGGAGCCAACACCACCAGGATCTGAAGCTCCAATATCATCATCACCACCAGTCCCAGCTGTACCAATCTCATCAGTACCACCAACAACAACAACAATGACAGTGATCACACCAATAACAACAACACCGCCCCTGGTAGCATCTTCTTCTTCAAGCCAGGACAAAGGAAAAGGCATAATGACAACACCACCTGAGCCTGAGAAGATTCCCTTTAAGATCGGCAACACTGAGTACCTGCTCACACCACAACAGTTAAGTGCATACCTTGCTAAGGAGGAAAAGAAAAAGAAACTTGCTGAAGAGGACAGAAATAGCAAAGAAGCACTGGTACAAGTAGTTGCTGAGGAAGCTGAAAACATTGGAATAGATGCTAAGAAGCTTGAAAAGGGTCAGGCAGGACAGAAGTTCAAGGATGCTCAGGCAGTAAAAATGGCTGAAATGAAAAAGCAGTTGGAAGAAAAGAACTGCAGCCATCAGGAAAGCAAGAATTGACCATTATAATTGGACAATGACAAGCAGAAGACTGCCTGAGAAGATCACTGATGTCAAAATCATTCCCAAGTCTAAACCACTGGCAATGAACGTCTACAGGGGGGATGATAAAAGACATTTCGAGGTTCATGATCCCCTAAAATTCACTGACTTTGGGATCACTGAACTCGATGAACTTGGTCCAATAATTGAAAAGAAGCAAAATGCGGTGGTTAAGGAGCTGATGAAGATGCTCAGTAAAAGGTATGAAAGACTGAGAGATACACCAGCACAACTGGGAATTCAGCCTGCCTTAACTGCACCACAAGGATCTCAACCTCAGTCATCACAGGGCAAAAGGAAGAGGGTTGAGTTCCAGCCTGAGATCAAAGTGCCTGGACTAGAATGCAACAGGGAGCTGCCTGAAGGTGTTAAGTTCATGAACTGTCTGGTGATTGAAAAGCCTGAAAGAGGGCTATTCTTTATTGATGTCTATGGAAACCCAGCATTCCAAAGGTGGAGTGATATCGATCAGGAATGAGTGGCTACAATGCTTAGCTATATTCCAGTGGCCTCTCAAATTCAGACTCCTGTAAATGTCAGGTTCTGTGCTGACTTAAACGCCAAGATAAGAGACCATCCTGACAGAGAAACACTCATCACCAAGAAAGTCAATCTTGAAGCAGGGAATTCATCTGGTGACATCATTTTGATTTATCTTTTTGTACTAGTGATAGGAACCATGTAATGTGATCAATAAAATATGTATGTTTTGTTAAAATACTTAGTGTTCCTTATTGTATTCATTAGTACATTCAGTGTTAGAAGAAGCCATTTGCTCACTTACACTGATCAAACACTTAGGCTATTTGTATATCCAAATAGGGGGAGACTGTTGGGTTCAGTAAATACCCAAACCCCTTAATCTTGAATTTGAATAGAAAATAGCCCAAGTGTTTAGTCCGTTAAACACTAACAGGTCACTGAGTGCATAGTCTCTCAGTGAGTCATCTTCAGGATACTCAGTATGAGGCCAAGAAGAAGTCTCTCCACTCAGTAAGGCGGAACTTAAAGGGTGAAGACTGAGTCAAGAAGAAGATGATGGATTCAGTGAGTGATGACAATAACTCACTGAATCCCTAAGACTCCTCTCCAACTACTTACATTGAAGACAAACTGAAGTAGAAGACTGAAGGATGTAAAGACTGAAGAATGAACGAGACAAGTCGGGATAAGTTTGAATCAGATAAGACGAAGTCCTTATCAACCAAAGTCAACTTTCCCTTAATGGCAAAAGATCAGGCTCAGTGTCATCACTGACCTTAGGAAAGTAGTCTTGTCTCTTACCTAAAATAGTCTTTGTAAACAGAGACAAAATACATTAGTATTTTTTCTTCTGTAAGATGTTAGTTTGTCACTTAGGAAAGAGTTAAAACTCATACATGTATAAATAGCATAAGAGATGGAGTGAAAAGGTGAAGCTTGTGAATTGTAAAAACACACATACACGCAAGCCATCTTTTCACTCCTCCAAATACAACTTAATCCCTGAGATAGCTCAGTGGGTTCTAAGAGTTGTGCTCAGACTTAGCCTGAGCTTAGAGAGGAGTCACCAACTTTTGTCATTTCAATCCCAAGTACTATTCCGCAAGTACTTGGGTAACGTATTCTTTGTGATTCATTTCTAATAAGAATATGATGTTGAAAATTATCTAGTGTGTTTTACTTGCGTTAATTTCAGTCATTGTTCACTATTAACTTGTTTTATATTCTTAAACTGTTTTAAATGATAGTGAACGGGGAACAACATTAAGCACTATGTCAACAAGCTCCTTAATACAAGGAGAAGCCTCACAACGTCGCTTACACTTTTTCCGGTACAAAGCTAAATACCGGGTTCTTTATAATGGAAGAACCAATCTAACACAACTAACACAACAACTTTATGATTACAATGTGATGTATCAAATACAAGAAACAACTCAGTGATCTTGTAGTGATGATGAAGTCTAGCAACACTTCTCTTTGAAGTTTAGAAGACTTGTATGCAAAGAATGTGATCTCGCCTTTTAAGAAGAACCTTGAGAAACACAAGAAGATAACTACAAGAATGATCCTTAGATCTGAGGTTAGAGAGATATAAAAATGATAGAAGATATCTATAAGAATGGGTGACAAGAAATGAAGAAATGGCTCACTATTTAAAGGCTAGCAGATTACTGTACAACCGGATCCGGCGGATCCCTTGAAAAATGGATCAGGCGAGTATAATCCAAGGGATCCGGTATACTGGTTTAACCAGTCTGAATTTTGGGTTACAATTCCGGGTTTTGGGTCATAGGTCATTGACTATAGGTCACGGGTACCCAACATGATGTCATGCATGATGCAAAGCATACTTTGGGTCATGTGTTATGAAATTTGGGTCATAGGTCATGAACTTTGGGTCATGGGTCATGGACATTAACCAACTTGAGGTCATGCATGATGTAATGCACATGGTCCATGGATCTTGGGTCATGGGATATGGGTTATGGGTCAAGGATTACCCAACACTTTTACATACATTATTTATTTAACAAATTATTAACTTATGAATGTATATAATTAGTGAAGATAAATATGTAAACAAGTAATCTTAGATTTGTACTTGAGATAGTTTTATGGTTGTTATCAACAAAACTTAACGAGATCGAGAAACATAATTAAACGTTTTTAAGATTTATTTGTATTAACAAGTGTGTTGATGATACCATTCCTAGTATCATTGCGTTTAGTGTTCCTGACGTTGCTTCTGTCTCTTTCTCTTCCAGGGTGGCCAAACCCCGGCCTGGACATGTTTTCATGATGCTACTTGTTGTTGTCATTGCGATTTTTTTCGATTATTCTTCTCCACTTCGCCATTTGGCGTTTAGTTTCTTTCCTTTGATAAATTCTTTTGCTAGTTCCAAGAATTCTTTCCATGTTGCAGGTGGCCTGCGACCCAGCTCCTCTAAGAAATGTCCCTTAGTCATTTCGAAGATAAAGGCTTCGATTAGCTGTTGATCACTGAGGCCTGGGATTTTCATAGTTTCGTTGTTAAATCGTTCGGTGAAGTCTTCGAACGATTCTCCAGGGCCTTGTCTAAGTAGCTGAAGATCTATGAATTTCCTTCTATAATTTCTCATAGACTGGAAGTTGTAGAGAAATTTGTCATTCAAGTTTTGCCAACCTGAGATGCTTTTCGTGGCCTGGCTTTTGAACAGGCTACTGCTGAGTCGGCCAGTGTTTTCTGGAACATGTGACAGGCTATCGGGTCATTCCAGGCGCATGTTTTTATTGCCCCCTTGAATGCCCATACATGGGAATCAGGATCTCCTATGCCCTTGTAAATGCTTGCGCTTTTGGGCATGACTAGGTTATCAGGTAGTTCATATTCAGAGATCCAACAAACAAATTGTTACCTGGGTATAGTTATAGCTTTCAGGTAATCTAGTATAGATGACCCTGAGAGGTTTTTGTCTTTCGCCCCAGAAAGTGCTTTGGTGAGTAGCCTAGCTAGGTTTTCTCCCTCGGTCTATTGTTGACTTTGGGGTGGTGTGAGGGTTTGGTTGTTCTAAGGGGATGCACTAAGTATGGATATTAGGGTGTCACGTTCGGCTAGGCTCATAGTTATGTTAACTTGTGAGTTTGTGTTGGGTGGTGGGGTGCCCTAACTGCTAGGTATGCTACTATGTGGGAAAAAGTAAGTAGGATGGAATGCGTTTACTTGGGAACTAGCCATCCTTCTTTCTTCTGCCCATTGTTCCAGGCATGTTACCACGCTCGGCGTGACTTGGAGATATTGTAGCCCTTCCCCCTGTTGTACCCGAGAACCTTGCTTGTTGGTGGACATTGGCGTAGTGAAGTCATCCGCCCGTGACTATGTTCCGGGCCCCTCCGAGCTACCTTGACCTCTACTTTCTTGCATGACACGTACCTGAGGACTTGGTCTAAGTACCTGATGTTCCTTGTGGGGTCTTGGAGGTTCTTTTGGGAAGAGAGTTGTGTGCCGGTTGACATGGTCATTTTTTGCATGCAACTCCCTCTCCAGGCCTCTTGTGAGGTTTCTTGGTTGCTGGTGTTCCTCGTTCTCAAGTGTTTGTTGGCCTTCCTCTGTGTGAGTGAGGTCCTCCAACTAGGTTGTGTCTGAGGTTTGAGGGATTTGGTTATCAGCCATGTTTATCCAAGAAACTAGTGGTTTTGAGGATTTTTTTTTTTAGTGAGAAATGAGTAAAAATAGGTGAACATTTTCCCAAAATTTGTGGCTATTTTGTATCATTTCCCCACGGATAGCGGCATGTTTACGTACGGTATGTAAATCGGTTTAGAGATGGGATGGGAATGGTTTTGTTGTTTAGTTTCCCGTGTTGAACGGTAAGGACCCGGTGAGATTGATGTAGATTAAGAAGCTCGGGTAATACTTAAACAAGAACCATACTTCACTACTGTGAGGCAATATTTGCCCAAGTATGTGAAAAACTTGTGTGATGTTGTGTGTTGCTCTCCTTTTATAGAGAGGCTTGTAGGGTTTAGAGATAACCCTTTGGGAGTGATCGATGACCGCCAGGGTGCCAAGTGTCGATTATCCGGGAGCAAACAAGGAGGACAAATGTCATTCGTCCTTTAGCTCGTACATGAGAGTGCTCTGCTCACCTGCGTGTTCCCCACTATGTTATGTCAAACTCGTATGTCTTAACCGTTAGCAACAATTTTAACAGTTGTCCAATTGCGCATGTGTTCATGCTGCCTGAAGGGAGTTGCCAGGCCTCGTTTAGCCCGGATATATGTTGTTCTAGTCAGTCTTAACTTCGTGAACCATTTAAGTTTGATCCAAACGTGTGGTTAATGGGCCTTGAGCCATTAATTATGATACACTATCAAGCTCAAAGGCTAGCAATTAATTCAAAAATAAAAGAAATAAGGCCTTATTCTTTTTAGATCAACACTTCAACCGATTACAATCCATCAATTTCAAAATATGGTTAAATTTTATTTGTCTCATTGCACGCATTCTTCTTCTAAACTTATCACAACCAAAAACACTTCTCTACAAAACCATAGTTGTTAAGATCTCGATCTCGATGTTAGGATCTTAGGATTTTACGATATCACAAAGCAAAAACTATCTGGATCCTACGTAGGATCTTAGCAAGCTTAAGATCTTATAAGATCCCGATCTTAACCATATGATCTTAACATCTAATCTGATCTGATATTACTTTTCTCGAACCGCAAATTAAAAACTACAAAGTTATGGATTATGTTTTATAAAATTTAAAAAATAACATGTTAATCTTTTTCGACATTTCATATTTATAGTTTAGAACAACATTTTTATGAAACATTCATATAATTTTGTGTTATAATACATAATAATTTGCAGATTTGAATAATATCACAGATTATTAAGAAAATGACATTATGGTAGGATATTAAAATCTCGATTCGATCTTACGATTTCAATCTTAAAAAAATTAAAATGATTCTTAGTAGGCATTTACAAAAGAACAATAAATTGAGAATTTAACATTTCATACCGTCATTTTAAGATAGTGCTATAGTAGTATTTGCTAATTAATTTCTCATCACACAACTATCAAGCTTATGATACTAAATCTCCATATTCTTTGGTTATTTTTCCATAAACATCCTCACAACCATACCTAAAAAACATTTAAGTAAATTTATCTCTAAAACATATTTAAACTCAACATTTATTCCACAAATCAATACCGGATATCATTCCTTAACATAAATCCAAATTTACCATTACAAACCACAATTTACAAAAACAAAAGAATATTCATAAAAACCAAAAATTTAAAAAGTAAAACAATAACGTCCTCCTGAGATCAAATCTTAACCGTTGATCATGCTGACTATCTCAAGATCATGCCCCTAAATCAACGGTCCACAATCCACCCCACTACACCCATTATAGATTTGAATTCAAACATAACCAACGGTCTTATTTTCCAAACGTAATAAAAAAATTCCCATCTTTTCTTAACCCCAATTAGAACATCTTCATTGGGTATTATTTATTATACACACAATCACACACACTAGAGGTGTAAATCAGATCACCAAAAATTTTGTGTTTCCATATATGAAAAGTTAAAAAGATTCATAAAAGATTTTGTTTGGAATTAAATGGAGGCGATTTCGTCGACTGCAGGGAGTGATTTTAATTTGGCTTCAAGAAAAGCACAAGAAGCAGGTAAAGATTTAATCTTTGATGTTGGTTTTGTGCTATTTTTATAAATAAATGTGTTTTTGATTATGGGTATTTTTTGTAGCTTGGAGGCGGTTTCAAGCGACCGAATGGCTTGAAAGTGTTGTTGGGACGTTAGGAATATCGAAGCAGCCGTCGGAGAAAGAGTTTATTTCGTGTTTGAGAAATGGGTTGATTCTTTGTAATGTGATTAATAAGATTCAACCTGGGAGTGTGCCTAAGGTATGATTAGTACTACTATTTTTTATGTGGTTTCTTGATTAGTGATTATGAGATTGTGTTTGATGGATTGTTGTTGTTTTTTTGTTAAGGTTGTTGAGATTAGTAGAATTCCTTCGCAATCGCTGACATGGGATTCGCAGCCGTTGCCTGCTTATCAGTTTTTTGAGAATGTTAGAAACTTTTTGAAAGCGGTTGAAGGGTTAAGGCTGCCGGTTTTTGAAGCTTCGGTTTTTGAAAGGGTACAGATTTTGGTGCTTTTTTAGAATGGTTTTAGTTTTTTTATATGTTGTGTTATCAAGTTTGTTGATGTTGGAAGTGTTTTTTTAGGATAATATGGATGCGGGTTCGTCTAGTAAGATCGTTGATTGCATTTTGGGACTTAAAGAATACAGTGAGAGGAAACAGAACAAAGAAAGAAATGGATCCTTTAAGAATAGTTTGAGATCACCTTTGGTTTTGCAATCAAATGGTAGAAACCCTAACAGGCAATTGGACATGTCTGCCAATAGCGAAAATCAGACACCGAAGCAAAATGATGCTCAGAAACTTGAAGGTTTATTGATTCTTACTTTTACATATCGATATGAAATATATGGTCACATATATGATTGGGTTAATTTTTTTATTTTAAAGTCTGTATTTTGTAACTTTAGTATGTTTTGGCACTGTTTAGACTCGATTGTGAAGGCCTTAGCTGACTGTGTGATTGGTGCTAAAGAGAACTTAGATGATAACTTGATGTCTTCTATTCGTAATGGAAATACGGTAACTATTGCCCTCTTTATGCCTTCATCTTCCGATAACTTTAGATGAACAACTTAAATTCAGCTTATGACCAAATGACTGTTTTATAGGAATCCATCAAGTTGTTGCGTAAGATGCTTTCAAGTACTTTAGATGAACAACTTCAATACAAATCCCCTGAGGTATATCATACCTCATATTCTATAAGCACTGTAGTTTAGTTACTTTAGTCGTTATATTAAAATTGTTATCATCTACTTCGTGTATCAGTCAAACACTGTTACTTCAGACCTATTCAAAGAAGTTAGTGGAACAAGTACAAACAGTGATTGCAACCGCTGGCAAGTGTTTAGAACACAAGAAAAAAAACTATCGGTATGGATTCTTTTTTATCGTTGTTTAACACCTATAGTTAACATATAAAACTTGTAAAACCACCGTCTCATTGTCAAGTATCCTCGGTCTTGCAGAACTTGAAAGCATTGTTATGGAGCACAAAAGAAGAGTTTAGAGACTTGCAGTCGCAGTTTCAAAATGATTTAAAACAAATGGGTATGTTAAGTTACTTATCATAAACAATAACATCTAAAAACTGTCTTTTAACTGATTGTTGTACATTGATATGTAGAATGTCGGGTAGAGGAATTATCTACTGCTGCTCAGGGATACCATAAGGTTGTTAAAGAAAACCGGAATTTATACAACATGGTCCAGGATCTAAAAGGTATATATGTTTGACACACAGTTAATCGATACAACTTTATGAAAAGCAAGAAAATGTTGTTACCTTATACATTATTCATATTTCAGGGAACATACGAGTTTACTGCAGGATTAGACCCGCGTTTAGGACAGACACAAAAAACGTGATTGACTTTATTGGGGAAGATGGCTCACTAGTACTTTTGGATCCATTGAAAGGATATAAAGACGGAAAAAAGTTGTTTCAGTTTAACCGTGTATTTGGTCCCACAGCCACACAAGGTGATTATACTTGAGTACTTTCTGTATTACTATAATCTTTAAGCAAAATTCTTGGTAGTTTGTTAAATTCTAATTAATTTCACTGTCTTCAGCGGAGGTGTTTGCTGACACTCAGCCACTGATACGGTCGGTTATGGACGGTTACAACGTCTGTATCTTTGCATATGGGCAGACAGGATCAGGGAAAACACATACTATGGTGAGAAACACAGATACGAGTATATACTATTCACTATTGGAGTAAACTTTGTGGTTATTAATATCGTTTTTGTTGTGATAATAGTGTGGACCTTCTGGCGCATCTCAAAAAGATCTGGGAATCAATTATTTGGCTCTAAATGATCTCTTTCATCTGTCAAATACAAGGAAAGGTGTTGTGAAATACGAGCTATTTGTACAAATGGTGGAAATATATAACGAACAAGTCAGAGATCTTCTCACTGCTGATTCTGCATCCACCAATAAGTTGGAGATCCGTAGCTGCACAAGTGAGAATGGATTGAGTCTTCCTGATGCAACTATGCTCCCTGTGAAGTCAACCGCTGATGTTTTGAACTTGATGAAAAGTGGTCAAGTGAACCGTGCTGTTAGTTCAACAGCACTGAATCAGCAGAGCAGCCGGTCCCACAGGTTTGCAGATTTGCTACTTCTATATTGTTTGATTTCTGAAATAAAAGCAGTAGCAACATAGGCTGGTTGGTTGGGTCAGGTTATAAATCAAGACGGGGCCAGTTTTGTTAGGTTGACATAATACAAACAGTTTTTCTATACTAACAGATCAGGAAAACTTTAGTTTTGTGAATGGGGTCGGAGAGTGAGAGCCCAAAAAGTTAACATTATACGGGTTGGCTTAAATCTCTTTTTGTATTTGTTGAAACGGGCCAGGACAGAGTTGACCTAAAACATAAATTTTTCCAAAAACTTGAAACATTTATATGTTTAATTAGTATGTTGGGTAGGCCAAATTTTTGGACCACATTGGCTTGTTTGCACTTTTAAACAATTAATGGATCAAGATGGGTCAGTTTTTCTCTTGCTGGGACAGGTTGGGGGTGGATTGGCATAAAAAACTATTTGTCCATAAAGTTGACAGTTTTATAGTGTGTCTAATATGATTACCAGTTAAACATAAACATATTCCGAGTTGACCCAGTTCAACGCAAATCGTTAATCTAAAAAGATTTGGAAATAATGATTCTATTGCATTTTCTTTCAGCATATTGACAATGCACGTATACGGGAAGGATGTAAATGGAGGGACTATTCGCAGCTGCCTTCATTTGGTGGACTTGGCAGGAAGTGAAAGAGTGGATAAGTCAGAAGTCACGGGTGAAGGGCTTAAAGAAGCTCAGTATATCAATAAGTCGCTTGCTTGTTTAGGAGACGTGATCACTGCTTTATCTCAGAAGAACTCCTTTATTCCATATAGAAACAGCAAACTCACACTACTCCTTCAGAACTCATTAGGTATATATATTTATGTAGAGTAATTTATCAATATCCCCACTTTACAAACTTCTTTTGCAACCTTCTTTGTGAACTACCTTTTCTTGCGATAAAAGCTTTCTGAAACTTCTTTGTTTGCAAATTTTGACATTATTCTGCCAAGTTTGACTTTTTGCCAACTTTGACTTCCAATAAAAAAATGTAGTTCCCACAATAAGTAAACTAAATTTGTGGTCGTTTTGGTATAAACACATTTGTAATGTGGCTATTTTACTGAATTTCCCATATATATTGCAATAATTCAACCTCTGACTGGAAGAGATTCTGATCGCCTTTTTTGTTAATGAAACGTACAGGGGGAAATGCAAAGACTCTAATGTTTGCTCATATTAGTCCAGAAGGTGATTCTTTCGGGGAAACAGTTAGTACATTAAAGTTTGCTCAACGGGCCTCAACTGTAGAACTTGGTGCTGCTCGTTTAAATAAAGAAAGCAGGGAGGTTATAGAGCTTAAAGAACAAGTTGAGTCCTTGAAAAGACAATTAGCCAATAAGGAAGCACAAAGTCCACAACAAGTCAACAAACTTGATCCTAGATCACCATTACAAAGACCAAAACCGGTAGCAATGACAATAGACAGAACACCACCTCGTTCACGCAGGTTGAGCATAGAAAACAAATGTCCTCCCAAGAGTCCTGTTGCTCCTCCAAATTCTGCTTCCAACACGAGGACATTAAAAACAGAAGGAAGGCTACTAAAAACACCGGAGCCTCAAGTGTCTATCAGAAATGAAATCATAATTTCATCAGAGATTAGAACGAGTACTGCAAATGGAAAATCATCGCATATAAGGAAATCCTTTCGGACTATTGGGAAACTAATTAATGGTTCTGAAAAAAGGTGAGTGGTACAAAGACAATCATGGACTTGTTTGAATTTCTTTTACAATACAGAATTCTTTTTTTTTTCTTTGTTAACAGGATTCCACAGAAAACGAATGCGATGCTGTCACCAACAGCTCCTGTCATCAGCAAGCCATCACGACGAAACTCCTTAACTGGGGTTCAACCACTGGAGATATCAAGAAGATCATCCCTCGATGGTGTTGACCATTGTAAGTCAAAATTGTTAAAAGTTTCACATGTCCTCTTTCTCAAAGCTTATTGGTATGTATTTGACACGGGTTCTTTTTGGTCTCTTGAAGGTGTTATTGGAGGGAACAGGAACGCGAGAACACCACCACCAGACAACCGTTCGAGCAAAACGAAGTGGAACTAAACTTTAGCTAGAGATTAGAGCGTTTGATGCCTTTGACTCGAAGCATACTATTGTGACATTGTTACTAACTTTTGCTTAGAATACAAAATGACATCTCTCAGTTCAGCATTAGTTATAGACTTTTAGATGCAGTTTAGGAGTAGTGTACAAAAGGAGTTGAAAATAGTTGTTATTGTGACATTGTTACTAACTTTTGCTTAGAATACAAAATGACATCTCTCAGTTCAGCATTAGTTATAGACTTTTAGATGCAGTTTAGGAGTAGTGTACAAAAGGAGTTGAAAATAGTTGTTGTTTCTTACATGATCAATAATTCATTTGATTGACTTTATGTTTATGAACTGTGATGTATAAGGCTGCTTGGTACATAACCGAATCATGCACATCTGATTAGAGTATCGATAGAACATAAGTACAGTCGGGTTGAACGCTATACAAGATTAAATCTCAAGTTACTATCAGATGAAAGGCCCTCAAACTACAATATCTACTTGTTCATTTGAAGCTTTACTTACAATAGTCATTCTCAAAATATATGATTTAAACTCGTTCTTGTAGGAGGTCTGATTTGAAGTTTATTGGGATCTGACTCAATTACAAACGTGAACTCGAGATGTATAACGAGTCTACTTTAAGTTAATATTTCTCCGCTCGAATAATGACATTATCATGGGAAATGGTTTAGCCTCCTAAAAATGTTTCTAAATTTCTTTCTAATGCCACATGTTTGTTCCAGATTGGACTGTTAGAAAGCGGACATCTTTTTCGACAAATAAAAAGAAGCCACATACTTTTAGGAAAAAAATCAGTTATTTATTTCAGTTATTAGTATATCATGACTATAATACAAATGATAATAAGTTCAAAAAAAAAAGTACAAATGATAATGAGAAAGTATAAACGTTAAGGAAATAATACTGAAACGATGCATCATATCCATCTAAACTAATAAAATATTTCGACACTAAAATAGCCAAAAAAAGAAAAGAGAAAAGAAGTGACATTACTTCACGATTTTAAGACATAATTATTTATGTTACACTGGTTGAATTACATTCAAGGAAGTATTTATACCTTACGAGATAAGATATTATTTACATACCAAGGGATCAATCTCCACCCTTCATTTTTATTTGATCTAATGGATGAGATTAATCCCAACAATTTAAAAAACCCACTTTCATCATTTTTTTCAAATATTAATATCTTTCAAACTGTTAATCGTTAAGCGAAAAAAAATATATCATTGCGACGAGCATTTAATTATCTTTCTATAGATAGGCACTTTGATATACTTTCGACAAAAAAAAATTTTTCGTATTTTTCACGTTTTTTTTTAAAGTTTTTCGTTTTTTTACGTTACTGAAATTTGCATTGAAAAATCATATATGATAAAACACTAATTTGAATATCATATGTGATATTAGTGTAATATCATATATGATATGTAATATCACATGTGATATTAGTGTAATATCATATATGATATTACATATAATATCACATGTGATATTCAATTTAGTGTTTTATCATATATGATTTTTTTTATGTAAATTTCAAGAACGTAAAAAACGAAAAATAACGAAAAACGTGAAAAAAACGATTTTTTTCTTTTTCGAAAGTATATCAAAGTGCCCGTCTATAGAAAGATAATTAAATGCTCGTCGCGATGGTGTAAATATTTTCACTTAACGATTAACGGTTTAAAAGATATTTAAATTATAAAAAATATGTGAAATAATAAAATGCTTTTAATCTTAGCCATTGATTTCTTTTTAAATGGATGGTAGAGATGAGTCCCTTGGTATGTGAAAAAAGTTTGGTATGTAAAATAACTCTCCTCTACGAGATAAATACATTTCTTTTGTTCAAAGTCAAAATGTTATGAGTATATTTAAACGATTAAGGGAAGGAATCTAATGTAAATAGTTACTTTTTACGTCTCAAATTATAAGTTTACGGGAGTTGATATGTACACGGATCAAATTGATATGCACACATAAAAATATTGTGAATTGACTATCGTGCCCTTCATCCCCTTTACCCATTAATTTTCTGCTATCCATGTCTTACCGCAACTCTCCTGCTGATGCGACAACAATTTCACTAACCGAGTTAAACTTAAGCGGCAAAAAACAGATTCCTCGCATCATCCGTCAAGCTTATAAATGAACTTCAAGCTTCAATCGATATTCCTATAGGAAAAAATGAAGCTTGAATCATCCGTAATTCCCGATAAGGAAAAATATTCAACCGGCACTGAGTACATCCGGCATTAATATCACCGTCGCGGCTCAGTTTCACCGGCGGCACCTCAAGGCTGCCGGTGCGTATAAGTTTTGTTCGAATTGTTGAGATCGGATTTTTGCATACAAGTTGCTATGGATATGCTTAGCTTTGATTGGGTAAAATAATAGTTAGTCGTAAAATATTAATTAGATCCCTTTTTGTACTTCTTTATCAAAATTGAAAGCACCAATAGTGTGCTTGCTCCTCGTAATAGCTTTTTAAATTGAGTGTGGAATAACTTCTTGATGGATTCATAAAATGACGACAAAAAAATCATCCTTGTTTTCAATGCAAAATACAATAGTTGTATCCAAGTCTTTACGCGAATCAAACTAAAAATACAGAGAATGGACAATAGAGAATGTACAAAGTTTAAAAAAGTTTTACTAACTAGTCTATTTAGCAATCAGATATTATATCTTTTCATTAATGTCTTTATTGATCGACTCAAATATGAAAGTGATCAAATATTTTGCTATAAAAGAGTAAATTGCATTTTTGGTCCCTGTGACATGGCCAAATTATAGATTTGATCCTTAAAATTTTAAAAGTGCACTGAATGTTCTCATTTTAAAGTTTTCGTTGCATGTTTGGTCCCTTGGGCCAAGACAATGATACATTTTTAAGGACTAAATCTGCAATTTGGTCATACCACATAGACCAAAAATACAACAAAAACTTCAAAATGAGGATGTCCAATGCATTTTAAAAAATTTAAAGACCAGATCTGCAATTTGGCCATACCATAAGAACCAAAAATGCAATTAATTCTCTATAAAAGTATGCTCATTTGTGCTCCTTGAAAGAAGTCCATCACATATATCATTTGATGTGTGCTCCAACACCGTCTATAGAGGAGTGTAGGGGTTGCTATTACACAAGGTCACCGCTTGACGAGTGTCATAAAATTTCATTCACTTCTATTATATATACACACAGTATGACGCTATGGTATGATTAGTTCAATTCATGCACCACTGATACATATGTATTTTTTTGTGTGTGTTTAAAGGTCTCTTTGTGGTAATAGCACGGGGCCACCGAAATTCTCGAGACGGCCTTTGTGTGCTCCTTGTATATTATCAGTAGTGTTGCATTGAGTTTGAGTTGGACTGTTTTGGTGTCGTCTAAGTCGGGTGTGGCCGGTTAGACTTATGTTTTCTCTACTATGTTGAAATGTTTGTGATATATTCACCACTATAAAAAAGACGAAAAAGAGCAGTTAGAAAGCTTTAAAAATCGTTAACCAACCACTCTAACTAAGGGTGATCTATTTGAGGGGCAGACATATAGATCGCTTCAAAACTGATCTTTTTGATACTCCAATCAGAACGGGCAACAACAAAGAAGCGATCTATTAATGTGATGTGGGCGGGTTGCTTGGGGATCAGTTGTTCAACCGGTCTATTTAATAACTATGATTTAAAAGTAATAGTACAAAATTTGGTATTTCCATAATTTAATCATATAATCATACAAAAGTGCATGCTTTCCGGAATTCATTCATTACCATGCACAATAATATTCCGATACAAATAACTTAGAGAAAGATTCAACATTTAAGTTACAACCCAAAATAACTTCAGTTAGAAAAACGAAAATTGAAATTGCAACATAAATCAAAACCCTCAAAATACGAGCTTAACAAAGTGCTACTAAGTACTAACTACTAGCCAAAATCCAAGTTGTTGAGTTGCAAATAAAAAGGTAGAGATCCACTCCCACCTCAAAATAAGAAAAGCAATTATGAATGCAAAAGAGTAAAGATCGATGACCTTTAATCCATTCCTCATAGGGTTGTCGTTATTGTTGTTGTCGTTGTTACCTGCTGTCAACATAAAAATAAACTAAATCATAATCTACAAAGATAGTTTAACACGTCATCAAGAATTGTGACATTTTCGTTTAGAAAGATTGCTTATATTGGGTAGTAACATACCTCATAAGTCGCGCCACAATGAAAACCACATATTGACGACATCGTCTATCTCACTTATACTTAACAACTTCTCTTCACTCAAGGGAGCTATATGTACCATAACAAATAAATAAAAAATGTTATAGCATTTGGTTTAAGAAAGAAAATTCAAAGATATTTAACAAGCACTTACTATATTTGAAAAATCATCATATTTCAGCACAAAGTCAAGCACCCACTTCATGACATAGAATCTACACTCCCACATGTCCTTTTGCAGATGTACAATATGCAGCTCCTAACTTAAATGATCAACAACCCTAAAAAAATAGAAAATAAGCAACAATTTATATGTTAATGATTATAAAAATATAAGTGAATTCAAATTCAACTTTAAAATATTATTACCGTTCCACATGTTTAACAGGATAGTAGTCTTCCTTGGTTCTCTTTTCTTCCCACTTATAAGAATCCAAAACGAATCCCCTTCCGTGCTTTAGGCAAATAATGAGAAGAACATGATGACCACTGTATATGTGCAAACAATTACAGAACATGATAACCATTGTATAAAGCAAGTAACTTAATACATATATAAAGATAAAGATGGTACATGATAAGGATTTAAAACGTACACTTTTAAGGGGTCATTTAAGCCCTTAATCGACCACTTTTATATCCGTTACTACTTAATTTCGTTCCTTTTCACTTTTTAGGTCTCTTGGAAGCAAAATGCTGGAATGATGCATATTTGGATGAAAAGGAGTGAAGACATGAAGAAAATGGCAAAGTCAAGATTGAAGCCACTCAAGCTGCTCAAAATGAACCTGACGGCGTCCCAATCAAAAGGGGACGCCGTCCCCTCTGTACAGACTTGATAAAAACATGCACCAGACGGCTCAGTGGAATTTTTGCTCATACAACCTGACGACGCCAGGCTTTGAAGAAGAAGGGCGTCACTTAGACTTTTCATCTCAGACAGCCCAGATCCAGAACCAAGACGACGTCCCACTTGAAGACTGACGGCGTCACAACTTCAAGGTGATGCCGTCCCATCAATGACTTGGCCAAGACGAAAACCCTAATGACGGCGATCTGACGTCGTCCCACCTGTAAACCTATATATAGAATTCGATTTTTCTGCATTTAGAGAGGTAGAATTTTGGAGTAAAAACCCTAAAAGTTTGTAGTGCGACTTGGACAGTATCTTAAGGTCCCAAACCCTATTTTACACATCAAGATAAGTGTTGTAGACCAAATTATCATTATGTCTTCCATTGATTGTGTGTATGCTTGCTTGTTTAACATGTCTAGCTAAATTTCTTGTGTGTTTGCTTAGATCTATGAAACCTAGTTATTAATTATTGTTAGGTTATCTCTTATCTTAATTGTAATTGGCTTAGGAGTGCAACTAGGCTATCGTTGTGTTTAATGCTTGAATAATCTTTGTGAAAGTTGGTTTATGAATGACTTAGTGGATTTCGTAGGCTAAACCCAAAGGTAACCTTAAAGAGTTAGGGCAAAGGCACACCCTACGATCTTAGGAAACACAACGCATTAAGAATAAGGTGTGACAATTCAACCATCAATAAAAGATAACTAAGGAGTAATAGTATCTAGGTAAACACATTTTTAATCATAATACGAGCACACATCAATAGACATAAGACTACCCGTAGTAATTAGATAATTAGATAGTAGAGTAATCGGTAGAAGTACCACCCCCCAAACCAATTGCCCCGAGATTTTACCCTTAGCTTTCTAAAAAACTATAAAAAGATAAAAAAGAAGCATCCTCAACCCCACCTCAGCGTAATACATTTCTTGCTAGCATTCCTATTCCCCTAGAGAACGATATCAATCCCCAAGGCTTACCCAATACTACACTACAACGATTAGGTTCACTGCCTAGGGTGTAGAAAATTTTGCTCGACGAAAAGGAAGTTCCTTTGACCCCGAACGCGCTTCGTACGTGCATCAAGTTTTTGGCGCCGCTGCCGGGGAATAGAATAGCCAGTTAGATTTTTATCTCGTTTAGGTTCCCTTGCTTGATTCCTATCAAGTAAGATTTTTTCTCATTTTTAGCTTCCTTGTAGTCTATCCCCCTTCTTTGTGACTTTGTTCGTAATCCCATCACTTTTCATCATAGAAGGTGATAACCCACCACCACATCACCCAATTCCCATCGACCCGCCACCAATTGACCAGCCAAGAGGCCGTACTCTTGGTGAATACTCTAGACCGAGCCACCAAGGCTATAGGAACACCATTGAGCTCCCTGATCAAGCTCAAACTACGTTCCTGCGATCTGACACCATCCGGTTGATGCAAAACGGATGTGCATTCCATGGACTTCGTTCTGAAGATCCTAATCAGCATCTCAAGGACTTCCTTAAAATCATTGATTCCATCGACCTTGATGCTACCACACAGGAGACCACGCACTTGCGTCTCTTCCAATTCTCTCTACGGGACCAAGCTAGTAATTGGCTTGAGCGACTTCTCGCCGGATCCATCTCAAGTTGGGATGATCTTAACACTCGTTTCCTCGCCCAAATTTCCCACCGGGGAGAACTACCAAACTTAGGAATGAAATCTTGATGTTCCAACAACGTCAAGGCGAATCTCTCTACGAGGCGTGGACTCGATTCAAGGACTTGCTCCATAAAGTCCCTCATCACGGCATCGATCTTTGGCTTCAAGTCCAAATCTTTCACAATCATGTCAACTTCTCAACTAGGCAAACCATCGACCAAGCGGCCGGTGGCAAACTTAGTGAACTTACCGCGGAAGAATCGTGGGGTACAATAGAGGACCTTGCCCTCTATGACAACGAAAGTTGGAATGACCCCCATGAGTTGCCCAAAACCGTCAAGGAAATCTCCTTGCCTCCTATTGACTCACAAACTTCCAATCGTAGGATGCTCGAACTTGAAGATCAAGTCAAATTCCTAATGAGCTCCTACGAGAATCCTAAGTCTTCACACCAAGTGAGCAAAATCATTCTACCTTGTGAATTATGTAGTGGTCCCCACGACACTCGTGATTGCACAAGACTCCCCGAACAAGCTTTTATGGACTACGCCTCCACGCGTATCGACGGAGCGGGAGAGAAGTGGTACACTTTCAAGCCCGAGCAAAAAAACTTAGGAAATTCCTACAACCCTTCTTGGAGAAATCACCCTAACCTTAGGTGGAGCCAAAACTCAAACCCGCCCCAAAACTCATCTAGTCTACCCAATAGGTCCAACCCTCCAAATACCAAGAATTCCACTAGTCTCGAGGCAATGGTGTCCAAGTTCATGTCATCTCAAGAAGCTCGATTGACTAAGCTTGAAGCCGGTTTCAAGCAATGACAAAGCAAGATGACAACCAAGCTTGAAGCCCTCTTAAAAGCCTTCAATGACCGGGAAGTTAGAGCACTCCCAAGTGACACTATAAAGAACCCAAAAGTGAATTCGATTTCATCGACTTCATGTTCTTGCTCACAATGGGAGAGTGCATATCCATGCCCTTCACACCCAAAAGTCCACTCAGTCAACGCCATCAACACGGGTTCCAAGCGATCCCTCATGAAATACCAAGGACCCGAACCAATGGTCCATCCAACTCTTGAGAAACCCATCAACCAAGAACCCAAAACTAATCTCGAAGAGGAGTACAAGGAGCTCCATCAAGAAAAACCGGTTCTTGAAGTCTTGACTCATGCGCCTTATTATAATGCTTTAAAAGAAAAATATGAGCAAGAACTAAAATTAGGAGAACGTGGGTCCGCATTTGTGCAAAATAAGTTACCTAAGAAGTTGGATGATCCCGGGCTATTCATTGTTCCGTGTAGGCTTGGAAATTCCAAATCTTTCGACACATTAGCCGACTTAGGATCAAGCATCAATCTTCTTCCGTTGTCCCTCCATAGAAGCCTTAACCTAGGTAAGATAGGACCAACGGAAACCATCTTAGGTCTAGCGAACGGTAGTATTGCATATCCGATAGGGATAATTAAGGACATGGTAGTGCACGTAGGTCGATTAACTCTTTTGGCGGATTTCCATGTGCTAGACATGAATAAAGACCCGACATGCCCATTTTTAGTAGGAAGAGGATTCTTACCTACCGCTAGTGCCATAATTGATTGTAAGATGTCTAAGATAGTGGTAGGAGAAGGGAGTGCTAGGTCAATTTACAATGTCAAAAAGCATATCTACTACAAAGAGGAAGAAATACCCTATGAGATCATGTTGGATAGAAAATCATCTAGATATGGACCTTGGATTAATGGAGATTTTGTAGGTCCTCAACGACCTTTCTATCTAGAAGAGACCTTTGTGAGTAATTCAACTTTCCATGAGCAACAATTGGCTAGGGACATTAAAGTGAACCCGTTCGAGGATACCTTAGTGTTTAAGAAGATGACCGAGTTCCTAGGAACCTTGCCCATTAATCTTAACATGAATAAGTGGAAAGTTTAGAGTGAGAAGCCTAAGCATAATTGGAATTGGGATAGACCACCTAGTGATGGAAATGGAGAATGGCACATTAGGATGACAATCTATGATCCCGAT
Organism: Chrysanthemum makinoi; assembly: GCA_910596185.1. Taxonomy (NCBI): domain Eukaryota; kingdom Viridiplantae; phylum Streptophyta; class Magnoliopsida; order Asterales; family Asteraceae; genus Chrysanthemum; species Chrysanthemum makinoi. The sequence continues at coordinate 120,465,267 of OU343223.1, read as the reverse complement.
GGAGAAAAGTTTGAAAAGGCATACTGGACTAAGTGTACCAATAGAAAGATAAATAATAAGTTTGATCCCTATGACATTCTTGAGGATAAACGTACTTACATAGGCACGTAGGAGCACGACTTCGAGTCTAGCTACAAGACTCATAAATAAAGAAAAGTGCTTCGTGGGAGGCAACCCACGCTTAATTGTTTGCTTGTTTGTGTGTCATATATCTTTTTCATTGTTGTTTGTTCTCATGTTTGATTTTGTGAAAATGATTTATTTTGTCTTTAACCTCGTCTTAATTACATATAAAGGTATTTTACAAAAAGATAAGTGTAGGGAAGATTACATACGTTTTTAAAAGAACGTGAACATGAGAATTACAATTAGTGAAATTGATATATATGTGTGTTTGTTAGAGTCAAATGCTTGTATCGAGTCATAATGGATGTTTTGCAGGAATTTTTCCAGGTTTTAAAGATGTAATTTTTCCAGAATATTTCCAGGAAAACGTAGCAGACCAGTTTCTGTCATGACAACCTGACGGCGTCAGGATTAAAGCCTGACGACGTCAGGTCAAGAAGAAACACCTTATACAAAAATTTTCGTTTTCTGTGCTATTTATAAATTTTTGGAAATTCTCAGGTCTTAATTTTCGAGAAAAACTGCAAACATCCATTTCACAAGCATTATATCCTAGTATAGTTGTGTCATATATAGTTTTACCGCCGATTTAACGCAAAGGTTTCGTTTGTTTTCTTAAAAGTGTGCAGGTTATATTTGGCAAAAAGAAGAAACACAACATTGTATGGAGCTTATCACGTATGCATTCGTCTTGAAAAATAATTTAACCGCAACTTCACACGGATCCTACCGAGCTAATCAGGGGAGTACTAGTTTCTTTCTCTTTTACTTACCTTCCTTTATCATAACTTTGATACTTTTGGGGAACATTGGGGACAATGTTAGGTTTAAGTGTAGGGAGGGAGAATAAAACGGGAACTTAGAAACTATTCTTATCCTTGATCATTTGTCTTGTCCTTAGTAAATTGTGTAATAAACTATGAGAAATATTTTTTAGGGCAATTTTAGCACCAAATTTAAATTTTTTGTTAATACAAATAAGCCGTAAAAACGTTTATTTATATTTTACGATCTTCTAATGTTTTGTCGATAACAAACGTAAAATCATTTTAACGAAACAAATAAAATACGTAAATGGTTTGAACTAATAGTTTCTAACATATTCACATTTTCACATAAAACACTAAAACATGTATAAGTGATTTTATGATTTAATATTACATATGTACAACAACTAGTGTTTACATATTTGGGTAAAATATACACATAACTAGCATGTAGTATATTGGGTAATATAAATGGGTAGAAACTTAAGTATCATAACCCATTGGGCAAATACATTGAATGTAGTTGGGTACAACCCAAAGCCCATGACCCATGGAGCTTGACCCATAACCCATTACATGACATCATGCTTATATCATATATGGATAATATCCATAACCCATGGTATTGACCCATACCCAATGTCTAGATACATTGAACCCTTGGTGAGCACTCAAGAGAATGTCTAGATACATTGAACCCTTGGTGAGCACTCAAGAGATACATTGTATCTAGAAAGAAAACCATGGATCAACCCATAACCCATGACCCATAACCAAAAATACCCATGGGCAAAGAGGAGCGTTCCACGGATCCCTAGCTTTGTGCTAGCCGGATCCCAAGTGGAAGGGATCCGTGGGATCCGGGGAACAGTAGAGAATTTTCTCTATAAATAGAGAGCCATTTCTTCCTTTCTATGCATCACTTTTTACACATACTTCCCCCAAGTATTCTAACCCTCTAACCTCAGATCTAAGTGATCTATGTAGTTTGTCTTTTGTTTTTGTGTGATCTTCTAGGTTCCTCTTAAAGGCGAGATCACCACTTCTTGAAGACGTGCAAGCTCAAGTCCATGAGTTGTCATGCTTCGTCATCATCAAGACAACTAAGGTTCTCTTGTTGATAGTTCTTCCTTTCTCCATAGATGTTGGGTTGAAGGCATTAATGAAGAATGCCGAAAGTGTCAAGATGAAAGCATTAGTGAGAGATGTTCATCATCCGTGTCTAAGCATTATTGAAGAATGCTAAAGGTGTCAAGACGAAGGCATTAGTGAATGGTGCCAAGCGTTGTGTCAAAAGTATTAATAGAATGCCGAAGAATCAAATCAAGTAGCATTTGGGAAGAATGCCTAGGTCGTATAATCGATGAGGTGCATCGTTATACATATAAGTATTTGTTTATTTACAAGGATGGTGATATCCTTGATGGTGTTGTAACAAGGAGTAGATCTCCTAGAGATTAGGTGTTGTGTCGTGAAGGGTAGTAGTTCCTCCATAGTAATGGAACTAGGTGCTTAGCCTAGTACCTAATAAAGGGTAGGCAACGTTGTGATAGGATTAGTTCTCCTAAGGTGTGAAAGAACTCGGTGGTTAGCCTAGCACCGTATAAAGGGTAGGCGACGTTGTGTTAGGTGTGGTTCGCCTTGGTGTGAAGGAACTTGGTATTTAGCTTTGTACCGGAAAAAGGTTAAGCGACGTTGTGAAGGCTTCTCCGCCATAAGGAGTTGCTGTAGTGCTTAGGAACTCTCGAGTAGGTGACTCGGGGAGTGGAGTAGGGCAAGGAAGGTGTCCTTGTAGCCGAACCACTATAAATAACTTGTGTCTTGGTGATGTGCTTCTTACTCTTTATATTTCATTACACGTTTATATATCTATCTATCAACGTCCAACATAAACAATCAAATAGATTGACATAAGTCGATCTGAATATTTAAAAGGAAGTTTTAAATTGGTAAAACTATTCAACCCCCCCCCCCCTTCTAGTTTTCCACAATTGGCATCAGAGCTTCGTTACCAAGTCTTTTAAAGTATATTGTACTTTGAAAACTTGATACGATCCGTGTATGTTTGAAAACTACAAAGAAGGGAATTTCTTAAAACAAAAAGTCATGTTTTTAGAAATCTTCATTTTTTAATGTTGGATAGTGATAGATCATTCTAACATTTTCTTTTGAGAAATCTTCATACTAGAATTCTTCCAATGACTTTGTTCTATCCGAAGAAAAAGAAGTCAACACCCAAAGAAGAATACAAAGTGAACACAGCTTGCTTTTCCAAAATACGATTAAGTATTTTTAAAAAGCTCATGAAGTTTTTCGCGTCCATGGTTTCTAAAACCATACAAAGGGAATATTGCAAAGGTATGTTCTCTTAGTTACAATTAGTTGGTAAAAAACGTGCTAATTGCTTGAGGATAAAATGGTGATATATGCTTCTCTCTTATAATAAGCATAATATGAAAAGTGTTTTGTTAATTTTTTTTTCTTAAAAGTTTTGTTGTTAGATATCTTGTTAATCAAGCTTGAATAAAGGTAAAAATGGGTAATATAACTTCACTAAAAAGTCTACAAAGGTTAAACCTTTTCGTCGGGTCAAAACATACATTTTGGTATTTCTGTGTCAGATCCGCGGATCCCTCAGTTTACACTGGACGGATCCCTCAAGCAAAGGATCCGTGGGATCCGTGGTACAGAAGACAGTTTTTGTCTGAATTTCAAAAATTCATAACTTTTTAACCGTAAGTCGTTAGAAGTCGTGCCACCTATCGTTTTAAAGGTATTTGAGTCTACTTTCATTTAAAAAAGATTTCATAAACTGATTCAAAACAATAATTTACAGAATCATTGATTTATAATAGAAAGTTATTTTTCGGTCATAACTTTTGCACAAACTTTTGATCTAATTGGAGACGGATGTTTTCGCTTTTGAATAACAATGTGTCCTCTATTGAAATTAAGGTTTTGATCATATTTATAAATATAAAAGAAACTAATCAAGCTTGGTATACATGTTTATATTTAACACAAAGCGATGAAAAGAACTTTCGTATGCTATGTTAAATGATAAATTGTCTTCTTTGCATTACTTGATTATTTACTTATCTCAAATAGCTTTTGTGCTTGTTTGATTGAATAGCATATGTGGTTTCCTTACCTTGCTATTCATTCTCTTGTTTGTCGATTTAGTAACATTCTACTAATCAATGTGCTATTTGAAGGAGTGTTTGGGATAACATCTAGTTGTGTCGAAAATGTTAGTTTAGATATTTAGATAAGTCATATAGGTTGAAAATTGTTTAAAACATATAACACACTAAATGGATTTTTGATTGAGTTTGTCATATGTGCTTATATGATTTCCTTTGTTCTTGTATCATTTTCTAAAAACAACAAGAATGTACATCGGATCATAACCTACACTTGTGTTGATGATGTGCTCTCCCATTTTCCTTTTCATGATCGCTCTCCAAGCTTCATAGTATGATTGACAACTTGATTATTTCATCCGATATACTCAAGTAAATTATTTTGCAACGCAAATATAATTGTTCATATCCGAAAGTCCAAACTCAAAGCTTTCCAACAACATATGTTGAACTAGCTCATCCAACCATTTTTTGTTGTTTACCATATGGACAACTTTTAAACTTATTTTTAACATGATGATGAGTGTCTAAATACTCATCATTTTTATACCATTTAAACTGCAAAAACATCTGAAAACACTCAGAAATGCATCAAAATGATAAAAATATCACAAATAAGTGTTTTATGTGTTTTAAATGCAAAAATACCAAAATCAGGTGAAAAACGTATCAAGTTTGCATAATTGGCAGTTTTAGTCCCCCAAGTTTCAAAAGTTGTCAAATTTAGTCCCTGGTAAATCAAAATAAAACAAAATGTTATTCGAGGTCCCTGAAATATTCTAAGTTGTCAAAAAGGGTCCTTGAATGAATCTTTGGTCAAATGGCAGAAAAGGTCCCTCAACTTTACAAAAGTGTCAAAAATAGTCCTTGGATATTTAAAAATGGAAAATGATCAAATATGGTCCTTGTACTATTAAATTTTGTCAAGTTTGATCCTTGTGATAACTTTGGATAAATTATAGGTTCAGCCCCTCGTGTTTGGATAAATTGCAAAATTGGTCCTTATGATAATAACAAACCAAACCGGACCCTTTTTTTAATATACCAGCTGGCCCAATGTGTAAACCCAAGCCCAAACCCAAAACACTTGACCCCTAGACCCTTGAGCCAGTCCACATCTGTTTTGAATCCAGTCAATAACTCAATTGTGAACCCCCAGCATATTAATAAAACGGTCAAATTAAGTCAACCCACCAAAAACCATGGTTCTTGTACATCTCCTTCACCAAGCCTGCAAACCAGAAACCAGAGTGGTTTTCTCCACTTGCCCTTTCCACCTCACCTCCCCAGCTGTATACCCACTCCCTTCCACCTCTACAATCTCCCAAAATTATTTTAATGCTAAAAACCGCTACTATGACTTTCCCGCCAAATTGACAAATGGGCAGTTATGATGAAATTTGAGGATCCAATGGCTGAGGTTAAGTGGGAAATGTTCAGAGATGTCGACAAAGCCCTAAATGATCATTATAAAGAGAAAGAGAAGCAATGTGAAGACTATCTAGTGTAAAATTAGTTTAAGCTTTGTCGTTTTAGTTAATTTTCCATTTCCAGTATAATTCTAAGCTTTCAAGTCTTTGTTTAAGTATTTTCCAGTGTATTTGAATCTACTTTCAATAATCAATTTCATTTTCAGTCTCAATTTCAAGTTTATGCATTTCCAAGTTCAAAAATCTCAATATGTTCTAATGTTGTTGTTAGTTGTTTTTATGGACTGAGTAAGATCATATAAGCTCCTAAAAAGCTTATTAAAGCTTTTAGTAACCTTTAAAATCAGTTTAGTATAAGAAAGAAAAAAAATACCAAAAATACAAATAAATTAGTGAAAAATCAAAAATCCATGGTGAAGGTTATCTAGAAGCTGGAGCAAGGTTGATATTGGATTGCCTTGGTTTAGAGCTTCTTGGGAAGCTATAGGAAGTTGTTTCAGTCCTTGGTTCTCAATTTTCACTTGAAAACCAATTTGTAAGCTTTTTATCCAATTTGGCATTTCACTGTTTGAGCCATTGATTAGCTTGAATCTCTGTATGTTCATGTTTCTAAGTTATAGTTAAATAGAATTAACCAATAAAACAGTTTCCTTGTTCTTTAAAATTTGTAGTTGTTAAAAAATTCTCATTTTAACAGTTATTATAGCTTAATTGTCAATTCTTAGTTGTATGTTGTTAGTGTTGTTGTTTAATGCTTATTTAGCTTCATTATATGATAATATAAGGTTAGGAATCAAATGCATGGTCTAAATCTGTGAAACTCTTTGGAAAGCTTCAAAACAGTCTAGTATAGGTTTGTTTGGATTTGTTGTGGCAACTGTGTTAGAGGTTGTTTGTGGAATTGTTCTTGTTTGATATATGTCACAATAAGACCTATTAGCTCAGTCAAAGCATAAAATCCAGTGCTTGTTCAATAAAAAGTCAAAATCATCTTTAATCTCACCTTGTTGTTAACTGTTAGGATTTTGGATTGTAAAAATCATCATACATGCTTAAAAGTTGTTAATATAGCTTTAGATAACCTCATATCACCTTATTACAACATAATCAGCCAATTAGAAGTGATTAAAATTCATCAAAGTCAACTTAGCTCATTTTCTTAAAAAGTCAAAATCTCCCTGTGCTGCAGTTGAGCTTGCCACTTTCACAAGCTCACACAGAGCTTATTAGTGGGACCCATGTATTGAACCTTGGCTTTTTGAAAAGCCCACCTAGCTGTGTCTCTATTCCAGTTCTCATTTTTCCATTCCTAGCTTATTTAATAAGCCTGCTAAGTGCTTTTTGTTTTGTCCATTTTAACTAGTACAATGATTAGTCAGTGTTTTCAAGTTTTTTTCATAAGCTCATTATAAGCTCACTAGTGGACACCACAGTGAAAGCTTTAGCTTTTTGGAAAGCTCAGTTGGTTAGCTTGTTAGTTCCAGTGTTTGTTTCCATTTCCTAGCTTATCTAAGTGCTTAAAAATTAGCTAGAAAGTGCCTAGTAACCCAGATAGTACCCTGTTCAACAGTGAAGCTTGTGCTTATTTGAATTTTGTTAAGTGCTTATTTCTAAGTAATTGTACTTTTTCAGTGTTGTATTAGCTTATAATCAGTTTCCTAGCTTATTTCCAGTTTACTTGTGCTTATTTATTAGCTTATAAGCCACTTGGCTAAATCCTTGTGCTTATTTCATTTCTTGCTAAACTGATAAGGAATCATAAGCTCAATCTGAGCTTATTAGTTGTTTTTGTAAAAAGTTTTAGTTTTAAAAGTTGCTTAATATCATTAGCTTAATTAGTTCCAAAAAGAAAAAATCCAAAAATAAAATATTTTGCAAAAAGGGAGTTGCTGGGATTCGAACCCTGGCCACCCAGCTCACCACACACACACAATACCAGTTGCCCTTGGGTCTTTGACTGGTTATACTTTGCATAATTTAATACTTAACCCCTTTTTATCTATTTAGCTTATACGACCAATTAGCTTATTTTCAGCTTATTTAAACAAGATTTCACACCTTTTGTAATTTTTCTTAGCTTTGTATTCTTATAAAGTATTTTATAAAAAAGTTTCAGAAGTTTTTGAATAGTTTTAGTATTTTTAATCATTTAATTAGTTTAAAATAGTATTTAATTCATAATAAAAAATATAAAAGTAAAAAAAATATAAATCTTTTTCTAAAATTTTCTTTTGTCATATAGTAAGTAAGAAAATTGTTTTTACACTCGTAGGACTTTTATTTTACAAATTTTACGTTTTTTCTTACGCACTCGCGTAATTTTTACATATAACGCACGTTTTCATTCTATGTCACGTTTTTAGGTAATTTAGGTTTACGCTTTAATTAAAATAGTTTATTTAAGTTATTTTGTTTTATAAATCAAGAAAAACCAACTTTAAAAATAGTGATAGCGTTTATTTAATATAATTTAGTTTTTTAAATTTTCTTTAATTTGCATTTAAGCACCTGTAATTTACAAACTTTCTCTTTAGGTGTAATTATCATTCACAATCCTTACTGATCACTATCCTTAGTGATTATTCGACATCTGAAAGTGTTAAACACCATTAATCCTCCGTGGGACTTAACGACCTGTGGAAACACTATACTCTCCAGATCTTTATTGCATTGGTTTTAGACTGTTTGAATTTTATTACGGTTGACCATTCACAAGTGGTTAGCTTGTGTAATAAACTTGACGGTTCAGCACCGATCAAATTTTGGCGCCGCTGCCGGGGAGGCTTTCGCGTGTTTTAAGCATTCTCAGACCCGTACTTGCACATATACCACCTTTTGTAAACAGTTTTTTGTAAAGTTATCAAAAATCAAAAAGTTCATTAACACTTTTCCTAAAGTGTTAACAACACCAAAAAAAATTTAAAACAACAAAACAATCGTAACGTTTTCTATCTTGTATTTCCTTTAAGGTGATTCTTAAAGAGATACGATTTGGTTAAACGAGACGATATCAAAAATATTTTCCAAAAGTTTTTAAACCCTTAGCACATATCCATACCTACGTCTTTTAAGTGGTACTTAATAAATACATAAAAATCAACCACCACAAACCAAGGCAGTACACCTACCAACTGGGGGTGTGAACATTAATAAGTTCCCGAACAAAAGATTTAAAACTTGCCTTTGTGTCCTTGTGATTTGGTGTACCTTTTTCAAAAAAAAGCCATTTCATTTGTGATTATTGGTTTAAGTTCACTTGTCGTTTTGCCTCGCATTTGTTTTGAAAATTGATTTTTAAACTTAGTGCATGCGCACTCGTTCTTCCAGCTCCACAAGTCCACTTTCTGAGCTTGCAAATATTCCTCGTAGGCGTAGAGGACGTTATGCTCCTTCAGCCGTGGACCGAGGAACGTCTAGTACCACCACCCCTGTCATAATGGCGAAGACAAGCCGATGAATGAGCTTCTCCAAGCACCCATCGAGGGTTACGGAGGTGCCATTATTGTCCCACCATCGTGGTGATACCTTTGAGCTCAAAACCGGGTTGCTTAATCTTGTAACCCAAAGCCAATTTTATGGTTTTGAGCGGGATGATCCTCATGCACATATTCGATGGTTTAACAAGATTGCATTTACCATCAAATACAAGAATGTCCCACATGAAGCAATTAAGCTTCTTCTATTTCCATTCTCTTTAGAGGACAAGCCGGAATTGGCTTGAGAAACAACCCCTCGTTCCATTGAGACATGGGAAGATCTAGTCACTAAGTTTGTTAACGAATTCTATCCTCCATCCCGAACTACAAGTCTTAAGAATGAGATAATGAAATTTTCTCAAAGATTTGATGAATCATTCGGTGAGGCATGGGATCGTTACAAAGAGTTGCTCCGCAAGTGTCCGCATCATGGTTTTACCGAGTTAATGCAAATGGAGACTTTCTACAATGGTCCGAGACAAGTGACCAAGACTCTTTAAATGCCTCCGCGGGAGGTAATTTCTTGAGCAAGACCACAAAAGAAGCCTTGCAAATCATTGAAAACAAGTCACAGGTCCGCCCTTTCCGAACAAAGACATATCAGACTCAGTCTAATGTTGGACCTTCTACTTCATCTTCCGTGAGTACATCTAGCACCGATGCTAAGATTGACAAACTCACGGATATTGTTCAGGCTTTGGTTCTTGCTAACCAAAAGAAAGTCACTTTCACACAGACACCATCACATGGTGAAGTGAAGAAAGTCGAGGTTTGTGTTACTTGTGGTGGCCCTCATGCATACTACAACTGTATTGCCACCGATGGTAGTCCATTTGAAGCCAATGCTATAGCCGGTACTTCACATCAGGGAGGTAATCAATACCGTCCTCAAAATGAGCCAAACTACCGTGCTAATACTTATCAGGGACCACCCGGTTTTAGCCAGAATCCTAACATGCAAAACCGGAATCAAAACCAACCTAGAATGAACCAAGGTTATCAAAACCAAGGTAATTTCTATCCCGGACCAAATCAAGGTTTCCAACATCAAGGAAATCTTAATCAAAACAATTTCAATCGAGGGAATCAATTTCATGGGAATGTTGTGACAACTCGTATTTTCAGGTCATACTTCAAAACATTATTCATGCTTTATCGTTTATTGTAAACTGAGTTTACGAGCATCAAATTCACGTAACCGTAATGGTTTAGCTGTGAATTCATGATCATATCATCGAGGACATTTCATATAGACTAAGTTTAGTCTACATTTTATTAACATCATTGTCATCATATTAATTCATGCATGGTTTTGCATTTTTCATTAAACGTATAATTTTCATATTAAATAAACGTTATCGCGTAACTAATTATTTTGAACAATTGATCCGTTACTTCCAAAAATTATCCTGATATAATTTTATACTCATAATAAGTTATAAAAATAATATTATGAGTTTACCCAGTGTTTTAAATTTATTTCGTATATAAATTGTTATATTTATATAATTACGACGGTTTCATTAAATACTATACGATAGTTATTATTTCACTCAAATTTTGCAAGAAATGTATTTTTATAATTTTTATGACCTCAATATATTTTATCTTGACCCGTTAAAATTTATTTTTAGTTAACGCTACCTTAAATACTCAAATGTGTACACAAGTTACTACTTATACTTAACTAAAACTACATTTACCTTACTTACTTACATATAACCACTTAGTAAAAAAAAAATGTATTTCCATGACCAACTATACCCCTTGTCGACACACAAGGGGGATTAGTCATCAAACTTTTACAAAATATCTCAAGTGTATGTGTATAATACTAATTAACATATTCATTTCATACATTTGCAAAAATAAAGATCAAACTTTACTCTCTTGTTTCCTCTCTAAAACCGGCAATCATCAAGAGACCAAGAGGATCACCATATTTTTTCAAGACAAAGATTTTATTACTCTAGTATCACTCTTGTATAGGTTTTGCAATAAAAACCTCAAGGGATTAGGAAAAACCCTTTGTCCTTAAACCTCATCATATCACTTGTAAGCATCCATATTCATATTGTTATTTCATACTTATTTTCATGATCATATCATTTTATTTGAGAAACATGCAAGTCCTATGATGTTTGTACCACTTTTTATTTGATTTTTAAGTGTTATGTATATATATTTCAACCTATAATTACTCCTTGTTATATATTATTTTTGGTGATGTCTAGGAACCCATGACACCCTAAGAAGGTGTATGGTAGGATTAGAATAGCTTCGGAGTTGTTTTGAATGGGTTAGAATAGGTTTGGCGCGAGAAAAACTCATTTCGACACGTTTTGAAAAGGGTCTGTTCTTATTTTGAAATTCTGGAAAATCCGACAGTAAGTAAAAATATTTGGCCTAGATATTTAGAAAATATACTTTAAAACGAAACCGTGGCCGCTTGAACGGATTAAAACGGAGTTATAACGAAGAAGTTATGAATTTTTCAATTTGGCGACGAAAAATATAAATTTCTGGAAATTTCAGCAAACATTATTTATTTTGTACGAGTCAAAAATGAAGCTTGGGCGTTGTATATTATGTCGACTTGTCAAAAATATGTTAGTATACTTCGATACAAAGCTAAGGATCTTTAAAACGTAGAAAACGGATTTGTAACGACTAAATTATACACGTTTACAAAAGTTGCCGTAACTATTATCCTATAAGAAAAACTATAACACATTTCTAATAGACAAGTTTTGCGGCAAAAACTAGTTACCAAGTTAAAGGTTGTTTTTTTACATTGATTTAGAACTTTTCATAAAGTGAAGTCTTCTAGTAAAAGTGAGATCGCCAAGTATACTTATCAAAATGTCCGATCGTTTGTTTAGCGGAGTTGTAATGAATTAATTACGGTCGCTCAAACTTTGCCGAAAACCCATCCTTAAACTATATTTTGGACTAAAAGTACCATACTTAACCTCTAATTTTCTTTATGTACGAGACCTCTAGGACGTAAACTTAAATACTAAAACTTTGAGATTATCATACGAGCTTCCCAAAACCGTTGACTTTGTTTCCTAACGCTCGACGTGCACCATTTTACGACTAGCTTTTAGAGGTCGTTTTGTCACTTTCATGGAAATATCAATGACATTATTTTACGACGAAAAGTTATATTCTCTTAATAAATCACCAAATGATTATCGTCGGATATCATTTCAACGTAAATACATGTGAAGTAATTTAAAAATGGTCAAGACGTTAAAAGATTATATTTTCGACGAGAAGTATTGTTTTCAAAAATTCATAAGTGGTATAAATATCATCCGAATTGCATGCATAACATTACATCATGACTTATTACATATCATATCATTCATAATAGGTCAGTTTTGAGATTCACGCTACATTTCAGTGTATCCACTTTTGCCATTACATCATCATTATCATTGCAACAGGTGAGTTTTCATAGCCCCGATTTATTCAAGTTTTTACTTATTTCAAACCTACGGGGGAGAATACATTGTACATCATTTTATTACGATACCAAGTATATCAAATTCATTACATTGCTTAAGTTACCTCATTGCCAGTTAAATGTCCCCATTTCATGAACATGAACCGTTAATTTCATAGAAGCGTGAGTGAGTGGATAGATCTATCGAGGGTGACACCTCCATCCGGGTTGGCGGATTCCAACCGGACGGATGCATTTCATTTCATTATCATTATTTGAGTTGTTTGGCAAAACACTCTGTTGGGGCGAACATCGGTCAAGCTTCGGTGTCATGTGCTTAAGCAATTGTATCATTTTGTGGCGACATTGTCATACATAATTTATACTTGTGGTAGTCGTATTAAACATTTACATAAACTCTATGAACTCACTCAACCTTTGTGTTGACACTTTTAGCAATGTATTTTCCGGTAACTAAGGCATTCACTTCATGGCATGCATGTGGACATATCATAGAGTCGCGGTGACGACGCGCCTCACATGGGATTTATACACTTTAAAAACATCGTTTGACTTGTACTAAACTTACTTTCCGCACATAGTAACTTTCATTTGGGACCTATACTTTGTAACTCTGATTATTTTATTAAATCAAACGATTTATTTTCCAAACGACACTTTAGGTCGTTCAATATAACTATGATTGTGATGCTATGTCAATCCCGTGAATTCCATTGCAAAACAGTAATTTGGGGGTGGATGTGAATCCTAATCAAGGAAATTTTCAAAATCAAGGCCCTAATCCAAACATTAGAGGCCCGAATTTTCCTAATCAAACTCAAGCCATTGTTCCAACTGGACCATCATCTGATGAGTTATTGAAACAATTCATGAAATCCCTAGATGAAATGAACAGTTGTTGGTATCGATCTAAAGAAGTCTTTAAATGATCAACCCTCGGGCTCGGGGAAAACTTAGCAACACGATCGCTAACCCTATCACAACCGAAGTGGTGTTTCATACAATGGACCCGCTATTCCTACTACCTCTTCTTCTTCTCTCTCGAAGGTAGTGGAAAGTGAACCTGAGGCGACAAAGGACAAGGAACTTCCTACTAATAACGAAGGTACCAACGATGTCCAACCTCAAGTTGTCCAGAAACCCAAATCCAATCAGAGTTGTTTTGAACCTCCGGTAGCTTTGAAAACCCCAAATCCAAATCTTCTATTCCTTACCCATCACGTTTGAATGAGCAAAAGCTCCGCGAAAAAGCCAGTCATCAAATGGACAACTTTTTTCAAATTTTCCAAGAACTACATTTTGACATAAGCTTTGCGGATGCTATCATGATGATGCCCAAGTTTGCATCAACTCTCAAACACATGTTAAGCAACAAGGAAAAGCTGTTTGAAATGGCTAAACCTTTGTATTTTCAGGTAACTAAGGCATTCACTTTGTGTTGACACTTTTAGCAATGTATTTTCAGGTAACTAAGGTAACTAAGGCATTCACTTTGTGTTGACACTTTTAGAAATGGCTAAACCTTTGTATTTTCAGGTAACTAAGGTAACTAAGGCATTCACTATGAACTCACTCAACCTTTGTGTTGACACTTTTAGCAATGTATTTTCAGGTAACTAAGGCATTCACTTCATGGCATGCATGTGGACATAGCATAGAGTCGCGGTGACGACGCGTCTCACATGGGATTTATACACTTTAAAAACATCGTTTGACTTGTACTAAACTTACTTTCCGCACATAGTAACTTTCATTTGGGACCTATACTTTGTAACTCTGATTATTTTATTAAATCAAACGATTTATTTTCCAAACGACACTTTAGGTCGTTCAATATAACTGTGATTGTGGTGTTATGACAGTCAATCCCGTGAATTCCATTCGCAAAACAGTAATTTGGGGTGTGAGATTGGCATCGAGCTTCGGTTATAGAGAACTAGGCTGCATCATTGACCCTAGACTATAACTACATCATCATAGCATCTCATCATTTCATCATAAGTGCATGTTCACTTTACATGCGGTTTATACGTACATTTTTCGAGTTATTTACTTTCATTTCAAATCGATTGTCACAATAATGCCTTAAGATACCCATCCCATCACTTTGACATGGAGAATGCCCTGTCATTCCCTATCATAATTTTAACATCAGTTGACTCAACACCGATAACATCAGTTGATGAGACTGAACCCTTTTAGGAGGACGAAGTTGCACCTACACCATCACGATCACCATTGATTCACTGTAGGATCGGGACAATTATTATCATTCTGTTGAGACAGATCATACCATTTGGTAGGACTTACAAGCTTAGTCCTAGTGGACCTATTAGTCATACATTTAATTTGCCGCTTGGGAAGCGTGCATAATTTGACACACCACTACCATCTACCACTATGACTACAGAAACTACACTATCTTATAGATTTGAGGACTGTGAGAGTTTCAAAGTTGTTGTTGCTAGACAGCCTACTGCTCCTATACTTGAGACATGATTAGACCATCAACAGGAACAGATAATAAGTACATTTCTATTTAGTGTAATCTTTATCATTTATTATCTCCACGATAATCACAACCTTTGTTTATTTCATTCCTTATTCCAATTGCCCAATTTTCAATCATTTCGCGATGATACCTCACTATCTTACTATGGGTTAGGCCAACTTTATTCTTGACCAATTAGGAGACTATTACCATTCTAGGAGGTTTCCCCGTGTATCCTACAAAACATTCAACAAATTATATTTCAAGTTACTTTGCTACTACTTCATAAAATTATTTCACTTAATTTTATTTCAAGCTATTCTACACTATCTTAGAAACATTGTTTCATAAAGTTTTAAAACAAGTTGTTTCGTTACCACCCTATCAATTGGTTTTCAGTCATTTTATCAACGATTTAATACCATCATGTGAAACGATTTTCATGTTACTCTGAAAAATTATTGAGCCATTATCTTACAAAACAAAACGTTGAATACCATCTAAAACTTCAGAGGAACATAATATCATTTTAACAAAACCAAGCATCACATCATTTGTCCTCGATTATACATGGCTTGATCACCTATGTATAATTCAGGAAGAATTATGTCATGAAAGTAACAAGCATCATTTCAAATCTCTTAAAACAATCTTCACTCAAAAGCAAGGCTTTGTAATCAGATAAATTGTTCATAAACATTTCTTTTTGTTAACACTCTATAGATTCCTATATCATTCATCACTCACTCAACCAATAAGTTAGAATTTGACGAGTTACCTTTTTAGGAAAGGCTTCCTATACCATCTGTGAGGAGGATCCCTCGATACAAGAAAATAATGAAAGGATTTTGGACTTTACCAACAAGGACTAGAAGTAGGTAGCGAGATCTTTCAAAACTCAATAAAAATTTTAAGACATGACGAGACATTCCGAACCACTATTTTGGACTAGAAGTCAAATTATATCATTTCAAAAGTACTAGCTAGACCGAGTTACAAGATTTAGTACGAAGCAAATACACACTAAGCAACACTATAGGGAGAAACCAAGTCTTCTAATCAAGACTACAGAACATTTCACTAAACATGGCCTCAACAATATGTGAACTTCCCTACAATGAGTTTCCCTTAAAGGAAAATTTGGTTAAATTAAGGTTACCGATGTAAACTTTCCTCTAAGACATTGTGTTCTCTAGAAATTCCAAGTAACCTCACTCCTATATCAAGAGATGCAATAGGTTTGAATGTATCGGACAATCAATGACACTCCATCTACAAGTGAAATTAGAACAAACATTCTTCGACATAGTATGAGCTGAAATCTATTTTCTGGATAGCATGATAACAATCTAAGTGATGAAATATTTTAGAAGCACTCAATATCGGGACAAATCTTGGAAATCAATCACTACACCACATCACTTAAATATTTAAGGTTTTGTGACTTTACAACATAGAGCAAGGAAACACTTCGATAATCAAACAATAAACATTTTAGTCATGGAGACTAAACACTTTAGGCAAGTAAGATTCAAGTAATGACATTCGCTAGAACGAGAAACGCGAGGAATCACAACTGTTACCAATAATCTATTCTTTTCAATAAGGTCCTTTTCGACAGACTTAACATTTTGAAGTTTGGCACGAGACACTTGGTATCAATTCCAGTTGTACCTATTACAAGCTATTCGATTTACCTTAGACTTCTGACAATCATTTCAAGATTTCCATGGAACCTACTAGGACATGATTACCACCTATTATCCTCATCTCGATGGTCAAAGCGAGAACAATTCGAACATTAGAATATATACTTAAGGCATGTGTGATTTTTTTAGAAATGATTAGGCAAATCATTCTTCATCGAACAAGTTGCTTTACAACAATAGTTATTACATGAACATGTTGGCTACACCAATTTAGGCACTCTATGGTTGAGGTGTCAATCACTTATTTACGGGCAAAAATCAGGAAAGTCCAACTCACTAGTCAATGACTCATTCATAAAACAACAAAGTAATCATACAGGTCAAAAATCAGTTACAAATAACAACATATAGCTAGATAAGCTACGCTGATATACGACGCAAAAGATTGGAAGTATGTTCCATAAGTCGCAAACCATTAGAATTTCAAGTTGGCAACAAATTTAGGTTCAAAGTCCCGTCTTGGAAGGGCGTGGTACGATTCAGAAAAAAAAAACATTGGACGACCCAATGCGACTCAAATATTCTCACATTTTCACAAGTAACATTGTAGAACCTAACATGGACTGAATTCAGGGACTGAATTCCTTTTTGGTTGGGCGAATGTGACAACTCGTATTTTCAGGTCATACTTCAAAACATTATTCATGCTTCATCATTTATCGTTTATTGTAAACTGGGTTTACGAGCATCAAATTCACGTAACCGTAATGGTTTAGCTGTGAATTCATGATCATATCATCGAGGACATTTCATATAGACTAAGTTTAGTCTACATTTTATTAACATCATTGTCATCATATTAATTCATGCATGGTTTTGCATTTATCATTAAACGTATAATTTTCATATTAAATAAACGTTATCGCGTAACTAATTATTTTGAACAATTGATCCGTTACTTCCAAAAATTATCCTGATATATTTTTATACTCATAATAAGTTATAAAAATAATATTATGAGTTTACCCAGTGTTTTAAATTTATTTCGTATATAAATTGTTATATTTATATAATTACGATGGTTTCATTAAATACTATACGATAGTTATTATTTCACTCAAATTTTGCAAGAAATGTATTTTTATAATTTTTATGACCTCAATATATTTTATCTTGACCCGTTAAAATTTATTTTTAGTTAACGCTACCTTAAATACTCAAATATGTACACAAGTTACTACTTATACTTAACTAAAACTACATTTACCTTACTTACTTACATATAACCACTTAGTAAAAAAAAAATGTATTTCCATGACCAACTATACCCCTTGTCGACACACAAGGGGGATTAGTCATCAAACTTTTACAAAATATCTCAAGTGTATGTGTATAATACTAATTAACATATTCATTTCATACATTTGCAAAAATAAAGATCAAACTTTGCTCTCTTGTTTCCTCTCTAAAACCGGCAATCATCAAGAGACCAAGAGGATCACCATATTTTTTTCAAGACAAATATTTTATTACTCTAGTATCACTCTTGTATAGGTTTTGCAATAAAAACCTCAAGGGATTAGGAAAAACCCTTTGTCCTTAAACCTCATCATATCACTTGTAAGCATCCATATTCATATTGTTATTTCATATTTATTTTCTTGATCATATGGTTTTATTTGAGAAACATGCAAGTCCTATGATGTTTGTACCACTTTTTATTTGATTTTTAAGTGTTATGTATATATATTTCAACCTATAATTACTCCTTGTTATATATTATTTTTGGTGATGTCTAGGAACCCATGACACCCTAAGAAGGTGTATGGTAGGATTAGAATAGCTTCGGAGTTGTTTTGAATGGGTTAGAATAGGTTTGGCGAGAGAAAAACTCATTTCGACACGTTTTGAAAAGGGTCTGTCCTTATTTTGAAATTCTGGAAAATCCGACAGTAAGTAAAAATATTTGGCCTAGATATTTAGAAAATATACTTTAAAACGAAACCGTGGCCGCTTGAACGGATTAAAACGGAGTTATAACGAAGAAGTTATGAATTTTTCAATTTGGCGACGAAAAATATAAATTTCTGGAAATTTCAGCAAACATTATTTATTTTGTAAGAGTCAAAAATGAAGCTTGGGCGTTGTATATTATGTCGACTTGTCAAAAATATGTTAGTATACTTCGATACAAAGCTAAGGATCTTTAAAACGTAGAAAACGGATTTGTAACGACTAAATTATACACGTTTACAAAAGTTGCCGTAACTATTATCCTATAAGAAAAACTATAACACATTTCTAATAGACAAGTTTTGCGGCAAAAACTAGTTACCAAGTTAAAGGTTGTTTTTAACATTGATTTAGAACTTTTCATAAAGTGAAGTCTTCTAGTAAAAGTGAGATCGCCAAGTATACTTATCAAAATGTCCGATCGTTTGTTTAGCGGAGTTGTAATGAATTAATTACGGTCGCTCAAACTTTGCCAAAAACCCATCCTTAAACTATATTTTGGACTAAAAGTACCATACTTAACCTCTAATTTTCTTTATGTACGAGACCTCTAGGACGTAAACTTAAATACTAAAACTTTGAGATTATCATACGAGCTTCCCAAAACCGTTGAGTTTGTTTCCTAACGCTCGACGTGCACCATTTTACGACTAGCTTTTAGAGGCCGTTTTTGTCACTTTCATGGAAATATCAATGACATTATTTTACGACGAAAAGTTATATTCTCTTAATAAATCACCAAATGATTATCGTCGGATATCATTTCAACGTAAATACATGTGAAGTAATTTAAAAATGGTCAAGACGTTAAAAGATTATATTTTCGACGAGAAGTATTGTTTTCAAAAATTCATAAGTGGTATAAATATCATCTGAATTGCATGCATAACATTACATCATGACTTATTACATATCATATCATTCATAATAGGTCAGTTTCGAGATTCACGCTACATTTCAGTATATCCACTTTTGCCATTACATCATCATTATCATTGCAACAGGTGAGTTTTCATAGCCCCGATTTATTCAAGTTTTTACTTATTTCAAACCTACGGGGGAGAATACATTGTACATCATTTTATTACGATACCAAGTATATCAAATTCATTACATTGCTTAAGTTACCTCATTGCCAGTTAAATGTCCCCATTTCATGAACATGAACCGTTAATTTCATAGAAGCGTGAGTGAGTGGATAGATCTATCGAGGGTGACACCTCCATCCGGGTTGGCGGATTCCAACCGGACGGATGCATTTCATTTCATTATCATTATTTGAGTTGTTTGGCAAAACACTCTGTTGGGGCGAACATCAGTCAAGCTTCGGTGTCATGTGCTTAAGCAATTGTATCATTTTGTGGCGACATTGTCATACATAATTTATACTTGTGGTAGTCGTATTAAACATTTACATAAACTCTATGAACTCACTCAACCTTTGTGTTGACACTTTTAGCAATGTATTTTCAGGTAACTAAGGCATTCACTTCATGGCATGCATGTGGACATAGCATAGAGTCGCGGTGACGACGCGTCTCACATGGGATTTATACACTTTAAAAACATCGTTTGACTTGTACTAAACTTACTTTCCGCACATAGTAACTTTCATTTGGGACCTATACTTTGTAACTCTGATTATTTTATTAAATCAAACGATTTATTTTCCAAACGACACTTTAGGTCGTTCAATATAACTGTGATTGTGATGCTATGACAGTCAATCCCAGGAATTCCATTCCGCTGCAAAACAGGTAATTTGGGGGTGTGACAGATGTGAATCCTAATCAAGGAAATTTTCAAAATCAAGGCCCTAATCCAAACATTAGAGGCCAGAATTTTCCTAATCAAACTCAAGCCATTGTTCCAACTGGACCATCATCTGATGAGTTATTGAAACAATTCATGAAATCCCAAGATGAAAGGAACAGGTTGTTGGTCGGTCGATCGCCGATCTAAAGAAGTCTTTAAATGATCAACCCTCGGGCTCGGAAAACTTCCGAGCAACACGATCGCTAACCCGAGGGGCGATGCAAAGGCGATCACAACCCGAAGTGGTGTTTCATACAATGGACCCGCTATTCCTACTACCTCTTCTTCTTCTCTCCCGAAGGTAGTGGAAAGTGAACCTGAGGCTTCAAAGGACAAGGAACTTCCTACTAATAACGGAGGTACCAACGATGTCCATCCTCAAGTTATCCCGAAACCCAAATCCAATCCAGGAGTTGTTTTTGAACCTCCAGTAGCTCCCGTTGAAAACCCCAAATCCAAATCTTCTATTCCTTACCCATCACGTTTGAATGAGCAAAAGCTCCGCGAAAAAGCCAGTCATCAAATGGACAAACTTTTTCAAATTTTCCAAGAACTACATTTTGACATAAGCTTTGCGGATGCTATCATGTCGATGCCCAAGTTTGCATCAACTCTCAAACACATGTTAAGCAACAAGGAAAAGCTGTTTGAAATGGCTAAAACTCCTTTGAACGAAAACTGCTCTGCAGTTATCCCGAAGAAGCTTCCGAAAAGCTTGGAGATCCTGGAAAATTTCTCTTACCTTGTGTATTTCCCGGAATGGTTGAATGCTTTGCCTTAGCCGATCTTGGTGCAAGCATCAATCTGATGCCTTATTCAAGATGGAAGAAACTTTCTCTTCCGGAACTCACTCCTACTTGCATGACTCTCGAGCTTGCAGATCGTACAATATCCCGTCCACTTGGCATTGCCGAGGATGTATTTGTGAAAGTAGGAAAGTTCCATTTTCCAGCTGATTTTGTAGTTGTTGATTTCGTCGATCCACGGGTTCCTCTCATTGTTGGACGAGGATTCCTGAGAACGGGCCGTGCTCTCATTGATGTATTTGAGCAAGAAATCACATTACGTGTTGGTAATGAAGTTGTCACCTTTAACCTTGATCAAACTTCGAGGTACTCAGCAAACTATGATTCTGAGTCGGTTAACCGAATAGATATCATTGATGTTGCTTCTGAAGAGTACTCTCAAGAAGTTCTTGGTTATGATCATAATTCTTCGAGTGATAATCTCACTCATTCATCTCAACCCATCATTGCTAATTCTACTCCTTCTCTCACTCCATTGGAGGAAAGTGACTTCATCTTAGAAGAGATTGAAGCATACTTGTCTAGTGATTCTGTTCCATGGGAAATTGATCACGCTCCCATCGACATCGAGGGGGACATACTTCTCATTGAGAAGTTGCTTAATGATGATCCATCATCACTCCCTCCCGTCGAGCTTCATAACAAGGAAGTCAATTCAGTTGAGAAAACTAAAGAATTTCCTGAAGTCGAACTTAAGGACTTACCACCTCATCTCGAGTATGCATTTCTTGAGGGTGATGATAAATTACCCGTCATTATTGCTCGAGATTTGAGTAAAGATGAAAAGAGTGCTCTCATAAAGGTCTTGAAGTCACACAAGCAAGCAATTGCTTGGAAACTCTGCGACATTAAGGGTATCAACCCCGAGTTTTGTACTCACAAAATCTTGATGGAGGATGACTTCAAACCAGCAGTCCAACATCAGAGAAGGGTGAATCCAAAAATCCATGATGTTATCAAACAAGATGTTATCAAACTTCTTGATGCAGGATTCATTTACCCGATCTCAGATAGTCCTTGGGTTAGCCCAATTCATTGTGTTCCGAAAAAGGGTGGCATAACTGTTGTCACAAATGAAGAAAACGAGTTAATTTCAACTCGGCTGGTAACGGGATGGCGTGTTTGCATTGACTATCGTAAGTTGAATGACGCCACCCGAAAAAACCATTTTCCTCTACCCTTCATGGACCAAATGCTTGAGAGATTAGCAAGGAACGAGTACTATTGTTTCCTTGATGGTTTCTCGGGTTATTTTCAGATCCCCATTGATCCACGGGATCAAGAAAAGACCACATTCACCTGCCCATACGGAACTTTTGCCTACAGACGTATGCCTTTTGGCTTATGTAATGCTCCTGGCACGTTCCAACGATGTATGATGGCCATATTCCACGACATGATCGGGGAAACAATGGAGGTGTTTATGGATGACTTCTCGGTCATTGGGGACTCGTTTCAAACATGTCTCTCCCATTTAGATAAAATGCTAAAACGGTGTGAAGACACCAATCTTTGTCTAAATTGGGAGAAGAGCCACTTTATGGTCAAAGAAGGCATAGTCCTTGGCCATAAGATTTCCAAAAACGGGATTGAGGTTGATAGAGCAAAAGTTTATGTTATTGCTAAATTACCTCATCCTACTACCGTCAAAGGTATTAGGATTTTTCTAGGTCATGCCGGTTTCTATCGCAGATTCATACAAGATTTTTCTAAAATCGCCCGGCCTATGACTCATCTTCTTGAAAAAGATGCTCCTTTTATCTTCTCACCTGAGTGCATCGAAGCTTTTGAAACATTAAAGAAAAAACTTACTGAAGCACCCATTCTCGTTGCTCCCGACTGGTATTTACCCTTTGAGCTCATGTGCGATGCAAGTGATTTTGCTATCGGTGCAGTCCTAGGGCAACGTAGATCCAATCATTTTCAGCCTATCCACTATGCAAGTAAGACTATGACTGAAGCTCAAACCCATTACACCACCACAGAAAAAGAGCTATTAGCCGTGGTGTATGCATTTGAGAAGTTTCGGCCATACCTAATCTTGACCAAATGTGTGGTGTATACGGATCATTCGGCTCTCAAATATCTCTTTGCAAAACAAGATGCAAAGCCGAGATTGCTCCGTTGGGTTCTCCTCCTCCAGGAATTTGATATCATTATACGTGATAAAAAAAGGAGCCGAGAACTTGGTGCGATCATCTGTCCGTCTAGAAAACCCTCACCAAGATGTTTTCGAGAAAAAGGAAATAAATGAAACATTTCCTCTCGAGACACTCAATGCGTTTCTTTTCGTGGAGACTCTACCACTCCATGGTTTGTCGACTTCGCAAATTACCATGCGGGTAACTTCATAGTGAAAGGAATGTCGACCCAACAGAAGAACAAATTCTTCAATGATGTTAAACATTACTCGGGACGACCCTACTTATTCAAAATCTGTGCGGATCAAGTCATCCGACGGTGTGTTTATGGACAGGAAGCTATGGACATTCTCAAAGCTTGCCATGCTGGACCCACCGGGGCCATCATAGTCCAAACTACACTGCCAAAAAGGTGTTTGATTCCGGGTTTTATTGGCCCACAATTTACAAGGATGCCCACAAATTTGTCAAAACCTGTGACGCTTGTCAACGTCACGGAAATATCTCACAAAGAAATGAAATGCCGCAAAACGCCATTCAAGTGTGTGAGATCTTTGACATCTGGGGCATTGACTTTATGGGGCCATTTCCATCATCTCGAGGAAACAAATACATACTTGTGGCTGTTGACTATTTGTCAAAATGGGTTGAAGCGAAAGCTTTACCTACCAATGATGCCCGAGTAGTTGTGAAATTTTTAAAATCTCTTTTTGCTAGGTTTGGAACTCCGCGAGCTATAATTAGTGATCGTGGTACACATTTCTGCAATGACCAGTTTGATAGAGTCATGCAAAAGTATGGTGTAACCCACCGTCTCTCTACCGCATACCACCCCCAAACAAGTGGGCAAGTGGAAGTTTCCAACCGAGGGATTAAAAGAATTCGGAAAGGACAGAGGCGAAAACCGTGCATCCTGGTCGGATAAACTGGATGACGCACTCTGGGCCTTCCGTACAACTTACAAAACACCCATCGGGTGTACTCCATACAAGCTAGTGTACGGAAAGGCATGTCATCTTCTGATTGAGCTCGAGCACAAAGCATCGGGCCTTGAAACATGCAAACTTTGATATTCAGATACCGGTGATCACGTAAAAGTTCAAATGAATGAATTAAATGAACTCCGTGATCAAGCATACGAGAACTCTTTGATCTACAAACAAAAGACAAAGAAGATTCATGACTCCAAAATCAAGAACCGCGTTTTCAACGTCGGTGATCGAGTCCTTCTTTTCAATTCAAGATTGAAGATATTCTCGGGAAAGCTCAAGTCCCGTTGGTCTGGTCCATTCACTATTGCTAAGGTTTATCCTTATGGAACTATTGAGTTATCTCAACTCGATGGTCCAAATTTTAAAGTGAATGGTCATCGATTAAAACACTATTTTGGAGAGGACATTCCACCCGTGGTTGTCCCGGATCTACAAACTTTCCTCATGAACCAATGAATGCGGGGATCGAGTCAAGCTAGCGACTCGGGAATCAAAAACAGTAGCACACACAATATGGGTTTTCACCCATATTTCTGACTTCTTTCTACTTTCTACCACCCTAGTGTGGGGGAGTTTCCCCCGCTGTTGTATATAAGTTTTTCAAAAAAAAAAAAAAAAAAAAAATGTGTATATATCAAAAATAAAATAAAGGCCGTAATATTTCCCTTTTACGTTCTATGTTTCGGCATAACCGCCGGTACTTTGAATATTGAGGGCAATATTCATTTCTAGTGTGGGGGGGAATTCTCATGGATTTTATCATGTAATTATCCCACCCAATTCCCCCATTTTTGGCCAAATTTTTTTTGGAGTAAGTGTTTTTCACTTACTCAGCAAATGGTAATCAGTCCGCCATGTCTAACCCACATAAGGATTGGCTAATCCAGGAGCAAACGGCTCTTGGTAAAGGTATCTCAAATCCGTTGACGGCTTGCAATTTGCCCAAAATTGTATGGTGTTCAACTCACCATATCTTTAATTAGTGAAGAGTTGGCTAGCCCGCAAGTTTATGGCTTGTGGTAAAGGCGGTTGGAAAACCATAATTGGTAATCGACTCACCAAAGATAATATTGATAATTTATCTAAAGAGTTGGCTAGTCCGAAGCAAGCGGTTTTCGTAAAGACAAATCAAAACCGTTGAAAGCCGGTGATTTGCTCAAAATCATTTGGTTATCATTGTACCAAGGTTCTTACTTGAACTAAAACAATTGGCTACTCCAGAAGTAATGGCTTTTTGTAAAGAGATGAAATCCATTAAGTTTTCTCAAAAGATTGCTAGGGACTAGCAATATCTTAGTGTGGAGGATTGATGAGTGTCTAAATACTCATCATTTTTATACCATTTAAACTGCAAAAACATCTGAAAACACTCAGAAATGCATCAAAATGATAAAAATATCACAAATAAGTGTTTTATATGTTTTAAATGCAAAATACAAAAATCGGTGAAAACGTATCAAGTTTGCATAATTGGCGCTTTTAGTCCCCTAAGTTTCAAAAGTTGTCAAATTTAGTCCCCGTAAATCAAAATAAAACAAAATGTTATTCGAGGTCCCTGAAATATTCTAAGTTGTCAAAAATGGTCCTTGAATGAATCTTTGGTCAAATGGCGAAAAGGTCCTCAACTTTACAAAAGTGTCAAAAATAGTCCTTGGATATTTAAAAATGGAAAATGATCAAATATGGTCCTTGTACTATTAAATTTTGTCAAGTTTGATCCTTGTGATAACTTTGGATAAATTACGTGTTCACCCTCATGTTTGGATAAATTGCAAAATTGGTCCTTATGATAATAACAAACCAAACCGGACCCTTTTTTTTTTAATATACCACCGCCCAATGTGTAAACCCAAGCCCAAACCCAAAACACTTGACCCCTAGACCCTTGAGCCAGTCCACATATGTTTTGAACCCAGTCAATAACTCAATTGTGAACCCCCAAAGATATTAATAAAACGGTCAAATTAAGTCAACCCGCCAAAAACCATGGTTACTGTACATCTCCTTCACCAAGCCGCAAAACCGAAACCGTGAGTGGTTTTCTCCACTTGCCCTTTCCACCTCACCTCCCCAGCTGTATACCCACTCCCTTCCACCTCTACAATCTCCCAAAATTCTTTTAATGCTAAAAACCTGCTACTATGACTTTTCCCGCCAAATTGACAAATGGGCAGTTATGATGAAATTTGAGGATCCAATGGCTGAGGTTAAGTGGGAAATGTTCAGAGATGTCGACAAAGCCCTAAATGATCATTATAAAGAGAAAGAGAAGCAATGTGAAGACTATCTAGTGTAAAATTAGTTTAAGCTTTGTCGTTTTAGTTAATTTTCCATTTCCAGTATAATTCTAAGCTTTCAAGTCTTTGTTTAAGTATTTTCCAGTGTATTTGAATCTACTTTCAATAATCAATTTCATTTTCAGTCTCAATTTCAAGTTTATGCATTTCCAAGTTCAAAAATCTCAATATGTTCTAATGTTGTTGTTAGTTGTTTTTATGGACTGAGTAAGATCATATAAGCTCCTAGAAAGCTTATTAAAGCTTTTAGTAACCTTTAAAATCAGTTTAGTATAAGAAAGAAAAAAAATACCAAAAATACAAATAAATTAGTGAAAAATCAAAAATCCATGGTGAAGGTTATCTAGAAGCTGGAGCAAGGTTGATATTGGATTGCCTTGGTTTAGAGCTTCTTGGGAAGCTATAGGAAGTTGTTTCAGTCCTTGGTTCTCAATTTTCACTTGGAAACCAATTTGTAAGCTTTTTATCCAATTTGGCATTTCACTGTTTGAGCCATTGATTAGCTTGAATCTCTGTATGTTCATGTTTCTAAGTTATAGTTAAATAGAATTAACCAATAAAACAATTTCCTTGTTCTTTAAAATTTGTAGTTGTTAAAAAATTCTCATTTTAACAGTTATTATAGTTTAATTGTCAATTCTTAGTTGTATGTTGTTAGTGTTGTTGTTTAATGCTTATTTAGCTTCATTATATGATAATATAAGGTTAGGAATCAAATGCATGGTCTAAATCTGTGAAACTCTTTGGAAAGCTTCAAAACAGTCTAGTATAGGTTTGTTTGGATTTGTTGTGGCAACTGTGTTAGAGGTTGTTTGTGGAATTGTTCTTGTTTGATATATGTCACAATAAGACCTATTAGCTCAGTCAAAGCATAAAATCCAGTGCTTGTTCAATAAAAAGTCAAAATCATCTTTAATCTCACCTTGTTGTTAACTGTTAGGATTTTGGATTGTAAAAATCATCATACATGCTTAAAAGTTGTTAATATAGCTTTAGATAACCTCATATCACCTTATTACAACATAATCAGCCAATTAGAAGTGATTAAAATTCATCAAAGTCAACTTAGCTCATTTTCTTAAAAAGTCAAAATCTCCCCACAGTTGAGCTTGCCACTTTCACAAGCTCACACAGAGCTTATTAGTGGGACCTGTGTATTGAACCTTGGCTTTTTGAAAAGCCCACCTAGCTGTGTCTCTATTCCAGTTCTCATTTTTCCATTCCTAACTTATTTAATAAGCCGCTAAGTGCTTTTGTTTTGTCCATTTTAACTAGTACAATGATTAGTCAGTGTTTTCAAGTTTTTTCATAAGCTCATTATAAGCTCACTAGTGAACTCCACTGTGAGAGCTTTAGCTTTTTGGAAAGCTCAGTTGGTTAGCTTGTTAGTTCCAGTGTTTGTTTCCATTTCCTAGCTTATCTAAGTGCTTAAAAATTAGATAGAAAGTGCCTAGTAACCCGTGATAGTACCCTGTTCAACAATGAAGCTTGTGCTTATTTGAATTTTGTTAAGTGCTTATTTCTAAGTAATTGTACTTTTTCAGTGTTGTATTAGCTTATAATCAGTTTCCTAGCTTATTTCCAGTTTACTTGTGCTTATTTATTAGCTTATAAGCCACTTGGCTAAATCCTTGTGCTTATTTCATTTCTTGCTAAACTGATAAGGAATCATAAGCTCAATCTGAGCTTATTAGTTGTTTTTGTAAAAAGTTTTAGTTTTAAAAGTTGCTTAATATCATTAGCTTAATTAGTTCCAAAAAGAAAAAATCCAAAAATAAAATATTTTGCAAAAAGGGAGTTGCTGGGATTCGAACCACGCCACCCAGCTCACCACACACACACAATACCAGTTGCCCTTGGGTCTTTGACTGGTTATACTTTGCATAATTTAATACTTAACCCCTTTTTATCTATTTAGCTTATACGACCAATTAGCTTATTTTCAGCTTATTTAAACAAGATTTCACACCTTTTGTAATTTTTCTTAGCTTTGTATTGTTATAAAGTATTTTATAAAAACGTTTCAGAATTTTTTGAATAGTTTTAGTATTTTTAATCATTTAATTAGTTTAAAATAGTATTTAATTCATAATAAAAAATATAAAATTAAAAAAAATATAAATCTTTTTTCTAAAATTTTCTTTTGTCATATAGTAAGTAAGAAAATTGTTTTTACACTCGTAGGACTTTTATTTTACAAATTTTACGTTTTTTCTTACGCACTCGCGTAATTTTTACATATAACGCACGTTTTCATTCTATGTCACGTTTTTAGGTAATTTAGGTTTACGCTTTAATTAAAATAGTTTATTTAAGTTATTTTGTTTTATAAATCAAGAAAAACCAACTTTAAAAATAGTGATAGCGTTTATTTAATATAATTTAGTTTTTTAAATTTTCTTTAATTTGCATTTAAGCACCTGTAATTTACAAACTTTCTCTTTAGGTGTAATTATCATTCACAATCCTTACTGATCACTATCCTTAGTGATTATTCGACATCTGAAAGTGTTAAACACCATTAATCCTCCGTGGGACTTAACGACCTGTTGAAACACTATACTCTCCATATCTTTATTGCATTGGTTTTAGACTGTTTGAATTTTATTACGGTTGACCATTCACAAGTGGTTAGCTTGTGTAATAAACTTGACGGTTCAGACCCGATCACATGACGCCTTCGTCACCTTAGTTGTCTCAAGTATAATATTAAACGAAGCAAAGTATCATCATTGTTACTCTTCGATAGGCCATTGTAGGAATATAAATTTTCCTAACTTGAGAATGAATACTGGAGAACTTATTGCACTAGAGACTCAATTTGACCTAACGGTTGAATTGCTTCCTTGATAGAAGTTGGGTATGTGGAATCACCCGTAAAAATGGTCGTGTTTAGCCGTAATTGAGCACCGCTAGTAACAGTATCATATTCATTCTCTCACTTGGGAAATTTATACTCCTATGTTTTCCTAAAGTAAGTTTACAATGGAAATACTTTGCATTGTCTTAGGATTACTAATCAAACAAGTTGTAAAATAAAATTTTCTTTTAGTTAATCACAACCACTTGCCTCATCAAGCGATTATCTTGCTTTGATCGAGAAGAGCTACATGACTTCATGGACGAAGTTCATTGTATGCTAATCACCATCCGTAATGACTATACATAGTTCATTGCTTCCGTTGGCTAAAACAACCCTATTGTCTTGAACACAATCATCTACTCTACACACCATTGTTAATACAAACCATTTACTAATCTAGATCGTAAATCTATTTTGAGCTTCTTGAATAACGGTTGTCAAGTTTGATAAACCTCTGTGTTACTTGTGAGCTAGATCTCATTTAATTGCTTATGTGCTATTTCTACATGCTCTTAGTATGTTTTACTTGTATACATGTATACTTACTGTAGAGATCATTAGCTTCTAAGTTCGATAGTTAGAACAAACGCTCCTTGTTAAGTAAATCAGCCGGATGCCGGATCCCTAGTTTGTAACTATCCGGATCCCTCAAGTGAAGGATCCGTGGGATCCGGACGAATAGAAGTGGAATTTCAATCCTTTACACCTCAAACCATGTTCCTAGACTACTTCACACTAGCTGAACTTAACACCTTAGGATCTCTTAAGTCCTTCCCAAGCTTAGTAAGCTTCACACTCACTCATAGTTCATTAAGGATCACACTCAAAGTGCTTTTCGATCTATCGTTTCACCTAAACTCATTACTCTTCCGCTCTCTAGATCACTCATTATTTCTCACATGATCCCTCACATCTAGACCTAGAAATCTTTCGATTATGGCAAAATTGATCATAATCATCCTTACCTCAAAATTGGTCGAAATGGATCAAATTCTAGTTCTTCCACCTTAAAACCTTTAGGATCTTCTCCAAGACATTATCCTAAGTCACTATCTGATCACTAGGATCATCTAGCTCCATTTGACACTCTCAAGATTTTAGTGTCATATTTGTTCATTCATTGGTACTCACGAAAGTTCCAATTTCTTTCATATAAGGCAATCATTAGCTACATCACTCATTGCCCTTGAACATTTAAGTACCCTTCCATTTAAATACACTTAGGAGAACTGAAACATTCAAAAAGTGTTGGATCTTAATATTTATGTTGTTTAATGATTCGGGTGGTCTAGGATTGTGATTAAATAAGAAAGCCATTTTAGATAGATGAAGAGAGTAGAGAGGAGGTTCTTGAAAGAGAGTTGCTTAAACAAATGTAAGGTTAGATTCAAAGAAGCCACACCCCTTCCATGGATGGAAGGGGTATTTATACTTACAAAATGCACGGCCTCCTATCGGCCTGTGGATCAGGTATACAGTGGGTAAAGACCCGTCCTTCCTCCACGGTGTTGCTCTAAACTAAACTACGCTACAAACTAACTAATAAACTGCTAAATAATGTAATTAATGACACGTCTACGAGCTAACATATGCTAGACTATAATTGGGGTGACCGACACTTTAACATGGAATTTTCTAATTCCTAACAGTCTCCCCCTAAGGGAGGTCACCCCATGAAATACATTTTGCATCCTAGCATTCTATCTTTGACTTTAGTTCTGAGCTCGTAGACTTCAATTCTTCAAGTTCAGCAATCTTTGTGCTTTAGTAGTGATTCTTTAAAGTCCGCATTGATTTGTACTTTTAGTGGAGGCCTTTAACTGATCCACATCTTTGATGATCTTCGAGCTTTCATTGAGATCATCAGCCACAGTAAATCTCTCTGGATCACCCTTTTGTTGTGTTGCCATCATGTGAAGTTGTGACATTCGGACCGACATGCTCACACTTTTGAATCATGACATCTTTCCATCAGAGTAGCGGAAGCCTTACTGGTTCATGATATTTGCAAAGCAGAAGCATAGTATGAAATATCGAGCCGTGTTATGTAGATATGCACCAGTCATGATTTTCTTCAAATTAAGTGTGGATGCTGTGAGCATGCGGCTTTGGATTGACTCCTCAATTACGATCACCGCAACCGCCCAAATGTACCGCAAACAACAGTTAGCAATAAAACACACGAAAGTGTCTTTGATCACTTTCGTTGAATTGAGGTACACGGGTTCCCCGTTGATCAAGATAAATATTGCTGTGATCGGTAGGATTCCTAAGAATCTCCTTGACAGGTTTCGCATGCTCTAGTTGTTCTCAAACCGAACGTCTCAAAGAAGACAACACGGAGTGAGTGAACCAAATAATTGAGATTCACCGATTGATGAGAAATTGATTTGAAAACAATCGTGCATTGCTTAGAAGAAAGAGTTTTGCAATACGACGAAGGTTTTATGAGAAAGATCAATTTTCAATCAAAATACTTTTTGTATTTGAAAATAGTACACATTCGACGTGCTAGAGAAATGAAGATTTGCACATCGAACGGTTTTTCCAAAAGTATTTTTCAATCAGAGATACTTTTGTGTTTGAAAACATAAGTACACATTCGATGTGCTAGAGAAAAGAAGATTTGCACATCGAACGGTTTTTCCAAAAGTTTTCGTCAATTCCATTCCTGGACCAAGGTTGATTCACCGTGAATCGCCCCATCGTTCTATCCAGTTGTCACATGGTTGATCTATAGAATAGATCTCACATGCCACCTACCAAGAGCTTGTTTGATGTTGGCTCCCGAAGGCTTTCCATCTTCATTGTGAATATGTATGCATATCACTCAGATGTTCTGGCAATACCACAAGGATAATGCGTAGGACTCTTAATATATACTTACTTTCCACATTATGTGAAACAGCAAGTCTTCAAGAATTTAGTGTCCTAATGAGATATTGTGGATGATCTCTTGGCTCTAGACTCGATTGTGCACATTTGGTTCCTATGCCGGAGACTAGGGAGAGGGTCTCCTTCTTCAATATCAACAATCTCTAAGAGAAAGTCGATAGATAATGTTGGTTCCCCGTGAGAATGAAAAAAGTCCTTTTAAGAGGAACTCGAGTTGTTTGGGAAGTTTAGTGCAGAGCGTCACTGGGTCCATGACGTCTTGTCTTCAATACCAGTGTTATCTAAGTAAACACCAGTAGCATATGTATTGAACCTGGTTTCTGCCCTAAGGTTGAATTATTGGAGGGCTATTTCTTTTCACCCTTTTCACATTTAATTCTTTTTCATTCTTCAACCCCTTCAGTGCTTACCGAGACTTCATAACTAGAACCTTGTTGGGTTTATTCCAGTTCTAGCTCTGTCTCAGTCCGCACTCTTCCCATATTCTCATTTTTCTCCTTTTTTCAACATTCCTAAGGACTCTACACGATCTAGTGGATTGTCCTGGAAGATCCCTCCTCTCGGATCGTGGGAACAAATACCTAACCTAACCATCCTTATAACTCCATACATAAAGTAAAATAGTCGGTCTTTTGGTACAGTTCATTCTTCCTTGAAACCAATTGAAAAATCATTTGGAAAAACAATCAAGGTACTTGTGATACGGGATCAAAGCATTTTGTACCTTAATAGTTTTGATCATTTAGAAAACCTCCCCCTCAACATGTGCATATGATTTAGAAATTGTTTATCACATGGAGGCAAGAGGACTTTGAAATATTTTCTTTGATCACAATTTTCATACGAAAAAGCCATTTGATTTTCTTGGTAAAATTCTCCCCCTCAATATGTCCATAGGATAAGAGAAATCATTTTAACACATAGAGGCAAGAGTTCTTTTGAAGCACATCCACGAACACACAAGCCATTAAGAAACCATATAAAACTCAATCAAGGTACTTTATGTTAAAACATAAAAGCATTTGCACATCGATAGTTTATTTTCTTATAAAATGCTCCCCCTCAATATATGCTTCGAGATTCGAAAGCATTTAGCACATATGAGAGAGCAGCCTGCACAATTAAATCAAAACGATCACCTTTTATCAAATTTCATTATTAAATCACAAATTCTCCCCCGATCAAAAATATCAAACCCTTTGAGATTTTGGATCCCAAGT
The DNA here is from genome assembly GCA_910596185.1 of Chrysanthemum makinoi. Classification (NCBI taxonomy): domain Eukaryota; kingdom Viridiplantae; phylum Streptophyta; class Magnoliopsida; order Asterales; family Asteraceae; genus Chrysanthemum; species Chrysanthemum makinoi. The sequence goes on along the minus strand of OU343223.1, from coordinate 120,431,671 downwards.
GATTTAATACGGTTTAGAAAACATGGGAGAATATGTGGCCTGGTTTAAATACTCATCATGTTTTTGGATAAATCCTCCTCCTCAAAATGTGCGTTGTGTATGAAATCGTTTGGCACATGGAGGCAGGAGTGCCTTTAAAGGAGTAAAACCAATTCCATTTAAACAGATAAGAGATTTAACTCACGATCTCTACCCCGATCAAAATTTCAAACCTTTTGAGATTTGTGATCCCAATTGATTTAAATCATTTAAAAGATTTTGGGGAAAGACGTGGCTTGATTTAACTTTGAAAAATGAGAGATAAGGACCATTTTAAGACATTAAAGATTGTTAGTGTCAGGTATGATTGTTTTAAGAGATCTTTTGAGTAAAACAAAACAATTTCACAATCAAACAAGAACCGAAAAAATTTCATTTTGAAAGACCTTGATTCAAAAGAAAAATCATACCATGACATAACATTAAATCTTTAGATCACCACATAATATCGTACAAACGGACTTTTTGAAGATATATTGTTTGAAAATATTTTAAATTAAATCACTCTCCCCTCAATCGATGACCGAAGTCGATAATTGAGTGACTTAAATTTTGATAAAATGAAGTCCCGTGATTTTCAAAATTTAGTCCAATATATTTTCAAAACAATATTTTTCCATTTTCAAAACAATATTTTCAAAGTTTTAGAAAAATGGCAACATCATGATTATCCTGCACAAAGATATGTTAGGTGGTTGAGAAGCTTCGTTGTTGCCGTAGGGCTTGGAAGAAAAACCGCTGTGATGCAGTGAGACTTCTTCTTACGTTGCATTTTGAATGCCAACTGAGGTCAAATTAAGATCTGTTTCTTCAATCACTTAGAAGAAAACCATCTGCTGATGCAGTGAGACCTCTTACGTTGCATTTATGCCAACTCTCCATGGAAGTCCAATTAAGCTCCGTTTCTTCATTTGTCAACCCAAGATATCGTTACCCTTTCCTTGCGGCATCCAATCATGTTCATTTGTGGGATCCGGATCGGGAACATTCTTATATACCAATATACCTGCATATGTTAGTGAAAACACATACAAATATATGGTGGTCGACATCACCCATAACAACAATCGACTAATTAAAGTCAATTCAACATATCAATCAGATCATATAAGGCATGGGAGTAATGTGTTCATCAAACTCTAATCATCTAATCCTAGCAATCATATCCTAGGCACCTAGTCCTTCAACATAGGTTAACATCATTTTCAATTAAGCACGAGGATAATTAAGAAAGTCCGTTAGATGATATAAATTTGAAAACATTCTCCCCCTCAATCGATGACTTATTCTTCTGAAAAGGTTAAAAGCGCTGAAGTCATTGATTGAGTTTTCAATATTATTTCAAAAACTCTGAAACTGATAGATTTACATGCAACTCATTTACCACCATTTTTTTTAAAACAACAAATATTTTTCTGAAGAATTTTAGACGGAAAAACATTTGTGTAGGAACAGCAGTCCTTCGACATACTTTCCTCATTTTTGGTTTTAGGATAAGTGCACGAAATATTTGAAAAATTGGTTTAGCGCAACACTTTCCTTTCATGAAGAACGGGTTGCTATCTGAAATAATAGCAAGCCATAGTTTTAGCGTGGGTCACAGTCTGAAATAACTGCAAGCCATTATTTGAAGCCCGGGTTACAGTCTGAAATAACAGTAAGCCATATTTTTTAGACATGTTTAGAAAGAAATATTAACACCTCCTGCTCGAACTTCATCTAAAGTCCCGTGCCATTATTGAATGACATTTCTAAGACCGTAGATGTTATCGATACCAGAAGACATGTCTTGAGAAAAACATATTTTTGGTATTTTTGAAATTTTCTGATTTTTATGGGTTTTAGAAGGTTTTATATTTTTGTATGTTGTTTTTCTGATTAATATTTACAAGGATAGATTAGATGATATAGTTAAAGAAGATGATGATACGAGTCCCGAGATAAGGATATCGAGCAAAGACGTCGTAGAAGATAGAAGTCATCAACTCTTAAACATTCACCACCAAAGCTTCCAGGGCTCTTGAATCGAAGAAAGAAATTGAACCATCCGAAAGTGAGACTTTGGCAGCTTCCCCCCAAACCGAAAATCCTTTAGATGAGCAGATTCGAAGCTCTATTTCAAGCTTTCCTTAGCCAGGTGCATAGAGAAGCACACCATTATCATAAATCCCGCTGCTCCATTTAAGAACAATACTCGAGGTTCTCCGTTTGGGGTTATATCATCAACAAGAATAGCAACGTATCATCCCACTCATAAATAATCTTCTCAAATTTCATAACCACTGAAGTCTGAAGCAATCCATTCCAAAAAGGTGTCAAGAGACGACTTCCCCCACGTAGTTGAATTGATGCAGTCAGTCTCTTTGTATAATGCTCAAGAACTCTCCCAAATACACATCATGAGGGGAATGAAAACACCTCCCCATGTTCACATTTTTCTTCCCTGATGATCGTGTATGAAGCTCAAGTATCCGAAGTATACCAATACCCAAGGAAGGAATAACTGATAACATTGAAGAAGCAAGCTAAGTCACTGATTATCTCTGCGGATGTCAACTCCGGAATAAGTGATTATATCTCTGAATCACTGATTAAGCCCTCAAGTGAAATAGCTGAGCGCCTCCAATGTACACAATTCTCTCTCCTCTGATGATTGTGATAACATCGAGATCATCACGCACTTGTGTACCTCTTTTTTATCTTCAGAAACTAACTCTTCCATCGCTTCCCCCACATAGTTGGAATAAGAATAACACCATAAGCCTTGATGAGTAAAACCTTGAGATTCTCTGCGGTCATGACAATTGTTTTCCCGGGATATCTTCAATCACTTAGAAGAGTTAAGTTCGTCAAGTTTACTCGCCATGAGTCAAACCTTGAGTTTCTCTGCGGTAATAACATTTGTCTTCCCGGGATATCTTCAATCACTTAGAAGAATTAAGTTCATCAAGTTTACTCGCTTGGTGTTTAGATTTGTGTCGCTCCTTCCCCCTTATTGGATTTGACACTTCAGAATCAGGAACATAGTATAAGCCCAAATACTTGAAATCTTTATGAGAAGAACACTAGAACTCTTGTAAGAATCAACTTGCTGAAGACTCTCTCTGACTATTTTAATCAACCCTTATGTAGACAATTTGAAGTGACCACTGAAGAAGAAAACCCGATATACCATACTTGAAACTGAAGTCAACTTCCCCACATTTGTATCTTAAGCTTGCACCTAATGATGGAAGAACGGTGTAGAGAATTTATGCTTCAAGCAAATCTCTAAGTACTCACTACCCAAACAAAGTATGAGACATTAACACCTCTTGTGATTATCCACACCGTCATATGCGTGTGACACTGAGTAAAACAAAGTAACTCCTAATAGTGATAGTTAACCATGTCTTCAACCATCCACCTCGACTTCTGGTAACTAGATAAACCAAGTCTTCAACTCAAATTCTTAAGCCCGAGCAAGTTATCAAATAAGAACACGCCTTTGTGAAAGTCAACTTCAATCTCAATAAAGTGATAAATGATTAACTCCGAAGTAATCAACTTGTGTCAAATGTCCAATACGTGAGATAGTCAATAACAACGCCTCGAGGAGTCATGCTAAAGAATATGAGCAAGTCTAATTGGGGATTGAATCTGACTTATAACTCTCTCCCAATTAGTGCTCTCCCTAAACCGACAATCTGTTTGATAGATGCCCAGATTAAGAAGAAGTCTTTAGATCGTTAAATGCAACTCGTCTTTAGTCTTCTAACATGTAGCGTAAAAATGTAGAACGCATAGACTCGACCTTCTTCAAGATTGTGCAGTTGGGGAATAGATAGTTAACATCTTCAACTCACACCAAAAGCATCCCACCAAAAAGCATCCCAATTAACTTACATCTTGCAAATCCCCTTAACTAAAATCCCTCCCAATCAAACAAGAACAGAAAGATATTCATCAAGAAAATCAAAGAATCAGCCGCAAGCGAACACACAAGATGGTAACACCAAACTACCAATCACATCAAACAAGAACAGATAGATTGTTCCGAATCATCATGTTGATGTATACGTGAAGCATTAACCGGAAGCACTTTGTCGATAAACTCATCAATCCGAGTGAAGATGTCAACCAACGGCTCTTAGAAGAGAAAAACTCCATGTGAAGATGACCCGATAAGAAGAAGCTCGGTTCTTACATGAGTTTAGAGCCGTATGACCATTTTTATTCTCAAATATCAATCAACAATGCAAAAAAATCACACTTCTTCTCCCCCTCAAGAATTGCATACGGAGTTGCCATTCTTGATTAAACAAGTGAGTATCTTCTAAATGTATTCTATTCACACTTCTCCCCCGCAAAATTAGCACGTGATGTCGCCATCTTCATTATAATCGAGCAAGTGGAATGAGAAAACAATCAATGGTAGCCCGGTTCACTTGATAATTAAAAGTGCATGGAAAAAGCATGAAGCATGTTGATGAGAATGGTCATAATAGAGAAGATTTCTCTTTTTCAGAAGATAAAGCGCACTGACACGTACACTTTTCTTTTCTTTAGGGAACGAGGCATTAACTGATGTATTCATACGTCATTATCTCTCTCTTTTCAGCTCTTTTGGCTAAACATGTGATCAACCCCATTATCATTCAGTAGGCTCTTTGTAGTGACAGCTGATGGAGAAAACCCTATATGATGAATTTGACCTCAAGTAAAATACCCGAACTCGTGACTTAAACTTGCACATATGTAACAAAGAGCGGTGCCGAGACTTCATGCCCATTTGAATCTCTAAGTACTCTATACTCTTCAACCAACCAACCATCGAGTATTAGACGTATATCACCTCTTGAAAATCCACAATTGAATGTGACACTGAGCACTACAACGTAACTCCTTTAAGTGATAGTTATTTTGTGGTGATAAGAGCCCAATTCCCCCAAGTGGTAAAAGAAAAGGTAAAAGACACCCAACAATAACTAGATTTCCAAGTCTTCGTTTTTGATAATAAGCTCGAACAAGGATCTCGAAGAATCTTCATCCATCCATCCCAGATACCTTCAGATACTAAGTACACTCGCCCGTGATATTTCTCTTCAACCTCAAATAAATAATAGTGAATTAACTCCGCTGACACATCTTCTTGGTTAAAAGCTCAAATCTAGCCTTCTTTGACGTTTTAAGTGGACTATGATAATGGTTTCATCCCGACCATGGTTAAAAACACATAACCCCGTAAAACCTTGTAATAACCAAACTGCCATGACGAATATCCAAACACACATCCAATTCATGAAGTACACCCTTTTATCCCTTCTTCGAAGTAGAAACCATAGTACTAGCATCAGAAAGGATCCCGACCTACACTTTCCTTTCTCCAGGATGGTTCCATCATCACGAGATTTTACAATTCTATGGTTTAAACCGAGAAATAGTTTCTTTCGCGGGATTTTACAAAACCAAGAATAAACCGTAAGATAGATCCGGAAATGCTCATTACTTTAACCAGGATGTTTTCATTATCACGGGATTTTATAAGTCTATGATTTAAACCGAGAAATAGGTTCTTTCGCGGGATTTTACAAAATCAAGACAAAACCGTAAACAATGTCAGCTTGAATGAGTTATGACAACCTTGGTTTCGGTGAATATCTGTTTTAGGGGAACATGCAGCGGTTCATTCTCCAACACCAACAACATCATCAACCATCCAATAAATACTTTGGTAAACACATCATTCACGCATTCTGTCGGCTAATTTAATGACCACATGGAGAAGTGAACCCAATATACCAAACTTGATCATGAAGTAGAATTCCCCAGATTTGTCACTTAAACTTGTACTAATCCTCGTGAATAAGAAACGGTGTACCCAATGTACAAAACCTCTTGACATTCTCCACTGAGTGAGACACCGAAGTGATAGCTACGTTGTGGGTTAACCGAGAAAGAATCACAAGCGCAACTAAATAGCCAAGTCTTTATCACACTCTATATAGGCCCAAACAAGTCATCTTCGCGGAAGGGTAGAAAGAAAGAAGACGAAAATAAGTAAACACGTCCGGAAAAACCACACTTCAAATTCAAATAAGAGATATCGTTTAAACAACTCCGTAGACAACTTTGTTCATCCATCAATTCAAGCCGTGACATAATATTTACTGTGAAAGTGTATACACCAAAGTACCAAACCTCATAACACAACGAATCTCAGCTAGAGGTGGCAAAATGGTTGGGTTGGGTTGGGTTGGGTCTTGGGTCTTAGATGGGTATGGGTCTATATGGGTATGGGTCTAGATGGGTCACTTAGAAGGATGGGTCTAGATGGGTATGGGTATAAATGGGTAAGAGTCGGGTCGGGTCGGGTTTTTTTGGGTTTTGCTAGTTTTTTTGTTTCATCATGGAACATAATAATTAATTATTGTAAATAAAGACAAAAAGTATTCAATATCCATTTTTTACGCTTTCACCGCTTTTATATCGTCCGCTTTTACACGTTTTCTCTGCTTTTTTACGCTTTTGTCCGCTTTTACATCGCCCGTTTTTACGTTTTGTCCGCTTACACGCTTTCGTTTTGTTACGTTTTTGCCCTGCTTTCACACGCCCGTTTTTTCGCTTTTTTCCGTTTTACTCGCTTTTTCTCCGTTTTTACTCGTTTTCGTCTGTTTTTTTTACGCCCGTATTTTAACTTTTTGTCCGCTGCCGTTTTTACGTTTTTGTCCGTTTTTACACGCTTTCGTCCGTTTTTACGTTTTGTCCGCTTTTACACGCTGCTTTGTTACGCTTTTGCCCGCTTTTTTGCCTTTTCACACGCTGCTCGCTTTTTACGCTTTTCTCCGCTTTTACTCGTTTTGCTGTTGTTTTACGCCAGCCTTATTTTAACTTTTTTGTCCGCTTCTTCGTGTTTTTACGTTTTGGTCCGTTTTTACACGCCCCGCTTTTTTAGTTTTTGTCCGTTTTTCCACATTTTCGCGTTTTTACGCCGTCCGCTTAACGTGGTTTTACGCTTTTGTCCGTTTTGCCCCGTCTTTTTATTTTTTATCCGTTTTTCCGTTTTTACGCTTTTGTCCGTTTTACACGCGCCCGTTTTAACGATTTTATTTTATCTTACGCATTTCGCTTTTATCCGTTTTACACGTTTTGCCGCTTTTTAATCTTGCTTGCTGTTTTCCATTTTGTTTATTTTTACACGTTTTGCCCATTTTTGTTAATTTTACACGCTCCATTTTTGTCGTGTTTAGCTGCCAGTTTTTACACGCCGTATTTTATGTTTTTGTCCGTTTTACATGTTTTTTCATCTGTTTTTACGTTTTCGTCCGTTTTTAAATGCAAAACGGATAAAACGCAATAAAACGTTAAAATGGACGAAATCAAAAAACGAAAACTTGTAAAACGAACAAAACGTAATCAGCGAACGAAAAACGGAAAAACGGCAAAACGTAAAAAAACGACGGAAACGGTAAAACGACAAAGACATAAAAAACGGACAAAAACGTAAAAACGGATAAAAACGAAAAACGAATTTAAAACGCGTAAAACGACAAAAACGTGAAAACCCGAATTTAAAATGTGCAAAAACGGACAAAAACTTAAAAAAAATAGTTAAAATACGGGCGAAAACGTAAAAAAAAAACGAGTAAAAACGGAGAAAAGCGTAAAAAAACAGACGAAAACGTGTAAAACGGACAAAATCGTAAAAAATTAGACGAAAACGTGAAAAACGAACTAAAACGGTAAAAACCGTAAAACGAAAACCGATTTAAAACGGACAAAAACATTAAAAATCGAAAACGGTAAAACGCATAAAATTGTCAAAAGGGACAAAAACGTAAAAAAACAGACGAAATCGTGTAAAAACGGAAAAAAACCGTAAAAAACATACGGAAACGTGAAAAAACAGGCGAAAACGTAAAAAAACAGACGAAAACGGACAAAAAGGTAAAAAAACAGTAGAAAACGTGTAAAACGGACAAAAACGTAAAAAAACAGACGAAAACGTGTAAAAACGAACAAAAATGTAAAAAACCGTTAAATAACGGAGAAAAACGGACGAAAATGGTAAAATTATATTGTGAGTGATTTTTATAATTTTAGTTAACAATCAACTTAAACCATGTAAATATTGTACTAGACCCATGTGGGTATATTATTTGACCCAACTAGACCAATCAATATTAATTAATTAAAATAAACTATACCCAACTAGACTCATCTATTAAAATAAACTAAACCCATTTAGACTCATCTCATTAAAAAAATTTACCCAACTAGACTCAAATTTAACCATTGGGTCTTAAATAAACTAAAATTTACCCAACTAGACTCAAATAAACTAACACAAGCCGGGAATAATTATCACCGTGAAAATTAATCATACCAACAGTATCAAATGTAACAAAAATTGTAACCAATGTTTTGTAGCAAGAACACATTTTAGGATAACAATTTTTGGTATCATCATTTTGTTTCCTCAACGGCCTAGTCCACGTCCAAGGTGAGGCTCTAAGTCCAAGTAAGAAGTCCATGTTGATTTAAGACCCAATGCCCAAATCCAGAAACTGAGGCCCATGTCACGTAATGCACATATTCGGCCCATCAAACACCCACGCAGTACCTTGCCCTAAATTACGGGGTATTTAACACCCTACACACTCATACTTGACCTAATAATTCTCACAATTACACGCCCCCATCACAAACTCACCAATCTCAGAAATATGCTTTACAAACCCTAAACACCTAAAAATATGCCTCCTTCACTTCAGCTTATGATCCGAACAATACATATACAACCATGGATATCATAAGATTCGAAACCCTAATCTTATAACTAAATCAGTCCGCCCATCTTAAGAGAATAACCCTCCTGACTTCAAACTCCATAATCAACTTATCTCACAAACGAACATCATGATACGTGGCCCATCTCGCTCGCCACAGGGATGGCTCGAGCCTTGCTGAGAACGATTACTTCATCAAAATCTTAGAAACGTCAAGGTAAGTATAATAAGCCGTTTGTGATTTGATAATATAAACGACCCTTAAGAGAACGATTTAACATATATTGTTAAAATCATTTCTTAGTTTCGTATATTCAATTGAGGAATAAACTTCGAACATAGATTTGGATTTCGTTTATCCTTTTGAGAACATAGATGAGTCAAAAGGAATGAGAGGATAATGAATGTTTTTATCACTCTAATCCTTTGGTTCGAATAAATAAAAAGGAGTAATACTTCTCATAGATCGATGAAGAGTCATTCTTCTCGTGTATTTGGCCATTGGTCTAGATATTTATTAGTATCACATGACACGAAGAACGGACTGAGATCATTTCCAAAACGTTTTCCTTTTTTGAGTTGATTGAATATATATTAAACTTTTGAAAAAGATCTGTGATGGACAACTCTATTCGTGATATAGACCCTCGAGGTCTTGATGTTGCTTTAAAAATGCCACGAGACAGAGAGCTGAGATCCAATGATTGATCTTTTCCTTAAAATACTTTGAGTCTTGAATGTGATAGTGGTTGATGGAGGATAGGATTAGGATAGTATGGAGTTGGTTTGAGTAGTTGATGTTGGATTAGAAGCTTTGAGGTTTGATTCTTGATTGCCATGGTCTTGTTTTCATCGTAATGTTTTTAATTTTCTGTAGTCAAAGGTTTTATAGTATTAGGTTCTAATGGTCAATAACTCGCATACTTTGATTACGTTTAGACAACTCGCATGCTCATTGAAACTTTGACAGCCGAGGTTATGAGTCTTGACAACTCGCATCTTGACTCAATAGTCAAGGTGCATTATGTGCACAACTCGCTTTTGACATTAGTAAGCAACTCGCTCGAGACCAACTCGCTTCAGCAGCAACTCGCTAAAAAGCAAGTGCAAATGTACCATATGCGAGTTAAGTAACTCGCATTGAAACTAGACCAGAAACCCAACTCGCTCACTTATTAACAACTCGCATTCAAAAATGCGAGTCCACAACTCGAATAAGGTTCATGAATCTGGAATATTTTCAGTCAAAACGCATGTAAAAAATGCACCAAGTCGCATTCAAAAATGTGACAAATATTTGACCCAGAAATAAGCTATCTCGCTTGCAAAAAGAACTAGTTCTAACCCGTATTCGACCTTATCACACAAGCCTCATTGAAGAATCTTCATAAAAACTTGTTTAAAACCAGCTTTGGACCAGATTTGTAACATTAGCACCAGTAATATCGACCGAAAAAACAAATTTTAACATTTATAACACAGGATTCAAGCAAAGAATAACTTAAAACTGCAGATTTACAATTTTATTAACCAAACAGCTTAAAATTTGCCAAATGAACTTATTGACCACATGGATTTTAAAACCAGTGAATGACATCCAAGGACAACATAACCATGAATCAAGCATATCACAACCAGAAACCAAACCGCATAAAAGAACAGTTAACAACCCGCATCAACCCGCAACAAGATTAGTGCACAAACCATGAATCGTACCACACAAATCAACACAACCTGGGCTCTGATGCCAATTGTTGGATCTTAATATTTATGTTGTTTAATGATTCGGGTGGTCTAGGATTGTGATTAAATAAGAAAGCCATTTTAGATAGATGAAGAGAGTAGAGAGGAGGTTCTTGAAAGAGAGTTGCTTAAACAAATGTAAGGTTAGATTCAAAGAAGCCACACCCCTTCCATGGATGGAAGGGGTATTTATACTTACAAAATACACGACCTCCTATCGGCCTGTGGATCAGGTATACAGTGGGTAAAGACCCGTCCTTCCTCCACGGTGTTGCTCTAAACTAAACTACGCTACAAACTAACTAATAAACTGCTAAATAATGTAAATAATGACACGTCTACGAGCTAACATATGCTAGACTATAATTGGGGTGACCGACACTTTAACATGGAATTTTCTAATTCCTAACAAAAAGGTATAGGCTTTAGACCTTTCAAACATCACTTCTATCCTTTCATAACTGCTGAAAGCCGGATCCCTAGGATTAGCCTAGACGGATCCCTCTGAGGAAGGAACCGTGGGATCCGGATGACAGTTTATGTCAAATCTTTCAAAAACAATCATTTCAACTCATCTTCCTAACTCAAACACTCCATCTCATCTTAAATGAGTTCCTAGATCAGTGCAACCTCTGAAGTTGACTCTTGTGCATGTCAATCATCACATTCCAATGAATTATAATGGCTTAAGGCTTAAATGCACTTGCCAAATCTCTTAGTTTATAAACCACTATGTTAGGACCTCCATAGTCATCACTCTCATCCTAACTTTCAGCTCTTGCAATCTCTTGAAATCATATCATCATGAGGAAAACCCCAAGTAGTAACTTATCCACCAAAGAACCACCCATGAAAAGGGCTCGTGTTATACACGAAATATCTTCAACCGAATCTTCTCCCGTCAAGCCAACAAATGATAGAATTCTTCATCATCCAATCAAACCAATTCCTAAAAGGATAGTACCCACAAAACTACATATGCCAAACACCACCATACCTCCTAGGCCAAACAATATCATCTCCACTAAACCATCACCATTGGTTCCTAGAGCTATTTCATTTACATCCCCACTATCATCACCACACCTCTACAATTTAGAGGACTTGCCTCCTAGGCCATCTCATCCGCTTCCGCCGACAACATTCTCCTCATTAGGAGGAATAATAGTTCAAAATCAAGGTGTTGAGTCAACACTTGCTCCGGCTTCCTTTTCGCTGTTTCCATCATATAATCCCGTTTGGATTATGAGAAATCATCAAAGTCAACCACCCGACCATATGGAAGTTGACACTTCTCTACCACCACCATCATTTTTGGTTGAGTCATTCTCAAATGCACCTCCACCAATCCTTCCATCGTTTGAAGCTCCACAAGCCGCTTCACTTGATCCTTCGCATCAAGCCATTTCACTTCTTCCACCACCACTACCTAGCCATGACAAAGATTGCTATCATTGTCAACATGTTGAAAGTTTGATACATGAAGTACGAGAAGACCAACGTTTCATGTTCTATCATCTCCTCGAACGTTTCGACGAGATTAAACCTAAACAAAACATGAGCTAGAAGATTTTAGTGGTGTCCTAGCATCAAGCGATAGTTTGTTTAGAAATTCCTAGTCATGTATTTTCTTATTTTCTTAGTTTTTAGAGTCATGTATATCATAACTCTAGTTTTATTAAATGGAATTACATGCTACTTGTTATTTTGTTGAGCATATGATTTGTGTGATAACATTACTTGTTATATCACCTTGGCTGTAATTGAACAGCTAATACGGATCCCTCATAATTGCCTAGACGGATCCCTACTAGGAGGGAACCGTGGGATCCTTAAGACAGAAAGCTTTCTTTCTACTAACTTGAATCACATTTGCAGGAAATTGTGAGTTATACTTGTTTTCTAACCTTTATTTTGTAGTTATTCAATTTACATATGAAGACTTTGACATCCTAAATCTAGGGGGAGCTTTATATCAAAGCAATACATTGCAAATTACTTGCAATACTAGGTTTACATTTCGTGACATCCCCTTGCAAAATTGCAATCATCAAGGGGGAGCACATTCGTCTCTTAGACGATATCTTTTGCAAACTTATTTGCATATAAACTAGATTAGTATCACTTACTTGACGCCCTTACATAGGGGTGGACTCGTCAAGGGGGAGTAAAGACGAGATCCTTTCCCGTTATTTGCTCTTTATTTCCTTTTACTTATTTTTTTCTTTTCACATGTTTTTCTTAAAAACGATGTGTTGCCTTCCTTCAAACACTTTTTGTTTCGACAAAAAGGGGGAGAAGAAAGTAAAAACTACAAATTCAAACTTTTACAATTTTAGCTTTTCCTTAAAATAATTTTATGTTTTGTCATAAAAAAAAAGGGGGAGATTGTTAATACAAATAAGCCGTAAAAACGTTTATTTATATTTTACGATCTTCTAATGTTTTGTCGATAACAAACGTAAAATCATTTTAACGAAACAAATAAAATACGTAAATGGTTTGAACTAATAGTTTCTAACATATTCACATTTTCACATAAAACACTAAAACAAGTATAAGTGATTTTATGATTTAATATTACATATGTACAACAACTAGTGTTTACATATTTGGGTAAAATATACACATAACTAGCATGTAGTATATTGGGTAATATAAATGGGTAGAAACTTAAGTATCATAACCCATTGGGCAAATACATTGAATGTAGTTGGGTACAACCCAAAGCCCATGACCCATGGAGCTTGACCCATAACCCATTACATGACATCATGCTTATATCATATATGGATAATATCCATAACCTATGGTATTGACCCATACCCAATGTCTAGATACATTGAACCCTTGGTGAGCACTCAAGAGAATGTCTAGATACATTGAACCCTTGGTGAGCACTCAAGAGATACATTGTATCTTGAAAGAAAACCATGGATCAACCCATAACCCATGACCCATGACCCATAACCAAAAATACCCATGGGCAAAGAGGAGCGTTCCACGGATCCCTGGCTTTGTGCTAGCCGGATCCCAAGTGGAAGGGATCCGTGAGATCCGGGGAACAGTAGAGAATTTTCTCTATAAATAGAGAGCCATTTCTTCCTTTCTATGCATCACTTTTTACACATACTTCCCCCAAGTATTCTAACCCTCTAACCTCAGATCTAAGTGATCTATGTAGTTTGTCTTTTGTTTTTGTGTGATCTTCTAGGTTCCTCTTAAAGGCGAGATCACCACTTCTTGAAGACGTGCAAGCTCAAGTCCATGAGTTGTCATGCTTCGTCATCATCAAGATAACTAAGGTTCTCTTGTTGATAGTTCTTCCTTTCTCCATAGATGTTGGGTTGAAGGCATTAGTGAAGAATGCCGAAAGTGTCAAGATGAAAGCATTAGTGAAAGATGTTCATCATCCGTGTCTAAGTATTATTGAAGAATGCTAAAGGTGTCAAGACGAAGGCATTAGTGAAGGGTGCCAAGCGTTGTGTCAAAGGCATTTGTGAAGGATGCCGAAGAATCAAATCAAGTAGCATTTGGGAAGAATGCCTAGGTCGTATAATCGATGAGGTGCATCGTTATACATATAAGTATCTGTTTATTTACAAGGATGGTGATATCCTTGATGGTGTTGTAACAAGGAGTAGATCTCCTTGAGATTAGGTGTTGTGTCGTGAAGGGTAGTAGTTCCTCCATAGTAATGGAACTAGGTGCTTAGCCTAGTACCTAATAAAGGGTAGGCGACGTTGTGATAGGATTAGTTCTCCTAAGGTGTGAAAGAACTCGGTGGTTAGCCTAGCACCGTATAAAGGGTAGGCGACGTTGTGTTAGGTGTGGTTCGCCTTGGTGTGAAGGAACTCGGTATTTAGCTTTGTACAGGAAAAAGGTTAAGCGACGTTGTGAAGGCTTCTCCGTAATAAGGAGTTGGTGTAGTGCTTACGAACTCTCGAGTAGGTGACTCGGGGAGTGGAGTAGGGCAAGGAAGGTGTCCTTGTAGCCGAACCACTATAAATAACTTGTGTCGTGGTGATGTGCTTCTTACTATTTATATTTCATTACACGTTTATATATCTATCTATCAACGTCCAACATAAACAATCAAATAGATTGACATAAGTCGATCTAAATATTTAAAAGGAATTTTTAAATTGGTAAAACTATTCAACCCCCCCTTCTAGTTTTCCACATTTTTTTATGACATGTACGAGCTAAAACTTTAGTCTTAATAAAGCGTCTCATGGATAGGAGTTATATGACTAGCACAAAAACCGTTTACCACTCAAATTCAACCCCAAAGGGTTCGCCCCTAGATCTTTTAAGCCCTTAATAGACCACTTTTATATCCGTTACTGCTTAATTTCGTTCCTTTTCACTTTTTAGGTCTCTTGGAAGCAAAATGCTGGAATGATACATATTTGGACGAAAAGGAGTGAAGACATGAAGAAAATGGCAAAGTCAAGATTGAAGCCACTCAAGCTACTCAAAATGAACCTGACGGTGTCCCAATCAAAGGGGGACGCCGTCCCTCTATACAGACTTGATAAAAACATGAACCAGACGGCTCAGTGGAATTTTTGCTCATACAACCTGATGGCGTCAGGCTTTGAAGAAGAAGGGCGTCACTCAGACTTTTCATCTCATACGGCCCAGATCCAGAACCAAGACGACGTCCCACTTGAAGACTGACGGCGTCACAACTTCAAGGTGACGCCGTCCCATCAATGACTTGGCCAAGACGAAAACTCTAATGACGGCGATCTGACGTCGTCCCACCTATAAGGCGACACCGTCGCACTTGTAAATCTATATACAGAATTCATTTTTCCTGCATTTAGAGAGGTAGACTTTTGGAGTAAAAACCCTAAACGTTTGTAGTCCGACTTGGACAGTATCTTCGGGTCCCAAACCCTATTTTACACATCAAGATAAGTGTTTTAATCCAAATTATCATTATGTCTTCCATTGATTGTGTGTATGCTTGCTTGTTTAACATGTCTAGCTAAATTTCTTGTTTGTTTGCTTAGATCTATGAAACATAGTTATTAATTATTGTTAGGTTGTCTCTTATCTTAATTGTAATTGGCTTAGGAGTGCAACTAGGCTATAGTTGTGTTTAATGCTTGAATAATCTTTGTGAAAGTTGGTTTATGAATTACTTAGTGGATTTCGTAGGTTAAACCCAAAGGTAACCTCAAAGAGTTAGGGCAAAGGCACACCCTACGACCTTAGGAAACACAACGCATTAAGAATAAGGTGTGTCAATTCAACCATCAATAAAAGATAACTAAGGAGTAATAGTATCTAGGTAAACACATTTTTAATCATCATACGAGCACACATCAATAGACATAAGACTACCCGTAGTAATTAGATAATTAGATAGTAGAGTAATCGGTAGAAGTACCACCCCCCAAACCAATTGCCCCGAGATTTTACCCTTAGCTTTCTAAAAAACTATAAAAAGATAAAAAATAATCATCCTCAACCCCACCTCAGCGTAATACATTTCTTGCTAGCATTCCTATTCCCCTAGAGAACGATATCAATCCCCGAGGCTTACCCAATACTACACTACAACGATTAGGTTCACTGCCTGGGGTGTTGAAAAACTTTCTCGACGAAAAGGAAGTTCCTTTGACCCCAAACGCGCTTCGTACGCGCATCAGTACCATCTTACCTTTGTAGTTTCGATTCCACAAAAAAATCATAACCCAAAATCTCACAATTGAATGCTTCTTCCAAGTAAATTACAACATTAATGTACGTATCCACGTGTGTGTCTACCGTGATCATTTCCGGGTTCAAGAAACTAGTCTTGTTATTTCATTTGGTGAGTTTTCCTTGAGAATATAAAGTGACCAGACTAAACACATTAACAAACTTTGATCAAACACATTAACAAACTTTGATCAAATGCAGAAGCATATGACATATCTAAATCAGACCATAATCAAATATAACCCATATCCAAACACCCCTTGCTGGAGGTTGCAGCAGTATCCAAACACCCAATCCAAACAAATAAGCATGTTCCAAACACCCCCTGCTACAGTATCTAAATCAAACACACCCATCTAATGACACCAGCAGTAGAAAAAAGTAATAATCATCCTTTTAGCAAAAGAAAAAAATGGAAAAAAAAATATTAGTGCCAGTAGGCACGTTGTGATTAATACTGAAAACCAAAACAATAAGGATGTTCCACAAACTTGTTGCAAGTAAAAAATTAAACCATTAAAGATAATGAACAAGTAAAACCGAAACCAATAGGTGTGAAACAAAAGAAATACTAGTAGTAGAACATTGCACATAGGCTTGAAAAGAAATAAAAGGAGTGTTTGGTTACTTAGATTGCGATAACACTCATACATGTATCAATTAATTAACATACCTCGAGAAAAAAGTGGGAATGTTGGTCCCTAGTTTCTCTCCTGTCAAAAGTTCAATGATGTCTATTGGGTTGGTTGAATGAGTAATATCATCAGCATCACGGAAGAGATCCTTTTTGAAATAAACCATTTGTGGCATGGCGCAATCCTCATAGGCCATCCAACGATAATAGCCTACCTCACAGCCTCATATCTATAATCTATATCATCTTTCAAAGAATGCAATCGTTTTCTGATCTCAGATTTTTCCTTCTAAGCTTTTGACAGTCTAACGGGCTCTTTTAATGTCTTTTTTTTTCTTTTCTTGCTTGCCTATACGTACATCAATACATATGAATCATTTCCAAGTTTTATTTTGAAGCTTATCAAAACTATAATGCTTTAGGATTTACCTGAGTGATAGTTGAAATAGTCACTAATGCTAAACATTCAGTTGAAGGACCCTGTACATTTTTGGGTAAGGTACTCTTGGTGGAAGTTTAAGGTCCTTGTACATTTTTAGGTAATGTACTTTTGGCGGCGACACGCATAGTAGGGGTGTTTGCAAAACCCTATAAAATTTTATTTTAAATACATGAGTAACGCTTACTTACTGATATATACAACATAATTGAGTAAGTAAATGCATGTAATACCGAAAAGCGTGCAATGCCACACATTGGCCATTAAATTATGGCCCCGGTTGTGAGTCCTAAATTAGGAATATCTTCATCTGGCACAGGAAGCTCCAAATATTCTTGTCGATTAAGTACTTTGAGAAACAAGACCCTCATGTGACCCTTTTGTAACCTTTTTCCATGTATCAAGCCGTCCCTAACCGGATATAGCGCCGTGTATGCGCACAAGATCTTCTCCCCAGTCAAAATGGATTCAAGACTAAACAAAGCGCATATGGTGGGTTCCTAGAAAACAAACCACGTATAGTATGTGGTATATTAGGTGTATGTATATAAAGTATGTTACATATCAATGTTTCTGCTAAATATAACATATATACATTATGTTTATGTTTTGGTCAAAGTAAATGTACCAATATGTGTAAATCACATCAAATTAACAAAATCAATATAATTATCCGCGCGACAAAAGTTTTACAACACAACCGAACAAATCTACAAAATGACTAAATAAAGTCGCATATGTCTTCGGATTTTTTGAAGTTTACATGCTGTTCCTGAAAAATTAAACAAAAATAAAAATTAAACAAAAATAATGTCTATAAGTAAATTATTTGAATATATTATAAATTGTATAAATTAATGTTATGAATAATGTTTTGTTACCTATGGGATGTGTGAAGTTTGTCAATCCTCAGCCTCATATCTTTCTTTGGTGGTCGGTCCTTAGGTAAGTGGTATCATCTAAAACTTCATCCAAAGATTGAATACCAATAGAGAATGGAGGTAGCTTGTCAAACTGATTATACTCGTCCTCGTCCACAACATTCTCAACACCAACTATACGTCGTTTTCCATGCATGACAATGTTCCATCTCCTATCATTTGAGTCCTCAACATAGAATATTTGGGTAGCTTGTTTGGCCAGAATTAATGGATTGTACGAATAGCTATTTGTAGAAAGATTGACACGGGTGATACCATCCTTGTCAACTTTAACACCTCTTAGGTTATGGACCCATTTACACTTGAAGAGAGGCACGAAAACGTATTGTAATCCAATTTCCAAATTTCTTCAATGACACCATAATACGAATCTTTGGCGACCGACAATCTCGAATTATCTCTTGTTGTTGCAACTAACGTCACTCTACTATTTTGAATGGTACTCTTTTCATCTTGTTCTTTCATGTAAAACATATATACATTAATGTCGTATCCTTGATAATGGAAAACATGACGTGGACGGCACGCCAATTGCATTACTTCAGCTTCAACGTTTGGGTATCTCGTTTTTACAATATCTCTCAACCATTTTGAAAATGTTCATTTGTGCTCAATTTCTAACCATTGTATTGACGACTATTATTGCTTTTTACAAAATGACATGTGCTCGTGTATATAGGGTGCAATAGATATCATGTTCTGCAAAACTGTAAAATGTGTTTGCTCCAAATCATCGTTGTTTGGTGTGACATGGTTGCGCCCAATCGTCCCTTTCCCTTCAAGTCTACCTTCATGTTGAGATTTAGGAATGCCGATATTTGGGATGCCGTCGATATAACTTGTACAAAAACTAACAACCTCCTCCGAAACATACCCTTCAACAATACTTTCTTCCAGCCAGGATCAGTTCCTTACATACCTTTTTAAGAAACCCATATATCTCTTAAATGAATACATGCAACGTAAAAAAAATACGGGACCACAAGCCTTTATTTCTCTTACAATATGAGATACGAGATGAACCATGACATCAAAAAAGGAAGGTGGAAAGTATATCTCTAGTTGGCAAAGAGTAAGAATAATATCACTTTGCCATTCATCCAAATTTTTAGGGTCAATAAATTTTGAATGAATCATGTTAAAAAAACAAATAGAGCTTTGTGATTGTGTGTCGGACTCGAGTTGGCATCGAAATAATTTTTGTTATTAAAACATGACATTCGTGGAACTTCATATCAATCAACTTTAGGTCTTTCATTAACACCAACTTCTTAATGTTAGTAGAATAACCGGATGAAACTTTAACATCATGCAAGCATTGACAAAATTTAATTTTTTTAGCCTTCGACAAGGTATAACAAGCAACCAGAAAATACGTTCTTTTATTACCAATCTCTTGTGGAGCAAGCTTATCTGTAATCCCCATATATACTATGTTCCTTCGAACATTAACCCAATCTTTTGTATTTTCTTTGATGTTTAACAATTAGTCAATCAAGCTTTCACAAACATTTTTCTCAATATGCATTACACTAAGACAATGTCGGACTTGTAAATGCTTCCAATACGGTAACTTCCAAAATATCGAATTTTTCTTCCAAATATTCTTATTATTTGGCGGAGCTTTATCCTTTTTCCTAGAAACATTTTTTATATCCTTAACACGAGAGAGTGTATCACGTCCATTCAATACTCCTAACATCCTTCTACGCTCTACTTTACCGTTGAACAATTTCTTTTTTTTACAGTGCGGGTGTGATTCTGGAAGTGATCTTTGATGTCCCTTATACACAATGTTCTTACAGTTAGTCAACAACCGCGAGTGGGTGTCTTTTTCACAAACAGGACACGCCTTCTCCTCTTTTGTCCATATCATGACAAGTTACCATACGCTGGAAAATCACTTATGGTACAATAAGTTATGGCAAATAATTTGAAACACTCTTTCTTGTACGCATCATACACTTCGACGCCTCCAGAACAAAGTTTTTCCATGTCATCAATTAACGGCTCTAAATACACATCAATATCATTTTCGGGTTGTTTTGGACCTTGAAATAACAATTACATCATGATGTCTTTACGTTTCTGCATAGCCAAGGTGGAATATTGTATATTCATAAAAGAACCGGCCAACTGATGTGGCAACTGCTCATATTTCTAAATGGATTAATTCCATCTTAACTAAGCCCAAACCATATATTCCTAATCCTAGCTCCAAATTCTTGACAACGATTATCGATATGCTTTCATTGAGGGGATTCAACCACATGTCTCATTTTCCCGTTGATTTTGCGATCTTTGGCATGCCACCTCAATAATTTTGCATTCTTAGGGTTGGAAATTAATTGCTTAAGTCTTGGTTTGATAGGTAAATACCACAATACTTTAGTAGCATGGCCATTCTTTGTCACATCATCATCAAATTATGTTAGATTTGTATCTTTATACCTTAAAACCTTACATACAGAACATTGTATAAGTCTTTATACCCGTTTCCATACAATATGCAATCTCTCATATATGCATCTATTCTTGTGACTTCCAATCCCAACTGACACATCAATTTTTTGGCTTTATACGTAGAAGTGGGCAACTCATTGTGTTTAGGTAACATTTTCTTTAACAACTATAATATTTTATTGAAACATACATCATTCACACCATATTTTGCTTTTAAGGTCAATAAATGCAACACGGTTGAAAGTTTAGTAAAATTCGTACAACCGGTATACAATGGTTTTTCTGATTCGACAAACAATTGTTTTAATTTCTCCATATGGATTTCAGTATTATGCTCCGCATTTTGTGACATGTCATTGATATTTTGATTACTACTACCGCAAATATCATCACCGCTAACATCGTTATTATTGACATTACTTTCTGAAACAACATTGTTACAATTATGTTGTGCTTCACCATGAAGTTCCCACCACGTGTATCAGTAAACCCATGTTTAAACAAATGGTATTTAATCGTCTCAATACCATCATGACAAACAAAATTTCTACAGTCTTTACACGAACATGAAATACGAGTTTCTCCTGTCATTGCTCGATGATCCTCAGCAAGTTTAATAAACTCAGACAACCCTTTGATTTATTCGAGGTTAGCACGTTTTATATCGTACATCCATTTCCTACGATCCTCTGAAATATACAAATTTATATTTTAATAAGATGCATACATGATGTAATAACAATTGAAACCTGTTCCAAGCCGTCAGTCCTAACACACTTTTTAAAAATTTAGTCTCATATGTGAACGCGTATTATAAGTCGAGTATTATTGAAGAAAAATCGGCAACATTTCCCCTTAACTCCTCAAGTATGAGCATAAAACGCAAACTCGTAGAAGTAAGAGAAATGATGTCAATTTTTCTCAAATAATACTCGACTCATAATACAATGAGATAAATATTTAAAAAGCAGTCCCCAAATGGGGACAATCCGAAACTAACATCTATTAGGTTAATTTCGAACGGGTATTAAACTAAACGGATATGAATTTAACTTATTTATACTAAATGCTTAAATGTTACCATAAAATATGTTGTTGATATGCAGTTAGAATAGAAATTTAGTTAAGTATCTTACTTCAACGAGTTAATATTAACTAGGTATCAACGTGACTCATAGAAATTCTTCAAAGAAGCCTATATAAACAAATCATCGAAATTAACAAACTAAGCTTAGAATAAACACAAATTTTCTCATACACGAATTTCGTGTTATAAAATATAAGAGATAAATAGTAAACATAGTTATAACATTAAGTACCTTTTAAATTGAGACAATATAGATATTAGAAATTGATGATTTTTTGAAACATTTATCATGTTTTTTATTTATTTTTTTAGTATTTATTGTGCTTTTTTAGTTCTTTTGATGAAAATATAAGAGAACTTTGCATATATTATCTGCTGATAGAGAACCATTAATCGGTTATTTTTTAAAAAACCGATCTATTTAAAAGAAGTCGTGATTATAGCTGGGTAGTGTTGGAGTATGTGGCGTGTAAATAGATTGGTTGATAGACAAGGACCGATCTAATTATATTTAAACTTAGTTAGAACGATTGTTATCTTAATAACCGATCTCTTTGTTAACTTTTCCCCTCTTTCGTGTTAGTTAGATAAGGTTTTAAGAAAACCACTATATTTAAAGTGATCTATTTAGGCTTTTGTGTAGCAGTAATTTGAGAACATGTACGGGCATCTTCACTTGTCAAGTTAGCTAGTTTGTATTCTAATAGCCAAGGAGTTAAGCTAGTATAGATAATTATTTTAGCTAGATATACAATCCAGATTATTTATCATAAACATCAATAATCCTTTAAATTTGGAGGTAAAAATTGCATCACGTACGAAACGTTTAATTTGTGTTATTTGAAATACATGAAAGTTATGAATAGTTTGTAGCATACTTGTCAGGATCCCGATCCTGATCTTAGGATCTTACGATTTTACGATACTGCAAAGCAAAAACGATCCGGATCCTACATAGGATCTTTGCAAGTTTAAGATCTTATAGGATCCCGATCTTGACCATACGATCTTACGATCTAATCCGATCCGATCTTACTTTTCTTGGATTACAAACTAAAAAACTACAAATTTATGGGTTTTTTGTTTGTAGAATTCAAAAAACAACACGTTAATCTTTTTAAACATTTTATAATCATAATTTAAGACAACATTTATATGAAACATTCATAGTATTTTGTGGTTATAATGTATTATAACTTGTAGATTTGTATAAAATTACATAAACTCTTAAGAAATAACATTAGAGTAGGATCTTAAGATCCCGATCCGATCTTACGATCACGATCTTACAAAGACGAAAACGATCCTGGGTAGGATCCCGATCTTGACAACCTTGGTTTGTAGCATTGATAGTAACTAAATGTAAAATGGCATCAATTGTTTCATGGCATTTCACTTGATCTTTAAACGTGTAGATAATAAATCCAAAGCTCTTTCTATCTGGTGATTTGAGCAACGAACGCATCCAATTCCTTTCGCATAACTCCACCTTTTTCAACCGATTGCCGAACCGCAACACCAAGTTCGACTGCCTTCTTTCTTA
Source organism: Chrysanthemum makinoi (assembly GCA_910596185.1). NCBI lineage: Eukaryota > Viridiplantae > Streptophyta > Magnoliopsida > Asterales > Asteraceae > Chrysanthemum > Chrysanthemum makinoi. The sequence continues at coordinate 120,408,299 of OU343223.1, read as the reverse complement.
CCCGACATCCTTCTTCTGAACCCATCAACCGCCTAACAACTTCAGCAACCTTCGATGATGTCACCTTTTCACCTCTATCAGCCCACTCCCTCGCGTATATCCCCGTTCCAAGTACCTGGGTTACCAACATAGCATTCCTCGGTTGATCCGAATGCATAGGCCATGCAGCTATTGGGACTCCCATACTAATCCCTTCCGTACACGAATTCCACCCACAATGACTCATAAACCCACCCGTTGATGAGTGACCTAATATCTCGAGTTGTGGGGCCCAACCCCTCACCACCAACCCAAAGCCAAGCCTCTCCACCCGCTCCTCGTACCCTTCTGGTAACTCGACTTTTCGTACATCGTCACTGTCAAAAATATCAGCTCGATCAGCTTCCCTCACTACCCATATAAACTTATGACCGCTTTCTTCCAATCCGATAGCAATCTCCTTTGCCTCATCATCTGGTAATGAAACTGTGGTACCAAATGACACGTAAATAACTGAATCCGGTTCTTGTTTATCTAACCAGCTTAGCAACTTATTTGCTTCAGAGCTCGTGTTCGTACGGTCGGATATGATAACAGGGTTAAATGGGCCAATAGCCCAATTGTTAGTCGTACCTGACGTGACATCTTCATGTTTGAGTAACTCTAAGTACTTCTCTTCAAACACTTTGCTCGTATCGTAAAGAGTTCCTGAACTAATCTTCTTAAACGAAGAGTCTTCAGACATGATTAACTCAAAAAACTCATTAGTAAAACACCCTTCCTGAGAAGGAATGTTCGCATACAATAATTCGGTCTCTTCATCTAGTTTTAACGTTCGGGTTTCCTCCCAATGAAACCAAAAAGCCGTAAAAGCCGAACAGCCTTGAAACATATAAGCCTCAGCATTAGGGACCGAAACGAAGTCTTGAACAATCGAGCTCATTAAATAATCATGAATGATCACAACTCGTTTTGCTGTTATTGAGAGGTTTTGTATTAGTTTTGTGAAGGGTTCGCGTAGATGCATTATGGCTTTAAAAGAGGGCATGAAGTGGTTAGGGAAGCGAATGCTGGCGTTCGGGTCAGGTGGAGGGTTAGGGAAAGATGGTATTTGATAATCGTGGAAGTGGATGTTGGAGACCATGAGTGGGTCCCACCCATGGACGCGAAGCTTGGCTTGGCGGGTGTGACTAGTAGCACACACGAAGTGTACGGGAAGGTTGTAGGCGGAGATAAGGCGAGAGAGGTGTAGGAGCTGGTTGAGATGGCCTTGTGCTATGAAAGGTACCATCACAACACATACCTCTGACTGATTTTGGTCCATTCTAATGTGCTTGTGTTACTTATTTTCTAGTATGATGATTTTGATGTGTCTTGGGATATGAATTTATAGATGATGAGTGATTGTATTTTGTGTGGGATTAATCGATTTTGTGTTGTCTATGAGACAATGACAAAGTGCGGCTAAAAGTTACTAAGAAGCATCAAACAGCCGTACTAATATCATTTAGGTTTTTTTGGTAAATGGTAAATTTATCATTTCCGTTTGGATGATAGATTAAATGAATAATATTACTAGGTTGAAATTAAAGATGTTTATAAGTGTTTAAGTGCTAAAATTGATAATTTAACTTTTCCGATGAATGAATTTATGAAGTTGCAATATTTTAGCCTTCTTTTAACCTTCTTTGTTACCATGTCAACTCATTTGTCGAACTTTATTTCGACTTGGTACTTATCTGATTAAGATGAATATAACTTAAATTCCATTCGGTAAGATCATGCTCTGATTAAGATGAATATAACTTAAATTCTATTTGGAAGAAGATTAAAGCTAAAGATAGGAAGTTCAATGTAAAAGAATGGGATATCGTGATCAGAAGCTTGTATAAGTGAATTAGGGTACGTACATACGGATTACATTAAAATTAGGGAATAGAAACATACTACCTCTGTCCCTAAATAAGTGTCCAGTTTGACTCTGGATCAACTTTGACCTTATCTATTTTCGCGAGTATTATATAATACTTGATGCAAAATATATGAATTGATTGGATTTTAAGTGTATTTTTCATTGGTATAGTTTTTCATCAAGTATTATATAACAAAAAAAAATAATATTTACGGTCAAAGTTGAACCAGTTTGACTCTGAAAAGTCAAACTGGACACTTATTTAGGGACGGAGGGAGTATTACATTAAGCTAATAACAATCTCACCTTTTATAATCGCTTCTAAGTAACAAGCTACTCGCCAAATTCTACTGCTAACATCTTCAATTCTAACTACTGTAACGGCTTACTTGCAACTCAGACAAAATGTTAAGATGCTCTATGACAGTTAATACAATAAAATTGTTGGAATTTTCACTTTCTGTTTTGTTTTTTGTTTTTTTTTGTTTTTTTGTTTTTGTTTTTGAGTTATAATTAGTTGAGTTATTCTGAATAACTTCTTTGTTATATTAGATCTTTTAGTGATTACATTAAGGGTATGTTTGGCAAAATTAGCTGTAAGCTGTATGCTGTAAGCTGTAAACTGTAAGTTGTAAGCTGTAAACTGCAAAGCTGTTAACATGAGCTACAAGCTGGATCTTTTTTTTAATAAAAGTGTTTGGTAAATTAGCTGTTAAATGTAATTATAAGATGTAAAATGACATAAAAGAACAAATCTATAATTGTAAACAGATGTTTGAAGGGTATATTAGTAATTTAAATTTTTAACAGCTTATGGACATTTAAAAAGCTTCATGAATCAGCTTTTCATTTTGGAGCTATTTGTTTGAAATAAAAGCTTGTAGGTAATGCATCCAAACGAAACTATTTAGTTTATAGGAGATTATTTTGTAACAAAAAGCTAATAGCTCCTCCAAAAAGTCTCTGCCAAACAGGCCCTAAACCTCTCGGAAAGGATGCTTTGGGAGAGGAAATCAAGCTCTCTTCCATTCTTTTGGATCCTTCAATTCATATAGGAAAAAGAAAGCAAATCCCATGTTTTTAAAGTGAATTAGTAATCTTATTCAAGCTTGTGCAAATTTATTGTAATCTTTTTTTAAATAATTAGCCTAGCCTCTTGTTAACTATAAAAGAAAACATCATATTATGTGTTTAAAACACACATATATATAATTGTATATACGTTTTCCATCATATATACCATATCATAGATGTGGCAATGCAGGCCATATACGGTTTTTCTTTTGTTATGGGCACATCTATCCTGAATCATTATCAGGTGCCAAAACTGCCTTCACATTTGGCCATGTGTGTTTTCTATTACGTTAAAACAAAAATACTAGTAAATACAATAAGAACAAATGAGAGAGCCTGAAAAAAACTACATAAATGATGCTTCATTTTTTTCCCTTATACATCTTTGTTTCTAACGAGAGGTTACACCCGTGCAACGAAGGAATGTAAAACAGTACTTTTTTGAACTTATCTGCTCTTGAGCTCTGTTTAAACGCAATCAACTGGTAGCCACTTAGCCGCTGCTCTAACCACGAACAGCTGGTCTGATGATTGCTTCATAACTTGTCAGTCTGCAATTGATTTGCTCTTCCATCACCGGTTCTTTAAATTTCTGCTTGTAACTACAAAAATCTCATCAAACGATTGACTGTATAAACAACAAATATACATAAGTAGCATAGAATTGGAGTGAACATGTGTAATGTTTTTTGATGTTCTGGTTCAACCACCCTTTTGATTATTTGGAGGTTCACGATCTTTGCCTCAAAAGACCACAAAAAGAGTTCAATTTCAATGATATTGAGTTCCGTACATTCACTTGGATATCCATTAGGGCTAAATAAGTTTTATTTATTTATTTATAAATTATTATTATTATTATTATTATTTTTTTTTTTTTTTTTTTTTTTTTAGTTGTTTAGTGACCCGTATAATGCTCTTTCCCTGAAGTTTCATTGTAATTTTGTATCTTTTATATTCCCTAGCTTCTTGCTATGATTGTCATTCAAAGAAAAAAAAAGATTGAACATGAATGATTACAACATCTATTTCATCACAAACTTGATCAACTTGTAATATTGTACAAGAATTCTAAGTAGAAAATGTTTTTGTTGAAGTTGGATTGTTGAACACAAATACTTTCATAAATAATAAAAGCAATGCACATCATCAAACGCAAATGACAATGGCATAGGATTAGATCATAAAAAAAATCCACAAATGAATAAAAAAAATCGTTATACATATTAGGTGACAATAAAACACAAAAATGGCATTATTAATGTAATGTACCAAAATGAAAGGGAAAGTATCATTTACTTACGGAATCTCAAATCTCTCTCGCTTCTTTAGCTTGTTCTTGTTCATCTATTCGAGACGGGGTAGGCAGCCCACATACATGAAAAGAATAATAAGAGGGGCTATCTTGCTTAAAATTTACTACAGGAAATTGAGAAGAGCTATAAGTAGGCCGTTTGTTATTGCTATAAGGGTTGCTCGCCATTATGCGGCTTGGCTTCGCTATTGCTTCTATGTAGTGTAGTGGTCTACCTAAAAAGTAGTACAACCTGCCATGCCTATTATCCAGTGCTAGAAGTTTCGCCAGAAGCAAGCAAGACAAGGTCGCCATGCTTCGTAGGCAATGCTCGAAGATTCCTTATTGTTCCTTTAGAGACCAAGAAACGAAGCAATTTTTACTTCCACGAGACCAATCAAGATAATGAGACTAAAACCTTCTCTTTGAGTTGTATTTCTTGTAAATCTAAGGCTAGTAGCAGTGGTCGGTCACCTTCGATCGGTCGACCTTGGTCCTCGTAGGTCGTGCCCAATGTGGGGCTTCGATCCCCATCGATCGTCGGTCCCCAAACTTTGCTACTTGGTCGAAGATCCGACAGATTAATTTAACACACACAAAATTAAAAATCCAACCGTTTGGAATAAAAAACAAAAAAAAAAAAAAATAAATAAACTTTGCCACTTTACAACCTTATAAATACCAACCTCAAACATACTTCTAAACACACAATTTCAAACACAATTCAAACAACAATTCTATCAACATCTTCAAACACATTCTCTCAACTATTAATATCTTAATAACACAAAATTATGGCTTGTCGTCTCCCCCATATCATCGAAGAAATGTAAGTGTATATTAAAAAAACAATGCGATAAAGACGATGCCGCTCGACAACATGCTATTGTCGACGTTATCAAGCAGTTTGATCTTGCAAAAGCAAAAAAACAACGTTTGAGAGAACGATACGCACAATGCAAAGACATTTCTGCGGAAAGACAAGTTGTGATTGACCAGTTTCTGAGCGATGAAGCCAAGAAAGACGACGACATTAGTGACACGTTGTGGGGATGTGTTTCAAAGATACAGGAACAAATCAGCAATAAAATCCGGTGGAGTTATGAAGAAAACAAAATTATTGGTTCTGTATCACCACAGATGAATCAACTTTTCCTAGGTGCAGTGCATCAACTTCATCTGATGCACCATGATTTATTGAGCAACAACTTTATCAACCTCAATTGACTCAAATTGGGCTAGGTTATGCAGACGATGCAGTTGATGAGCATAACTTGACTGCAAGCCAGCATTATGATTTTATGCTTGGCGAAGAGGCTTTAAGAGAATTTGAAGCAGAACAAGCAAGGCTTCAACAAGAGTGGGATGAGAAACTCAGGAAGCAAGAAGCAGAACGGCTGGCGTTCATTGAGGAATTTTTTGGGTATAGGTCTCCTTCGTATGATTCTGTATGCGGGGAGTATTCATATTAGGATATGTTTATGTATTTCGTATCATAGTGTATTTTAGTTCCTATGTTTTTTTTCGTATCGTAGTATATAATTTATGCAATATTTTTATTATTAATTAAGTTTAAATTTATTGTTTAAAAAATTTAAATTAAATAAATAAAAAAAAAAATTAACTTGGTCGTCACTGTGGCAACTTGATCGACATTAAATCGTCTGAGAGAGAAAGCTGATGTGGCATGGTCGTGTCTGATCACCACTGTGCCCAGCCTAAGATGTCCTCTCTTCATTAGATAGAGTGGTTTAATAACTCGTGTAACGTTTTATCGCTTCATACGTAATGTTTGTTTGCTAGCTCATAGCTAGTAGTTTAATACAAATGTCGTTCGAAAAAAATGTGAATCTCTCAGACTTGCGCTCAATATTTCTTGTGAAGAAAACTACTACAAACAATTTATCACAAGTGTGACCAATTTACAGTGGCTAACTTGATATTATTATTTACACCGTTATACATTATATTTTAACTTAACGATTATGACAAAGTAAAATGACAAAAATAAGTAATACGACAAAAATAAGTTGATATGGTAGCATCGGTATAAAACAATCGGTCATCTAGCAACACATAAAAAATGTCATAAAAAGTTTAAAAAAAGGTACCGTTAGAATAAAAAAGGTGTCGCAAAAGTATAAAAGATTGTTACTAAAAATTTTATGTGTTTTTACGACATTTAAAAAAGTGTAGGTAGAAGTCCAATAGATGAAAATTTATAATATGACAGAGAAATTGTGAGTACATATTTTTGTTTTTTTATGACACATTTTGTTTATAAATGATGTTATCAAAATCTCAAAATTTTAAGTTTTTACCAAACAATTTACAAAAGTGTCAAGGTTGATTAAAGGACATTTTTTTGTATCATAATAAACAGGGGCATTTATATAATCTGGCTATAAAGGAGAATATCTATTTATGTGGTTGAAATTTATTAAATTAATGCTTTTTAATTAAAGCATTTATGCATGATACATTAAACAATTTTATATGAAATTCCCCCTAATAAACAATAATTAATTTTTTGAATCCGTCACTTTTCTCTAATGTTGTGAAAATTAAATGCACAATTTTATTTTTTATTTTTATTTTTAACTAAGAAAATTAAATGCACAATAACGACCTTTGATAACTTACGCGTGATTATGATAGGATAAAATATGATATGAGGTAAAATAAACAAAATACACTACGCAACGATATGATAAAATATATTATGAGGTAAAAGAAGTACATTACGTAACGTTTCATGTTTTTTTTGGATACATCCAAGGATTGTTTGGAAATAAATCCAAATCACTTACTGCCTGGTTATTTGAGCAATGAAAGCATCTAATTCCTTGCGCATAATGCCACCTTCTTCAACCGATTGCCGAACCATGATACCAAGTTCGGCTGCCTTGTTTCTTACTCGACACCCTTCTTCCGACCCCATCAACCGTCTAACGACTTCTACAACCATCGCTGATGTAACCTTCTCGTCTCGTTGGGCCCACTCCCTCGCGTATATCCCCGTTCCAAGCACCTCGGTTATCAAAGTAGCATTCCTTGGTTGATCCGAATGCATGGGCCATGCAGCTATTGGTACTCCCATACTAATCCCCTCCGTACAAGAATTCCACCCACAATGGCTCATAAACCCACCAGTTGACGAATGTCCTAATATCTCGAGCTGTGGAGCCCAACCCCTCACCACCATCCCAACCCCATTCGTTTCCACTCGCTCCTCGTAACCTTCCGGTAGCTTGATGCTCCGAACATCTTCATCAACAAAAATGTCCCCTCGATCAGCTTCCCGAACCACCCATATAAACTTATGACCACTTTCTTCCAACCCGATAGCTATTTCTTTTGCCTCGTCATCGGTTAATGAAACTGTGGTACCAAATGCCACATATAAAACCGAACTTGGTTCTTGTTTGTCCAACCAGTTTAACAATATATTCGATTCAGGACTCATGTTCTTACGATCGGTTAAATGAACAGGATTAAATGGACCAATAGCCCAATTTTTCGTAGTACCCGATGTGACATCTTCATGTTTAAGTAACTCTAAGTACTTCTCTTCAAATACTTTGCTTGTGTCATAAAGAGTTCCCGAACTAATATTCTTAAACGAAGAGTCTTCTGAGTCGAGTAACTCAATAAACTCGTTGGTAAAACACCCTTCCATTGAAGGAACTTTCTCCCACATTAGTTTCATTTCATCGTCTAATACAAGTTTTTGAGTCTCCTCCCAATGAAACCAAAATGCCGAAAAAGCAGAACAGCCTTGAAACATATAACACTCGGCATTTGGGACCGAAACAAAGTCTTGAACAACAGAACTCATTAAATAATCATGAATGATCACAACTCGTTTTGTTGTCATTGATAGACTTTGTATTAGTTTAGCAACGGGTTCGCGAAGGTGCATATTGGATTTGAATGATGGCATGAGGTGGTTAGGAAAGCGAATGTTGGCGTTTGGGTTGGGTGGAGGGTTTGAAAAAGCGGGTATTGGGTAATCGTGGAAATGGATGTTGGAGTCCGCGAGTGGGTCCCACCCATAGACGCGAAGCTTGGCTTGGCGTGCGTGACTAGTGGCACACACGAAGTGTACCGGGAGGTTGTAGGCGGAGATAAGGCGTGAGAGGTGTAGGAGTTGGTTAAGATGGCCTTGTGCTAGGAAAGGCACCATCACAACGCATACTTCTGATTGATTTTGGTCCATTCTAACGTGGTTGTAGGCGGAGATAAGGAGATAAAAGTATGATGGTTTTTGAAGTGTTTTGTGCTACACAATAGATGTTGAATGATTGGATTGCGTTTACTGTACTTATTTTGTGATGTGATAAGACTATAATAAGAGACAACGACACAATCTGGCTATATATGAAGAAGCATCAAATTGCCCTACTAAAATAATTTTATCGGTTTGGACGATATACTCCATCTATTTGTAAAAAACCAAAATATGATTTTGTTAACAATCTAAAAAAAAAAGTGTTTCAAAGCAAAATCATGAAAAGTAAAACATTTTGCCATTCTAAAATGTTTGTTTCAACGTCCTAATATAAGTCATCAGGTACGTCAGGCACAACCCACGGATGAATCTGTGATGTTTTAGGTGAACCTCGTGATTATGTAGTTATCAATTCGATATTTAGATAGTTTATTCCATGAAAGCATATACTTAACTAAAGGGTGTTTCACACAGAAGGAGGCCATGGCCATAGACCTTAAACTAAAAAATTTAACGTACATGGGCTCTTACAAACATATAAGTGATACAAATATACTCCCTCATTCTCAAATTATAAGTCCATTTTGACTTTTTCAAAGTTTTTTTATTTTAACTTTGACCTTAAATATTTTTTTTCGTGTTATATAATATTTGATACAAAATATATAAATGGACTTGTGTTTTAAATGTATTTTTATTGGTATACTTTTCATCAAGTATTATATAACACTAAAAAAATTATTTAAGGTCAAAGTTGAAATAAAAAGATTTTGAAAAAGTCAAAATGGACTTATAATTTGAGACGGAGGGAGTACATGGTTCCAATTATACATCTGAAGTAGGTCACAAGATTATGTCCCAGAAAGATTATGTCGCTCTAAAGAATAGATTAAAGATGTGGAGTAAATATATACTGGATCGGAAGAGCATGTGCAATGTAAGAGAGAATGTTAAGAAATTGATCAACTTTTAGATAAAGGACAGGGGGCTAATTCGGATCTGGAAATAAGGATGAATCTCACCAAACAAATTTTGGACTTAGATAAAAAGGAGTCTAAATACTTAGCTCAAAAAGCTAAAATCAAATGGGCAATTGAAGGAGACGAAAACTCTAAATACTTTCATGGCATCATTAATAATAAAAGACGCCGACTTGCGATAAAAGGGATCTTAACTGATTGAGAATTGGTGGAAGAGCCGATTCGGGTTAAACGTGAATTCTATTGTCATTTTGCCAATCGGTTTGCACCACCTGATTGGTCTTGTCCCCAAACTGTTGAGGAATTCCCTCACCATTTATCCACTGAACAATCTGAAGGCCTAGAGATTCCGATCACGTTTCCTGAAGTTAAAAGAGCAGTGTTGGATTGTGGCTCGGACAAGGCACCGGGTCCGGACAAGTTCACTTTGAGTTCTTCAAGAAGTTCTGGCATTTACTTGGAAACGATGTTTTAAAACGCAGCTACTCAATTCTTCTCATCTAGTCACGCCATATCATATGCCAAGCTGATTTTCGTTGCTTCCTTAATTCTGAATTCTTCTCATCTAGTCAATCAATTCTTCAAGAAGTTTTGTTACTTCCTTAATTCCGAATGTGTTAGATGCCAAGCTGATTTTCGTCCAATCAGCCATATCAGATGCCAATATAAAATTATTCGCAAGATTTTAGAAAACTGGTTATCCTTGGTGATTGATGAGCTAGCGAGCAAGGAGCAATCAACCTTCATAAAAGGACGTCAATTCTTGACGGCCCGTTAATCATTAATGAGATGATATCTTGGTGTAAAAAACATAGATATCAAGCCATGATGTTGGAACTAATGATATAATTAGTTAGTTAATATAGTCTAAGTACCAAATAGTATTTAATATATTTATTATATGTAAAGTTCTATAACTTTAATATGGGATGGGTTATACAACCGGTTACAGGTTGTTACAACGTTTAGAATTTATGTGTCGATTACTTTTTAAGAAACGGTATACACCTCTTCAGTGGTGCCGCTTTAGTAAATTCTTTGAAGGAGATTCACAAGCAAATTCTTTAAAGGAGAATCAAGCAAAGGGAAGAGGAGGCCATGCAAGCAACACATGATGCTCAAGATTGATTTTGAAAAAGCTTATGATTCCGTTAGATGGGATTTCCTAAATGATATCTTGGCCCACTTTGGTTTTGGTGATAGATGGAAATCATGGATCAACAGTTGTTTATCATTATGTATGGGCTTGGTGTTGGTAAACAGATCTCCTACGGAAGAATTTTGTTTTCAACGAGGATTAAGGTAAGGAGATCCTCTAGCTCATTTTCTTTTTATTCTCATTACGAAAAGCATTCACATATCATTTACAAGAATTATAGAACGAGGCTATTTCTCTCCGATAAGTATTGGCGACGCCAACAAGGTATCTCTTTCCCATTTATTTTATGCGGACAATGTAATACTTATTAGTACATGGTCAAACTCTAATGTAGCTGCTATTAGTCGTTTATTACAATGTTTTTACTTGGCTTTCGGTATGAGTGTCAACTTTCTCAAATCCATATAGGTTGTAAACCTGCTACATTTTCGATCAGTTATCCTGGAATTAAAGTAGGTGATAATATGTCTATATCAATGCATGTAAAGAGGTGCTTTCTAAAGTTTCAAATAAACTATCTAGGTGGAAGGTAAAAATCTTTCAGTGGGAGGTCGTTTAACCCTATTTAAAGTTTATCAAGCCCCATAGGCTATTATAACATCTCTTGAATCAATTCGTAACAAATTCTTTATAGGAAAAGAGAATGATGAAAAGAAACTGACGTGGATTGCTTGGAAACGAGTATTAGCTAATAAACAATATGGATGATTAGAAGTAAATAGTATTTGTGCGTTGAACCATGCTCTCTTGTTCAAATGGATTTGGAGATTCGGGTGTGAAGTTGATGCTTTATGGGTCCATGTGGTTAAAGCCATTCATGGTGAACAAGGTTTGCTTCCTACATGCATTCGGAAGTCAGGGCCTAAACTATGTTGAGTCAAATTATCAATTCGATTACTGCTCTCAAGGAGAAAGGGGTTGATTTATTTATGTATTGTAACAAAAAGATAGGAAATGGGCGTAATACTCGGTTTTGAAATGATGCATGAACAGGAAATCAACCTCTCAAGTCAAAATTCCCAAGATTATTTGCTTTAGAGATGGAAAAAGATGTTTATGTGCCCAATACAACTGAGCAATAAATGGATTTGAGTTCGTTTCGTCGGCATTCTAGAGGGGGTGCTGAAGCAGAGCAATGGGAACTCATGCAACATCATCACTTCAACTTGTTTATCTCCAATGGACGATCATTGGGTTTGGTATTTGGACGGAATGGATATGTTTTCTGTGGCATCAACTCGTATCCAAATTGACAAAACATTATTAATCACGAATGGGGAAGCTACTAAATGGTGTAAACTAGCCCCTATCAAAGTAAACATTTTGGCATGGAGGCTCTCTTTTGATAAGCTCCCAACTCGTCTAAATATCTTGGCTCAAGGCTTAGATGTTCCACCGGTGATGTTGTGAACGATTGGAATCATCTGATAATTTATTCTTTTCTCTCTCGTCCGTGGCTCAGGTTTATGTTATGTTGGCTCATTGGTGGGACATTCCTATTCCACCTCAATCATCCTATCAGTATTTGTTGGGGTAGTTCCAAAATATAAAGACGAGGCAAAAGGAGTTTTGCAAGTTGTTTTCTACTCTTTATGGTGGCATGTGTGGGCTTATCAAAACGGCGAGACCTAGGCAAAATTTGTTTTTTGATAACCTTGTTATGAATGTTAGATAGGTTAGTTGGCTCAAACCCAATAGAGGTTTGAGTCCATTAGGTTTAGGGTTTGATTGCTTATTATCAAAGGTATGTATTTAATATAAATACACATGCTTTCTCATATGTAAGTGATTCAATTAATAAAACTATTTTGTTATTTTACATGATATCCGAGCTTTAGGTAAGATCCACCTATAAAATTTGCTATCCTCCGGTCATCGGTTACTCGCCGTTGATTTAGAGGGATCATAGTTATTTTCGCCTTATTTTTATTTTTTATTAGGATTTTATTTTTCATATTGAATGCATAAACCCTAAACTCTAGCCGTCGAAACACACAAAATATGTACGTTGAGCTTCCTTCAACCAACCATATTTTTTTCCTTCTTCATCAAATTGTTTTCGTTGTTGATGGCCATTGTCGTTTTTCGCAAATAGTTGGTCGCAAAATTATCGCTCCTACCTAAAGGCAAAGCAAACCATGACATAAAAAATAATGTCACGCAAATGAGGAAGTTACAAGCAATAAACAACTATGCCGCAAAATACAATTATGCTTTCGTTCAACCAATCAACAAAGAAGATGATAGAATAAAAGAAGAAGTGGCTTTCAACATATGTTCCAGTTTGTAGGTTCAATAGTTTCCTGTTCAAACTGCAGGGAAGTATTAGATAGGTTAATTGTCCCAAACCCAATAGTTGTTTGGGTCCATTAGGTTTAGGGTTTGCTTACTTATTATCAAAGCTATGTATTTAATATAAATACACATGCTTTCTTATATGTAAGTGATTCAATAATGAAACTATGAACTCGTTTAGTTGGGTCAATAGTAAAGGTAGATTGAAAAACTTAAATTGGATTGGTTGGCTTAAAAATCCAACTATTCTTATTTCTAGTATGTAATTTTGTTTTGTTGTTGCTTCTTGCTATCTTAATAAAATTTCGTCGTTAAAAAAATGAATCTCACGTCTTTTTTCAGTCTCAAAACTTGGAAAGAAATGTACAAACCATTTCCAGCAACCACAACTTTTCCATCTTCGACAAGCAAATCCCGATTGTCATATCCCACAAAAGGAATCGGCTTCCAATTCCATACCGTGCGGCATGCTCCATTCATCACCTACGGATCCGCTTAGCTGATTTTCCCTTTCGCCAGTCAATTGTCACTCTTCGCTGTCACTTACATCTCACCCTACACTTGTCAACCACCTTTTATTCTACCCTCACGCTCGTCGTATCTCAAGTGGTCATCTGCTGCCCCTGAATCCCCGATCTCCCAAGCAACCACATAGAGAGACAATTTTTTTAGAAAATGGAGAAAAATGTTATGAGTTGTTTATGGTCACTTTTTTTTCTTTTTTTTATTTTTTATTTTTTTTCTTTTCTTTTATAACACTTTAAAAACAACAAAAAAAATAATAAAAAAAAATGATTAGTTGGACCTTTTAGCTAAATTTTGGAATTAAAAAGTTAACCTCCTATGTGGATGGCAAAGAGGTTAAAAGCGTTATTTTTAGGTTTTTTTTTTTTTTTTTTTTTTTTGTGCAAAAGGTGAATTATATTATATACTCCAACTTTGTACAAAGAAATATAACATAACTGTTTTGGACATACCCAAAAACAGGCTTACATTCAACTATACTTTCTAGTTTAAACCAGAATAGCCATGAAAATCAAAGCTAAACTGAAACCAGAATCTGACTATACTCAAACTATCTACAATACAACAACTGAGATAAGACTGCAGATACAATCAGAACCTTCAAATATTCACCTTTTTATGCACACCAAGACCATCTAGCTACATTTCCAACACACTTTCCACCTACATCATTCAACCTGCCACCACAATGACATAGGCAGAGAAGTGATTGGCTTCACTAGGCATCCATAACCTCTCCACTTTAAGGGCTATACCAATTGTGCTACATTTCCATTTACTACAATCAGTGTTGTAAATATCGGTCTTGGCGGCCGATATATCAGTGATATATCGCTTATCGGCGGTCCACCGATACGATATTTCACTTATCGGTCAAATTTATCGGTTGGTCAATATCGGTCAAATATCGGTCAATATCGGTTATATCGGTCATATCGGTCAAATATCGGTTAAATATCGGTCAAATATCGGTCAAATATCGGTTATATCGGTCATATCGGTCAAATATCGGTTAAGAGTGGGAAATACATAACTAAATGCATATACAATGTAAAATTTGTAATATTTATATAAAATATATAATTAAAAATATTAAATATAACAATAAAACTAATAAATATTTATAAATATGTATATAAAATATATAAATACCTATAAAAAAAATTAATTTCTTTATAATTTAGGGTCTCCGTTATATCACTGATATATCGCCGCCAAGACCGATATGGCGCTTGGCGGTGGTCGACCGCCGAGGGACCGCCAAGCGATATTTACAACACTGGCTACAATGGCTTCACACAATTGGGAACACACACCCTACAGTGAGTACCAACCATTCCTCTTTGGCAGTGTATAGATAGGAGCAAGTAGGTTCATCTTTCACTCCTCACTATTCCTATCTCCATACACTGCCCACCAAAGCTACTTACCCTTCACACATTGGAAACCTACTTTATGATTTTTAGTAAACTATTCATCTAGAAAGCATGTTAATGGCAAGTTCCAATTACCTATCAAAGGCCTATCAGGACTGCCATTAAGGCTTAATAGATGCATAGCTTATAAAAACCAAATTACAAGGCCATCAACTGTAGTAGCTTTTAAGAATAGACTTCAAGATCATGAGAAAGATCTGAATCTATATGGTAAAACCATCAAATTTGCAGGCACACATGAAACATTCTGCATATACCATGGGAGATGATGAAAAGTAGCAAACATCTTAATACCATCAGCCCAAAAAACCAGCCACTGAAACAAGCCATCTGGACTATACCACCCTTAAACAACACTTATCAAAGCTCTCAATTTAAGACTTATTGCATACAATACCCCAATCCTTTTCCACAAGTCTAACAGCAGCACTATTTTTAACTTTGAGACTCATGAGCTTAAGTTTGACATTTTCAATAACACTTTTTGCCACATCAGCAGGCTCCTTCTTCTCATCCCTAAAAATTCTACAATTCCTCTCATACCAAATGTTGTATACACAAGCAGCAAAACATAATCTCAAAACCACACTACCAATATTATTACCCATATCACCATTGCCAAGGTCATGAACAGTATCATCCCATGTATTTTGATGACTATGAATTTTTGCCCTGCTCTTAACCTGATCCCATATACCCTTAGAGAACTTGCAATTAAAGAATAGATGATCCATGTCTTCAAAATCTTGCAAACACAGATAACACCTATTCACATTATGAATACCCCATTGTTGTAATCTATCTTGAGTAGTAAGTCTCCTTCTTATTGCTAACCAAAGAATAAATGCATTTTTGGGAATGCATTGAGAAAACCATACTAGCTTCCACCAATATACTTTAATGCCATTCTGTCTTAAGTCCTTGTACACATTGCTGACAGCAAACTCTTTTTCCATTCCATTATTATCCTTGTATACCACCCAATCATCTTTTCCATTATCAATCTTAAGTTCACTGATGCTAGTAACATTACTGAATTTATTATACCACTCAATTGGCCAAATCCATTTGTCATCACTAATCATATCATGAACACATAAGTCAGCAGCCAGCCTTGCATCATATAGGTCTCTATTAGTTATGATTTGACTTAAAGGACCAAGAGCACTCCAATTCTCAAACCACATAGAAGTATTACTTCCATTGCCAATTTTATACACAATACTCTCCCTAATTTTGTTCCTAACTTTCAAAATATTTTTCCAACCCCAACTATCATTGATATCAGGCTCAACATTCCAAAAATTCTTCCCTCTCAACTTCACAGTATGAATCCATCTCACCCACAAAGTATCTTTTTTGGTAGCAATGTTCCATACATGCTTAGATAAAAGAGCTTCATTCCAGGTATTGAGATTTTTGAGCCCCAAGCCTCCTTGATCTTTTGGCATACACACATTACTCCAAGCAACCTTACATTTCCCTTTAGAAGAGTTGCCTTGATTCCATAAGAAGTCTTTCAACAGCCTATTAATATCCTTAATCACTGACATTGGAAGCAAGAAGACTGAAGCCCAATACACATGAATTGATTCCAGAACAGCTGCCACAAGTTGAAGTCTACCAGCATAGGACAAGCTTTTGTTCTTCCAATTGGTCACTTTATTCTTGATTTTGTCCAAAAGACTCTTACAATCACTTATACCAAGCCTTTTAGAAATGAGAGGAACACCAAGATACTTGACTGGAAGTTTACCAATCATGAAAGGGAGAACATTAAGGATTGCTTGAACTTCATTTTCTGGCATGCTACCAAAAAAAGCAGTGCTTTTAGATAGGTTTGGCAGAAGACCAGAGCATGAACTAAATTCCTCAAGAGCTTCCTTAATAATCATGACTGAGGACACATCACCATGACACATAACAAGTAGATCATCAGCAAAGCACACATGAGTTAATTCCATTTCCTTACATCCAAAATGAAACTGGAACTCATTACTTCTGTTAACTCTTCTTTTCAGCATCAAAGTAAAAACCTCCATGATCAGGGTAAACAAGTAAGGAGAAATTGGATCACCTTGTCTTAGACCTCTAGCCCCTTTAAAGAAACCCACTCTCTCACCATTCACATTAATGGTAAAAGCAGTAGTGGTGACACATTGCATAATCCATTCAACCATTTTCTCATGAAATCCAAAATCCACCAAAATTCCTCTTAAAAAACTCCAATTAACTGTATCATATGCTTTTTGGATATCAATTTTGAAAGCAACCCTTCTTGGACCATTCTTCCTATTGTACCCTTTCATAATCTCCTGAGTAAGTAAGATGTTATCATGAATTTATCTTCCAGGAATAAAAGCACTTTGGTTACAGCTAACCAGCTTATTCAAAACAGGTTTAATCCTATTAGTAATGATCTTACTAATAAATTTATAGAGGACATTGCAGCATGCTATAGGCCTGAAATCAGTAACTTTGTTGGGGGTTTGAATTTTAGGAATTAAAGAAATTATAGTAGCATTAAGTTCACCTAGCAGCTTCCCATTTTCAAAGAACTCCTTAACAGCATTGCAAACATCAGATCCAACAATGTTCCAGGCTTTTTTAAAGAAAGCAGAAGAGAAACCATCAGGACCTGGAGCCTTTGAATCATCAATATCAAACATTGCTTTTTTAATTTCATCCTCAGAAATACTACCAATCATGTTTCTAGCTTCTTCCTCACTCAGCTTAGTAGAAAACAGATTATCAGGATCCAACTCTACAACCTGATGGGCTGTCCCCAAAAAATTAGAGAAATGCTTGACAAAATGTTGAGCAACTTGGTTTCCTTCATGACTCACACCTTGATTGTCACACACAACATGAACTTTGCTTTTGTTAGTTCTTCCTCTTAACACTTTGTGAAAAAAACTAGTATTCCTATCACCTTCACTCAACCATTTAATTTTAGCTTGTTGAAAAAGGAATTTCTCCTCATCAGCTTCAGCTTCTAAAAATTCCTCAAGTAAAGCAGCTTCCTCTACTCTCAATTGTTTGTCCATTGGATATTTATCAATCTTCATATGAATATCCTTTAATTGATCTCTGATTTTAGCCACCCTTTCATAGATACTACCATTCTCCCAGCTCAAGTTATTCAAAGGATGCTTCAACAATTTCAATTTCTTCACCACTTGATACATGTAATATCCATCAATCTTATTATCCCAAACACTTTTGACAGTATTAAGAAACTCCACCTTATTTGTAACAAAGTTGGCTAACCTGAAAGCCTTCTTTTTCTTTTTCACATTTGTGGGTACACACATAATAGCAGGGCTATGGTCTGATATGATGTATGGAAGAAAAATAGCATGGCATTGAGGGTACTTAGTGATAAACTCATTGTTAGCCATAATTCTATCCAGCTTTTTCAAAATACCAGTATGATCACCTTCTTTAGCTTTGTGAAGATTCTTTGTCCAGGTATAGTAGAGACCAGAACTGCATATATCAGCAACTTCAATCTGATTCTTGCATTCCTGGAAGTCAGTCATATCAGCAGTTATTCTTGAACCACCACATGTATGTTCATTTAGATTGAGTGTAACATTCATGTCTCCAGCAATACTCCATGGGAAACCATTCACAAAGGTACTATCTCTTTGTAAAGCTTGCCAAAGATCTTTCCTCTCTCCTCCTGAATTGGCAGCATAAACAAAAGTAAAATAGCTTTTGAAATTGCAAGATGGAGCAGTAATGATACAAAATACAGTTTGACTGGTTCTGTTCAAAATCTGAATTTGAACATCATCCCTATCCCATCCTAAAACAATTCTACACCCTTTAGAACAGAATTGCATATTAGAGACCCATTACCATCTATTAAACATACTATCACAAACTACATTCAACTTGTTATTCTTTAATCTAGTTTCCAAAATAGCACAAACTTTAAGATTTTCTTCCCTTATAAGATTTAGGACTTCCCTTTGCTTGTCAGAAGTTCCCATTCCTCTAATGTTCCAGATACCAATTTTGAACTCCATATCAGACATCAGTTAGCACCTTGCTACCTTTTCCATTCACCTCCACATTCTTCATCACATTAGCTATACCACTAGTGGTTTCAAAAACATCTTCTTCCACAACAATATTCTTATTCTTCTGTGTGTCATTCAATCTAATTTCCTCTTCTTTATCATGATAGTACTTAATCATGTCTTCAGTCCATTTGCTCCATTCTGATGCAGTGGGTTGCAACTTCTTATTAATGAATTCATTAACAACCTTTTTTCCTTGAGCCAAGTTGTTCTCATGTAATTCATCATCAGGAAGAGATTCAAGAGCTGAAAACTTGTTAGTTGTCCTCTTGATTGCTTCTAAGTCTTTTTCATTCACATTCCATTGCTTTTTATTCCCAATTCGACCACTCTGATCTTCCACATTCACCACATTATTAGTACCATGTTGCTTCTTTTTGTACTCTTGTTTCTTGAAACCAGTATTAGCATTCTTACCACCTTCCTTATTTTACCCTTGTCCCACATTATCATTCTTTTGAATAGCAGCATTTTTGTAAGAATTGGCTGGATATCTATGAACAAACCTTCTATCTTGATTACCCTGCATACTTTCCTTTTGATTATCCACACCTTCCTTTGTTTTAGCATTCCTTTCCTGTTCACTTGCTTTATTATTATCCACACTTTCCTTTGTTTTTGTATTCCATTCCTTCTCCAATTCATCAGTACTCTTGGGCCTAATAGTACATCTTATAAAATCATGACCAAACACTTTGCAATGTTCACATACAGGTGGCCTCCAATCATACACAAATTTCACATTTTTAGTTCCTTTTACATTATTCTCTTTACCTCTGTATTGAACTTCAATAGACTCCTTAAATTCCTTATCAGCTGACATCTCAACTAAAACTCTAGCATAACCAAGATTACCCATACCCTTATGACAAACAGTAGCAGTCATATTATCCATAAGAATAGGTATACCAACACTACTGGCTAAAGCAGTTATACCATCAACACTCTGAGCTTCCAATGGAACATTGACCAGCTTAACCCAAACAGGCAATCTTTTAGGCTCTATTTTTGTTAAGTTCATATCAGGGCTCCATTTTTGAACAAACAATGGTTTGTTGTTAACCATCCAAGGGCCTTTTGCAATAACACTTTCCATACCTTCTTTGTTCTTAAACTTGAATAAGTATTGACCATTATTATACACTATATCCCTTATACCAAACTTGCTCCACATTCTCCTAATATTGTACCTTAGATCATTAGGATTCATATTATAGCCAACAAACTGACCACATACAGTAAGATTCCACCTCTCACTTCCTTTCTGAACCAAAACTTCATCAAATACCACAACCTCACTACCTGACTCAGTTGTTACAGTTGGAATAAAACTGAGCTTGGTAGGGATTTCATCCTTGGTAACCATACTAGCATAAGAAATTGGGTCCTGATACTTCTCAACACTTTTGGTATTCATACCATACTTATCAGCATACAAATTACTCATATCCTTATACACATTCTCATCATCATTAACAATCTTACTACCAATTCCAACATTCATAGTACACTCCTCCTCCATTAAATCATTTTCACAAACACTTGTCAAACTCTCCAATGCAATAGTATTATTAACACAAATTCCATTATTATCACATCCATCCCCTTTATTTTGTACAGTATTATCAACATCAATCACCTTCCTAGTCTGATCCCCCATGTGCATACTATTTTCCCTCTCTAATTCACTGATTTTGTTTTCAACGTTTGTTTCCCTTTCAACATTAGCTTCACCTGTACTACTATTCACATTCACCTTCTTATTGACCTCACTTTCCATTTCAGTTTTCTTATGTCCCAAACTACTAACAACATGATCTTCAAATCTAGCCGGAACCCTAGGGGTCCGATTGGATGTTCTTTGCTTCTTTTTATTCGACATAACTACTAATATATAGAATCAAGGCACAATATAGAAACAAAACATATCGTACTAGGTTGAATACAAGACAAAATGAAAAGCAGAATATGGAAAGAGTTTTGCAGCCAAATTGTTAAATTTTGGGGGATTCTTCAAAACTTATCAAAAAACTAATTCAAACTAACCATTAGATGCGGAATGATAAGAGGAGTCTAATGGTGTTCTCAGAATTGAAATTCGTTAAGTATCTAGTGAGAATTAGAAGAAAAAATGGTGATTCTTGAAACACGTGAAAAGCGAGAAACGGTTATGAGAGAAAACTATTTTTGAGGGTTAATTTCAACTTTTTACCTAAATGTTTCTCATTGTTATTTTTAGTTTTTATATATACCAAGTTAGTTATGAAAACATTTGTAGCAAGTTGGCGTTCAATGTGACAGACCGCGGTTATAGTCTTACCTCTAAATCATTTAAACAACTTTGAAAATGAAGCCCGGTTCAGTTTTTTTTTTTTTTTTTTTTTTTTTTTTTTAACCACCACTTAGACTATTGCAAAAGTCATACTACTCGGTTTGTTTTTTACGCTTCACAGAACTAAAGATCTTTGTCCGAGAAAAGACTTTAAAATTTCTCCCAAATTTGCCGATATATTTTGTTGTGATTGCGATAGTTTTCTTAAGAGATGATCATTTAGGCTAGTCGCAATCGAGCCAAGGAAATCGGTTGGGCATGCAAAAATTTGAAGACCGACCGATGTGGAGATCGGTTGGATGGGATGTGGTGGGTGGTCGTGACATCGGTCGAAGGACCAAAAATTTGAAGATCGGTTTCTTGGACACTCGATGTTAAGTAGCAAACATGTGGGGTTCTTGGTCAAAATCACTTTTGCAAAGTTCAGTTATTGCTATTATAATGCATGAAGATTTCTAAAATCACTTTTGAAAGATTTCTAAAAAGAATCAATGCAAAAAAAAATAATAATAAAAAAAATAAATAAATAAAAAATAAAAAATCATCGGGTCGTCGACTGGGGCATCCGGGTTGTCCCAGGTCGTTGGAGAGAGAAAGCTGACGTGGCGCAGGTCGACCCAGGTTGTCTCAGGTCACGACTGGGACTAGCCTTAGGTGTCATTCGTTTTATTGGTCGTCTTTAGCATTTTGATCTTTTAGGCATTTGCTTTGAATTTGTTTTCTAATGGTGTCATAAAATGTTCTAGATCTTTTGTAGGGTTGTTTTTCATGACGGTCTTTGTAGGTGTTTTGGCTTTGTATCTCCTAGTCATTAGCTTCTAGTTTAGAATATATTATGTTCTTAAAACATTGATACTTTGATAGCCAACTGTGTTATAATTTATCAATAATTTCGCACCAATATTCCCATCTTTACGCTCTTCTTATAACTTTAAAAAACTTTTTATCGTGTAATTTGAGCAATGAACGCATCCAATTCCTTGCGCATAACGCCACCTTCTTCAGTTGATCGTCGTACCGCAATACCAAGTTCTTCAGCCTTCTTTCTTACTTGACACCCTTCTCTCGACGCCATCAAGCGTCTAACTTCTTCAACAACCATTGACCTGGTTACCTTCTCATCTCGACGAGCCCAATCCCTCGCATATATCCCCGTCCCAAGCACCTCGGTTACCAGAGTAGCATTCCTTGGTTGATCGGAATGCATAGGCCATGCAGCTATTGGTACCCCCATACTAATACTTTCCATACATGAATTCCACCCACAATGACTCATAAACCCACCGGTTGACACATGTCCTAGTATTTCTAGCTGTGGTGCCCAATCCCTCACCACGACCCCCACTCCACTCATTTCAACCCGCTTTTCGTACTCTTTTGGTAACCCGACTTTCTGAATATCTTCATTGTCAAAAATATCGGCTCGATCAGCTTCCCTCACTACCCATATGAACTTATGACCACTTTCCTCTAAACCGATCGCAATCTCTTTGGCCTCATCATCAGTAAATGAAACGGTGGTACCAAATGACACATAAATAACCGAATTTGGTTCTTGTTTATCTAGCCAGTTTAATAACTTGCTTGATCCTGAGCTAGTGTGCTCATGAACAGGTACTTTAACCGGATTAAATGGGCCTATAGCCCAATTTTTATTCGTACACAATGTGATATCTTCCTTTTTTAGCAAGTCTAAGTACTTTTCTTCAAACACTTTACTCGTATTGTATAGTGATCCTGAACTAAATCTCTTGAAGGATGAATCTTGTGACAAAAGAAACTCAATAAACTCATTAGAAAAACACCCTTCCATAGAAGGAACTTTCGCCCTAAGTAGTTCAGTTTCATCTTCCAACTTTAATGTTTGCGTTTCTCCCCAGTAGTACCAAAAAGAGGTAAAAGCTGAACAGCTTTCAAACGTATAAACCTCTGCATTAGGTACCAAAACAAAGTCCTGAACAACAGAACTCATTACATAATCATAAATGATAGCTACTCGTTTTGTTGTCATTGAGAGATTTTGTATTAGTTTAGCAAAGGGTTCACGAAGGTGCATTATGGCTTTGAATGATGGCATGAGGTGGTTAGGAAAGCGGATGTTGATTTTTGGGTCGGGTGAAGGGTTAGGGAATGATGGTATTGGAATATCGTGGAAATGAATGTTAGAGGCCGTGAGTGGGTCCCACCTGTGGACGCGAAGCTTGGCTTGGCGAGTATGGCTGGAGGCACAGATGAAGTGGACGGGGAGGTTGTAGGCAGAGATGAGGTGCGAAAGATGAAGGAGCTGGTTGAGATGGCCTTGTGCTATGAAAGGAACCATCACAACACATACTTCTGATTGATTTTGGTCCATTTTGGAAACCTTTTCTGGTATGATGATGAAGTGCTTTTTGTGGTATAAATAGATGTCAAGTAATAGGATTTTGTATGGAATGTATCGATTTTGTGTAGTCAATGAGGCTATGACACAAAATGGGGCAATAATTGATCATCAAAGTACTGCTGTACTCGTATTATGTGTCCAATGCATGCAACATATTTCTATATCTAATTTCAAATCTACACCAGGTTCCAAAATTGCCTCCGTTTTTGGCCTATCTCTGATAGTTAAACAAATATGCTATTGCAAAGAAAAAAATAGACAGAACTGCATCACAATCTTCACGTGATTATGGAAACCATCCTTGTTTTGTCAATAAGGGAATCCGACACACCAAATTAACGCTCAGTTCTTGAGTTGAAACGCTCAGTTCTCGAGTTGAAATGGAAGAAGAAAGTAAAGGAAATAGAAAGTTTTTTGTGTTCTTTAGTATTTTTTAAAGGAGGAAAGGGAAATGGAAAGGAAATAGAGAGGAAGATTTGTTAAGTAAATCTTCCTCCAACTTTTGGGAGGAAATGGAAAGAAAACGGAATCGTATGTTGTTTAAAGACTAATATACCCTTTTAAAAATATTTGACATTAATAATTAAAGGGCATATATGTAATTTGACCAAGTTATTTTCCTTTTCCTCTCACTCAAGAACATGATTATAATTACTTTCCTTTTTCTTTCCTTTATCTCAAGAACATAACAACTAACATTTACTTTCTTTTTCCTTTTCTTTTCTCTTTCCTATTCTTTTCCATTTCCTTTCTCTAAAAACTCGAGAACTGAGCGAAAGAGAAAGCGCGCATACACGTAGCAAGATCAGAATTAAATTGAAAGCCTTGTTTCAACACAGCATATCGTTAGGGATTCCCTGCACACAAATTCAATCATCTCACTTCAATGAACTTATTTTGAGCGACTTGAAACACATTCGAATACAAGAAAAACGATGCATTTTTTCCTTTTGACTTAAACGCAATATTATTTTGGTTTCCCCATATATAACAGAAAGCTACTCAAAGCAAACACTTCCCAAATTACTCGGTACTCTGTAGTATTTTAACTCATTAACTAAAAAAATGCAAGATAGGATGGATATCTTATGAAGTTACGTAATTATGGTCGAGACTTGGCTAGGATCTTATGCAAGATCATAATCTAGCAGAGATCGTACAAAAGGTTGGCATGTATTAGATGAGCAACATAGCAAATTGGAAATGAACACGAAAGCATTTCAGGTCCCATAGCATGCTCTTAAACCACCACTTTTGAAAGTTTATATGTAAAAAATAAGTGTTTCATCGTAAATTTTATCATTTTATTTACCTATGATGCCCTCATACGATATCATTTATATTCTCGCATCTCATTTTATCTTTATATTTACTCTCATTTTATCTCTTATACAAAATGTCTCAAAACACTCCGAGGAATAAAACCATAAAACAACGTCGACAACCAAACGACCAAACACCCAATTCAAATTTCTGTCTCGGCCACTCACCGCCAGTAAACTTTCGAGCCCCAACTTTTGTTTACGGAATACAACAACCACAATACTAAAACCCGCCATTCATACCTCCACAATAGCAACAAACTACGTATCAACCACAAATGTACAAACCGTAACAAACCATGTATCAACCACAAATGTTTCACGATCCTACATCACCACAAAAGTTTCACGATTCTTCATCACCACCTCCGAACCAATCTCAACCTATTTCTCCCATTCATCCATTCAATCTTAAGGATTTTGAACCTATGCCAAATTATGAACCACAATATTCTTCGTCTAACCCCGTTGATGATGACTCTCCCATCGAAGAAGTCTGCCCTAAAGAAGAAGTCGTCAGAAAAACGGCAACGAAAGACGTCTAAAAGAAGTTCGAACTACAGCAACAAATGTTCAACTTCCAACAACAAAACAACGACAAGAAGAAGAATTGTTCTATATGAGTTCCGTTGATCATTTGAATGGAAGCCACCTTGAAAAAATGTTGCATATGAAGAAGAAGATTGGGGAGAAATATAAATTAGATTATTATTTTTATGTTTTTAATTATTAATGAAAGCGTAGTTTAGTTTTTATTTAGGGCCCGTTTGGTTTGTAGATGGGCTTAGATTAGGATTTGGATTTGAATGTAAAGTTGTAGGTTGGGATTTGAATTTTAATTTGATTTACGAGAAAGAAAAAAATATTTAATACTATTAATTATTTTATATAATAATTTTGTAATAAAAAATATTATTATCAAAAATAGATATAGAGATAAATGAGAGTAGAGTTGTAAGTGTGGCTCACTAAAAACATTAATATTTAACAAACTCCACCCTTCCCTTCTACTTTTATAAAGCCCTTCAATTTGTCATTTGAAATCCAAATCCCAATGACAAATTTTCAACCAAACAAAGTTCTTCTTTTTCAAAATCCAAAACCTACAAAACCAAACCGGCCTTTAAATTTATTAAAATAATGAGTTTGGTGGTGATCACTACACCTGTTTAGTAGTGTGTTGAATGGTAATGTGACACTAACGTGAAAATGATGGGTTTGATAACCATTAGAACTACTTTTATTGATAATGATTTTTTTTTTTTTTTTAAATATATCTCCTTTACTTAAAGTAATTGGTAATTACCATTTCATGATTAATTAAAGATTTTAGTCGTGGTACTTTGATTTTTAACCCTTAAACCTTTTCTTCACAATAAATTTATCCAAAAAAATATTACTCCCTCCGTCTCAAAATTATTGTCAGGAGACAAAAATCACCAAGTTTAATAAAAGTGGGACCACAACAATTTTCAACCTCTCATATAGAATATTCTCCCACTAAATTCCCTATTTATTACTAAAAAGGGAAAGTGGCCAATCTTTTTGAGACATCATAAAAAGGAAATGTGGACTATTAATTTGAGACGGAAGGAGTATATTATTTTCCAGTACAAGATGTCATGTTAGACAAGTAGACAACTAAATTGAAACATTGCATTAGCAAATGGTGTGAGATACCCCAACACCCCATCATTTTATTCCCAAACACCTCATAGGCGTGGGGCCCTTCCGTACTTTCGTCTTTTTTTTTTTTTTAATTTTATTTGATTGTGTATAGTTTATTTTGTGTGGTATATTTAATTTGTGTAGTGTTTTTATATGTATAGTGTATTTATTTGTGTGGTATATTTAATTTGTGTAGTGTTTTTATATGTATATAGTGTATTTATTTATGTAGTGTTTTTATATGTAGAGTATTTATTTGTGTATTGTTTCCATTTAATTAAACAATAACAATAAAACATTAGACATTAAAACATTAAACAAGTACAACAACAAATGTTTTCAATATTACAACGAAATCTACTCCACATGAAGATTATTAATGTCATCTATAAGCTCATAGAGTATTCCACTCGGCTGACATGCGTGATCAACTGGATTTCTTGCCAATTCCAGTGATGCCTCTAACGTCTTTATTTTTGCCTGCAACAAATTGTTTTGAGCCAATAGCATGTTGATCGTTGTATCTTTAGTTTCGCATTTGAGCGCTGCGTTGAAGAAAGACTTGACCAAAGTACGTTTGTTGAAATATTTCCTTCCACATGAAGTATCGACACCCATAGTCTTTAGTCTCTGCTTTACATGATGAAACAATTATAAGAAATGTATTCTAAACAAATAAGTTATTGATATATTTACGTAAATAAGCAAACGTTTAATTATTTACCTTTGACAAAGGACATGCATAATACTTCACACCACAAGTTTTGGGCTTGTGGGATGTTCTTTCAATTATAAAACCACGTCGACAACGACACAAGAAATGATTTTCTTGTTGCATCCTGGCCAAAGAATTTGTATAATTATTTACAACATAAATCGGTAATATCATGGTTCACAAAATTAGAAGCTTCGAATACATAAATAACCAATCTTGTTATAGATTAATAGTTGATACATGGTTCACAAAATCACAATATAACTAGAAACTAAGATTAATCACGCCCGAGGCGTAGTCGCTCCAATGATCTGCCATCGTCACACACGAAACTCTAACTCTGAAATGCGTCTCCTCAATCCGGCAATCTCTTGCTCATTACTCGTCCAGCGAGACGGCTGTAACAAAAGATGAGGAAGAACCGGGACGGTGATTAAAATTGTCCTCATCTGCAGTGGAGATATAGATTCCTGGAGAGGGAGGCACATAAGATGGAGAAGAAGGCACATAATCGGACTCTCAACACGGCGGGTGTGTTGTTGACACAATGAATGTCCCTCCACGAATGTCATCCGATTCCGTAACAAAAGATGAGGAAGAACCGGGAGCAGAAATCGTAATAAAAGATGACGAGTCGTTTACTATAAATCAGTAATCGTCTATACATGTTTTGTCATTTACAATATAAATCAGTAATCGTCTATACATGTTTTGTCATTTACAATATAAATCAGTAATCGTCTATCACTACAAGAATTCTGTCGAATAGCCATGAAGAAAATTTATGGGTAAAAGGCCTAATTTCATGGGTAATTGGGTAATACCCACAGATTACTCACGACTCTCTATAGATGGGTAAAACCTCCGAGGCTATTTGTTTGCCCACGACATTTTTACACTGTGGGTAAGTTTACCCACGTCATTTTTGGTGGGTAATTGTTTTGCAGTCATGGGTAAATTGTTTGTGGGATTTTCTAATTCACCACTAAACACCCACATATATACTCGTGGGTATTCTATGGGTAACAATGCCCACAAAACTATTCATGTGTAAAAGTCAACTATCCCACAACAATACTTGAATAAAATTAACCACGTATATAGTCGTGTGTAAACCACGTGAGCAAATTTGCCCATGATAATCCGTGGGTAAAATTACCCACATATGACCGTGTGTAAATGTCACGGGCAAACATGACATATTTGCCATGAGTATTTTGTGGCTATATTCATAGCTAAATTACCCACTATTTTTATATTTAAAATGTGATTAATCCGTAGCATCTATCATAAAAACCACACTAAACACAAATATTCTAGTAAAAGTACACAATAATAAATAGATCATTCGTACATAAATATTAAGTTTCCTAATTAAAACAAACCATCATTCTAATGATGTCTCAAAACAAATAAAATAACCTAAAAGAGTAAATTACACCGTTGGTCCCCATACACTTCTCGATTCTCGTATTTAGTCTTAAGTTCTTTGAAATCCCACTTTTGATATCTTAATGTATCTTCCCAGGCATTACATACCAGAAGATCCATTAGTTAGCTCCACTACAGTTTTGGAATCTGAACCTTGTTTTTCATCACTAGTACCAGCACCCTGTGCAACCCATTTGCAGCGTATCTGCCTACTGCCAAGCCACTTCCCTGAAAATGAGTTATGGATAAATGATAATAAGCACAACATGAAATAAGAATATTAGATCAAACGCCCTGCCATTTTGTGAATAAGAATGCTAGAATCATACATCCTAAAAATTGAAATCATGTATATTTAGATAATAAAAGAGCACGAATTTGACAGCCATCCTAAAAGGGTATCAAGGTCAGAAATCAAAAGGGAGTCTACTACTTCCATAGTGATATAAAAATTCAAAAAAGCATTATAAAAAAGTTAGACCTGTTGGTCCCGAAAAGAAACAAAACCAAAACCTCATGAACGCCCTGTTTTTTGACCCCACATAACTCTCGCATCACTAGAAATGAGCAACAAAAAAAGAAAAGTATCAATATGCGATAAAACGATAGAGAAAAACTAGTGTGTGACAGTTTTATTAGGTGGGTGTGCGGGTTACTTATGAACAACTAACATAGGCAGAGAAGCATGCAAACAACATAGCATCTGTAACCTCAGGGCTAAGGTCACCAATGAATATGTTGTAATGACCTATAAACATATATAGCGACTATATAAGATCATATTACACTTGGATAATAATAATACGCAACAATCAATGTGTAGCCTGCACATACAAAAGAACACGACATAAACAAACCTGAGGTATCCTCCATCTGCCCGCTGGCATATGCCCAATTAACTTTAATAGGTTGTCCAAACCTGTGAATTAAAAACAGGAGGAGTTAAATTGTCAAGTAAGATAGAAGGAAGTGCATACCTTAATAAAAAACACTTACAAATGCCTTCCATTTAGAGACAATATAGCAAGTGCCGATGATCTGTGATCGAAGTAGTGAATGAATCCATAAGATGACTGCGAGAAAAAAAAAGTTCCTTGTAAATTCTCGCTTAATCACAAGTTGAAATAAACATTTCTCTATATATCCCAATCCCGTCTTAGATAATTCATGTTCTTCACGTTAACGAACAATTAAGGTTTGCTGTGGAGAAAGAGTTGCCTTATCTTTTCTTGTGAATTTGCATCCTTCAACCGGACCAGTACTTGCAAAAACCTCTTGAAGAAGCAGTTCAGTCACTTGCCTATGAATGTTACCCACATACCTGCGTTTTTTCAAAATATTAGAAATATACAAGTTGTAAAACACAGGGACAGATTTAGCTAAATGTACAGCAAATGCTTCATGTGTATATACTAGAAATTAATTTCAAAATTCATGGACACTAGACTCATGGTAAGCAAATATCAAAGGTATATGAGTTCAAACAATATTAATTAACATGCTTACAAGATTTTTTGCATGCTCGTGAATGAGATTGACCCTTCGGTACAAGTTGCGGAACCTTTACCCGTTGGACCATTTTGTGTATTTTTTTTCTTGGGTCTCCTAATACTTTCGGTGTTCCCCAATAAGATGTGAAATTCCTCCACGCGTTATTACTCATGAATAAAGTTTTCACATTTTTATCTCTTATGTCTCTCAAGAAATCAGAATAGTGTGAGGACGCTTTTGAATCCCATGATTTCCTTACGTTTGTGTCAATTTCAAGATCCCATACAAAATGTTTCTAGTTTAAAGGCAAATTATTAGTATTTATTAATGACGAAAAAAGGCATATCAAAGGATTAGAATCTAATCAATACCTTGAAATCTTCAAAGTAAAAGTTTTTTTGTAGATTGAGACACTTTTGTCCACGTGTACCCTGCGCCTCATCAATTCTTTCTTTAAATATCTTGGTAATCTATTGCGAACACTCACTAGAATTGTGAAATTTGTAGTAATGATGAAAAAAATGAAGTCTCACTATGAAGCTGTTGTCATACTCAAAATTATAATAAGTAGTACTTACAATACTTTCGAAACACGAACTGGTTTTCTTCCTTCCGGGAGTGCTGGATTATGTAAGTTATCAGTCACATTCTTAGGGGAGCTTTCATTGGTATCGCCCGTTGAGAGTTGAATCATTGTGGATATCATTTGATTGTCCTTCACTAGCATGAGACCTACTACCCCCTGCTCCAAGCCATTGCCTTCGTCTAGCCATATCTACATAGAAAAATAAGTAACACTGTTTTATATACTTGGTATAAATGTGAAATATTTACGAAATTTTCAAAGAGAGACAGCAAGATAATAACCATGGTTCAAACTGCAATGGTTCATTCAAACTACATCACCTCCATATAGAGTTGGCATTTTCTAGTCCTCTAAAGACTTGTAAAAAGCAATAGTCAACTTTATTTATTAGTGCCTACACAAACATAACTTTGCTTGTCTATAGGATAATGAACCTAAAACGTCAGGAGCTTAACACAACCAAATGTAGCACAAGACATTTATACTTTAAAGTGAAGAACAAAATGTAGCTTGGGCAAAAAATTGTATCCAATTTTTTATTGAATATTTTTAAGTAACAAAAGATAAAAGGTCCTTTTTTCTCTTATTTTCCCAATTCCCACTTATGTTAGGGTTTACAAATCAAAACAGTATGTTCAAGTGCTCAACACCAGTAGGTTCAAAAATGAAATTAGTGGCAAACACAATCTAATTTGTGGGTTCATTGTACTCATGACTGTTAAGGCTAATTCATAGTGACTGTTAAGGCTAATTCATAGAACCCTAGGTTTTACATGAAAGTGTAAAGTAAAAATAAATCTAATTAACTCTAATCATGCAATGAAAATCAATGAATCAAGCACCCTAATATTAAATTAAAATGTAAAGTTAAACTAATTACCACAAATTATGATCTAAAATAGTGAATGGTGTATGAACAAACCTTCTCCTACTGCTTTCTAAAAGTGTATCATATCTCATAAACCGCAACATCAATATTTTGTGCAAGGAGTCACTACTGCTCCACGATCCCCACATATCTAGGGCCGCCAAATAATATCACAAAGGCCACCAAGTATTTTCATCTATGGTCAATAACTGTAAGATGCTGAAGTACGTGTTAAAATATGATGAAAAGTAACCATATAGTTTTGTTACTCTTTTTGTTCTTCTTCATTATTATTATTTTTCTTATTACTATATTAACTCAAAGTTATAAACAGTGGCATGCCAGCATAACCAAGTCTCGCGCTTAATGTTTTGAACTTTGGTCGACCCGCCGGTTCAACCGGCCGGATCGGTGCCCGGTCACAAAAACGGGTCAAAAAACACAGGTTTCTAAAATCGGGTTAACTAGTTAGACTCGCTGGGTTTTGAGTGACCCGGATCAACCCGGGTCTTGAAACCCGGCCGGGTTTGATTTTTTTCAAATTTTTTTATAAAAATCAGGTTGACTCGGTCGGAAAAAAAAATATATAATATTAAATGGAAAACCGGGTTGACCCGACGGTCGAACCGGTGCTCGGTGACTCGACCGGGTCGATTAAAAACCCGGTTTTTAAAATATTGCTCACGCTTTAAAAGCTATAGCATTTTAAATGTGTGATTTAAATAGGCACAAATATGAAAATATTTATAGATTTATATATTCTGTCATATTTAATATATATCGAGTTTATAAAAACTGTTATACATAAAGACATAAGTCAAGAAACTATCTTTACGTGTAATTTCTTCATTTCCTTTAAAAAAAATCTTCATCGAAGTTGAATTCAAAAAAGCCATCGCTCCTTTTCACGCTTAATCTCATGTCACGCCTAAAGCTGACGTTTTGGTTTATTTCGTAACGTGAAAGTCATGCCTCGCGTTTTAGCAGCGACTTAGCGCCGCCATGACGTGCTTTTTAGAACACTTATTATTCTTTTTATTATTATTATTATTATTATTATTATTATTATTATTATTATTATTATTATTAAATTAGTATAATCACAACTTTTTAAAAAACTCAAACAACTTTACAAAAATTTAGTGAGAAGCCTAGATTTCATTCAGGCTCTTACTCTTTTACATATAACAAAACTGATTTTATTAAAAATGTGGACAAAAGCTCGTGCCGTAATATCTTGAGTTATCGAAAACTTTCGTATTCGCTTCAGCAAGACAACCGCATCCTTCCCTAAAAATTCAAAAAACTGAATAATGTTATTTTATTAATAATACCATAGTTTTTGACTTTTTAGCAGACTAATTCACAAGGTTTGAACATCGCGTCACACGACTCAAACCAGGTAAAGCTCTCCCTTTTGGTAGGAGTTAGCATGGGGCGGTTGGGCTGTTTTTGGTTAAACCAAACCCCGAACAAAAAATTTTGGTTTTTGAAAATTGCAAACCATTTGGAGTCGGTTTTTTGGATTTCATTTTTTGGATTTTTCACTAAATCATTTCGGTTTTAGTTTTTTAACCTTTTGATACACCGACAAATACACTAGTTATATTTCGTCATTTTTCATCTTGATTTCAATCAATAAAAACAAAAAAAAATACGAAGCATCCCATTAAAAATAAAAGTATGTTTCCAAACAACATTATTCAAACGAGATTAATGGTTGGATAATATCTAACAATCCGAGACTATCAAATAAAGAACGAAACAACAATATTAAAATCATATAAATATGAAATTCAAGTCTTAGCATTTTAAACAATTTTTGCATAAGTCCAAGAGATGTATCGCATATTTCATAGAAATAATCAAGTAAATAAGATTATTTTAAATCGTCTGAAAATAGATAAAGGTGGGGTGGACCCTCTTTTGGTTCGGTTTTTATATGCATCCAAAAACCGCCCTAAACATTCGGTTTTTCTAGAAACCACAATCGTCCCTGTGTTTTCATTTTTTTCGGTTTTTGGTGCGGTATATGATTATATATTTACCCATAAATTACACACAAAAATACCATAACAAAATATCAATGTAAACAACATCGTGGGTATATTAATGGGTATATTTGTACCATGAGTTGACTACAAATGATTATTCGCAGCAAAATCCCATACAAGTTATAAGATGGGTAAAGTTATGGGTATTTTTTTCACCCTCAAAACACCCACGTACACTCACCCACCAATTAAAAGGATTTCGCATTTCGTGGGTAAATAAATTTTACCCACTAAATTACCCATATATGTACCCATGATAACTCACGATGTGGGTAATCTGCGGGGAATAATTTGGCGCCAATTATTTACCCACATATTTCACACCAAATATATTTTTGTGGCTATTTATGTGGGTACATTCGTGGGGAATTTGAGGGAAAATATGATGGACTTATTAAGTCACTGATTGTGGGTAATGGGTGGGTATTAGGTGGGTAAATGCCCTCAAAAGGTTGCATGTGGGTAATTTTCATGGGTATTCCATCAGATTCTTGTAGTGTATACATGTTTTGTCATTTACACAAAGAATAAATAATCGTTTTCTACGTCCTTCTAAACATGTTCTGTCGTTGAGTAAACATATGTGCCCATCCCCTGGCCACGTCATTTCTGAACCATCTCCATTGTGGGTGATTATACGGGAGTGGTGAGTTTTCATCAAGAAACGCAAGTGAAGTGAGCACCTGTTCTTCCCAGCACGAAGAAGCACAACGGGGACAATATTTGTCTTTGTATTTGGACCACTTCTCAGCGGAAGACACATAATAGATTGTTCATTGGCTATACATACAATAGGACGGTTAAGAGCTGTAGCAATAGCCACGCCCGTTTCTGGCATAGTCATCCAGTAACGTTGGGGTGCTAGACCTTCAAACCAATTCATCGAGTTACGAATATTTGTAAAATTATCGTCCCACATTTGCCTGTAAACTTCCTCGTGAGTGTCTATCTCTTCCTTGGCAATAACTCGAATCATGGGCCACATTTGTTCCTGATGACCAAGACCTACGGCAAGAGCTCGATAGCCACAATTTCCATCACCTGCCACGTTAAAGATCCCTAGGATCCAGCGTCGGAAAAGAGGTGGAATTCGAGCCATAAAATATTCGCTATTGACATCTGGAACGTACAAGTGTTGTCTTAAGTCGCCCTCGCTATTGACATCTGGAACGTTCAAGTCTGGGACGTTAGAAGGCTCTCCCACATATGAATTGTGTCTCGCAGGTTCTTCATTTAAGTCTGAGACTTTTTTAGGTTTTGTGTAGCTTCTGCGGTGCCCTGTGGGGGGATCTTCGTTCAAATCCGGGATATTATTTTTAGCCTTGGATTTGTTGTCGTTTGCGCTCGGACGTCCACGATTATCGTCTTTAACAGCAGGTTGTTGGGTTGACACAGATTCAGGAGCTTATATACCTCTGAGCCTGTTTAACATATTTTTTTTTTTGACAAACGACGATGCTTTGGTAAAAACACTTTGGAATTTTTGTACGTCATCTTGACAAGAAAAATATTCAGGCTCTTCAGGCCCTTGAGGCTCTTCAGGATATTCAAGCTCATCACGCTCTTGAGTATTTCGGACAACGAGCCAGGGAACGCTTAGGGTTCTCCAAAAATTATCAACAAAGCCAAGCGGAATAGTCAATCCTGTATTCGAAAAAAAGAACTAGTTAAAATTATCGGTATTGACGGGGAGAATAACTTGATAGGCATAAATTTGAAATACATACCGTTTGCTTGAAGGTAATACAGTTCGTAATAGCATGGTAAACCATAAACTAACCGCAACTGATGATCACATTGATGTGGGTCGACATCCCGCTTACTTTCTCGAGTAAATGTAGTAAAGCATCTCTTGAAACATTATAGCGCATTCGCAAAATAGTGTGCCCACGCATGCGCTTCTTGATTTTGCTTGTATTCAAAGTGGCTCGTATCGCAGCTTTCTTGCATGCCTATAATCTTGCCAACCCGAACACAACAACGTGTCTAAGCTGGACTGTGTGGAGCTCAAGTATAACTTCAACAGCGCGTGTTGACTCTCAACCCTACATGTTGTTGTGCCGACGGCTGCGATATTGATCGGTAATGTACGACACGAACATGTTGTCGTAATGTCGCAGCCAGTTATGGAAATACCGCAAAACATCTGAGAAAACAAAGAATTAATAAAGTGAGAAAACAATTCGAGTAGTTATTTATTAAATAATAATAAAAAAATGTATTAATGCGTAAGTACCCTTTTTTGGACTAATAAATCTTGTAGGTGCTGGTAATATTGCGTGAACACATCTTCGGTCGGAGTTGTAATCATCAAATCCCATGTCCATCTAACGGACTCGTAATCCTTTACCGTATCGAATTTGTTTCTGCAATACTTGAGCACATTTTGATTGATATGCCATCGACAGAGTAATCTGTTAGCGTTTGGGAATTCTTCTGCGCATGCCCCAAGCAACGCTAAATCTCTGTCGGTGACGATAACCCGCAGGTAATATTGTTCTTGTATCACCAACTTAATACGTTCCAACACCCATTTGAAATTTCGCTTTTTTTCCTTGTCCAAAAAGCTAAACGCCATTGAGAATGTTTTGTTTGTTGAAGTAACTCCAACAATCAGTAAACAATGGCGGTTTAAACAACGTGGTGTTGTATGTGGAGTCCATCAGCATGATTTCCGGGAATGTTGTCCACAGGGCATATGACGCCGGGTGAACAAAAAATATTTCCTCGAGCTCATCAGTGTGCTCATTTACCCTTTCGTAATAAGTATAACCTTTACGCCTCAAATGTACTAAAAGCTGTTGTATCAGAGTCAAATCACCACGACTCGCACGACGTATCTTGTTTTGTGCATTATATACCGTTCTAATGCCAGACACGTTATTCGGACTGCTCTCTTTTAGTGAAGAAAGTATAATTCGTGGTGCTACTTGATGTTCTGTCAACTGCTTCACCAAAACTAACTCACTTTCTTTTAATCGCATGGCCTGTGAAAAACCATGGAACAAGTCTACAAAGTTATGATTATGCCTCGGACACTTGACCTTCAAGATCCAACCACTAGTTTTAATGTTAGTTCTACCAGTTCGACCTTTTATAAATTTCGCTAGTAATCTGAATGGGCAATTAATTTTATCGGTACTAGTCTGCCGTTCAAGTTCATCTTCTAAACCTTCACGTGCAGACGTCCCATGTCTAGAACAAAAAAAATCGATAGAGTACTTATAACCCCTATCTGTTTTAGTTCTTCCTTTAACAATTAAAACCAATCGATTCAAAGCAGTAGATTGCACCCAATCGCTTAAAGCAACTTCATTACCGAACACCTAAAAAATAAAAAACACAACAACTTTTATAAAAAAACTTTTTAAAACTTTG
Source organism: Chrysanthemum makinoi (assembly GCA_910596185.1). Taxonomy (NCBI): domain Eukaryota; kingdom Viridiplantae; phylum Streptophyta; class Magnoliopsida; order Asterales; family Asteraceae; genus Chrysanthemum; species Chrysanthemum makinoi. Next base: position 120,371,098 of record OU343223.1, on the reverse strand, counting down.
ATAAAAAATACAACCTTGTACAAATTTTTTTTACAAACTTTTATAAATACTTTTATAAATACAAATTTTTTACAAACTTTTATAAATACTTTTTATTAACTTTTTTTATAAATACATTTTTTTTACAAACTTTATACATACTTTTTATTAACTTTTTTTTATAAATACATGTTTTTATAAATATTTTTATAAATACTTTTATTAACTTTTTTTATAAATACATTTTCTTATAAATACTTTTAAAAAAACGTTTTATTTACTTTTTTTTATAAATACTTAAAAAAAACGTTTTATTATAAATACTTTTAAAAAAAACGTTTTCTTATAAATACATTTAAAAAAACGTGTGTGTGTTTTATGGTGATACGTGTGTGGTTCTCGTTGTGTTTAGGCGTTCTCTTGTGAGACTGTGTTTACGCGTTTTCTTCTCTCTCTCTTGATAACTTGTCTCATCTGGTTTTCTTTGGTACTCTCTCTCCCTGTATCTCACCTTACTCTCTCTCTAAAAATTTTAGATCTAAAAAGATTTTAGATCTAAAATCTGATCATCTGGTGGTGTTTGTGGTATCTTGTTATTTGGTGATGATGTGTATCTCTGTCATGTATCTTTTTCGTTAAGTTTTTAGATCTAAAATATTTTAGATCTTGAAATATTTTCGATGATGAAAAAAATTGAAGGTTGGTTTTTAAAAAACTGGTTTTCTTTGATAATATAAAAAAAGTTTAGATCTTGAAATTGTGGTGATGTTGTGGTGATATACAGACTGTTTCTTGTTGTATACGATTGATCATATACAAGTGACATGGCTTTGGTGATCTGTTTTGTGGTATCTTTTTTAAGCAAGTTTTAGATCTAAAAATATTTTAGATCTTGAAATATTTTCAGATGATGAAAAAAAATTGAAGGTTGGTTTTAAAAAAAACTGGTCCTTTTCTTTATAATATAAAAAAGTTTAGATCTTTAAATGGTGGTGATGCTGTGGTGCATACTTTTGTCAAAGGTATCTTTTTTCAGTTAAGTTTTTAGATCTAAAAATATTTTAGATCTTGAAATATTTTTAGATCTAAAAAAAATTTGAAGGTTGGTTTTAAAACTGGTTTTCTTTGATAAAAAGATTAGATCTTTAGATGGTGGTGATGATGTGGTTATCTGTCATGGTATCTTTTTTCTGGTTAAGTTTTTAGATCTAAAAATATTTTAGATCTTGAAATATTTTTAGATCTAAAAAAAAATTGAAGGTTGGTTTTAAAAAAAATGGTTTTTTTATAATATAAAAAAGTTTAGATCTTTAAATGGTGGTGATCTTTGTGGTGTATCCGCTTTGTTTGTGGTATCTTTTTCGGTTAAGTTTTTAGATCTAAAAATATTTTAGATCTTGAAATATTTTTAGATCAAAAAAAAAATTGAAGGTTGGTTTTTAAAAAAACTGGTTTTCTTTGATAAAGATTAGATCATTTGGTGATCTTTGTGGTGTATGCGTCGTAATTTTTTTTAGGTTAAGTTTTGAATCAAAAAGTTTAGATCTTTAAATGGTGGGAATCTTTGTGGTGTATCATTTTAGATTTGTACCTCGATTGTTATGTTTGTGGTTGATTATTTCTGGGTTGGTTGATCATTTCTGGGTTGGTTTGATTATTTGTGGGTTGGTGCTTACTAGACTTTGTTATGTTTTCTGAGGTTTAGGTACGCCTCATAGCATGACCTTGGAGATACTTTCCAACACCCGTGAATTGATTCCCAACACCTCATATTATTCATTCTTGGGTGGTAAAGTGATCTTTTTAGGCTCACATTGCAACTTTAATGATAAAACTTTGTGTTTTGGACTAAAAACGTTTAATTCTTGATGGTAAAGAGACCATTTTAGGTCACTTTGCAAACTAATAAATAAAAAGCTGATAAATGATTTTTATAAAACTTAAGAGTTTTGGCAGCAAAACTTTAATTTCTGTGCCGCATGTGAGCTAAAAAGCTAATAATCCGGGCCTATCGATAAGTAACCTCTTGTGTGTCAAATGGTGAACTAGGCATGGTGAATTTTGGACTTGTTTACATTAGTTTCTTTGTGTGGCCAGATTACTTGCACATGCGGTTGTTGCTTGTAGTCTGTTTTAGTTCTTCTTTGTAGTTTGTTGGAATATTGCACATTGTTTTATTATGGTTTTAGTGGTCGCAGGTAATATTGTTTCTTATAAGGAGAATCATGCTTGTTTCTCTTGTGAACCTTTTGCTTGAAGAGGAATCGTACCCTCTTGTGCATTTGCTTTTGGTGCTATTGCTTTTGCACAATGAAAGCGATGTTTGTGCTTGGTTTGTGACTTGATTATTTTTTGGGTTGGTGATTATTTGAGACAGTTTGCTCTATCACGAGTTTTGACATATAGGGTAAAATTATTTGCTGGTACAGGCTATTTGTTGTGAACAATGCGGTTTTAACATGTAGTGCGGTTTTGAGACATGGGTGACTTGTGCGGTTTGGCTAGGCATTTGTTGTGAACTTGTGAACTTACAATGGGTTTGAGACACATTTGTGACTTTGTGAGACACATTGTGAGACACATTTGCAAGTGAAGATGATGATACTTAGAAATGAATGGGCCGAAGTGAGTTTTTATCTCCAACTGCGGTAGCGAAAACGAGCCTTCAAAAAATTGGCTGATGATAATTTTGGCCTTAAAATGTTTTCGATCGATGATAATAATCGAATGAGCGGTAAAGTTGAGATAAAAATACCGACACCGGCCTTCGAGCACTGGCGCCGAAATTTTTCGTAAGTTTTTTTAAAGTTATAAAACAAAAAAAAAAAAAACTTGTAAAAAACTAAAAAGTTAATAAAAACTTGTAAAACTAGACTTAAAAAAACTTGTAAAAAACTTGTAAAACAAAAAATAAAAACTTGTAAAAACTTATACAAAACTAAAAATTTGTATTACTTTTATTTTGGCATGAAAATGAAGAAAAACATTCACTCCGATGATTAATCCTTGCATGGCTGCGATGATTAAGCCAAAGCCATGGCCTTTATGGGGTCACTTGGATCTTTATGACCCAACAAATATGTCTTCTATATATATTCTTTTAAACCACAAACGCAAAAAGACGTTGGCCCTACCGAAACCTGTCAAGTTACTGTACCTCAACTATATATCCATATGCAGTTTTGCGTAGATACCGTACTAGTAATTAGTAAAAGTTTGAAAAGAAAAAAATGGGTTGAGTTATGTCACGGTGGGTACATGTTTTTATTCATCTGATGGCTACATTTTTATTTTTTATTTTTTATTTTTTTATTTTATAATTTTGTTTTATATCAAAAGTATAAGCGCGAAAATCTTGAGCTGTAAATATAAAGTTTAATAAAGTACGGCAACTTTAGCTGTCAAAATCAGACAGTGACAAAAAGCGTATTGTCTTGAAAAGCGGGGGATGAAGGGGGACCAAAGGTCTTGAGGCTGCGGGTTTAGGCCGTGAAGAGATGTGTCCCAAAAAATACTGGTTTCTTTCATGTTTAAGCCAGTCAAAAGGGCTTGGTCACCTAATCTATGTTAGCGACTTATAACGAAGCCTGATAGATTCTTGGGTCGATGTGACCGTTGATCAGGCCCAAATTCAAAAAATTTGACTTCAGTTGGGCCCCTTCGGCCTTATATATTTGTAAAACCAAAAATATAAGTTATGTGAAACTTGCAACTAAGAACATTAAGATGTGATCAAAGCATGAGGATCGTTTTATGCTGAAATCGAGATGGTAGGATCGGATCGCGTCCTCGATCTTTTGATTTGTTATATTTTGTAAACAAATGATATACGAGTCAAAGCGTTTTACATTTATACTTCAACGTCAGAATAAATTATTAATATCCTCTTGAAAATGACAAAGTTCAATTTCAACCTTAGTAATATTAAAAACACAATAAGTCAAGTTTCAATCGTTACATTAGATTTGGTGGAATAATATTACATGCATGTAAAGTCCTAAATGCCGAAAGCATCACAGTAGTCTACATGATTTCAAGAAAACAAACGTTTCATAAATGGCATTTCAAAACATAACTTTTGATTAGTTTAATCATAGCGAAGTAAAGTAAATTAAATTATTGAACACTTTTAGACTGTAATCTATTTAGAAAAGTAGAAAGCTATGTATAAACTATAATCTATTTAGAAAATGAAACAACAATGGTTTACTTATTGGACATTAGTAAAACACATGTTTTTTTTAAGCAAGTGGGATGGAATTAAAAAAAAATGAACTAGGATAAGCGTTAGCCGATCTTACGATCTTCACGTCTTGATCCTACGATCTTACTACGACTTACATCGGATACGTCTATCACGTCATACGATTTTGGTGGTGAGAGCGTAAAGTTATGCAGATCTTCGTATTAAAGAAATTTCCGAGTTTGGCGGCGCTTAACTGCAACTCTTGATTTATCGTAGCTAATGAATACATGTTACAATCATTGCTTTAATTACGGTTAAACTGGTTTATCATAAGCTACCGAAATTATTCATGTGTTTCTTGATTTTTTTTTTTTTTTTTTTATCTTATCAAGCATGCGAATTCGAAAACGAATCTTTTACAACTTTTGGTCAACACGTAACATATCACTTGAAGCCTATATATTTACACAAGAAACATCAAGGTAAAAATAAAAGTTAACAAAGTAAAAGGTAGGCTAAAGCGTAATTTAATTATAGACAGATAATCTATAATTACATTTGTTGATCTGAAAGTTGGGCGTTCACTTGTTTGGAAGTAGGTTCATACCAATGAAATTGTTCTTAAGACGCTTGTACTAAACGAAGCACCGTTAGAACTACTTAGTGGGATTGTTACCCACGATTATCCTCCGGCGTGAGAGTAGTGTCGGTTTATGGTTTAAGGAGAATTAGGGTTATCGGGCGTCGCCAAAGCGAGGGATGTGATTCCTGCTTATACGGAATCCTTGTTGGTTCCGGTGTTCTTCAACCATCGTATCCCGCCTTAATCGGTTGGAATGATTATCTTCCTATTTAGAAGATATGGGATATCTATTCCATCAATAGATCGGGCGGGCCTTCATGACCCATGTTTGAGTGCTTTGCCTAGTTCGTCTTGGCCAAGTTAGTGAACTTTAGTGTTCTGGCCAGGATATAAACTATCGTCATCATATTACCCGTCCCACAGTAGCGGTCGTAACTACTAAGGATGCTAGACTAATTATCAATATTCTATGAAAAATAAAGCGGAGCGTAGCCAGAAACTAAAAAAACATGATACATTGTTTTCTAGCAAAGAAAGTAAGCGAGCGCCGTAAATGCGGGGGAAAGGTTCTGCACCCAATAAAATCAAACAATCCCCACCACATATGTAGGGTTAATGGAGTCCGTGGTGATCATGCGTGTGGAGAAGAAGATTATATAACCCCGCCATTTCATTTTCACGTCTCCGACACACGGTAAAAACAATCCGCCATTAGAAAGCTTCCAACACATCGAGCCTTGGTGAAATACTCCCAATTAGCTGCCTTTCGCCTTTATTCTTAGTTATAACAATACATGGTTAAAGAATTATCGATTTATGAATCATAGCGGAAGGAATTAGCAGTTTGCATCAGTTATTATATCCCTGGCCAGCGATACATCCAGGAAGTTTAAATTTTAGATGCATCAATAAGCGGGTTTTCAGATGGGAAGATTGGTGTATACAGCGATTTTTGAATTCGGTAACATACCCATATCGTTGTTCTTAAATTGATGTATTGAATTATTACCGCATTCATTGTCCCGAGCACTTGCACATATGGAATGCGTGAAATTAATTCGAGGTGAAGCGCCATTTACTTGCCATAAACCACCATCCACTATTAGGGCATTTTACCACGCAGCGGTGGGTTTCCTTAGCAAAAGCATACTGGACCCTCAATGCTATCTGAGAGACAAGTTAGGCGCTTTCGAGAGTGGAGAAACCTTTTCGGATTGACACACTTGTTTTCCGTCTCATTTCGATTTTTCGCTAAGGGACACTGCCAAGGATGGCGCCCCTCCACTGGATCATATAATGCGGAGGATCGCGGAAATAATAAACTTGAACCGCATCCCATAAGCTCCTACCCAGGAGTTCTTGGTTATATTGGCACGAGCGCTGACTATTTTGCGGCTCGAAGAAGTCCTATCTTCTTAGAAGCCGATGGTCGGGTGGTGCTCATGCTTTCGTACCAGTTGAATTGCATATTTGTAAGTTAGTCACTATTTGTTGTCGTAATTGTCGCGAACTATGTGTGTTTCTTTGTTATTCGCGAGATGGACCTATGTGTGCTGACAAAACCAATGGGCATTAAAGGTGATTTCATTTTGAAGGAGGGAGAAAGCCGGTGTTAGTTCTGGTGGTACGTAGCGATGGACCTAGAAGCGGTGAAAGTTCATCCATGGCGCCTCAAGCAACTCCCCTACAGTGTATAGAAATTACAACGATCTGAATACCTCCCGTTGACCAAGCGCCCGTGGCGGTGACGCGTGGAAGAAATAGATGAAGAAGAAGAGAGTCCAATTGGGCGGAAGGAAGCGCGGCGGCGATGGTACCACTGTGAGCGCCCGGTTATTGTTAGTGTGAGTCATCTTCGGTGATGTTGCGTCGCGCCCGCATCACTGACCCTCCATTCCTGCGTAAGTATCGAAAGCTTATGTAGATCTGATTAGATAGGCCAATAATTGTGATTATCTCATCATGTTTGTAGGTTTGAACAATGCAAGTAAGCCCCAAACAAGTCAATTTACCTTTGAATCATACGGGGAATTTGAAGAGCAGTAGCGAACACAGACCGGCTGGGATTCACCCATGGAACAACTTTCGATGATGATGGGTCACCTGCGGCTCGCGGTGAGGTAAAGTACTTTCGAGGCGAGACTAGCCCAGGGTGCGGTAAAGACCAGCAATTGCACTACTTGAGGGGCTCAATTGGCTAGTGCTAGAGGTGAAGCAGAGACTCTTGGGTCATATGCTAAAAATTTGCCGAGGAGAAAATGGCACCGATGTATCAAATAAATCAGAGCGTCGCGGAGGCCATGACAGTATAAGTCTTCTTGTCTTTGGGCTATTAAATATTGGAGAATGGAAAAGGCAGCGACCTTCCCAGACTTGAAGACTTGACTCTTTGTGAAAAGAGATACTCAAAGGCTTAGCGGAGGATTGCGTAAACTAAACGCAAATTACAATCGAGGAATTATATCGACTTCTCTCCACCATAGGCGGATGGCTCATAAGCCATGGAAGCCGCTAGCGGCGTTAAGTACTCTGGGTCGCGGTGGTTGGCTCCTTTGGGGATGTGGTGAAGTGTCATTTGGGCGTGGAAAGTCGAAGCCATTGAGAAGCGCAAGAGGCTGAGAATTTCTTTGAAGGTACCCGTTGAAGCGATTACCTACTTATGATCACGAGGCTTATGATACAGTCTGCCATGAAAGAAGATGAAGGACTTGGAACTCCCAGATAGGCCCAGGCGGGAGGCGTGATCGGGGACTATTCAATAGCGTAATTTTGCGAATTACGGCGCTAGCCCGTCATCTCGGTGGAGAGCATTCTTGTGACCAGGACTATTATCACCAGAACCCGATGCATCCCAAAGTACTGCGTTCACAATGACCAGCGCCACAGATATCCACGATCCTTTTGTCACAGGCGAGGGAAGTCCCGCTTGAAACAATGTTGGGCGCGCTCGCGGCAAGGCTTCTTGAAAAAGGTAATAAGAACAAAGGG
>OU343223.1:120204104-120363262 GCA_910596185.1 Chrysanthemum makinoi | reverse complement strand
TAATAAATTATTCATATATTTTTTCCAAATATTACATGCATAAAGCATAATATATTAATTATGATAAACAAAAATATAGTTCAATTTTTAAGAGATAAGAGTGAGGTTACTTGAAAGAGAAGGCAAGGGACCAGCTTTACCATTTCAGATTCAACATGTGAAAAGCTTAGAATATCGAAACTTAAAAGATACTCGAAACATTATAGTAAAACGATGCTTACTTTTCAAAGATACGATGTATGAACATAGAGATGAGATGCCATTTTAATTTTGTTTCAAACGTTAATTGAGAAAAGACTTTATAGTATTTTTTTAAGAGCATCATTTACTCCATTGTTTTACAAAAAGCTAGATTGGTTTGTACATATACCACATGCACACACACTTGCTCTCAAGACTAGGTCGATATCCTATGTATTCACCCATAACACGAGACACCGAAGGCTATGTTTGACACGGGGCTTATAAAAGCTTATTGGGTCTGGGTTTATAAAATAAGTCTCGTTTGCTACGAGGCTTATTGCTTACAAAATAAGTCATAAGCCTCTATAAGCCCAAGCCTTTATAAAGGGGTTTACAGAGGCTTATAGCTAGTCAAATTACTTAAATATCCTTAAAAATATAATGGATTATCAGGCAAAAGCCAAAAATATATCTTAACTTAATTCGATGTATTTTTATACGATTTTATATTAATAAGTTTCATTTTCAACTAATTCATCAAACAACTTTATAAAAATATAAACTCCATCTTTCGACTTATAATATAAACCCTAGTCTTAGCTCCAGCTCCAGCCAAACTTATTCCGCCAAACATACTCCAAATATGATACAAGGCTACAAACATGTATAATGGGCAGATGTGGTAAAACTTAATCCTTCTCTTCATAACTTTGTTACCACCGAAATCATTCTTCATACTTATACTATCAAAGTTGTGTATATATAAATAGGGAGGTGATTTGCATACTATATATTTGAATTGAGACACTCACTGTATATAGGGGTGTGCACGGTCCAAAAACTGGACCGGACCGGACCGAGACCCGATTTCGGCAAAAATCTTACACCGAGACCGGACCGAATGTGGTCGGTCCGGTCCAACAAGGCTAAATTAGCTCAAATTCGTCGGTTTTGGTCCGGACCGGACCGGACCGAGAACCGAATTAGCCCAAAAGCGAGACCCAGGGGCCGAATGTGGTCGGTCCCGGTCGTCGATCGGTCCGTTCGGGTCATATGCTCACCCTTAACTGTATAAGTTTACACAAAGACACTATAAACACTGTACAATTATATTATGCATAAAATAGAGTGTCCCAATAAAAAACTTGAGTATGCTAATTAACTCTCATATCTATACTATCTAAAAAGGAAAAATGGTCAAAGTGAAAAGTGAAAAGTCAATAAAAGTGAAATGTGGAAAATATTAAAAAGGAAATGTTGAAATAATTAATTATAAACAATTTCAATTATTAATACACATATGTTTCAAAGCTATTAATACACATGAAAACCGTTTTGACGGAACGCTTCAAACCTGGCGGGTTGACCCGGTTTAATTTGACCCGTTTTTTCGACCCAATGCGTCGGGTTTACCCGGTTTATATTGATCCATTTTTTGACCGGAACGGTTCAACCGGTTGAACCTCCTGGGTCGAACCGGGTTTCAGAATATTATGTTTAATCCCCAATTCCTCAAACTTTTATTATTTTTTCTTTATAACCCATAAAAAATTTTTATCACTAAAACTATTTGCCGCTATAAAATGCCGTTGCTATGCACGGGTACTCGTCTATAACTATAATACATTCTTGTCAAAAGTGTGTCGACCATGTATTAGTTAGTTTACAGTTATGACGATACAATGGTTTAAGGTTACATGTATCTCTTAGTAAATAGACAATAAAATAATGTATGTTAAGTATGTTTGTGTTACGTATTATGTCCGTGTTTGCAAATTGCAACAATGTAACCACTTTACCACCTTTTTTAATTTTTAACCGCATTGCATAAATGAGAGACTATAGCTAAAACATATTGAATCACGTATCCACTCGCATCCCTATTAATAATACATGAATACGGAAAATATTTATGCCATCACTAGACGTATATTTTCTTGGCCGTTTCATGTCAAAGCAAACCCAGATTGTGAAATTCCATATGATCCAAAACGTACTTCGGGTAACAATGTCAAAACAAGGTCTAATATGGACTGAATTCTTTAGGAATCAACAAAAACCCGCGAAACCACATCCGTCTTCCATAGATTAGCTCCCAAGGAGAGCAACACAAAGATGTTTTTACAGCGTAGGCTACGGCTACCCATTTAATTTAGGACAAATGTGTTATAAAGTTATCATACTTGTCGTTATTTCTTTTTTTTGGATATCGAACAAAAAATTCTTTTTTTACCGGTACTAATCCTTCAAATTCGGTCTTCTTGGGGTAATTTGTGACATTTTTTGCACCTCTAGGAGTTTTAATAATTTGAAGGACAAAAATGACACAAAGTACATAAAGAAGACCGAATTTGAAAGGTAGATACCCATATAAAGAAAAAAAATTATTCGATACTAAAAAAAAATAGTAGCAAGTATGATACATTTATAAAACATTTCTTTAATTTTCTAGCCATCTAAGATAAGGAATAAACAAGAATATAATATGTTTTGCAGTTTGTGTAAGTACTAATTGAGACAAATTAAATCTTGTATGTATTCACGAATGATTGCACTAAAATTGTAATTTCTTTTGTTATTCCATCGACCATCATCAGCACAATCCTTCCACGACCCAACATGTTCCCTGTATTTGTTTTTAAAGACAATGGGACATGTATGTTTGGTCCATTAATAGTTTAGAAAATATCAAGTATCCACTTTTATTAATATAGAGTAGCAGGGTATACGTACGTTGCGGAGGCGAATATCACTTAATTACAAATTTTTACAAATAGTATTTTTTAGTTACATGTTTTTCGTGATAATAAATTTACACATGGAGAGAATTTTGTGAATAATTTTATCTAGGGGTGAGCATTGGGTCCAAACCGGACCGGGCCGAAAAAAATTGGGCCGGACCGGACCGAAACCATTTTAGCCTAAAACCACGGAACGAGGACTGGACCGAATGTGTTTGGTCCGGTCCGGTCCAGTCTGGTCCTTCGGTCGGTCCGTTCCAAAAAGGCATAATTGGTAGGTTGTACATAAGACCGGACCGAGGACCGAACATGAGGTAAAGTGTGGACCGAGGACCGGACCGTAATAGGTTCGATCCAGTCCGGTTGGTCGGTCGGGTCCGGTTTCTCAGTTCGGTTCGGTCCGGTCCGGACCACGGTCCGATATGCTCACCCCTAACTTTATCGCACAATATTTCATATTAAAATGTTAAATATTTATGCATCACGATGCAATGATGATACGAAAACGATAGTCAGTAGCATTATAAGGTTATGATGATTGACAGTGAAAGGTATTTTCTAATCAGTAAATGTTATTCATCAAAATATTATATAATGTGTTAATACAAATAAACCATAAAAACGTTTATTAATATTTAGCGATCTCTTTGTGTTTTGTTGATAACAAATATAATGTTATCATAAGTAAAATTATAAGGATACATCTTATTTTTGTAAAGCATTTACAGATAGTCATTTAATACAAATTGTTGTAATAAATCATTTGTTGTAATAGTTTATTAGGATGGGTAAAAACCACAATCCATGGAGCATATTCATAACCCATGGTACTGACCCATATCCATTTGACTAGATGCATTGCATCTATTAGATACATTGTATCTAATGAAATACTCATGGACCAACCCATGACCCATGACCCATAACCAAAAAAACCCATGGGCAAAGAGGAGCGTCCCACGGATCCCTGAAGTTACACTAGACGGATCCCTTAGGCAAGGGATCCGTGTAACAGTGGCAAGTTTTTTCCTATAAATAGAGAGTCATTTCTTCATTTCTCTTCACCCCTCTTCTTACTAACTCTCTCATATATTCTTACACTCTTCTAACAAAAGATCACTTGATCTAGAGAGTTGTTCTTCTTTCATCTATTGTGATTCTCATATAGGTCCTTCTCTAAGGCGAGATCACGAGATTTCTACAAGTCATCCAAGCAAGGGGTCTTTGATTGATTTGTTCCTCCACAAGATTTCTGTAGCAAAGATCTTGTACTTGATATTTTACATATTTGTTGTTTAATAGTCGTGTTGGTTTGGTCCTCCGTGTTACGGACTCTGTATTTAGCTTTGTACCGGAAAAAGGTGTAAGCAACATTGTGAAGGCTTCTCCGCCAAGTTGAAGGAGTTTGTTGACATAGTGTTTGAACTCTCGAGTAGGTGACTCGGGGAGTGGAGTAGGGCAAGGAAGGTGTCCTTGTAGCCGAACCACTATAAATCGGTTGTGTCGTTTCTATTCCTTACTTTACTTTCTTTACTTGCATTACTCTTAGATCTATACTTTATCTTCATCCATACGACTTCACATAACATCGAATATAAAGTTTTTAGAAACTAACTTAAAATCGGCAAAACTATTCAACCCCTCTTTCTAGTTTTCCACATAATGTGTTAACATGAATAAGTATAAAATAATTATTGCAATATATGATTAATAATATATATGGCTGCTTATATAAATTACATAAATTAATGCTTTATAAATCACATTACAATTTTCACACATGTACGATTTTTTTCAATCGAATTTATTATCAAAATGATTAAGATTTCACTACATTTGTTCTAAAATACATACATAGATGATAAATGCTTTTATATATGCGATTTTAAAATTATTAAATATCTACAACCAAACAAAAATTGGGCATTAAACTTACACTAATGATTATTTTAATTAATTATGTGTAAAAGAATTATAGTTTAATGTATTATATTATACTATCTTATAATGCATTTATCCTTTTCTGGACATTAAATGCACTAAGATATTAAGAACTTAAAAATTCAGTAATACAAGTATTAAAGCTACAAGTACAACCAATTTATACATAATTTTCTAACATTAAATACCTCGAAAACTTAAATTTCAAAGATTAGATATGATACATATGTACAATTAGATAAAGGGTTTTCGGTGTTCGGTTATCAAGGATAAGAAAGGGACGAATTAGGAAAATAAAAGAAGATTTTATTGTTTGATTGTTGCGTCAACAAATTTAGGAAAAGAAAATGAGAACTATTTTATGGTGTGACTGCATTTGTTGGTGTGCATGAGTTTAGGGTTGATTAAAATTAGGGTATAAGTAGTGTGATAAGAGTGTCTTATAGTCGTAAGCTGTTATTAGACTCTTACTTGGACTGTGTGTTATCTTAAAATATTGGGCTTGAATTTTATGCAATATTCGGTTTGCCTTAATATCTAAAAAAGGACGAATATGTTGATAAATTTTGGTCTATTTGATCACAACTAATAAAGCTAAATGTATAATCAATTTAAACACAATATCTTTATTAATGTCATTACAATTTTATGGCTAGGTTTCTTAATGCACAACTACATAAATTCAACAAATATAATTAATGCTCTTCTTAAAACACTCATTCATTCAAAATTATAATTATATTATCACATCGAAAATGATAAATGGACCTAACTAAAAGGTATCTAATGCATAAATGACTTGTACTGTACAAATCATTTATGCATTAGATCACCTTTTAGGCCCCTTAAGTTAGGTCCCTATATCAAAGCTTTTATCACACTAGCAGGGTAGCCGCGCAATGCGGCGGCGGGTACCCTATGACTAAAGTAACTGTTTTTTTAACAATTTCTTTACGTATTTTAATTTCCAGTGAACTACGTATTTTAATTTATTACATTTTTATATAATAAATGTATGAATTTCATGTCGAATATTTTAACTCTTTAACCGTTGATAATGTTTTTTATTCATACAATTGTAATATCAATATTTAGTAAGCAACGTTTTTTCGTTGTTTAAGATGACTACATGATTTATATAAAGTTAAGCTTTATGAATATGGTGTTCAAAAAATATGTAAAATCAAAAATCCAAACCGACTTGCTCAATCTAAAACCGCAAAAACCGATCATTAATAAACCAAAACCAAGCTTATAGGTTTTAAGATTCAAACATTTTGAAATAATCAACCCCACAAAAATTAAGAGTCCAAAATACGCCTTTAGTCCATAATTAAATTTATCCCCAATATTACCATTAACCAAATAATATATTAAAAATTAGCCGAATTCAAAAAGTTTACTAATTTTCAAATATTAAACATTTTAGCCCCAACAATTTTTAGATATTATGGGAACTCTTAACAATATTAGGATTAGCCCATCATACAACTCATAATCAAAGTTGTTAACCATAAGGATAGAAGATGTAATCCGTCATTTTGTGCAACCATCACTTCTTACACATTTCTTGTGCAGTCACACACAAGCCGCTCCTCTCTTCTCTCGTCTTGCAACCAAAACGCACAAACAAGCACCAAACATATATCTTCAAAAAAATAATACTTCTTGTCTTAATAATCTATCCATCACCCTTATAACTCACAAACAAGAGACATAAAAAAAACCTTTTTTTTTTACGAACACACAAAGCAAGAGACAGGAACCCTTTTCTTGATTATGTTTCACGAACACAAATGCATACCCAAGGTACTCTCTTAGTTGGCTTCAAGATTTGTGAAAGGTCTCAGGTAAGTTGTTTGTTATTTTGTTTTTCTTTTTTGTAGATCGATGATGGGTATGTTCAAATTTAAATTAAAACTTAAGAAGATTGCAAACAAAGTTTGAACTTATCTGAGATATTGTTTAATTTTTATTTCGTGTTGAGTCTTGGTTGGAGATGGATGTTGATTGTGGTTTCTTGAGGAGGATGAGACATAGGATAGACATGTTTGTTGTTGTTGTTGTTAGATGTGAGGTGAAATGGTGGTTCGAGTCATCTTTGTGTTTCATCTTTATTTCCTTTTCAGCTTTAAACCGAATAAAAGAAATGAATGAAAACCGAGTAGTATAGATTTGTACATTTGTGGTGTGTACATTATGCATAGTGATTTGTATTTATTAGTGAAAGGGTGTATTAATTGTAGGTAAAAAAATAGTGTTTTAAGATGACAATTATTTGTGCTTAACATACATGTAATTTATGTTTGGTGAGTTGTATTTGGTTAAAATTGCATTAATGGTTGTCTTAAAAATTAAATAGGAGAGAAGGTCATCTATGCATTATAAGTAATATGAGTTTTTCTAACTTGACCTAAGGCACAAGTTAAGCACCGAATAGTCTGTAAAAGTACACAGGACCCACATAAAAGTATACTGTTGTATGCTTTTTGTGGATCCCGTCTACTTTTTATGGTCATGTTATTATGTTTATGTCTTAACTTGTGCTAGGCTAAGTTAAAAAAAGTAATATAGATAGTACAATCTAAGAAATCTACTAAAAGATCAAGTACTTAAAAGACAAGCATATAAACATAACTCAAGCGTACAACTCCTAGCCATCACTTTTAACTTTTTATGTCGTTAACATTTTTCTAAAATACTCGCCGCTACAATGTGCAAGTACCCTGCTAGTATAGCTATAGCATTAATCATTTATACATATTTTATATTAATTTATATTTATATTCCTTAAAATTTACAAATACATGACCTTCCTTCATTAAAAGGAAGGTAATATGCAACCCATTTGGGATTTCAGTGTTTCACATAATTATTTGATGTAATCATAGTGAAAGCATGTTTGTCTCAGTTGATTAATTAAACATCACGCTAGTTAGTAATAGTGATATTATGATTGTGTCATAAAAATCAACTTAGCATACTTTCTTAACTATGTTATACCTTATCGCCATGCTATATGGTTCATGATTGGTGAGTTGTTTGGTTAAAATTGCATTAATGGTTGTCTTAAAAATTAAATAAGAGAAAAGGTCATTTGTGCATTATAAGTAATATAGATATAGATAGTACAATCTAAGAAATCTACTAAAAGATCTCGCACTTAAAAGACAAACATATAAACATAACTCAAGCGTACAACTCCTAGCCATCACTTTTAACTTTTTATGTCGTTAACATTTTTCTAAAATACTCGCCGCTACAATGTGCAAGTACCCTGCTAGTATAGCTATAACATTAATCATTTATACATATTAGAATATTCTGAATTCTATTTTCGGTGTAGTGGTTTTGACGTTATGGCAGTTTCGTAACAACAAAATTTTCGGGGACAAGAAGATGCTTCAAAAGGATCTATTAGATCAAATTGTCGATGTATCGTTTTTGTGGTATTCTTCTAGAAATAGAAATTGTAAAGTTTCTCGGTCCAATTGGATCCAAAACCCTCTACTTAACTCTATTTTGTAATTCCTTTTTTTAGCTTCTTGCTAATTTTTATTTTATCCAGCCCTTCAAAAAAAAAAACAAAAACATACGTCAAAGAAAAGATAAGTATTTAGATACTGTAGTAATCTACAATTGTAAGCTCATTACTTAATTACTTTGACAAAGGATTTTAATTGCAATGATGATAATTAGTTAAGTGTTGTTTGTTTTTTTCTCAATAAACACTTTTTTCCTTTTTTCACTTCTTTTGTCTGCAGGAGGGCAGAGGTTTCTGTTTGTTTTTTTGCAGACATAAGTGCTTCTTTTCACTTCTTTCCTTTTCTAAATTTAAGACATTATCTTTCACTTCTTACCCCTTCTTTCACAACCCCTACATCTCTTTCTCAATATCTTACATCTCTTTTACGTTTCGTCCGTCTTTTTACGTTTTCGTCAACTTTTTTACGTTTTCGTCATTTCTTTTACGTTTTCGCCCGTTTTTTTACGTTTTCACCCGTTTTTTTACGTTTTCGCCTCTTTTTTTACGTTTTCGCCACTTTTTTACGTTTTAGTCCATTTTTTTACGTTTTCTTCCGGATTCTTACGTTTTTGTCTGTTTTTTTACGTTTTCGTCCGTTTTCTTACATTCTCGCACGTTTTCTTAAGTTTTCGTCCGCTTTATTACGTTTACGTTTTCTTTTTCTGTTTTCGTCCGTTTTTTTATGTTTTCGTCTGTTTTTTACGTATTCATCCGTTTTTTACGTTTTCGTCCGTTTTTTTACGTTTCGTCCGTTTTCTTACGTTTTTGTCCGTTTTCACATGTTTTTTACGTTTTCATCTATTCTTTTACGTTTTCGATCATATTTTTACGTTTTCGTCCGTTTTCTTACATTTTCGCCTGCTCTTTTACGTTTTTGTCCGTTTTTTATGTTTTCATCGGTTTTTTTCGTCCATTTTCGTCCCTTTTTTACGTTTCGGCCATTTTTTTACGTTTTTGTCAGTTTCTAACGTTTTCGTCCGTTTCCTAACGTTTTCGTCAATTTTTTTTTTTACTTTTTCGTCTTATTTTGCGTTTTCGTCCGTTTTCTACCGCTTTACGTTTTCGTCCATTTTTTACGTTTTCATCCGTTTTTTTAAGATTTTTTTTTTACTTTTTGGACCGTTTTTTATATTTTCATCTGTTTATTTTAAGTCTTCATATGATTTTATAAGTTTTTTGTATGTTATTTTATCTTACCTTACAAAACGTAAAATAATGTAAGAAAACAGACAAAAACGTAAAAAGACAGAATAAAACGTAAAAAACTGTTGAAAATCTTAAAAAAGGCGACAACGTAAAAAAAGACGAAAACGTAAAAAACGGTCGAAAACGTAAAAAACAGACGAAAACGTAAAAAACAGATGAAAACGGACAAAAATGTAAAAAAAAGACGAAAACATAAGAAAACGGACTAAAACGTAAAAAACCGAAGAAAACGTAAAACATACGGCGTAAAACATAAAAACGTAAAAACAAACAACGTAAAATGGCGATAAAAAGACGTAAAAAAACCGGACGAAAAACGTAAGAAAATGGACTAAAATGTTAAAAAACGGACGAAAACGTTAAAAAGCAGACGAAAATATAGAAAACAGAGGAAAACGTAAAAAAACAGACGAAAACGTAAAAAAAAAAAGACGAAAATGTAAAAAAAGGGGGGAAAACGTTAAAAATAGATGAAAGCTTAAAAAACAGACAAAAACGTAAAAAAAAGAGATGAAAACGTAAAAAAACGGACGAAAACGGACTAAAACGTAAAAGAATACCAAAACGTAAGATAGCCAATAATCCATTTGACCCATATGACTAAAGGATTTATAGCACAAAAAACAGTCGATATTGGTATATTTTGAACCATTATGTATTGTCTGTAATACTTCGTATTTTAAGCGATTGCTTGTTTTGCACTCAATAGCACAAATAACAAGTGAAAAAGAAAAAGGAAAAAAAAAGTAAAAAATTAATTCAATAGCACAAAAAATACTAGGAAAAAAAAAACTTCAATAGCACAAAAAACAAACGGTATTCTTTTTACAGATGAAGAGCTTAAATGACTTTGATAAATGATAACACACTAACTTATTGCCTGAAAGACGACCTTAAACAAGTCGAAATAACACATCAAAACTTTTACTGCCTGACAAGTACTTATCAAGAGGATTGTGTCATACTTCTTACCGAGTGTTTGCCTTTAGTGTCACAATATTTGGCAGATTTGGTGTGTCAAAGTTGTATCTCGGTATGTCGGATATTCATTTTATGATATCTTTATTTGATTCGGGTGTAGGTGTTAGATCATCGAGTCGGTTCATTGATAGCTTGCTTAATTTGTTATGTTCGGGTTTTTGTAATTTTAACATCTTGCTAATGTTACCTATATAGTATATTGCCTTTAAAAAAAAGAAAAAAATCATAACAATCCATGACTAGTTAATAATCGCGGTATCACAAAACTAATATGATCTATCAATATTTTAACACTTACTATACATAAAAGTACAAAATCTCAATTTTATATTAAACTAAGGGTGAGCATCGGTCCGGGACCGGACCGGACTGAGACCGACAAGACCGAAGACCGAATTAAGGTAAAAACCGGACTGAGACCGAATGTGGTCGGTCCGGTCTTCGGTCAGTTCGGTCCAAATAGGCAAGATTTTCGGTTTTTTGGTCGGACCGGACCGGACCAAAACCGAAATAAGGTAAAAATTGAGACCGAGACCGGACCGCTGGTCCATCGGTCCGGTCGGTTTTGTCGGTCGGTCCGGTCAAAACGGTCGGAATGCTCGGCCCTCATTCAAACCAACCTTAAACTTTGACATGCAAACACAATGAAAATGGAACCTTTGAATCTTGTGAAAACAGGAAAGAAATGGAAATTTTTTTGGCGTGAATGATTGGGATTATTATGGGATCCCAATCAGCATATTGCAATGTACACCTCAGATACGGAAAATGACGTGTCACGTGTGTATGGTGTGGAGTGTATCTTTACTTTCACTTTCGGCGGAAATTATAACAATAAATGGTATCTCATTTTTTGCGGCAATATGAAGCAAAGCTAAAACCACACCATCAATCAGCACAAATTAAAAAAGGAATAGTATAACACTTCAATCATCCATTTTTAAAACCAGTATGATTAAAAGGCGCACTATATAACACTGTAGAATGGAAGTTTTATACAGGAATTTAGGCCACTTATGTTTTCTATGTGTTAATGTAAGTAGTGTACACTAGTAATATATACTTATATAATAGTGTTTGATGAATTCTGAAAATGATTAGGAGCATAATATAAGGAATTGAAGATCCATGCAAACATCATGTATTCTTGCTATTTATCCTTTCATAATAACGAGTACTAGTATTAAGCTAAACTTAGTACCTACTATCACCCAATAGGAAATCTTATTGTAAATTGCATACTTTTCTTTTTTTATTACTATTTTATTTTTTAAAAACAGCTAATTAGTAGTTAGTGATTCGAATTGTGTTGTGATATTCAAACGGGTAATATACCTTTCTCGAACTTTTGCCTTTGGGAATAAACCTCGCTCCTTTTTCTCCGTTTTGCTTAAGAAAAAACCCTATTGATAAGCTTCAAACCCGAGACTTCAAAAAATAATACTACCTCCGTCCTATATTTATAGTCCATCTTTCCTTTTTCGGTCGTCCCAAAATAATTGTCCACTTCCATAAATAGATAGGGAATATATATCAAATTTACCATATTACCCTTAGTTGAGGTTATAATTACAAACTTTAAAGAAGTTAGAAATTAAATGATTAAGGGTAAAATTGTCTTTATGCAAAAAGTAAGAAAGAGAAAGTTGTAATGATGATGTTTTTCTAAAACTGTGTGTTTTTTGTCGGTGGACAATAATTTTAGGACGGAGGTAGTAATAAATAAATAAAATAAAATTTACCCTTGATGGACACTTGATCTAGAGCAAGTAGTTAGAAATTGCATACTATTACTCGTACTATCCAATAAAAGGGATTTTCTAACTTATGCCATGAAGGCACAAGCTTTTAAGCATTAAACAAACTCAAATTACCATATCTATATGTTGGTTGATATTAATAGTTTCCTTAATTTGTTATGCTTACCAAAATTATCATTAGTTTATATAGAAATAAATTTATTAAAAAAACAAATATGTTTATTCAATGCTTTAAACTTGTGTCATCATGGTACAAGTTAGAAAAACCCATTTAGTAATTCTAGTGAGTCAAGTTGGTAAATTTGGCATTCACTTGTTATTCAACTCGTTTTATACTATCTATTACACCTCTTGATTTGTATATGACATATTTTAGGACTATTTCACATATCTAATCAGAGATTAGATAGTCAATAAAAGAAAGAACAAAATTAAATATAGCAAATATTTGATTGAGATCTTATTAATGTCCTTATCCTAGACCTTAGTCCCATGTTCTTTTGCCTTTTTCTTTTATAGTTTCGACCATTTGTTTGTTTCTTTTTTTAGTGGGAAGTACTAATTGCCGACCCACTTGATTTACATTGACTCACTCGCAACCGCCGGCATCTTTGCCCAATCTAATCTTATTCCTTCTAAATCAATCTACATTGTTAAGGTTTAAAACATATATTCTTGATTAACTTTATGCTTTTAGTTAACATATGTTATCACTTTGCAACTCTATCTCCAATCTTATACTTAATAAATCATCAAATTTAAAGAATAAAAAAGCATACATTTATCCTTCAAACTAAATTAATCACTCCATTTCCTCCAAACCTTAAATTCAAACATAGTTATATTGAATTAATTGAATAGTCTCAGCTAATGGTCCAATAGTAATCAAAAGATATTAAAAAAGTAATAACAATATTTTTTAGAATGAATAGTTATTCTTTAAATATGAAAGATTTTGAGCAATGTTTCAAAATTTTCTCCACTATTGAAGCATGGTTGAATAAGCTTTAATGCTTCATTCTTCCAAAATGAATAAGTTAGTGGTTTGCATTACTTTGTTTATGATCCGGGTCAACAAGAGGATCAAATGATTATTTAGTATCGTTGTAGCGATAATCTTACATCGACGAACTTAAAACATTTATATCACTTATAAGCAATGGCGGAGCTTCATGAGAACTAGAGGAGGTTATGGCCCTACTAAGATTTTTCGTCTTACATGAATTACCTTTATATACTAATAAACAAATTACATTAACTAGCCCTCCCAAATTTCATGATTTACACTTCGGCATTCCTAAAAAAATTAGGCAAGCTCTGCCACTGCTTATAAACTTAAAGTTGTTACATGCTTGTATTATTATGTAAAGTTCGAAGAAGAACATTATGGGATGTGTATTATGAGCAAGTTAGCTAGTACAAATAAAGGATGATGATTGAAAATGAGCAACATGTTCAATTATCTTTGATTGTTAAGTTAGCTAGTACACTGTATAAATAATGGATGATGATTGAAAATGATCAACTTGTTCGAATGATGAATTTGACAATTTTGTAGTTGGTTGAGTTCACTTGCCAACTTCCAAAAGGGGCATGATATAAGGACTCTCTTTTATAGGAGAGTTTGTTACGGTACACACGCATCGAAAGTTGTATTGTGTGCATCACGATGTTGTACTGTGTGATTCATAGTTTGTACGATTAACCATAAAGGGTCTCTATAGAATATCCCTTTAAAAAAAATTACATTCGTTTTGGTCCAAAGGGATCTCCTTCCATTTTGGCCGTTGACTCCATAAACATGAGCGGTGTACTCATTAGAGCATTAGGTGTGGGTTCACCCTCCACCTCGCCGTGCCTATGTGGCACTTCGCCAAACCTTGCCGTGTAACACCCCCAAATCTCGGTACAGCGAAAGACTTAAACAAGCTTTCGGAGCGTTACTGGATTAGTATACAACACAAGTATAGGAAACAAGAAATAGTTCTCAACCAATCCCATAGTTAATTATCTGATTACATTTATTCCAAAATATTCAGATGTAAGGCCAAAAAAGAGATTATAAAATAGATCCACATAGTATTATAAGAGTTAAATTATGATCCTTCAACCATGCCTCTCTGCCAAGCCTCCATAGAACAAGCAATCCAAACATCAACTCAATTACCTGAGAAAACATGCTAAAAGGTCAACTAACGCTGGTGAGTTCATAGGTTTAAGTATAAAGTCAATAGTGGACCTGAAAGAGTTTAGTTGCTATGCGAGACTAAGATAGATACACAATAAACATTTCAATCACATTCCACCAACAATCCAATAACACAATCGAGATCTCAGCAGGGCCCCAAGCGACTCTAGCCAGGCATCATAGTTATAGCAAAGACGACCTCCATGCTACCCTAGATTAGGTCGGAGTAGACATCTATTCTTAGCAAGGCCACGCAGTTATAGCAAAGGATTGCTACCCTAGACGAAGGCAATATCTAGTACATATCTATCTTTACTAGTCAACACATAAGCAAATCAAAAAGAGTTAAAGCATGTCCAAGAAAAGAGGTTCATGCTTTCTCACCCCAATTAGTTCAAAATGTAGATAAAAATGGGGCTATGAAACTCACCTCAAACAAGCAAAGCACAAATAATCACTAGCAACGCAGATAACAGCTAACTCGGCTCGGCAACTACTGACTCGACACAACCTATTAATATAAACCAATTCTTAATATGTTTTCCAATCTCAATATTATCTACCCCGAATATATTCCAATTCTTATCTCCAAAAATGCCTCGTTTCACTATTTAGTTACAAGCGTTTGGTATCATCATGTGTCTGGTATTGACCCAACAAGACTCCATGAATGCACTATTTCTCTACCAATGCGACTCATAACGACACAATGAAATATCTAAGCGATAAACTTTATAGTTTAATAAGTTTCGAAATAAATCATTAGATCTTATCGAATTCGTCAACTCGATAAACTCAACTATTTATTTATATCACTTATTATCCCAAAAACCAGTCACATCCTAGCGAGTTATAAGGATAATTCACCCATTAACACCTTTATCCTACGCACATAACAGGCTCTTATTAGATTCGTCAACCCAATAAGTCCACTATCCACGTGGGTTGACGCTATTAATGTCAAGTTATCCGTAACCCATGCATAACACATAATGGTTATTAAATACTCATAAATGACACATTTCGGTAAACGTGCCCTCAAAACATTTAATAACTCGTTTGTTAGGTTCCCATTTATGTAACACAAGATAACACACACACGAATATATGTAAAGAAAGGATACGCGTAGGATATGTGATAAAATGAACAACCAACTCTCAAATGAGAGTTACAAGATTATTTATAGGGAGGGAGCTAGGGCAACACACAAGCTCCCTTACTTTCCTTATTGGGCTTGGGCCAAGGCTTATGGGCTTTCTACATAAGCCTTGCCATAATTACTAACATAAAAGCCTAATTAAGCTAACTATTACATATTAATTACTAACACTTGCAATATAGTTTAGTAGTGATTCCAACAATCTCCCCCTAAGTGTTGGTGATTAATGATTAGAGTGAAAAACGTTGTAAGTGCTGATGTAATAGTAGCCTTGACGTCTTCTAACATTCTTCTTTCTTGTGAGAAGAAGTGTCTTGATTCCAAAAATCTCCCCAGTGTAGGGATCTTGTTTACTTTGAAGTTTTTCAGCTTTGACGTCTTCATATTCTTTGTTCTTTGATCTTTGTTCTTTGTGGTGGTAGTGATAGTATGTTGTGGTTATCTGCATCAGGTCCGCTTCGTTGCTCCAGTGTCTCCACGTCTTTCTCCAACATGCTCACACGCTCTTTAACGTTGGATTTCAGTACTGATGTAGTTCTCTTAGTTTTTAAACTTTGTAGATTCTTTGGCTTTGACGAAGACTCATTCTGACTTTGTGTTGTCTTTTGAGAGAACTTCAATTAGTGTTGATGTTGGTATGAGCATGTGGAGACTCCGCACAATCTTTTCCTCCCGTGAGCATCCATAAGAAGAAAACATAAAACATGGGTTAGAAATAATCCAGCGCTTACAAGTTTGAACTTCGAGTGTGTTTGTCACACCCCCAAATTACCTGTTTTGCAGCGGAATGGAATTCCTGGGGGTTGACTGTCATAGCATCACAATCATAGTTATATTGAAAGACCTAAAGTGTCGTTTGGAAAATACATCGTTTGATTAGTAAAATAATCAGAGTTTACAAAGTATAGGTCCCAAATGAAAATCAACTTGTGCGGAAAATAAGTTTAGTACAGTCAAACGATGTTTTTAAAGTGTATAAATCCCATGTGAGACGCGTCATCACCGCGACTCTATGATATGTCCACATGCATGCCATGAAGTGAATGCCTTAGATACCTGAGATAAAACATGCTAAAAGTGTCAACACAAAGGTTGAGTGAGTTCATAGAGTATGCGTTGAAATGTAAAGCCTTTCAAAATCGTTTATGCAGCAAAGGCATTGTAAATCCACTCAGTTCCAAGTTTCGCCCATACAAAACTTGCAACCTGTGTGTTCACAACCCACTGCCAAAATGTGTATAGTTTATGTTCAAACACACATCGTCAAATGAATTCACAAAATAGTGCATAACTTAATGTATCAATAGTTACTTGATATAACACATATGAGTGTTGTTTCAAATCGTTCCAAGACCATTAGTTCAATGATTATACCAAGACCATTAGTTCCATGATTATACCAAGACCATTAGTTCAATGATTATACCAAGACCATTAGTTCCATGATTATACCAAGACCATTAGTTCAATGATTATACCAAGACCATTAGTTCCATGATTATACCAAGACCATTAGTTCAATGATTATACCAAGACCATTAGTTCAATGATTATACCAAGACCATTAGTTCCATGATTTATGATATAGAAATTCTAAGTATGGCAATACTGTTACTTCGTATGACTAAACATTCAGTTCTGATAAACATATAGTTTGCAAATAATCATGAATGTCATAAAAGTTGATGAGCATGTATCTCCCCCAAAGAGTTTAATAAAAACATTAAAACAATTAAAAATGGGGCTATGGAAACTCACTTGGTACAATGATGCGATGACAAAAGTGAGTACACCGAAATGATGCGCAATCTCTAACTGTGACTAGTAACTTGATGAAGTCAAGTGAACAAAGGTTTAATCCTAATCACCCAAGGTTTTTATTTCACAACCTTAATCAAGAGTGTAACTAGAGTGTAATAAACTTGTCTTGAAATTTTTTGGTGAATCCCTCTTGATCCTTATGGTTGGCCGGTTTGTGTAAAGAAGAGAAAGAGATATGGTTTTGATCTTACACTTTGTATTTGGTAAGTTGTATGTGTAGAATGAGTATAATATACATATAACTAGATATTATGTTGATTTTTGAGTGAGTCACCCTTGTTTGTCGACAAGGGTGTATTGACATTAGTAAATACATTTTTTTTTAAATGTGCAAGTATAAGTAGATGTAGATTAAGATGTATACTTGTAAGTTTAGTTAAGTAATTAAGTGTACATTTAAGCTTGTAAAGTAGCGTTAATTAAAAATAAATTTTAACGGGTCAAAATAAAACATATTGAAGTCATAAAAATTATAAAAATACATTTCTTGCAAAATTTGAGTGAAATAATAATTATCGTGTAATATTTAAGAAAACCGTCGTAATTTATATAAATATAACAATTTATATACAAAATAAATTTAAAACACTGGGTAAACTAATAATAATATTTTTATAAACTTAATATGAGTATAAAAAT
Source organism: Chrysanthemum makinoi (assembly GCA_910596185.1). Taxonomy (NCBI): domain Eukaryota; kingdom Viridiplantae; phylum Streptophyta; class Magnoliopsida; order Asterales; family Asteraceae; genus Chrysanthemum; species Chrysanthemum makinoi. The sequence continues at coordinate 120,345,116 of OU343223.1, read as the reverse complement.
ATATTGTGATAAATTTTTGGAAGTAACGGATCAAATGTTCAAAATAATTAATTACGCGATAGCGTTTATTTAATATGAAAATTACGCGTTTAACGTAAAATGCAAAATCATGCATGAACTAATATGATGACAATGATGCTAATGAAATGTAGACTAAACCTAGTCTATATGAAATGCCCTTGATGATTGTTCATGAATTCGCAGCTAAACCATTTAGGTTACGCGAATTTGATACTCGTAAACCTAGTTTACGATAAATGATGAAATAGTGAAACTTGAATAGAAATTTTCTCCGGGAATGAATAGTGTTTCGTGAATAGTAATTTTTGAAATACGTTCTCAGAATATTACTTCGACTCCGAAAACGATGAATAGTAAAATTTTGAATAGTAACCGGTGAATAGTAAATTTGAAAATGACCCGAAATTGCGAGTTGTCATAGTGTTAACAGCATTGTGTGAAAACATGACTCTAATTCTCACAAAGGCTATTCCTGAACTGGAGTCCCACAAGTGAGATAACGCGATGTACCGAAGTACACCTACAGTTCAGATGAGTCGCTGAGGTACACCGAAGTATCACCCCACGACTGTAGACCGTTTGAGATACACTAAGCGTAACCCACAAGGAGTTACGGAAGTGACCTGCTGTCAGGGCTGTTTGATGTTGACCTTGGCAGGAGTTTCCATTAAATCACTGAGGATCACATGTGTGAACCTCTCATAAATGTTCTCGACAGATTGCTAAGATCTGTGAAGGACTCGATAATGAATCACTTGTGTTCTTATTGTTGAACGACAAGCGATGAATTGTCAAGTGTACCTAAGAGATCTTTTGATGAATCTCGTGGCTCTAGACTCAATAGTGCACTTTGGTTTTTCTGAGCGGAGACTAGGGAGAGGGTCTCCTTCTTCAATACCAGCAATCTCTAAGAGAAATCCGATAGTTTACGTAGGGTTCCCTGTGAGAATGAAACAAGCTTCTGTTGAGAGAAACTTGAGTGGCTAAGAAGGTTTAGTGCATGCGTCACTGGGTCCATGACGACTTTAATCTTCAATACCGGTGTCATCAAGTGACAACCAGTAGCATATGAATTGAATCCGGTGTCTGCCCTAAGTTGAATAATCTGGAGGGATATTTATTTTCACCCTTTTCTTTACTTTTCTTTTTAATTCTTCAACTCATTCTTTCTCCGATTCTCATTTTCTCCTTTTTATAATCATACCTAAGGACTTCTAAATTCTAACTATTGGAGGTGTCCTTGGGTAGATCCCTCCGGCTCTGGCAGATCATAGGACGGTTATTCCTAACCTTAGTCACCTTATAACTCCATGACTAACCTATTTTGCCATAAAACCATTTTAATGAAAATCTCTCAAAGTGGTTATGAATAAAACCATTTTGTACCACTGAAAGAGTTTTATATTTTGCAGAAATACTCCCCCTCCACACGTGCTTAAGTATTTTGACAGAAAGCTGCACGGTGAGGAAAGAGCGCGCACTTTTGAATTGATCGACTCAAGATAGACAATTCCCCGCGAGACACGGTTACGTTTCATAGTTAAAGAGTTACATTATGAGCTTTTAGGTGACAACTAACTCTAATAACTACCTTGAAGGTGTGGACAAACCTCGAAAGGTTGTCAAACCCATCAAAGTTCATGTCTACCAAGAGTTTCTCGAATGGTACATTCTACTCGGACAAGTCCTTTGCGAGACACGTTTACATCACTAGCGAACTAGCTTGAAATTATTACCCGTCCCCGACAAGTCTTTTCGAGTTACTGACATTTAAGAGTTCGTCAATTCATTGGTTAAGTCTTATCACACGATGATTCATTTGCAATCCACAACATTGTAGTATCACATAATTTTTCTCCCCCTCAAAAATGTCATATTAATGTTATTTTTGATGAAATTTTGTTATCGAATATGACCATTTTGAGTTTTGTGGGAAGATTTCCACTTAGAACAATTTGTGAACAAAGATTGGTTTGACAAATACTCCCCCTCAACAAGTAATATTAACTTTTGAGGTTTTGAAAAACATAACGGGAAGTACTTGTTCTTTTGAGCAAAACTTTGAAAAATGAAAGTTTTGATAAGTTTTACTCAAAAGTAAGAAGCTTTCGCTTCTTTTATAAGGATTGTGGCACTGATGCGTACCACAGGGTCCTTTTATTACAAGAACTGGTTGTACACTGTTATGTGTGTACAAGCCATTGTCAGATAAAAATCACACATCCAAATAATGATAAGAGAAAAAAATTAAGGGGTACCAGGAGTATCAGGTATTCTAGCAATAACTCCATGAATGCGTTCTGGACGATGATAGCCTGTGAGAGATATGCTTGGACGAACACCTACAAAACTCTCCAACGTTCTTATCTGATCCCGTTTGAACAACCTTTCATCAATCCGAGTGATGATCTTCTTTACATCCCTCCTATCCCTCGAATTCCATCTCTTTGGTGACCCTATGCCGTCATGAATCTCCTTTAACCTGTATGCTAACCCATCCCTAACCTTCTTCAATGTGTGATCCCCAAACTTATGAAGCTCTTTGCACGTCATGAAGCAATTGTGGTGTAGTTCACTTCGGTAGACTACCCCAAATGGTTTCTTGATGAGGGTGTATTGAGCAAGTTGGTTTATGTCGGGAAGGTCAAGCTATGGTTTTGTGAGATTTACACGCTTCTGATACGATTCCACGACAAGCTGAATATCTTCTACACGTTCTTGGATCACGATGCTACGGATGAATATGAACAATGACTTGATGTACTCGCGTTGGATAGTTGTAGAGAAATGTCGCATTCATCCTTGTACCTTTGCCAGATACATATCTTCAATGTCATTTAGCGACAATCTCGGAAAATCCCCTTCACAAAAGTCATATTCCTCTTCGTCTTGTCGTTTGGCCACTATTTTCTTAAGGAATGTGTAGTCCCACTTCGACGAAAGAGTAACATGCTGAATTGCAACGATCCTTTTTCATCTTGAACACTTCCTTTTCTACTTCGAACCGGCGCCTTTTGTAGTAGATTCTTCGTCGTTCTGGCCAATGATGAATCCCATACAGTGCATCGAGATCATACTTTTCCACTTTGTTGGCAAACATGTGTGTGGCTTCTTCCTCGATGGCTATGCTGTTGGAGTATATTGCTGTCGGGAAAGGGAGTGTGAGTGATGTAGCATATTTCTGGGAGACATCACTACCGTGTAGAAGAAACTCTAGGTCGTTGTTGAAGAAATAGCGGTATGGAATCTTGGGTTGATCCGGTCGGCCAATGGTAGGTAGAGGTTTGGTCAAGTCAGTGTAGTATGGAGCTTTATCTTGTCTGGTGAAGTCAATGTTTGATTCAGGATTGAGCCAGTCAATGTTGTTAGACATGGCTCGTGCAATGTTGTCGAGATGGTATTCGACTTCTATTGCACTGTCTGAGCTGTCTTTAAGTAGTTGAAATGCATCATTCTTGATTCACCTCAGTTCTGCTTTGGTCATTTTCTTCACTTTGAACTTTTCTTGTATAAGCTTCACATGCTCCATTGTGCGACCATCTACCATTTCTTGTCCTTCCGGTAACTGAGGTGTGGCATCAACGAGTTTAGAGAACCAGTCATATTCTTCGGTGTCATGTTCGTCTAGCCATGACACAACATTGGTCTTTGTCTTCTTCTTTTTTGGCTTCGATGATGATTCTGGTTTCTTTGTTGTTGTAGAAGAAATAGGTTGTTGTTGGGGCTCAGGAATTTCTTCATCGTCACCACCAGTGTATTCAAAGTGATCACCGGTTTTCTCTGTTTGTGGTGGTGACTCAAAATCCTGAGGTTTATCAGTAGCAGGAGACAGTTTTGGAGAACTTCTTTGAGTGGAGATCCTTAGGGGTGGTGGAGGCATAGAGGATGATTCACCAGTTTTCTTCTTGCGTTTCGCCTCAGAGTCCTTATCCGCATCATCATCGTCTCTTGGACGCTTAGCCGTTGCAGCTGCCATTTTGCAAGAAGTTTTGAGTTGAAATTCCGGCAATGCCTCAAAAAATTTAGCTTCGTCAGAAGTAAACGTTGCAGATCGTTTAGACATTTGTACGACCAGCTTGGAAATCAATTCTGCATCAGAGACAACCGTAGGCTCACTTGGTTTGATTTGTATGGCAATAGTACTAGATTGTATTGTTTGCTTGACCACTTGCATGAGATGTGGATAAAGTTGTCTGGTGAACATCTCTCTGGTCACTCCAGGGACGGTGTCGATGAGAAACTTGTGAGTGTATTCTCTGATCGTCTTCTCCATTTCCCCTTGGATATCTCTATTTAGAAATTGTTTCAGTTGTTCCCTTTCATCCGAAAACTCGTTTATCACGTCCTGAAGAATGTTAACTCTGTCGGCCAGTTGATTCAGTTTCTTGTTGACTACGTCTTTCTTCCTTACTTGCCTGACAACTTTGACAATCTTTGTTTTTGCACGTGATATCCAAGTATCGGTTGGTTTCTTTACCAATTTGGATGCGGATCTGGTGGTGTCTTTGGATGGTGGTGGTGATGAATGAGAAGAAGAGTCTGACGATGATGATTCATGAGGAGGCTCAGGGTCCTTTGGTGGCTCAGAAGTTTGTTCCTTGCTACGTGCGGGACTGTCTAGAATGTAATTGATAACATCAAATAGTCCTAAATATTAAGTGTCAATTTCCCCCGATAATGCTCGCTATTTATATCATTTATATGGATTTACGCTTGTTTTCCATTGTTTTCCACTTTCAGGTAAATTACGAGCATTGGAGCTAAAGAGACGCGGAAATGGAAACATTACTAAAGATTTATCACAGTATGCCTTTTTTGAAGAAGTTACGGCGTAACTCCTCTCTCACATTACGCCGTAACTATTGCGTGACCCAGTAGTCCAACTTATCAAGAGGTTACGGCATAACACTTCCAAAAAGTTACGACGTAACTCCATTAGGTCAAAAGGGGTTCCACGCCGTTGATACTTACGCCGTAACTACTGCATCATTTACGACGTAACCGAGTTTATTGAAGACTACGGCGTAACCACTTATAAGGTTACGCCGTAACTAGTAGATCTAGTGCATTTACGAAGAAATAGAAGGTTACGGCGTAACTCCTATATTGGTTACGCTGTAACTCAGACCTGGCCTATAAATACCCCACGAATTCTGCATTTTATATCATATCTTCTCCTCCCTCTCCAAGGGGGAGATTAGGGCAAAAGCATCCCATTCCACACACAACACTCTGAGAACATGGGAAAAAGCTCAAGGGAGGTCTAGGGAAGCATACGGAGCTGTTTCCAAGGGAGAAGTCACACCATTACGATAAGCTTTAGCGTTTATTATTTCTTTTACTTTCAATTCATGTATTTCGTACCTTTGAATATTGAATTGATGTGCATGATTAATATGAGCGGCTAAGCACCCTTTAGTGCTAGCCTAGTTATGATTCCTTAATTGTTTTGTTTGCGTTTACCTTTACTTCCGTACAATTATTTCTAAGTGTATGCATGCATAGTTCTTTGGTAGTCACCCCTGGTTCGGTAGTTTTGAATGGCGATAGAGGCCAATTGCCTAGGAGATATGACCAACTGACCCTAGGTGAGCGGACTGAGACGGGAAGGGTAAGATATGACTAACTGACGACCTTTTCTACTTGTGCGATTTGACCAACTGATCACCTATCGTTTGGATGAACTTAAGAATTGGGGGGGTGTAGTGTCTAAGTTCCTAACGGCCGGGCACTCACTATTTAGAATCTAGCATGTAGCGGTACTTAATGACTCGGCTTAGGGGACCAGGAACAATAAGACTTATGACGGTGCTTTGATTTCTCCTGTGGTGGCATCTTGTCTGATAGGTTAGGGCGAATTGACCAAATGTTGTCCTCTCGATTTGACCCCACCAAGTAATTGCAAGTAGGTAGACGTAGACATAACTAGTTAGGAGGATTAACTAGGTTAGCACCACTATTCCTCTATTGATTTCCCTTCCACCATTTATTTGCTTTTATATTCTGCATTAGTAGTTTAATTAATTAAAACCCTATCAAACCATTTATATTCCGTGACAATTAGACTTAGTAATTATCCGACACACATAGCTCTTGGGACGACCTCGGCTTTACCATTTACTACACTACACACGACCGGGTACACTGCCCGTTAGTGCATTAGGGTAGACCATAGGTATAGTGAGACAATATAAATATTAAGACCTGGTCAGTAAAACATGCATCAAGTTTTTGGCGCCGCTGCCGGGGAGTTATATTAGGATTGATATTAAGTCTTTCATTTCGTTTTTAAATTTTTCTCACGATCATATTTCAAGTTTTCAGGTACCATGAAAGTTGTTAACATTGATGACCTCACTCTTGAGGAATATTTGGCGTTGACAAGAGAAGATATTGGGTCGGGGCTCGTAAGACCGGCAATTGGTGCGGATGTCCAGTTTGAAATCAGCTGTCAGTTAATGAGGGAACTGAGGCAAAAGCTTTTTGCGGGGACTGATAACGATGATGCCCACTTACATGAACGAAGAGTTTTGGAGATAGCCGATCTTTTTCACACACCAGGAGTCACTCGAGATGTATTAATGCTTAGAGTGTTCCCAATTACACTCACTGGTGCAACCAGAAGATGGATGAAGATGCTTCCTGCTGGGTCGATCAATACATGGAATCTTTTGGAGAAAGCATTCATTAGAAGATATTATCCTCCTTCAAAGATTGCCAAGAAGATGGAAGAAATAAGGAGTTTCAGTCAGAAGATGGATGAAACGCTCGATGAAGCCTGGGAAAGATTTAATGACCTTCTATACAATTTCCCAATGCATGATCTCAACAACTATCAGAAAGTCCTTATTTTTTACAACGGGTTAACCATCCCTTCCCGCCAAATGCTCGACTCTCAAGGGCCGATCCCTATGATGCCTCCGGCACAAGCCCTTACATCAATTCAAAAGATGGCTGATCATTCACAAAACTGGTATGATGAAGCTACCACTTGGTCAACTAATGGCAATAGCTTGGACGATTTTGGTGATATCAAGAAAGGAATCGATAAGCTTGGATATGATATGAAGATGGTTAAGGAATACGTTCAGTTCCTCCATGATGAATGCAAAGAATATGAGCAGGTTAAGTATGTTGAATCCTTGGAAGAGACCTTCAATAAATTCTCGGATAATTTGAAAAGGATGCACGACTCGAATGACGAAATGATTAGGAAATTCAAGGAGGGCGCGGACCTGAATTTACAGAAGGTAGACTCTAAGAGGAAAATCTTGGAGGCTAAGCTTGAAGGATTAAACCAAAAGGTCCTGGAAAGTAAAAAGAATGCGGTTGAAACTATCAAAGCAACGGTGGGAAAGATGAGAGAAGTCATCAACGAGGTTCCTGGTGATTTACCTTATATCATACCTTATGTCCCACCTATCCCATTTCCAGGACGCTTGAAGGTTTTGAGAAATGAAGAAACAAGCGACGATCAATTGAAGAAAATGGAAGCAAAGAACTTACAGAGTGATGAAGCAACGCCACAAGCTAATGAGGAATCAACCACAACACAAAACGGTATTACTTCTTGCTCTTCTTTTATTCCTAACAATCTTGCTTGTTTTTCTATTCAGGATGCTGAAATTATGGACAAAATCGTGTAACCCATCACATCACCCAATAATGGTTATGTAGCTTCGGTTACTGAACCCATTTTAGTTGATCTTGCAAAGGAATTAGAGGACAAGATCTTGGACACTTCAGTGATTAACGAGGAGACATATGAGCCGATTAATCAGCCACATCACAAGGTGAACCATGCATCAATGCCATCAACTAAAACGGGTAAGGTAAGGAGGGAAAAGAGTTCTCCTTTAAGGTATGATTTTAATTCATCATTTCCCCATCCTTCTGCAAATTCACACCCTCATGGAGTTTATTGCTATTTCCAGCCACACTTGGTTTCAAGTGAAGGGAGAAACACCCTTTTACGTGGTAAATAAGGGTGGAGTCAAGCTCGTGAATCGAACAAAAACAAGCGCTTCGTGGGAGGCACCCCATGCCTATCTTTCCTTTTTCCCTTTCTTTTGTTTTTGTTTCCTTTCTGTTGGGTTTTGTGTTTTCTAACCATTTTTGCAGGAAACGAGGAACTAATTGCTGCTGCAGTTGCTGATCTGAACAGAGTTACGGCGTAACTCATCTTGGTGATTACGCCGTAACCAACATTTTAGCAGCAGAATTCTTGACGCATTACCAATTACGGCGTAATACCATCTATGTGGTTACGCCGTAACTACTCGCTTGACTCATACCAGGTTTTGCCAGTTACGGCGTAACTCCCTCATAGTAGTTACGACGTAACTTTCCTCTGCTTTAATTCTTTCATTTTAAAACACAGTAACCTTGTATTAGTTTTTAAATGAACTTTGTGGGTGTGTTCCCTGTAAACCCTCACGAGACTTCACTCGTCCACTTGGGAAACCAAGTGGTTTAAAAGGCTTGTTGCATTCGCTAAATGCAACCCTGATTCCTACGAAAGTGAGTTAGGTTTATTTTTCTTTTTATTTTTTCTTTTTAGAATTATGCTTGTCGGTATTGTGATTTCAGGGATTGGAGTTTGTTCATAACGCTTTAACGAAGGCATGATCCTTTCTCGTGGGCCTTCTTCTTTTTGGAGCAAATTTCCGGGAAGTTCTCGCTCTAATTCTACCTTTCTCTTCACCTTTATTTTAATGCCTAGTACAAAAGGGACTTTGTACAATTCAAGTGGGGGGACGGAGTAGAATTATCTCTTGAACATTATTTCGCCCTCATTTTTCTAGTTTATTTTGAAAAATTATGTCATTTTTTATATTTTGACATGTTTTTCGAACCTAACTAGATTAGACCTTAGCCGAGCACATACAACCCTTGATATTACATGGTGAGATTAGCCTTATCCGTTTCCTATATTTTACCCCAAATCCACCAAATTATGAGTGTGCCGGTAGCTTGTAAACTTTAGAACTTGGCCTTTACATCATTTCGAGACCATAGACGTGGTATGTTGAGTTAGCTCGTTGTATTTGGACTTTTCAGTTTTAGAAGGCAGTATTATAGGATTATCACCCAAACAGCCTACGATTGTGAGTCTATCGATTAGTCACCTCGACTTTTCGACCCCCATGTGAAACCCTGTTGTTGCACTCCCCTTTAGTGCAAGATACCCTAGATACACCCTTCTGAGCCATTCCTTTCATTTTGTCCCCCAATATATTGTTTCGTTACACCCTTACACCTTAGCCTACCCTGTAGTCCTTATTGGTAATTGGGAAGTCATCATTTGCCTAAGTTCAAAGTTCGAGTGGAAAGGTTTGGAAATCACGCTTTCATCGACAACAATTATGAAGATCATTGAAGAACCCCGAATTCCCATTGTTCATCTCAAGTGGGGGGATGTTATGTTATCATGTTATGTTCAAAAAAAATTGATTGAGTATGATTTTGTAAAGTGCGATGTTATAAGCACAATAGTATGAGCTTTATTGTTTAGTATCGAGGAGGCCACCTCGGTCACATTTGAAGATTGGAGTTGGAGTTATACCAACTGAAGAAGAAAAGGTAGTGTGCCCATCACGACGTCCTCTAAAGACACATCTACTTTGCATTTCATGATCCGGTCTCTAGACTTCTAAGCTTGAACTTTGGGTGGACGGTAAGTGGTGATGACTTAGTTATAGATATAGACTACCTGCTTGTTTTCATTTTACACCAATTATACATCCCATGTCTTATCCTACCCTTTAGTCATGAAGCATGTCTAGGTGATGCAGCGAGCAATCTTTGGTGTCTTGGCCATGGATTTGGTCATGTATCATTGATTTTGTAAACTTCGCCGTGACATGTTAGTAATAACGAATCACCCCTTAAACTTTGTCGTGTCTACCCATATTCCCTTCGAGAATTGTTTAGCCCTTAACTCTAGTGGTGGAGATTTGTGTAACCGCCAAGCTTATGATAGAATACATGCTATAACTGTGCGATTGAGTGATCACCACGAAATTGACACTTAGAATAGTTGAGAGATTTGAGTGTTTATTCCCCTTTCGTGAGGTGTTCGGCTTTGTTTTATTCTAGCATAAGGGATTTGTAAACTCATATTTTCCAGGTTTTTGGAGATATCTTTTAAGGAATCTATCTAATAAGGTCTACTTGAGGGCAAGTAGAGTTCAAGTGGGGGGATATTTGATAACATCAAATAGTCCTGAATATTAAGTGTCAATTTCCCCCGATAATGCTCGCTATTTATATCATTTATATGGATTTACGCTTGTTTTCCATTGTTTTCCACTTTCAGGTAAATTACGAGCATTGGAGCTAAAGAGACACGGAAATGGAAACATTACTAAAGATTTATCACATTATGCCTTTTTTGAAAAAGTTACGGCGTAACTCCTCTCTCACATTACGTCGTAACTATTGCGTGACCCAGTAGTCCAACTTATCAAGAGGTTACGGCGTAACTCTTCCATAAAGTTACGACGTAACTCCATTAGGTCAAAAGGGGTTCCACGCCGCTGATACTTACGCCGTAACTACTGCATCATTTACGACGTAACCGAGTTTATTGAAGACTACGGCGTAACCACTTATAAGGTTACACCGTAACTAGCAGATCTAGTGCATTTACGAAGAAATAGAAGGTTACGGCGTAACTCCTATATTGGTTACGCCGTAACCTGGCCTATAAATACCCCAGCATGCATTTTATATCATCTCTTCTCCTCCCTCTCCAAGGGGGCGATTAGGGCAAAAGCATCCCATTCCACACACAACACTCTGAGAACGTGAGAAAAAGCTCAAGGGAGGTCTAGGGAAGCATACGGAGCTGTTTCCAAGGGAGAAGTCACACCATTACGATAAGCTTTACCGTTTATTATTTCTTTTATTTTCAATTCATGTATTTCGTACCTTTGAATATTGAATTGATGTGCATGATTAATATGAGCGGCTAAGCACCCTTTAGTGCTAGCCTAGTTATGATTCCTTAATTGTTTTGTTAGCGTTTACCTTTACTTCCGTACAATTATTTCTAAGTGTATGCATGCATAGTTCTTTGGTAGTCACCCCCGGTTCGGTAGTTTTGAATGGCGATAGAGGCCAATTGCCTAGGAGATATGACCAACCGACCCTAGGTGAGCGGACTGAGACGGAAGGGTAAGATATGACCAACTGACGACCCTTCTACTTGTGCGATTTGACCAACTGATCACCTATCGTTTGGATGAACTTAAGAATTGGGGGGTGTAGTGTCTAAGTTCCTAACGGCCGGGCACTCACTATTTAGAATATAGCATGTAGCGGTACTTAATGACTCGGCTTAGGGGACTAGGAACAACAGGACTTATGATGGTGCTACCGATTTCTCTGTGGTGGCATCTTTCTTTGATAGGTTAGGGCGAATTGACCAAATGCTGTCCTATCGAATTTGACCCCACCTAAAGTAATTGGAAGTAGGTAGACGTAGACATAACTAGTTAGGAGGATTAACTAGGTTAGCACCACTATTCCTCTATTGATTTCCCTTCTACCATTTATTTGCTTTTATATTCTGCATTAGTTGTTTAATTAATTAAAACCCTATCAAACCATTTATATTCTGTGACAATTAGACTTAGTAATTATCCGACACACATAGCTCTTGGGACGACCTCGGCTTTACCATTTACTACACTACACACGACCGGGTACACTGCCCGTTAGTGCATTAGGGTAGACCATAGGTATAGCGAGACAATATAAATATTAAGACCTGGTCAGTAAAACATGCATCAGTAATCATTGGCTTCCTTTTCCGCTTGAGCCTGTTCTTCAGCCTTGATCCTTGCCTTTTCATCTGCTTGAGCTTGAGCTTCTTTATCTGCTTTTTCTTTAGCTGCAACTCGTGCAATATCTTCATCTGTGATCTTCTCATCCTTTTCTGGTTCTTCTTCTTCTTCAAAAGTGAACGAAACTTCATATGATTGTTGCTGTTGCTCGGTGGATTCCTTGGCAGTGGCACCAATTCGCTTATCGGGTTGATTAACCACATCACGAATTGATATTGTTAGTCCACCACTGCTTGAGTCACCAGGCCCTCTTGTTTGTTCATGATTAAATTCCTGAGCAACATGTTGAAGTCTGAGATTCTTCACTTTCTTTCTGAAGTCTTTGTCTTCATCCAGTGACTCTTCTTCTGAGCTCTCTTCTTCTTGCTCAAGCACTGGAGTTTTCCCTTTATCAGACTTGGGACTGAGAGGTTTTGCGACTATTAGTGTATCATCTGTTGCAGATTCTGAGTAGATAATCTCTTCATCTGTTTCAGTGTCCTCTGAGTCCTCGTCCATTAGTTTTGGTTTGGTTTGGGAATAGGGATAGCCTCCTTTAATGGAACTCTCTTTTTGACTGTGTGAGTCCTATTTGGATACCTTCTTGTACTCCCAGTGGTAGCAACTCTTCCAGTACTGCCTCTCCTGGTCTTCCTAACAGGTGTACCAGAAGATTTTTCATCAATGAATCCCACTTTGCTGGAATCAACTGCTACCAGATACCGTTTGTACGATTGAAGTCCCTTGATAGCATCTGTAAGTAGGCAATCTGGCAACACAGCACCTTGTTTCTTTGTTGTTGAGTCCTTAAATCTGACAACATTGAGTGTGGGCTCAAGCAACACGGAGTGGTGGTTTAGGTCATCAAGTCTTAAAGGAATATCTGGATTATTCCCTAGAATCCTTTGGATCAATAGTTTTGTATATCTGATATAAGGGACCTTGGTGCCAGGCTTTTTAAGGTATGACATTATGTCGTCCCAGATCGAGTAGCAAATTGATGTGTTTCATGTTGACCAAAGCCCAAAATATTTGTAGTTCCATGAGCTTGGGATGCTCATGACCACGGTCACGCGTCGAAACGGATTTGGCAATCATGATGTAGGGTTCTCCATGGTGGGGATGTTCTTAAGATCAACTGATGAGTGTTTTGTGATGATTCCAACAGCTTCATCATAGCCGATGTCGACCATGAACTGGAGAGTGACATCTTCTGTAGGAGTAGCAGTGTATTCAGTGGATGTTTGGAAGAAGAAGAATAACCCTTAAGTCTGCTGGAGTGACGGTGACTTGTTTGTCGTTGAGTGTCACTTTTGACCTCTTGACCTTTGACCTTCGCATGGTATGCCGAATTGGTGAACATAAATCACCGGCACCGTTGCAGAATTAGAGAGCATGTTCTTGTAAGGATGAGTCTTCAGAATATCCACATCAATTTGACAAGAAGACTCAGAACACGTGAAGTTATCGAAATCGACTCTGAGATTGTTCTTCCCAATCTTCATTGTGTAACCGTTGGGGAAGATGTCTTCCATTGAGAGAACATTAGGTGCAGCAATGTATTCCATTTGGACGTCCATATTGTGATCTGAAAAATATTGAGCCAATAGAACCAACATATCGAAAGACATTACGTTAGTCAAAGGTTGATTTTATTGTTCAATTATTGAATATGCTATGTTGATGAAAGTTACGAGTCCAATGTCACTTGTATGTCCAATAGTTCAAAGTAGTCGTGATAAGTTTCGTTAATTTATTAATTTTGAGTTTTAAAGTCCAAATTTACACTTATTTACACAACATATCAATCATTTAAGCTTATTAGAGACATTTTGGATTCGTGACGTTATGATTTATTTATTTACAAGTTTGTACACGTAACAATTCAAAATTATGGTTAAAATTAGGCTTAGGCGTAGGAATTGCAAGGTTATGCGTAAACAGTAGATCATACGCGTAGGCGCAAGCTTATGCGTAGGAACTTAACTTACGCGTAAGAAATATTACGCGTAGTGATGAGTGTGTAAATACTCATCATTTTTGTTCCTTCTACACTGCAAAAACAGTCAAAAACACTTTGAAAAGTCTCAAAAAGACAGAAAAAATATTTAGACTGTATTTTATGCAATAATTGTCAAAATCTAGTCCCTGGTTATTCAAAACATGTAATTTTTCATAAAATGCCCTCAGGGATTTTTCAAGTTGTCAAAATTACCCTTATAAAGTTCAGTTTTGCAAAATGGCAACTTTAGTCCCTGAGGTTTCAAAGATTGACGAGAATTTACCCCGGACATTTTAAATTGGAAAATTAATATTTTTGGTCCTTTGGTAATTTAAACTTGTCAAAAATGGTCCTTATAATAAATTTTGGAAAATTACAATTTCGGTCCCTCAAGTTTGGATGAATTGCAAGAATGGTCCTTGTGTTAATAGCTACAACCAACCGGACCTTTTATAATTACAAACCCAAACACAAACCCACCAATTTGCAGCCCACTACCCAAGCCCAACTTGAGCTTGACCCTTGAACCCCTCGACTTGACCCTTGAGCCAGTCCAAAACCCCATGAACCCCCAAAATGAACCTCCCCTATTAATAAAACACTAGTCAAAGCCAGTCAAACCCACTCCTTCGTTTTCCCTCCAAACCCACCTCCTTCACCCACTTCTCTGCAACCAACTCCCACAACCATACTTCCAGCTCACACTCCACTCCCTATCACCCTCCACCTCACCTAACAGCCAAAATGCAATTAATGCTTCTTCCTTCCTTGCACTCAACCCACCCCAACTGGCAAAAATGGTTTTCCCGCCAAAATTCATCAAACGGCTAAAATGAGCCCAAGTAATCCAACGGCTCTATAAAGTGGTGGGAAAAGCTGAGAGGACAAGTGGGAGTATTTTCATTCATAAATAGAAGGAAGAGAGAAGACTAACGGGGGGGCTAGCCATTGGTCACGTAGTGTAATTTTAAAATGCTTTCTTTAAATTAAATGTCTTTTAATGTTTTAATGTTGTAATTCTCCTTAAACTAGTGTAATAGAACTTCCTTTACAGTTAATTGCAATCTATCTTTCATTTTAAGTTTTTACTTCATTGTTCTTTAATTTTCAAGTCATTTCAATTCTTGTTGATTAGTGTTGTTTGATGGACTCTATAAGCCACATAAGCTCCTGACAAAGCTCATTTAGCTTTTAGAAACCTTAAAACAAGTTATAGTCATTAAAACAAGAATACTAAAAAAAAATTGAGAAAATACAATGAAAAATCAAAAATAGTGAGTTGAGAAGGAAGAAGCTTGGAGTAGGATAAATTCTGTATGGTCCTGGGTTGTAGTGCTTCTTGGGAACCTTTAGGATTGTTCTTGGGTCCTGGTTCTTTGTCTCAGCTTGAATTTCATCTTGTAAGCCCTTTTATTAATTTTTGCAATTTACTGCATATGTTACTTTAATGCTTTAAATTTGATGTTTTTATGTTTCTTTGTTGTTTGTTAGTATTTATCTGTCTTAATCTCAGGTGTTTATGTTTTGGATCTCATTGATGCTTTGAATTACATTTTGACTGCCAATATGCCAATTTTTGATGTTCATAGGCTTAGACTTGTTTGACACCTTGTTTGTGCTGAAAAAGGTCTATTTTGACACAATATGACCTCTGGATTGAATATGATGGGCTTATGCAGTCACTTGTTGTGAAAATCTCAATTTGAGCCAATTTAAGGGGTGTTTGGATCGAGCCTTTATTCTATGTTTTAAGACTTTGTAGAGTTTAAAAACAATCTATGCATAACTATTTAGGTTTTAATAGAACTTTTAAAGCATAAAATACCTAGGTTTAGAGTTAAAAAGTCAAAATTCCCATTTGAGCTCCAAAACTGCATACACAGTGCAGTGTATGAGCTCAAATTGTGCAAATAGGTAGATTTTTAGCTAAAGTAGCTTAATTAGTTGTTAAAATAGCTTAAAACATCATTTTAAGTCATTAGGAATTACTAGAAATTCATTTTGGTCAACTTTTGATAAAAACTCAAAAAGTCAAATTTCGGCTTAAGTCATTTTTGAATAAACTTGTGAACTTCATGTAGGAGTTAATATTAGGAGCGAAGACTTGTGCTTTTGGATATTTGTCATTCTGTTGCTTGTCTTCATCATAGTATTTTTTATAATTTTTAGTTAGCATTGTAAACTGCTTATTTGCTAGCTTCTTTTAAGCTCTTTTTCACAAACCTCCCGTTTTGCTTGTCCCTTATTTTATGCTTATTCAGTGTGTTTTCCTGTTGTTGTTGCTTATTCTAAGTTCCCAGAACTTGTTTATAGCTTATTCAACCTTTGGTTCCAGCTTGTTAGCTTATTGTGAGCTTATAACCTCACTTTTAAGCCAAAAAGCTCCCTGTTGAGCTTATTGCCTTGCATTCGGCTTATCTTTGAGTTCCCCAAAATGTGTCTTCACAAAAGTTGCTTATTTTCAGTAGTAAAATAGTTTTGTAAAAGAAAATTCAAGAAAAGCAAAAAAATAAAAATAGTGATAGCTTCTATTTAAGCCATTTGGCTTATTTTTCTGCTTTGTCAAAAAGCACTTTTCATTTTTATATATTTCCTAGTTTTCTACACTTGTTTAGTATTTATATAAAAAGTTTTAGATTTTTCTTAGGTCATTTAGTATTTATTAGAATTTTTATTAGTTTTAAATAATTAATAAATAGTAATTAATTAATAATAAATAGATAAAAAGTGTAATAAATATATTTTCAGTTTTAAAATAAGTTTTATAATATTTTAGATTTTTCTAAGTCATAATTTCACTTTTCTAACTTTATTTCATATTTTCTTATATTTTAGGGTATTATTAAATAGTTAATAATTAGTTTTTAATTAATAATAATTATATAAAAAGTCACAAAAATATCTTTTATGTTTTAAAATTATTTTTATAGTATTTTAGATTTTTCCAATTTTAAATTTTATTTTTCCAAGTTAAATTTTAATTATTTGTAATTTTAGTGTAATTTAAGTAATTAGAAATTAAAAATTAATTAATATTAAATATTTAAATAGTGTAAAAATTATTTTTCTTTTTCTTAAAATTTTCTTTATTTATTAGGATTGTAAAAATATCATTTTCATATCCGTAGGTGTTATATTCTTTTAAATTTACGTTTTATTATTTTACGTTTACGTAAAATTCGAGCTTGTCTGGCGTTTTAGGTTTTAATCGTTAAACGATTTTAAATATAGAATTAAAATGACTTCAAAGTCTTTATTAGATTTAATTTCCTTAGTGTAATCAATCATAACCCCTTTCCTGTTCAATATCACCCGACCACTACGCGTTTAGCTATTCAATCGCACAGCTCGTTGGGACTTAACGACCCGGGGATACACTAAACTCTCCTGGATAATTGCATTGCATTCTCAAGCTGTTTGACTCTTGTTGACCATTTACCTGGTTAATTTGGGTTGACCATTTGGGACCAACCACGTAGGAACAGAACCCTTAGCATAGAGCTTACACGTAAGCGCATGTGGGAGCTTATGCGTAAGGTTTACTCGTAAGGGTAAACCTTGTGCGTAAGACTCAAGTTTACGCATATCCTTCACAGGATACGCGTAGTCCCTTTGTAGAACCTTACGCGTAAAGGTTACGCGTAAGATTGCTCTTACGAATAACATTCTATGCGTAAGGTAATCCTTATGCGTAAGAGTCCATGGTTAACCTTGATTCTGAATGATTCACGCGTAAAACCTGAAACAAATTCATCATAACACTTTCATTAACACATAATTCAATCCCTTTCAATTTTCACATGAACACACAAGCATACATAGTTACGCTTAAGAATTTCATACGCGTAACACTTAAACCCTAAGCGTTCAAATATTACGAGTAAGGAATCTAGCCATAGGAATTGCACCAAACATTTTCTGGGATATCTTAGAGGCCTAATGAGTTGTTTTAAACATGTTTTAACATCAGAACCCTTATGAATAAAAAATTACCTAATTCGCATGGTTCTAAAACCCTAAATCTTAGATACTAACAATTATATGTTTATGGGTAACAATCAATGGTGGTTTAGGTCATTTAAGCATGTCACAAACATCCTACAACCTACTATATACACTGAAACTCACTCACAAGAAAACCCCTAATTCATACGTATGAACCCTAAATTTGAAAATGATTAATTAGTGTTTCTGGGTGAATTTGGTGGTTTGAAATAGCTTTAGAATGATTGTAACAACATTTAAACACACTCATTTCAACACCAAACACCTAAACATGATTTCATATTCATACGCATATGCGTAAAACATGAAATCAAGCCTAGGAAAAATCTAACCGTTAGTTTTTCAAACAAATCAAGACCTATGTTTAGATTATCACCTAGAATCAAAAACCACTTACAAATTTGAGGTCTAAAGCACGGTTTTGAAGATTGAAGCTTAGGCGTGGGATTAGTTAGTTGAAGAATTTAATGTTTGAATTAAATGAGATAGAAAATTAGGTGAGGTGGTTTTGATAAAATTGGTTTTAACACTTGACAACTTTGGTCCCTCCACCTCAACCCTTTTCATCCATAGCCCATAACTTCCATTTTGGTTACGCAAAGTATGATGTTTGGAAAGAAACTTGACGGCACTCCCCCTCGACTTAAGAAATAATGAAATTTTACAAGTTTGAATCTGGGGAGTGTCAATAAACCAGAAATGTGACCACCATTATCAAAGACACAACCGGAATAAGGTAACATGCAAGTACAAGGTTTTATGAAACAGAAAATATTTACTTTCTCCCCCTCAACACTTGATCAAAAAAAATACTGAATTTTGAAAGAGAAAAGTGTCGACGGAAGATTTGTACTTGCCATGTTGAAAGAAATTTAGATAGGAGAATATTTTTGAATTTTGTAGATTTTATATCTTTGTATTTTGTTTTTTGAAAAATATTTACCAAAGAGGTTTTGGTGTTTGATTGGTTTTAAGATTGTTTTAAAAGTTCATCCAGTTCCTCTGGAGTCAAACACCGCATACCAATCCGGTGGACCAACTCAGTAAACCTAGCAGGAGCTAAGGCTTTGGTGAGAAGATCTGCCAGTTGGTATTCAGTACCCACAAAGTATAATTCAACGGTACCCTTTTCCACATGCTCCTTGATGAAATGATATCGAAGATCGATGTGGTTAGACTTCAAATGTTGAACGAGTTGCGAGATCGCAATAGCACTTCGATTGTCGCATTACATCGGGATTCTGTCAAATACGTAACCATAGTCTTTGAGTTGTGTTCTCATCCAAATGACTTGAGCACAACAAGCTAACATGGCTACATATTCTCTGTTGAGGACGGTGATGTACAATCCTGCTTCTTCGATTGCCATGACACCAGTTTATCACCAAGAAATTGTAAATCTCCTGAAGTACTTTTAGAATCTAAGCAACCTGCGTGATCAGCGTCTGAAAAAGCTATTAGTTCAAAACCAGAATCCTTCGGATACCAGATTCTCAAGTTAATGGTTCCCTTGATGTGTCAGATGATTCTTTTAGCCTCAGAGAGGTGAGTTTTAGTTGGTCTCGACTGATAACGGGAGCAAAGATATACAGCAAATACAATGTCAGGCCTACTGGCTGTTAGATACATGAGAGACCCAATAATACTTCAGTATTTGGTAGGGTCAATCAATTTACCATGTAAATCAGCATCTAGTTTCTTGGTATGTGCCATTGGTGTGGCATAGGTATCACAACTTGTCATTCCATGTTTGTTTAAAATTTCAAGGGCATATTTGGACTGACTAAGGAAAATACCATGGGTGATTGATGAACTTGCAATCCTAGAAAGAATGTAAGTTCACCCATCATGGACATCTCAAAATGTTTTTTCATGAGTTTTGAAAATTCGTTTGAGTACTTTTTATGTGTTGACCCAAAAATGATGTCATCCACATAGATTGGAACGATTAAAATGTAAGCCCCGTGATATTGAATGAAAAGTGTTGGGTCGACCGAACCTTTAGTGAAATTATTGGCAATGAGAAAGGATGATAACTTATCATACCACACCCGAGGAGCTTGTTTGAGACCGTAAAGAGCCTTTTTCAGTTTGAAGACGTGATTTGGGAACTCTGGATCAACAAATCCTTCCAGCTGACTAACATATACCGTTTCCTTCAGTTGACCATTCAGAAAGGCAGTTTTGACATCCATCTGATAGATCGTGATGTTCATGTGAGCCGCAAATGCCAGAAAAATCCGTACAGCCTCAAGTCTAGCAACCAGTGTGAATGATTCTTCAAATCAATCCCTCTTCTTGTCTATAACCCTTGGCCACCGACATGACTTATTTCGATAACCTTGCCTTCAGCATCCAACTTGTTTTTCCAAATCCATTTCAGACCAATAACATAGACCCCTGTTGGTTTTTCAACCAATTCCCATACTTCAAGACGTTTAAACTGATTAAGTTCTTCTTGCATGGATTCAATCCAGTTGTCATATGTCATGGCTTACTTAATATTTTTGGGTTCAGCATGACAAACGGTAAGTGCAAAAATGCAATGTTCACCGTCAGTCTGAAGGAGTTGTCTACTTACGACTGGTAGATTCGGGTTTCCAATAATGTTTACTAGAGGATGGTCTTTAGTCTAACGATGTGTGGAGGGTTGATGTTGATATACATTGTGCAGATTAGGAGGATTCAAATGGCTTGTGGATGATTCCGCAACATCAGAAGTGGCAGTTTCATTAGCAAACGGATTGAAGAACGCATTTGGATCAAAGTCTGCAGGTTGTGGTACTTCTTGGTTCAGAAAATCATTAGCTGGTTCAGCGTCATTGGATGCGGTTTGTTCGGCTGTTGTTGTATAGTCAATTGGAGGTGCTTCTTCAACAGTTGTTGTTGTTTCAAGTGTATCAGGTATTGGAATATTATCAGGTTGAGCAGCGGAAACAGTTGATAGATCTGGAGCACGTTGATCAATATCATCACAAAACAGAGGAGCAAATAGTTGTTCCATTTGTTGACGAGTAAGCTGGAGGCTTGGTTCGGCTGATGATGGGGTTTGGGGGAAATTTAGATGGTTATGTCCGGGTTCCAAGCTGTTATGCTCAGAAGCCATTTCAGTAAGCTCATCGAAATTTGCATGAATCGTTTCCATAATCTCCCTTGTACGACGATTCCAGATCCAGTAACCCTTAGAGTTTTCACAATATCCTACAAAGACTCCAATGTCATCTTTGGCTTTGAGCTTACCAAAGTCATCACGATCATTATTCGGATAACAAAGGGATCCGAATACATGAAAGTATTTGAGATTCGGTTTACGGTTGTGGATAAGCTCATAAGGTGTTTTGTTGTGGCGTTTGGTAATCATTGAACGATTCTGAGTGTAGCATGCAGTTGACACGGCTTCAGCCTACAAGTAATCTGGAAGTTTTGCATTTATTAACATCGTTCTTGCAGCTTCCACTAATATACGGTTTCATCTTTCAACAACTCCGTTTTGTTCCGGTGTTCGTGCAATTGATGTTTGATGCTCAATTCCCACTTTCTCATAATAAGTACGAAGGGTTTGATTCACAAATTCAGTTCCTTTGTCGTTCGATTTGTCGATGTGTTCGAAATGAACTTGAATTTTGTGAGAAAGGTGATGATCATCTGTGGAGCTTGATCTTTACTTCGAAGAAAATAAACCCAAGTCCATCGTGAGTAGTCATCCACAATTACCAAGATGTAGCATTTGCCATTAATCGTCTGCACGCGCATCGGGCCACACAAATCCATGTAAAGAAGATGAAGCACATGCTGTGAGCTGTGTTCCACCTTTGAAGGAAAGTTAGCACGAGTGCTTTTCCCTTGTTCACAGGCTGAGCAAAGGTGATCTTTAGAATACCAAAATCTTGGGAGACCTTCAACAAGTTTGTGTCGTGCAAGATTGGTTATGGTTTGAAAGTTTAGATGTGAGAGACGACGGTGGCATAGCCAAGATTTTGTCGATGTTGCCTTTGAAAGTAGACAGATGGGAGATGAAGCAATCATGTCTTGCATTGAGATTGTATAAAGACTTGAATTGCGGGTGCTAGACATAAGATCGTTTCCTTGTAGATCACAAATGAAACAAGTTTTCTCCCGAAAAGCAACTTCTAAATCTCCATCACAGAACTGACCAACTGAGAATACATTGTGACCGAAACCTTCCACATAATAAAACCTGCTAATTTCGATGTTGCCATTGATGTAATATCCGTAGACCATGATAGCTGCGAAGTGATCATTCCCGAATCTGACAGTGCTAATGAACTTTGCAACAAAGTTTGATAACAGTTTGAGATTGCCTGTCATGTGTCGGGAACATCCGCTATCAACAATCCAAAGGATGATCTGTATCACCTGCATTACACACATACGACACAGATGGAATAGAAGTAGATGTGGAACCCGAAGAGTTAGAGGGTTCCGAAGTAGTTATAGTAGAAACATACATGTTAATGATTTTAGGTATCTATTTAAATCCAAGTGTATTATGTAACCATTTCTGCCATCTCCAACTAGTCTTAGCTTTGGTCTTAGTGAATGCACTAGGTGATAATTTCTTCCTAGGAGGTGAAGGTGGTTCTATGGATACATCAATGATCGTAGTCGGAACACTAGAGGGAGGTTTACCTAGCCCAAACTTAGAAGCATTAGTGGGCCGAGAGGTATTCCGTTTTCTATTATTTCGCTTGCGATTCAAGATAGCCTTAGCAACACATTTATCATGACAACCAGAAAACATGATTTTACGACAACCAACACAAGAAGCTTCAAACATAACATTTAAAGTACTTAAAGATTTAGCATTCGTTACATCACTTTTTCCATTACATTTGTCAGACGCAATATCTAAAGTGGGTGCAACTGGAGTTTTATTCAAAGTCCTAAGGTGTTCTTCTACTTCAGCATTCTTTATTGTTCTTTTCTTACGTCACAACTTCCTATTCTTCCTTGTATTGCTCCTAGGCGGTGAAGTGCGGCAGTTGGGAAAAGAGGCAACTATTCTGTTTAGTAGAGGAATCACATTAGATTCTTGTGGTTTGTCATTAGATGTTCTAGAGTCATTTTGAATCTGTAGGTGCATTACTAGTGTTACTATCCCTATCTTGCTAAAGTTTCACCAACTCTGCTTTTAGATCATGGATTTTGTGTAACAAATCTAGATTTTCAGAACGAGTGAGTCCATCTCATCGTAAAACATCTTTGGTGTATGCAAGATGATCATCAAGGTCTTTTGACGCTTTAGCACAAGTCTTTTTGAGTAAATCCAATATGACACCATATTCCTTTTTAACTTTTGAAATTTCTTGTTCATATTTTAAGATTTGACACTTCAAAGACACATTTTGATCATCCAGTTGCTCAAGTTTTGGACTAAGAGTTTTGTTATGCAACTGGTTGATTTTGTTTTGCAAAGCGAGTTCACGATTTTGACAATCTTTTTGACACCATTGAAGACGATGTTTTGCATTTGAAAGCTCGTTTAACAATCGTTCATTTTCAACTTTTAAAGACTTGATTTGTGACACAATATCAGTATTCTCAACATTTTCAATAGAATCAACAGAATCAGCAGAGATATAATCAAATGCATATGCAACAGAATGTAATAACACAACATTATTGATATCAGCACAGATAACATCTTCCTAGAGTCGATCAACATCTTTTCTCAACATTTTCTGTTTCTTTTTACGTTTTGTAATTGAAATCGATGTTTCTGTTTGTTCGAAAACTCTTTTCATAAGTGCAAGCTCCTTGTGAAAATCCCTTTCCCAATATAATGCACATATTTTCAAATTCTGGACATGAGGTAAAATTCTTTTCTGAAAAATATCTCCTTGTGCTCTGGCATGAGGCGATTAAAAATGTTCAACTTTTATTTCAGAATTGAGTTCAATTTCACGTTCCAAAAGTTTGATGTCCGAAATGAATGTTTCAAAATATTTAATAATTTGACATTTTTTGAGTATTGATTTTACTTCACTGAGTGAAGGTAAAGGACCATTAATTTGTGCAGAATTGGGTTGGGGACCAACATTAGAAGACTCATAAATAGGCGTGATAACCCAAGGTGTGTTAGAATTATCCTGTTGTGCGACGAAAGTGATGGCTTTTGAATAGTTAAATGGTTTGTTATAAACAACATTTTCAAATTTTGATCGACTCTCGTCTTCTGCATCTAATTCCTCTTGAAGATTATATTCAACAACACTCATAATGGAATCATCAATTCTATGTTCTGCACTGTAAACTTCAGGATATGGTTTGAATGCTCTATTTGAAAACTTTGGTTTGTAATCAGCAAGATTCGGTCCATATCCATTTGGATTTGGTTTAAAAGTAAACTTTTGAATAGTTGTGATTGACTCACCATGTTTATAAACAACATTTCGAAACTCCTTGATTTTGTTTTCTAAGTCGACAATTTCTTCAAGATAGTCATCCATTCGTTTCGTTGAATGCCTTTTGTACTCAGAGAACTATTTTTGACAAGTTAACAACTCAGACTTGGCTTTTTGAGTTTCCAAAGTGAGAGCGTTAAATAGTTGTTTATGATCATATTTCAGTTGTTCTATTTGAGACAGCAAAGCATTCTTAGATGCGACTAGATCACGTATCTGTTGTTCTAATGATTTTTCGTTTTGGTAAGATTTAGCAAAAGCGACTTCAAAACCTTTTTCACGTTTTTCTTGTGTTTGAAAAATGTTGAGTTGATATTTTAAGCATTCATTGTCCTTAGTTAACAGTGCATTTTTGTCCTTTAATTGCTTATTGATGTCCTTGCATATTTCCAGTCGAGATTCTTGGTCTTTAAGTAAGGTCATGAGCTCAATATCTAGATTAGACGAAAGCTCAGCTTGTTCAACGTGAGTCTCAACATGATCATTATTCAGATCCTCAAGTATAACCACGGAGTCAACTTAAGTATCAATGTTAACCGTAAGGTCATCTTGATCGTCAAATATAACTACGGGATCTATTTGATTATCATCGGAATGAGATGTAGACGGCTCATGTTGAACACTCTGATCCTTGTCGGATGTAGATGTTGGCGGAGATATCAGATCAATAATGAATATAGTTTGATCCGGTACCTGAGACAAGCCGTCAGTGTCATACACTGGGCCTGTATCACTCATGTGGAGTTCGTGCATGTTTGCCATCAACATAACTGCTGCATTAGCCTGCAAGTCCTCCATATCATCATCAAAATCTGCATTTTCCATGAAGCTCTGTTCCTTGTTGGTAAGAGTTCCACCAGCTTCATCCTTGAGAGCCAAGAGTAAAGCCTCTTTGTGATAAGCGCTGCCTCTTGTCCTCGGCTTTAGGCATGCATTAGCCAGATGACCCTTCTCATTACAATTATAGCAACGAAGACCATTAATCCCATTCTGAACATTACCCTGTTCAACCACTTGAGCCCTTTGTTGTTGTGGGGCACCCATGTTATTCCTTCCCATTTTATTAAACCCTTGACCACCGCCCATCTGATGAACATTACCACGATTCTGAACTTCAACACGTCCATTGTTAACAACAGCCTGATTCCTTGTGTTTGATGAGGTACGAATGCGATTGTTGGATTTGTTTAAATATCGGCCGTAGGCTCTAGCAATCATGACAAACCCTTGTTGCAATGCATAGAAAGCTTTTGTATCCTCATTAGATTCACTGTAAAGTGCTTGATCATTGTTGTTGTTGTATGGAACCAATTGAGTTTCTTGAGATTGGTGCTGTGACGGATCATATGGTGTAATTGTTGCAGTTGGTTGTGGAGGATTTGTGAAGGTTGTTGGCAAATTCGGGAATTAAGGATAGCATGTTTGAGCCCACAAAGCTAATTGTTGATTATCCGGAAGTGAAGGTGAGACAGGGAGTCCACGGATAACCCTTTCTTTTTCAACTTCTTTTTGGTGGGGCTTCAAATAGTCGTACAACAATCCGTATGTAGAATGATGAAGATTCTTTCTTTGACGGATGAAAATGACATACTTTTCCCAATCAGGACCAAGACTACTCAGGAACTTAGTGTTGACAGCAATTCTTGGCATAATGATGTTATGTTTGTCTAAGTCATTGATGATATCTGAGAATCGATGATGATATGACTCTAATGTCTCCCCTGGTTCAATCATGAAGTGTTCATAATCCAAGTAGATTTTGGATTCCATGTCTTCTTGATTGAGTTCTGTGCCTTCCACGAGAAGATGAATATGCTCCCACATTGCTTTAGCAGTCTTTTGAGCATCAACACTTCGAAGTATCGGATTAGGTAATCCCAAAAGGATGTATTGCATTGCCAGTTCATCAGCTTCAAAGTGTAGAAGTTGATCAGTAGTGAGTTCATTAAGACTGATAACGTTGGTGACATAATCTCTTGGTGGATTAGCATTTGGATCTCCGGGTGTAGTGACAGTAGGCATCTGAAACGGACTGTTAGGTCACTAGTTTTACAACACAAGCATCAATGAAAGAAATAGAGAAGAGATAGAGGTCAGTTGAACAACACACACACACACGCATGTATGAAACTTATGAAAGGTTAGGCGTAGAGAGTGAATGAGAAATGAATTGAACAACCAACCCTCAAGTGAGGGTTATTACAATGTATCTATAGGAGGGAAGCTAGGGCAACACTCCTAGTTCCCTTCCTTTTCCTTATTGGACTAGGCCTAGGCTTATGGGCCTTCTACATAAGCCTAAGGCTAATAACTAACATAAAGGCCATATTAAGCTAACTATTACATATGAATCACTAACACTTGATTTAGGTTTAGGAGTGATTCCAACAATCTCCCCCTAAGTGTTGGTGATGAATGAATATGAACGGTTAAGGTACTGATGTAATAGTAGCTTTGACGTCTTCTGACATTCTTCTTTCTTGTGAGAAAAATTGCCTTGATTTGAACAATCTCCCCAGTGTAGAGAAATTGTTTTCTTTAAACAGTTCTGCTTTGACGTCATCTTAATCTTTGTTCTTTGTTCTTTGTGATGGTAGTGATAGTATGTTGTTGTTGTCTACATCAAGTCTGCCTCAGTCTGCTTCTTGCTTCCAAAGTGTTCCACGTCATTCTTCAACATGCTCACACACTCTTTAACGTTGGATTTTAGTACTGATGAAGTTCTTTAAGTCTTTAACTTTGTAGATTCTTTGGTTTGACGAAGAATCATTCTGACTTTTGTGTTGCTTTTAGATAGAACTTCCATTAGTGATGATGTTGGCATGAGCATGTGAGAATCTGCATGATCATTCCGCTCCAGAGCTTCCATAAGAAGAAAACATGAAAACGGTTAGTAATAAGCGGATACCGACACTTACAAGTTCGAATTTCGAGAGTGTTAACAAAGATAGTGTGAAAACGCAACTCTAATTCTCACAAAGGCCGCTCCTGAACCGGAGTCCCACAAGTGAGATAACACGATGTACCGAAGTACACCTATGATTCAAATGAGTCGCGAGGTACACCGGCATCACCTCCACTGTAGACCGCTTGAGACACACTGCGTAATCCACGGGGAGTTACTGAAGTGACTGCTGTCGGGTCGTTTGATGTTGACCCGGCAGAGTTTCCATTCAATCATCGAGGATCACATGTGAACCTCTCATAAATGTTCTCGACAGATTGCTAAGATCTGTGAAGGACTCGATAACGTACCACCGATGTTCTTATTGTTGAACACCAAGTGATGAAATGTCAAGTGTACCTAAGAGATCTTTTGATGAATCTCGTGGCTCTAGACTGAATAGTGCGTTTTGGTTTTCCTGAGCAGAGACTAGAGAGAGGGTCTCCTTCTTCAATACCAGCAATCTCTAAGAGAAAGCCAATAGATTATGTAGGGTTCCCTGTGAGAATGAAACAAGCTTCAGTTGAGAGAAACTTGAGTGGCTAAGAAGGTTTAGTGCATGCGTCACCGGGTCCATGACGACTTTTAATCTTCAATACCGGTGTCATCTAGTGACAACCAAGAGCATATGAAATGAACCCTGTATTCTCTAAGTTGAATAAACCGAGGGCTATTTCTTTTCACCCTTTTCTTTGCATTTCTTTTTAATTCTTCAACTCCTTATTTCTCCGATTCTCATTTTCTCCTTTTTATGATCAAACCTAAGGACTTCTAATTCTAACTATTGGTAGTGTCCTTGGGTAGATCCCTCCGGCTCTGGCGGATCATAGGACGGTTATTCCGAACCTTAATCTCCTTATAACTCCATTGCCATAAAACCATTTACATGAAAAATCTCTTAAAGTGTTTATGAATGAAAAACATTTTGTACCACTGTAAGAGTTTGATCTTTTGCAGAAATACTCCCCCTCAACATGTGCTTAAGAGTTTTGACATAAATCTGCATATTGAGGAAAGAGCGCGCACTTTTTGAATTGAACGACTCAAGACAGACAATTCCTTGCGAGACACGATTACGTTGTATAGTTAAAGAGATACATTGTCAGCTTTTAGGTGACAACTAGCTCTAATAACTACCTTGAAGATGTGGACAACCCCGAAAGGTTGTCAAACCCGTCAAAGTTCATGTCTATCAAGCGCTTCTCGAATAGGTACAGTTTACTTGGATAAGTCTTGGAAGACAAATCTTTTCAATGTATGACTGTTCAGTTCCCGTCAATTCATGGGTTGAAGTCTTTTCACACGAGAATTCATGAGCAAAACACAACATATTTCTTATCACGTATTTTTCTCCCCCTCAAAAATGGCATATAAATGTTATTTTTGAAGAAATGTTGAGAATAAATATGACCATTTTGAGTTTTGTGGGAAGATAACCACTGAGAACAATTTGTGAACAAAGATTTTGAGTCAAATACTCCCCCTCAACGAGTGATATAAACGGTTGAGGTTTTGAAAATCATAAGGGGAAGTACTTGTTCTTTTGAGCAAAACCTTGAAAAGTGAAAGGTTTGATAGGTTTTACTCAAAATTAAGAAGCTTTCGCTCCTTTTGTAAGGATTGTGGCACTAAAGCGTACCACAGGGTCCTTTCTTGACAAGTACGGGTTGTGCACTGTTATGTGTGCACAAGCCATAGACATATAAATCACACATCCAAAATATTATGAAATAGAAGCAGTTCAAGGGGTACCAGGAAGTCCATCAATGTTTCCAGGAATGCGAACTGGGCGTTGATAGCCGGCGAGAGCAATCCTGGGACAACCACCTTCTAAGCTCTCCAGTGTTTTGAACTGATCCCTTCGATACAACCTTTCATCAATCATGGTGATGATTCTTTTCACATCCCGTCTTTACTTAGAATTCCATCGCTTTTTAGACCCAAATCCTTCATGAATATCCTTCAACCTATAAGCTAATCCGTCCTTAACCTTCTTCAATGTGTGATCCCCAAACTTGTGAAGATCTCTACACGCCATCAAGCAGTTGCGTAGTGTTTCACTAAGGTAAACCACTCCGAATGGTTGGCTGATGAGTGTGTATTGTGAAAGCTGGTTAATGTCGGGAAGATCTAGCTGAGGTAGAGTGAAGTTGACACGGTCGATATGATTCAACGCAAGCTGGAGATCTTCTACACGTTCTCTGATGACTATGCGTCTGATGAATATAAGTAAGGACTTGATGAATTCACGTTGTACTTCAGTTGAAAATTGTCTCATGTGACCCTGTACTTTGGCAAGGTACATGTCTTCAATGTCGTTGAGAGACAAATTCTCAAAGTCCGCTTCAGAGACTGCATAATCTCTTTCGTCTTGCCTTTTGACGACAATATTCTTGAGAAAAGTGTAGTCCCATTTGGACGAAAGATCAACATGTTTGATGGCAACGATATTCTTAGTACTGAACACTTCATGTTGAGACTTCTGAACCTGGCAGCTTCTGTAGTAGATTCGTCGGCGTTCTGGCCAATGGTGAATCCCATACAGTGCATCACGGTCATACTCTTCCACATTTTTGAGAACATGTGGTTAGCTCTTTCCTCGATGGCTATACAGTTAGAGTATATGGTTGCGGGGAATGGAAGTGTCAGTGATGTAGCGTATTTCCTTGAACCATCGCCACCGTGTAGAAGAAATTTCAAGTCTTTGTTGAAGAAATATCTGAATGGAATCCTAGGCTGATCTGGTTGGCCAATTGTTGGCAGAGATTTGGACCAGTCGGTGTAATATGGAGGATTGTCCCGTTTGGTGAAGTCGATGTTTGCTTCTGGGTTGGGCCAATCCATGTTGTTAGACATGGATCGTGCTATATTATCAAGGTGATACTCAACTTCTATAGCACTTTCCGAGCTGTCTTTGAGAAGTTGAAATGCTTCATTCTTGATTCGCTTTAACTCGGATTTCGTCATCTTCTTCACACATAATTTTTCTTGTAGAAGTTTCGCATGCTCCAATGTACTACATTCTGTAACCTCTTGACCTTCAGATGGGTAGGGAGTGGAATCAACAAGCTTCGAGAACCATTCAAATTCAGTGTTATCCTCGTCCAGCCATGATAAGACGTCAGTCATAGGCGCCTTCTTCTTCTTTTTCTTTGGCCTAGAGGAGGATTCTGGTTTCTTGGCTGTGTCAGGAGAGATGGGTTGTTGTTGGGGCTCAGGTATTTCCTCATCGTCACCACCCGTATACTCAAAGTGATCACCGGTTTTCTGAGTCTGGGGTGGTGACTCAGAATCCTGAGGTTTTTCAGTTGAAGAGCGAGGAGGAGATCGTCTTGGTGGAGAGGACCTTCGTGGTGGAGGTGGAATTGAGGAAGATTCACCAGACTTCTTCGTGCGTTTGGGCTCGTTATCCTTATCCTGATCTTTGTCTTCGTCGTCTCTTAGACGTTTAGGCCTTACAGCTTCTTCTCTGTATGCTGACCTGAGTTGGTATTCCAGCAATGCTTCAAACAATTTAGCTTCGTGGGAGGCAAACGTTGCAGAGCGTTTCGACATTTGAGCTACTAGCCGGTTCACCAATTCATCATCTGAGAAGATTGTGGGTTCAACTGGATTGATGTTCACATTCATTGGAGTTGATTTCATGGTTTGCTTGGCCAGATGTAAGAGATTCGGATAAAGTTGTCTGGTATACATCTCCTTTGTCAGTTTAGGAACGACCTCCATAAGAAACTTGTGAGAGTATCCTTTGATCATCTCGTCCATTCTCCCTTGAAGATCATCTTTCATGAGCTTCTGGACATACTCCCTTTCAACTTGCATCTTGTCTTGCTCATCATGAAGATATTGTATCTGGTCAGCAAGAAAATCTAACTTCTTCTTTGAAATATTTTTCTCTCTGACCTGTTTGACAGCTTTAACGATTCGTGACTTTGCATGAGACATCCAAGAGGCAGTTGGCTTCTTCACTGATCTGGATGTGGATCTGGTTGTTCTTTTTGATGGTGGTGGTGAAGAGTGAGAAGATGAATCTGATGATGATGAGATATGAGGAGACTCCGGGTCCTTTGGTGGCTCAGAAGTTTCTTCCTTTGAACGTGCAGGACTATCTAGAAGAAACTTATCATACTCAACATCTTCTTCATTTCCAGACTTAGCTTCTTCATCAGCTTTTTCTTTTTCTAACTTCTCAGATTCTGGTTCTTCAATGTCAAATTCAATAGAATCTTCCACTCGCTTTTGTTGTTGTTCCAAAGTGGTGGCACCAGATCCCTTATCGGGTCGATTAACCGCATCAGGATTTGGTGTGGGTTGAACTCCACCACTTGATCCTCCGGGGCCACCCATTTGGTCTTTAGCAAATTCTTTTGCAACGTGTTGGAGTCTAAGGAATTTGAACTTCCTTCTGTACTTAGTGTCCAGAGGCTCATCATCTGAATCTTCTTCTTCTTGTTGCTCAATTACTGGAGTCTTCCCTTTGCCGTGTTCAGCTGGTGGACTGGGAGGTTTAGGTACCGTTGTAGTGTCATCTTTAGCAGTTTTAGAGTAGAAAATCTCTTCATCTGATGCAGTACCCTCTGAGTCCTCGTCTGTTAGCTTTCTTTGCGGTTCAGACTTGGGAATGGGAATAGGAATAGCTTCCTTGGCGGGAACTTTCCTCTTAAGTGGAGGATTCCTCTTAGGGAACTTCCTCTGACTCTCAGTGCTTGCAGCACTTCCTCCACTTCCTCTTCTGGTTTTCCTGGTAGGTGTACCAGAAGATTTATCATCTAGAAAACCAACTTTGTTCTCTTCCACAGCAACCAAATATCTTCTATAAGAGTAGAGCTTTTTGAGTTCATCTGAGAGAAGATGGTCTGGCAACACAGCACCCTGTTTCTTAGTTGTTGATTCCTTGAATCTGACAGTTAGGGTAGGTTCAGAAAACATGTCGTAATTGTCAGGGTCATTGATTCTCTTGGGGATATCTGGGTTATACCCAAGTGCTCTCTGGATCAACAATTTAGTGTATCTGATGTAAGGAATCTTTGAGCCAAGCTTTTTGAGGAATGTCATCATGTCATCCAAAATCAGAGCTTCTACTTCGATGTGCTTCATGTTGATCAGAGCCTAGAAGATTTGCAGTTCTACGAGCTTAGGATGCTCATAGCCGCTGTCACGACCAGAAATGGATTTTGTTATGATGATATAAAGGGTTCTCCAAGGCTGAGGGATGTTCTTGAGGTCCACGTGAGAATGCTTAATGATAGCCCCTGAAGCTTCGTCATACCCAATATCAATCAAGAATTGCAGAACAGTCTCTTCAGTAGGTGCAGCAGAGAATTCAGTTGGTAAGATGTCAGGAATGAGGAGAACTGCCCTTAAATCTGCCGGTGTGACGGTGAGTTGTTTGTGGTTGAGAGTTATAGTCACATCATTCTGTCCTTTGATCATTTGCATAGTATTCCAGAATTGCTGAATGTAGATCTCCGGAACAGTGGCAGAATTGGTGAGCATGTTCTGATAGGGATGATTCTTCAGAATATCCACGGCAACGAGACAAGAAGATTCCGAGCAGGTGAGAGTTTCAAAGTCGACACGAAGATTATTCTTTCCAATCTTCATTGGATAGCCATGCGGGAAGATATCAGCAATGGTGAGGACATTTGGTGCATCCATATTCAGCTGAGCTTCCATGTCGTGATCTGAAACACATTTAGCCAAAAGAACCAACATATCGAAAGACATAATGTTAGTCAACAGAAGGTTTTATTGTCTACTTATTGAATGATATATGTCAATGATTGTTACGAGTCCAACGTCACTTGTTTGTTCAATAGTCCAATGATGTCGAGAAAAGTTTCGTGAGTTAGTTAACTTTAAGTTTTAAAGTTTATGTTATCACATATTTTTCACAACATATTAAACGTTTAAGCATATTAGTGACATTTATTGGTTTCGTGACGTTATGATTTATTTATTTACAAGTTTGCACGTGTAATAATTCATAATGAAGGTTTGATCAAGGCTTAGACGTAGAAATGGTAGCTTATGCGTAAACAGGAGTTATACGTGTAAACGCAAGCTTATGCGTAGGATCCTTACTTACGCGTAAGAAATATTACGCGTAGGAACAGGGGACCTTATGCGTAGAGCATACGCGTAAGCGCATATAAAACCTTACGCGTAAGGCTTACTCGTAAGAGTAGACCTTATGCGTGGAGGTCACTGTTTACGCATATCCTTCACAGGATACGTGATAAGTGTCTAAATACTCATAATTTTATTCCCATTTAAACTGCAAAAATATTTGAAAACACTCAGAAATGCCACAAAATACTATAAATATCATTGAAATGTGTTTTTATGTGTTACAAGTGCAAAAGGATTGAAAACTGATAAAAAATAACAAAGTTTACATAATTTACAGTTTCAGTCCCTAAACTTTCATAAATTGGCAAAACTAGTCCCTGGTAATTCAAAACTTGTAAAATATCATTAAAGGTCCTTGGGGATTCACAAGTTGTTAGAAATAGTCCTTTGAAGTTAAAATTGCATATTTACAACTTTGGTCCCTCAACTTTGAAAAGTGTCAAAAATGGTCCCTGGTTTATTTAAAATGGAAAATTAATAAATATAACCCTTATACTATTCATATTTGGCATAATCGGTCCTTGTGTTAACTTTGGAAAAATTGCAGGTTTAACCCTTCAAGAATCAGAAAATTACAAAATGGTCCTTGTGATAATCCAAAACCAAACGGACCCTTTTTATTATTAAACCAAACTCACCCTTGAACCCCCTGTCAAAACCGTGAACCCCCCAAACTTGAACCCCCAGCTTATTAATAAAATCCCACGGTCAAACCCGGTCAAACCCACCTTCCCTCTAATACTACTCCCTCCTCACTGCTCCAAAACCACCACCACCTGTCCACCAGCTCATCACCCACTCTTCCCCAGCTGTTCCTCCACCTATACAAACATCCAAACTTCTTTAATTGTAAATTAACAGCTTCAAGATCAAGTTTGGACTTTTGGCACCAAAATCCTATTGAACAGCTGAGATCATTTGAGGTTAATCTAAGGGTGTAGAATGGATCAGAGGAAGATAAGAGATAAATCCCACCTTAGTTATAGTATAAATAGCACATTTTGTAGCCATAAAAGGCAGGTAGTTACAAGTAGTTAAAATTAGCATAATCGTATTTCATTTTCAGTAATCATAGTTTGTAATCTCAAGTTTCAGTAATCAATCCTAGTTAATTCAAGTCTGTTTGTCATTAATCTTTGTCCAATTTCCAGTAGCTAATGATAATTCCAAGTTTTTAAATTTCCATGTTGTACCGAGAATTCAAACCAAGTTAAGTAGTTATTGAAATAGCTTCTTAGTTGTTTCTATAAGCTTACATAAGCTTTCTATAGCTTTTGATAAGTTTATTTCAGTTATAACCTGTTCTAAATTCAAGAAAATAGAAAAAGTCAACAAAAGTCAACATACAGTTTCATTTGTGACTTGGATCTGGTTTGCTGCTATAGAGTTGGATATGGGTTGATTTCGATCTGAGTTGGGTTGATATCAGGTGTAGGATAGTGGTTCACTGAATTCAAGAGCAAACCATTGTAGTTGGACATCTTGTGAGTACTCAATTCTCTTATATGTTTTAATTCAGTAGTATAGAATTAGTATTGTTGTTAGTTTATGTTAGTATAGTATAGAATTTAATACCTGTTAGTTATTCTGTCCTAAATCAGTTGCTATCATAAGTTTAGAGTTAAGATTTAGTTAGTTTAGATTGCAATTTAGTTTATTAAGTGGTGTTTGGATCAGGCATTCCATTTGGGATAGAGCTTAGTTCAGTGGTTAGGCATAGTCTCTAGAGTTTAATATAGGTATAATATAGTCAAATTGTTCATTAGATTGCATCTGATATAACTAGAAGTCAAAATCCATCTTAGATCTATTTAGTCTAAAAACTGTTAAGAGTTAGTAGTTGAAATAGCTTAGAACAAGTTTAGATTCTATTGGTTTAGCTTATTTGGGTCTTATTACATCTTATAACATTGATCTCAGTTCATAAATTAAGCTTCAATCTCAGTTTAGTCAAAATTCAGTTCTATGTTAAAAGTAAAAAAAGTTGGAAAAGTCAGTTTTTACAAAACTTTGTGGAATTTTTATTGATTCGTTTTTGGTTCAAATTAAGTGAAATTTTGGGATAAACAAGTTCAGTTGGTCTATTTTTGAAAAATGATTTTTGTGGAATTTTATAAAACCTCTATAAGCACTAAATAAGCTGTCCAAACAGCCTACTTTTGCCCTGTTCACTCAGCATATGCTGAGTGATCAGTGTATACTGAGTGTATAACAGGTTTTTACAAAACTTTGTGGAATTTTCAAAGATTCATTATAAGTCCATTTGAGCTGAAATTTGGGATACAAGATCTTTGGTTGGTGATCTACAGCTAGGTATTTTTAGTTTATTTTTGTGATTTTTCTAGATAGCTTAATATAGTGCTTAAAGTAGGGCCTTAGAGGCCGTTTGGCATATAGTTATTAAAATCTGGTCTCGAGCTTTTTTTCTGTAGCTTGTGCTTTTTAGGTCCCAATCAGTTGCATTAGCTCAATTTAGGTTAGATTTAGGCTTTAGTAGCTTATGGTAGCTTATAGTTAGCTTTTAGCTTATTTCAAGTGCTTATTTAAACTGCTTATTTGCCCAATTCAGCTTATTAGTGGGCTTATTTAACTTTTTATATTTTTCCCAGGCTTAGAATAATATTTTAGATTTTCCTGTAAAGTCTCATAATTTTTACTGTTCATTTGTTATTTTTCTTAATTTTAATTAGTTTAAATTAGTTTTTAATTAATAATAATTATTTAAAAAGTCTAAAAAGTATATTTTCAGTTTTAAAATAACTTTTATAATATTTTAGATTTTTCTAAGTCATAATTTCACTTTTCTAGATTTATTTCATATTTTCTTATATTTTAGGGTATTATTAAATAGTTAAAAATAGTTTTTAATTAATAATAATTAAATAAATAGTCATAAAAATAATTTTATTTTTCCAATAATTTTATTTTCTTGCATCATTAGGATTGTAAAAATGTATTTTCCATATCCGTAGGTATTTTACTTCTTTATTTTCACGTTTTATTTCGTACGTTCACGTAATTTTATTTAAACGTACGTTTTAGGTTTTAAACATTAATCGATTTTAAATATAGAATTAAAATGACTTCAAAGTCTTTATTAGATTTAATTTCCTTAGTGTAATCAATCATAACCTTTTCCTGTTCAATATTCACCCGATCACAGATTCGTTGTATTACAGTTTACACACCTCGTTGGGACTTAACGACCCAGGGAAACACTATACTCCTCTGGACTTAATTTTATTTTGTTATGAGCTGTTTGACTTTTATGGTTGACCATTCACAAGTGGTTGACTAATAAAAGATAGACCGTTCGGAGCAAATCAAATTTTGGCGCCGCTGCCGGGGAGGTGTGCTGCGTACTACGAATTTGAAGCATCAGTGATTGTTAAATATACACCCATTGTATATTTACCATCTTTGTCCATATTTCCTTATTTACATATAAAACCAAAATTATCGTGAAGTTAATTCGTTTGACTAATCGATTACCAAAAATATTTTCATTCTTTGTTTTTACAACATGTTTTTCAAAAATACCAAAAATATTCCTCTTTACCCTCTTACCCTTTTGATTCTTCATTTCTTACCCTCTGGAACCCTTTGATTCTTTCTATGTCTTATCCTCACCTTCTTGGTTGTCAATGGTGTGGTGGCCCTCATAATGATGATAATTGTCTCAGTTTTAGCATGGTAGAGTCAGGAAATGGTCTGTCTATAACCAAGATCCCTATTCTTACCATGACACGACTGATTTATTCCACCAGCTACCACATCATGAGATTCAGACATATTCATGTGAATTTTGTGGAGGTCCTCATCAAGAATTTGAGTGTCAAACCGGGAACACGTTTGTCTATGAACAGTTTTCTGGTAACACTCAGGACCTTGGAAATGACCAAATTCCATATTATTCACATGACCAGCCACCACAATCATTTTGTTGTGAGTACTGTGGAGGTCCACACTTTAGCTCTGATTGTCAAACAAGGAATCCATTTCCTTGTAACAATTACGACTCTTCGTATCATGACCAACCTCTACAGTACCAAATGAATCAGGCACCACCTCAGCCTAAGCCACTTCCTCAAAATCTTCTCCATGATCTTTTGGATTTAGTGAAAGATTTGAAGGAATGTAAACATTCCCAAGATAATCCAAATCAAAAATCCATGGAAAAATTGTTAGCTGAAGAGCAGGCTGCTAAATTAGATTCCCAGATTGCCAGTGAAAACTCTATTAGGGAATTAATTAAAATACAAAAGCGCCAAATCTAGCTCTCGATTCCGTTTCATTCCTGATGACGATGATGATGAAGTTACCCTTGATATTCGTCAATTTTGTACAGGTTCATCAAGTTCATCAGTTGAAATTCCTTCCATGAAAAATCAGGGAGAAAAGACTATGATGGAATTACTAGCAGAAGAACAAATGGAAATTGTAAAACATATGTATGCTAGTCCTTCTCAACTCCCTCAGTATGTTGCTATCACACCCAATATTCCCACTCACTCTCTAAACATGGGGGATGAGCATCTTGACACTGTTCCTGAAAAGGAATCGGACGAATTCATAAAGTCTAGTGTTGAGGACCTTGTCCCAATCCCGAGAGAGTCACAGGGAACTTCTGATCATATGTGTGATTCTCTTTCTCCTCTTGAGTGTTCAAAAGATCATTTTGAAACTTTCTCTGATCTTAGCAACGATTGTGCTTCCTATGGAAACATCGAGTATGTTGAGGCATCACTCCCACAGTCTGATCCTCTTCTTGAGGAGTTCACCGATGAACTCGCTCACATCAATCCACTTTCATCAAAAAGTGATGATGATATCTTTGATTTCGAAGCCGACCTAGGAGAAATTGAAAGTCTCCTTTATAATGATAGTTCACTCACTTCTCACCCTAACAGTCCAATAGAGAATGTTAATCACCTTGTTCCCGAAGCATTCAAAGCTACTTTCACCAATCCTCTATTTGAATTCGACTCTGAATTCACTTTAATTTCTGAGAATCCACTCTTTGATACTCAGATTGAGGATAGTGATGAGTCTACAGTGGAACAAGAATTCACAGATTTACATCTTGTGATTGATTCTCTTCACGAGGAGTTCGCCGGTGAACTCACTCATATCATATCTCCACCAGAGTATGATAACTTCCACTTTGATCTAGACAAAAATGATCTTTGTGTTCCGGAGGGAAATGTTCTCAGCCATGAGAACTTGCTTGATATCAAAATCCCATCCCTCCCACCCAGAATATGTCTTGATCAAATGAGCTTAAATGATGAGATTCATGATCCAGAAATCATGAATTCTCCTTCTGATAATGATGAGTTAGTCATGATTTTTATCATGATTTTCTTTCTTTTCTTCACCTATACGGTGACTTCTCCTGTTCTTCACTCCTTCGGGAATGAAGACACTATCTTTGACCCCGGCATTTTCATTTATCATATGTGAGCCGGATCTCTCTATATCTCATCGGTGTGGAACTTTCGCATACTTCAATGTTTATACAAACATCTTGAATGAAAGTCCGATGGAGATTGTCTCTTCCACTTACTTCCCATGAACAAATTAATTCGGGTCGAGTCAAGCTAGCGACTCGGTAATCAAAAACAGTAGTTAAACATGGGTTTTCACCCGTGTGTACCACCCTAGTGTGGGGGAGTTGCCCCCCGCTGTTGTATATAAGTTTAAAAAAAATGTATGTATATAAACCTAAAATAATGGCCGTAGTATTTCCCTTTTACGTTCTATGTTTCGGCATAACCGCCGGTACT
This sequence comes from Chrysanthemum makinoi, assembly GCA_910596185.1. Lineage (NCBI taxonomy): Eukaryota > Viridiplantae > Streptophyta > Magnoliopsida > Asterales > Asteraceae > Chrysanthemum > Chrysanthemum makinoi. Next base: position 120,305,973 of record OU343223.1, on the reverse strand, counting down.
TTGAATATTGAGGGCAATATTCATTTCTAGTGTGGGGGGGAATTCTCACGAATTTTATCATGTAATTATACCGCCCAATTCCCCCATTTTTGGCCAAAAAAATTTTTTTTTAGCAAGTGTTTTGCACTTACTCAGCTTACGGTTATCAGTCCGCCATGTCTAATAAACAAAAGGATTGGCTAATCCAGGAGCAAACGGCTCTTGGTAAAGATATCTCAAATCCGTTGACGGCTTGCAATTTGCCCAAAATTGTATTGTGTTCAGCTCACCATATCTTTAATTAGTGAATAGTTGGCTAGCCCGCAAGTTTATGGCTTGTGGTAAAGGCAGTTGGAAAACCATAATTGGTAATCGACTCACCAAAGATAATATTGATAATTTATCTAAGAGTTGGCTAGTCCAGAAGCAAACGGCTTTTGGTAAAGACAAATCAAATCCGTTTACAGCTTATGATTTGCTCAAAATCATTTGGTTATCATTGTACCAATGTTCTTACTTGAACTGAAACAATTGGCTACTCCTGAAGTAATGGCTTTTGGTAAAGAGACTTAAATCCATTAAATTTTCATAAAGGATTGCTAGGGACTAGCAATAGTTTAGTGTGGGGGATTGATTAGTGTCTAAATACTCATCATTTTATTCCCATTTAAACTGCAAAAACATTTGAAAACACTCAGAAATGCCACAAAATACTATAAATATCATTGAAATATGTTTTTATGTGTTACAAGTGCAAAAGGATTGAAAACTGATGAAAAATAACAAAGTTTACATAATTTACAATTTCAGTCCCTAAACTTTCATAAATTGGCAAAACTAGTCCCTGGTAATTCAAAACTTGTAAAATATCATTAAAGGTCCTTGGGGATTTACAAGTTGTTAGAAATAGTCCTTTGAAGTTAAAATTGCATATTTACAACTTTGGTCCCTCAACTTTGAAAAGTGTCAAAAATGGTCCCTGGGTTATTTAAAATGGAAAATTAATAAATATAACCCTTATACTATTCATATTTGGCATAATCGGTCCTTGTGTTAACTTTGGAAAAATTGCAGGTTTAACCCTTCAAGAATCAGAAAATTACAAAATGGTCCTTGTGATAATCCAAAACCAAACGGACCCTTTTTATTATTAAACCAAACTCACCCTTGAACCCCCTGTCAAAACCGTGAACCCCCCAAACTTGAACCCCCAGCTTATTAATAAAATCCCACGGTCAAACCCGGTCAAACCCACCTTCCCTCCAATACTACTCCATCCTCACTGCTCCAAAACCACCACCACCTGTCCACCAGCTCATCACCCACTCTTCCCCAGCTGTTCCTCCACCTATACAAACATCCAAACTTCTTTAATTGTAAATTAACAGCTTCAAGATCAAGTTTGGACTTTTGGCACCAAAATCCTATTGAACAGCTGAGATCATTTGAGGTTAATCTAAGGGTGTAGAATGGATCAGAGGAAGATAAGAGATAAATCCCACCTTAGTTATAGTATAAATAGCACATTTTGTAGCCATAAAAGGCAGGTAGTTACAAGTAGTTAAAATTAGCATAATCGTATTTCATTTTCAGTAATCATAGTTTGTAATCTCAAGTTTCAGTAATCAATCCTAGTTAATTCAAGTCTGTTTGTCATTAATCTTTGTCCAATTTCCAGTAGCTAATGATAATTCCAAGTTTTTAAATTTCCATGTTGTACCGAGAATTCAAACCAAGTTAAGTAGTTATTGAAATAGCTTCTTAGTTGTTTCTATAAGCTTACATAAGCTTTCTATAGCTTTTGATAAGTTTATTTCAGTTATAACCTGTTCTAAATTCAAGAAAATAGAAAAAGTCAACAAAAGTCAACATACAGTTTCATTTGTGACTTGGATCTGGTTTGCTGCTATAGAGTTGGATATGGGTTGATTTCGATCTGAGTTGGGTTGATATCAGGTGTAGGATAGTGGTTCACTGAATTCAAGAGCAAACCATTGTAGTTGGACATCTTGTGAGTACTCAATTCTCTTATATGTTTTAATTCAGTAGTATAGAATTAGTATTGTTGTTAGTTTATGTTAGTATAGTATAGAATTTAATACCTGTTAGTTATTCTGTCCTAAATCAGTTGCTATCATAAGTTTAGAGTTAAGATTTAGTTAGTTTAGATTGCAATTTAGTTTATTAAGTGGTGTTTGGATCAGGCATTCCATTTGGGATAGAGCTTAGTTCAGTGGTTAGGCATAGTCTCTAGAGTTTAATATAGGTATAATATAGTCAAATTGTTCATTAGATTGCATCTGATATAACTAGAAGTCAAAATCCATCTTAGATCTATTTAGTCTAAAAACTGTTAAGAGTTAGTAGTTGAAATAGCTTAGAACAAGTTTAGATTCTATTGGTTTAGCTTATTTGGGTCTTATTACATCTTATAACATTGATCTCAGTTCATAAATTAAGCTTCAATCTCAGTTTTGTCAAAATTCAGTTCTATGTTAAAAGTAAAAAAAGTTGGAAAAGTCAGTTTTTACAAAACTTTGTGGAATTTTCATTGATTCGTTTTTGGTTCAAATTAAGTGAAATTTTGGGATAAACAAGTTCAGTTGGTCTATTTTTGAAAAATGATTTTTGTGGAATTTTAGAAAACCTCTATAAGCACTAAATAAGTTGTCCAAACAGCCTACTTTTGCCCTGTTCACTCAGCATATGCTGAGTGATCAGTGTATACTGAGTGTATAACAGGTTTTTACAAAACTTTGTGGAATTTTCACAGATTCATTATAAGTCCATTTGAGCTGAAATTTGGGATACAAGATCTTTGGTTGGTTATCTACAGCTAGTTATTTTTAGTTTATTTTTGTGATTTTTCTAGATAGCTTAATATAGTGCTTAAAGTAGGGCCTTAGAGGCCGTTTGGCTTATAGTTATTAAAATCGGTCTCGAGCTTTTTTTCTGTAGCTTGTGCTTTTTAGGTCCCAATCAGTTGCATTAGCTCATTTTAGGTTAGATTTAGGCTTTAGTAGCTTATGGTAGCTTATAGTTAGCTTTTAGCTTATTTCAAGTGCTTATTTAAACTGCTTATTTGCCCAATTCAGCTTATTAGTGGGCTTATTTAACTTTTTATATTTTTCCCAGGCTTAGAATAATATTTTAGATTTTCCTGTAAAGTCTCATAATTTTTACTGTTTATTTGTTATTTTTCTTAATTTTAATTAGTTTAAATTAGTTTTTAATTAATAATAATTATTTAAAAAATCTAAAAAATATATTTTCAGTTTTAAAATAACTTTTATAATATTTTAAATTTTTCTAAGTCATAATTTCACTTTTCTAGCTTTATTTCATACTTTCTTATATTTTAGGGTATTATTAAATAGTTAAAAATAGTTTTTAATTAATAATAATTAAATAAATAGTCATAAAAATAATTTTATTTTTCCAATAATTTTATTTTCTTGCATCATTAGGATTGTAAAAATGTATTTTCCATATCCGTAGGTATTTTACTTTTTTATTTTCACATTTTATTTCGTACGTTCACGTAATTTTATTTAAACGTACGTTTTAGGTTTTAAACATTAATCGATTTTAAATATAGAATTAAAATGACTTCAAAGTCTTTATTAGATTTAATTTCCTTAGTGTAATCAATCATAACCTTTTCCTGTTCAATATTCACCCGATCACAGATTCGTTGTATTACAGTTTACACACCTCGTTGGGACTTAACGACCCAGGGAAACACTATACTCCTCTGGACTTAATTGCATTTTGTTCTGAGCTGTTTGACTTTTATGGTTGACCATTCACAAGTGGTTGACTAATAAAAGATAGACCGTTCGGAGCAAATCAATACGCGTAGTCCCTTTGTAGAACCTTACGCGTAAACGCAACGCGCAAGATTTCTCTTACGCATAACATGCTACGCGTGAGGTGATCCTTATGCGTAGATGGTTAACAACCTTGATTCTGATTTTTTACGAGTAGCAAACCTGAAATAAATTCATCACAACATCAATATTAACATCCTCATTCATTGTATAACAGATTTACTCGCAAACTCTTAATCAAACAGTTACGCGTAGGAAATCTTATGCGTAGTCTTAAACCCCTAGAGTTTAATAATTACGCGTATGAAATTAAGCCATGGAAATTGCACCAAACTTTTTCTGGTAGTTCTAAGAAGTCATGTGAGTGATATAACCAAGTATTAACATCCATTTTGCAGAGAATCAAAAATACCCAAATCTTAAGAACATAAACCCTAATTTCTAATTATTAAGCAATTAGTGTTTCTGGGTTGTTTCAAAGCTTAGATATTATCAATTCACTATAATATCAACCTCACGCAACAATCTTTTTGTCCAAAAACATTCACATATGAAAACGCCCAAACCCACGCATAAACCCTAATTTCCAAGATTCATCAATTCGTGTATCTGGGTGCATTTTGAGGATAAAAAAGATATCATTGATGTTATAGAAACGTTTTGACACTATCTTTTTGACCATAAACACACAAACATGTTCATGTGTTCTTACGCATATGCGTAGAACACATAATCAACCATATACGTAAATTTAACCGTTGGATTTGTTTGAAAATCAAAACCAATGTTTAAAATCTTGTTAAAAGTACAATAACACTTACAGATTGATGATCAAAACACCGGATTTGAAGATTGATTTGTATGCGTAGGATTAGTTTGGTTTGTGTAATAAATGTGAAGTGATAATGTTAGGTGGAGGTGTTTAATTAAAATAACTTCAAGCTTTTAACAGTTTTAGTCCCTCTACCTTTTCCATTTTCATCCAAAGCCTTTTAACTTCCATTTTGGTTACCAAACGAAATATTTTAAGACAGAAACATGACGACACTCCCCCGCGACTTTAGAAGTAATGAAATTTTATAAATTTTAGTCCGAGGAGTGTCAGTGAACCAGAGATGTGACCACCAATTTAAAGAAACAACCAGGATAAGGTAACATGCAAGTACACGGTTATTTTGAAACAGTTAAGTATTAAATATTCTCCCCCTCAACACTTGATCGGAAAAATACTGAATTTTGAAAGATGAGAGTGTTGACGGAAGAAATGTACTTGCCATGTTAAGAGAAAAATAGATAGAAGAATATTTTTGTTGTTTTATCTGATTTTATATTTTTGTATTTTGTTTTTGGAAAAATATTTACAAAAGAGATTTTGGTGTTTGACTGGTTTTTACGACTGTTTTAAGAGTTCATCCAATTCCTCTTGAGTCAAACACCGCATACCAATCAGGTGGACCAACTCATTAAACCTAGCGGGAGGCAAGGCTTTGGTGAGTAGATCTGCCAATTGGTATTTTGTACCCACGAAGTATAATTCAACTGTACCCTGTTCCACGTGATCCTTGATGAAATGATATCGAAGATCGATGTGCTTTGATTTCGAATGCTGAAATGAGTTGCACGAGATCGCAATAGCACTTCGATTGTCGCAGTACATCGGGATTCTGTCAAATACGTAACCATAGTCTTTGAGTTGTGTTCTCATCCAAATGACTTGAGCACAACATGCCGACATGGCTACATATTCTGCTTCGGTTGAGGACATCGATGTACAATCCTGCTTCTTCGATTGCCATGACACCAGTTTATCACCAAGAAATTGTAGAGCTCCTGAAGTACTTTTACGTGAATCTAAGCATCCTGCATGGTCATGTCCAAAAACGATTAGTTCAAAACCAGAATCCTTCGGATACCAGATACCCAAATTAATGGTTCCCTTTATGTATCGGAGGATTCTTTTAGCCTCAGAGGTGGGTTTCAGTTGGTCGCGACTGATAACGAGAGCAAAGATATACGGCAAAGACAATATCAGGCCTGCTAGCTGTTAGATACATGAGAGACCCAATAATACTACGGTATTTTGTAGGGTCCACCAATTTCCCATGTAAATCAGCGTCTAGCTTCTTAGTATGAGCCATTGGTGTGGCATAGGTGTCACAGTTTTGCATTCCAAATTTGTGTAACAATTCAAGGGCATATTTTGACTGACTCAAGAAAATACCACGGGGTGATTGATGAACTTGCATTCCAAGGAAGAATGTGAGTTCACCCATCATTGACATTTCAAAATGTTTTGTCATAAGTTTTGCAAAAGCATTTGAGTATTTTAAATGTGTTGACCCAAAAATGATGTCATCCACATAAATTTGAACGATTAAAATGTGAGCCCCGTGATATTGTATAAAGAGTATAGGATCGACCGAAACTTTGGTAAACTTATTGGCAATAAGGAAGGATGATAACTTATCGTACCACGCTCGAGGGGCTTGTTTGAGACCGTAGAGAGCTTTCTTCAATTTGTAGACATGATTAGGGAACTCTGGATCAATGAATCCTTCTGGCTGGCTAACATAAACCGTTTCCTTCAGTTGTCCATTGAGAAAAGCAGTTTTGACATCCATCTGAAAGACCGTGATGTTCATGTGAGCCGCAAAAGCCAGAAAAATCCGAACAGCCTCAAGACGAGCAACCGGAGCGAATGATTCTTCAAAGTCAATACCCTCCTCCTGTCTATAACCCTTAGCCACCAGACGTGACTTGTTCCGAATTACGGTTCCTTCAGCATCCAATTTGTTTTTCCAAATCCATTTTAGACCAATGACGAAGACCCCTGATGGTCTTTCAACCAGTTCCCATACTTCAAGACGTTTGAATTGGTTGAGTTCTTCTTGCATGGATTCAATCCAGTTGTCCTTTGTCATTGCGTCTTTAATGTTTTTAGGCTCAGATTGGCAGACAGTGAGTGCATAAATGCAATGTTCACCATCTGTGTGAAGACGTTGTCTCGTTATGAATGGTTGATTCGGGTTGCCAATAATATTCTCAAGAGGATGGTCTTTTGTCCATCGATGTGTGGAGGGTTGATGTTGGTATACGTTGTGCAGATTTTGAGAATTCAAATGGCTTGTTGAAGATTCCGTGACATCTGATGCAGCAGTCTCATTAGCAAACGGGTTAAAGAACGCATTTGGATCAAAATCTGCAGGTGGGGGTACTTCATTAAGAACATCATCAGCCGGTTCATCATTGTTGGAAGCGGTTTGTTCAACTGTTGTGTTGGAGTCAATTGGTGGTGCTTCTTCAACAGTGGTTGTTGTAGCAGGTGTATCAGGTATAAGAGCAGTATCAGGTTGAGCGGAAATGGCGGATACACCGAGCACGTTCATCAATATCGTCACGAACGAGGAGCAAATAGTCTTTCCATTTGTTGACGAGTAAGTTGAGGGCTTGAGTCAGCTGATGATGGGGTTTGGGGGAAGTTTAAGCGGTTGTGACCGGGTTCCAAGCTGTTATACTCATAAGCCATTTCCGTAAGTTCATCAAAATGAGCATGAATCGTTTCCATAACCTCCTTTGTTCGACGATTCCAGATTCCGAAACCTTTAGAATTATCACAATATCCAATAAAGACTCCAATGTCAGCTTTGGCTTTGAGCTTTCCAAAGTCATCACGATCATTATTCGGATAGCAAAGAGATCCAAATACATGAAAGTGTTTGAGATTCGGTTTTCTGTTGTGGACAAGCTCGAAAGACGTTTTGTTGTGGCGTTTTGTAATCATAGAACGGTTTTGAGTATAGCATGCAGTCGATACAGCTTCGGCCCACAAGTAATCTGGGAATTTAGCATTGATTAACATTGTTCTTGCAGCTTCCACTAACATTCGGTTTCGTCTTTCAACAACTCCGTTTTGTACTGGTGTACGTGCAATAGATGTCGATCTTGAATTCCCTCTTTTTCATAAAATGCACGAAGAGTTTGGTTAACAAATTCAGTTCCTTTGTCTGTTCTGATTTGTCGGACGGTGTTTCGGAGCTGAACCTGTATTTTCGTGAGAAAGGTGATGATCATCTGTGGAGCTTGGTCTTTGCTTTGAAGAAAGTAGACCCAAGTCCATCGTGAATAGTCATCAACAATTACTAAGATGTAGCGTTTGCCATTGATTGGTTGCACGCGCATCGGGCCATACAAATCCATGTGAAGAAGATGAAGCACATGCTGAGAGCTGTGTTCCACCTTTGAAAGAAAATGAGCACGAGTGCTTTTCCCTTGTTCACAAGCTGAGCATAGGTGATCTTTAGAATACCGGAATCATGGGAGTCCTTCAACTAGTTTGTGTCGAGCAAGATTGGTTATAGTTTGAAAGTTTGAATGTGAGAGACGACGTGCCATAGCCGAATTTTGTTGATGTTGCCTTTGAAAGTAAGCAGATGGGAGATGAAGCAACCATGTCTTGCATAGAGATAGTGTAAAGACTTGAATTACGCGAGCCTGACATAAGATCGTTTCCTTGTAGATCACTTAATGAAACAAGATTTCTCCCCGAAAGCAACCTCCAAATCTCCATCACGCCGACCCATCGAAAATAGATTGTGACCGAGGCCTTCCACATAATAAACCCTGCTAATTTCGATGTTCCCATTGATATAGTCTCCATAGCCCATGATAGGCTGAAGTGATCATTCCCGAATCCGACGGTGCTAATGAACTTTGCAATAAAGTTTGATAACAGTTTAAGGTTGCTGTCATGTGTCGGGAACATCCGCTATCAACAATCCAGAGAATGATCTGTATCACCTGCATTACACACACACGACACAGATGGAATAGATGTAGATGTGGACATCCATTTAAATCCAAGTGTGTTATATATCCATTTCTGCCATCTCCAACTAGTATTTGCTTTAGTCTTAGTGAATGCACTAGGTCTAGGAGGTGAAACTGGAGCTACAGGGATAGCAATGCATTTCTTAGAATCTAAAGAGGGCGGTCTACCAAGCACAGACTTAGAATGATTAGTGGGCCTAGAGGTATTCCGATTCTTAGGATTCCTTAAATGAGAGATGATAGCTTTAGCAACACATTTGTCATGAAAATCAGAATTCATACTTTTACGACAAATAACACAAGGTGCATCAGACTGAATATCAAAAGTACTTAAAGGTTTAGCATTCGTTACATCACTATTTCTATTACATTTGCCAGACGCAATATCTATAGTGGAAGCAACGTGAGTCTTATGCATAGTCCTAGGGTGTTCTTCTACTTTAGCATTCCTTATTGATCTTTTCTTAGGTCGCAACTTCCTATTCTTCCTTGTATTGCTCCTAGGCTGTGAAGTGCGGACGCTTGGAAAAGAGGCAACTATTCCTGTTTCAGTAGAAGGAAGCACGTTAGCAACTTGTGATTTGGCAATAGGGATTCTAGGTTCACGATTACTAAGTGTTACTGGTGCTATTCTCTTAATCACAAGGGCGGAAGTTGTTCATATTTTCCTAACATTTCTCTTAACTTGAAGATAGTGTGAATCGATCTTGATTTTCGACCGAAGATTTCAAAGAAAATGCATAACTTCTTTAGTGTGTGCAAGATAATGATCAAGTTCGTAGGATGCTTCATCACGAGTCTGTTTGAGTAAATCAAATATGACACCATATTCCTTTTAACTTTTGCAAGTTCTTGTTCATATTTTGAGATTTGACATTTAAAAGACACGTTTTGATCATCCAGTTGTTCAATTTTGGATCAAGATTTTTCACGCGAATCGAGCGATTTTGTGTTGATAAGCAAGTTGTTGATCGTGAATATCTTTTTGACACCAATTAAGACGACGTTTTGCATTATAAAGCTCGCTTGACAATCGCTCATTATCAACTTTTAAAGACTCGACCAAGCACATTATCGGTGTTCTCAACATTTACCACAGAATCAACAAGATCACAGAGATATAATCGGATGCATATGACAAAGAATTCAATAACACAAGTATTATGAACATCAGACAGATGACATCTTCCAAGAGTCGATCAACATCTTTTCTCAACATTTTCTTTTTACGCTTAGTATTAGAAATAGATGTTTTTTTTCTCAAAACGACCTTCATCATTCCAAGTTCCTTATGAAAGTTCCGTTCCCAAGACAATGCACAACTTTTCAAATTTTTAACATTTGGTAAAAGATTTTTCCGAAAAATGTCTCTTTGTTCTCGCGCCAGAGGCGATTGAAAATGTTGAACTTTGATTTCAGAATGATATTCTATCTCATGTTGTAATGTTTTGAGGTCAGCCATGAAAATGTCTAAATATCCGAGAATTTTGCGATTTTCGTGTTTTGAGTTTACTTCACCGATGGAAGGTAAAGGACCATAAGTTTGTGCATAATCTGGTTTGGGATTAACATTAGAAGACTTAGACGTTTTTATGATAATCCTTGGTGTGTTAGAAGAATCCGCTGGTGTGACGAAAGTGACCGCTTTTGAATAGTTAAAAGGTTTGTTGTAAACAACAGTTTTAATTTTGATCGACTCTCGTCTTCTGCATCTAATTCCTCTTGACGATGATATTCAACAACACTCATAACAGAATTATCAATTTTATATTCGCCTTTGACCGAAACTTCGTGGATTTGGTTTGAATGCTTTGGTTGAAAGCTTAGGTTTGTAATCAGCAAGATTCGGTCCATAGCCATTTGGATTGGGTTTTAAAGTAAACTTTTCAATAGCTGTGACCGACCCACCATGTTTGTAAAAAACAGTTTTAAACTTTTTAAGTTTGTTTTGTAAGCCGATAATTTCTTCAAGATGATCATCTATTCGTTTCGTTGAATGCTTTTTGTATGCAGAGAACTGTTTTTGACAAGTTAATAACTCAGCCTTATCTTTTTGATTTTCCAAGGTAAGAGCATTAATTTGCTTTTTATGTTCATGTTTCAGCTTGTTCTATTTCGACAACAAAGCATTCTTCTAGGCGGCTAGATCACGCATCTGTCTCTCTAAATATTTTTCGTTTTGATGAGATTTAGCAAAGGCGCTTCAAAACCTTTTTCACGATTTTCTTGAGTTTTGAAAAAGTTGAGTTGCTTTTGTAAACATTCAAAATCCTTGGTTAACAGTGCATTGTTACTTTTCAAGTCCCTGATTTCATCGCACGACATTCTTCCACTATGGATTGTTGGTTTTTAAGCAACAGATCAACATCTGGACGAGGCAAAAGTTCGGTGTGTTCAACGTGAGTCACAACATGATCATTATTTAGATACTCAAGTATAACCACGGAGTCAATTTGATTATCAAGGGAAACCATAAGGTCATCTTGATCGTCAAATATAACTACGGGTCTAGTTGAAAATCGTCGGAATGAGATGTGGACGACTCATTTTGAACGTTTTGAGCCTTGTCGGATCGGATGTTGGCGGAGATATTAGATCGAGATAAATATGGTTTGTTCGGTACTGCGACAAGCCATCGTGTCATACACGGGCTTGTGTCACTCATATGTAACTCATGCATATTAGCCATCAACATAACAACTGCATTGGCCCGCAAGTCCTCCATATCATCATCTGAGTCTGCATTTGCCATAAAACTCTGTTCCTTATCTGTGAGAGTTCCACCGCTTCATCCTTAAGAGCCAAAAGTAAAGCCTCCTTGTGATAAGCACTGCCCCTATTCCTCGGCTTTGGGCATGCATTAGCCATGTGTCCCTTCTCATTGCAATTGTAGCATCGAAGACCATTCAACCCATTCGAGCATTTCCCTGTTCCACCACTTGAGCTCTGTTGTTATTCCTACCCACGCATTAAACCTTAACCACCGCCCATCGGACGCACCATAACCACGATTCGAATTCAACTCGCCCATTGTTCACAACAGCTTGATTCCGTGTGTTAGATGAGGAACGAATACGATTGTTGGATTTGTTGGTATAACGGCCAAAAGCATTAGCTATCATAACAAATCCTTGTTGCAATGCTTCGAACGGATCGGATTCCTCATTAGCTTCATTGACAAATGCTTGAGCATTGTTGTTGTTGTATGGAACCAATTGAGTTTGTTGAGATTGTTGCTGTGAAGGATCATTTGGTGTGATTGTAGCAGTTGGTTGAGTTGTTGGTTGAGGAGAATAACTGCTTTGAGCATACAAAGCAAGTTGTTGATTTTACGGTGTGACGGTGAAGCAATTTGAGCACGGAGAATCCTTTCCCTATCAACTTCCTTTTCATGAGGCTTCAAGTAATCGTACAACAATCCGTATGTAGAATGATGCATGTTCTTCGCTTGACGGAGAAAAATGACATACTTCTCCCAATCAGGACCAAGACTATTCAGAACTTAGTATTAACGCAATTCTTGGCATGATGATGTTGTGTTTATCCAAATCATTTATGATGTCTGAGAATCTATGATGATAAGACTCTAGTGTCTCTCCAGATTCAATCATGAAGTGTTCATAAGCCAAGTAAATTTTGGATTCCAAATCCTCCCGATTGAGTGCGATCCTTCCATAAGAAGATGAATATGTTCCCACATCGCCGTGCAGTTTTTGAGCATCAACACTTCGAAGAATTGGGTTTGGTAATCCTAAAAGGATATATTGCATTGCAAGCTCATCAGCTTCATAGTGTAGAAGTTCTTCTGCATTCAGGTCTGCAACCGTAGCAATGTTTGATTGTTCATCTCTTGGTGGGTTTGCATTTGGATCTCTAGGTACAATGACAGTAGGCATCTGAAATGGACCTTCCAAGATAACCTTCTTTAAGAACTTTGCATGTGGCTTCTTCAGATCACAGAACCTAATCACCCATTGATCATAGTTTCCTGGAGTGAGCATTGGAGGTCTATCAAGTGATCCAGCCTCATGATTTGATTGTTGGCTGCTTAAAGCTTCACACATCTTTCCAAACCAAGTGGGTTCCTTCATAGTGTTCCTTGATGGATGTTGATTGAAATCGTTTGTGTAGGGTTGAACTTGAAGACTTGGTGGTGGTTGAACCATTTGAGGTTGTGGAATTGCTGCAAGTTGTGGAGTATGTTGTTGATAAATTGCTTGTTGTTGATTCCATTGTTGATGTTGTGGACTTAGTTGTTGTTGTCGTTGAGTGTAAGTGTAAGGGAAATAGTTAGAGTATGGTGGTTGTGACATGTTGAAACACTTGTGTTATAAAATGGATCTTTGTAGTCGAATGAACCTTTGTTGATGAAGTATCCTTAGGCGTAGAAATCACAATAAACCAAGTAGCACTTATGCGTAAAAACACCAAAGTTACGTGTAACAGCAAGAGTTACACGTAGGTTTAGCTTACGCAGGGAAAAAGCACTAAAGTTATGCGTAAACAAAGAAGTGAGGCGTAGAAAACTTAGGCGTAGGATTACCTTATGCGTAAGACTAGGCTTAGGCGTAAGATGAATCTTATGCGTAGGATGTTCTACGCGTAAGCTTATGCTTATGCATAAGTTTAGGGTTTTAGTTCAAGTGATCTTTACACTATCACAGTGCAAAAGATATCCCAAGTCGACGTATTTCCAGGCTTATCCAAGCAAGAAAACACAGAGTAAACCACTAAAGGAAGATCAAACCAAGGAGTGAGTTACGCGTAGTTTTAGGGTTTTACTACGCATAGAACTACTCGTAAAAATGATTGTTGCCCAAAGATGTTTCTAAACCAGGTTTTGTGATGAAATAGCTTCAATATCACCAAAATAACACAAAAGTGTGAAACTTGATGATCCAAAGTGTCTAAAACAGTTATGCGTAGAACAGCTACCTCGTTAAAAACCAAGCTCAAAAACGTTTATCCACGCGTAAAGTTTGAAACTTTTTGCCAAAAACAGTTATTTTAACATCTTAAAACGTTGAAAGGACAAGAATCTTGGATTAAAAAGTGTAAAAAACATGTTTTTAAGCGAATCAAAGTATCTCGTATTCTTTACGCGTAGGACCAAAACCCACTTCAAAAGCAATACGATTCACCCAACTAGTAGGCGATTGATACCACTGTTAGGTCACTAGTTTTACAACACAAGCATCAATGAAAGAAATAGAGAAGAGATAGAGGTCGGTTGAACAACACACACACACACGCACGTATGAAACTTATGAAAGGTTAGGCGTAGAGAGTGAATGAGAAATGAATTGAACAACCAACCCTCAAGTGAGGGTTATTACAATGTATTTATAGGAGGGAAGCTAGGGCAACACTCCTAGTTCCCATCCTTTTCCTTATTGGACTAGGCCTAGGCTTATGGGCCTTCTACATAAGCCTAAGGCTAATAACTAACATAAAGGCCATATTAAGCTAACTATTACATATGAATCACTAACACTTGATTTAGGTTTAGGAGTGATTCCAACAATGACCTTCCAGGATGACCTTCTTCAAGAACTTTCCATGTGGCTTCTTTAGATCACAAAACCTGAAGAACCTTATCACCCATTGATCGTAGTTTCTGGGCGTGAGCATTGGAGGTCTATCAAGTGATCCAGCCTCATGAATGGATTGTTGGCTACTTAAAGCTTCACACATCTTTGCAAACCAAGACGGTTCCTTTATAGTATTCTTGGATGGATGTTGATTGTGAAATATTGTGTAAGGTTGTACTTGAAGACTAGGGGGTGGTTGAATCATTTGTGGTTGAATTGCTCCTGGAGGAAATTGTTGTTGAAATTGTTGTTGTTGTTGTTGTTGTAGTTGATGATAAAATTGTTGTTGTTGATGGAGTTGTTGTTGTTTTTGTTAAGGATACACATGAGGGAAGTAGCTAGAGTATGGTGGTTGAGACATCTTGAAATTTGTGTTTATTATGGATCTTTGTAGTCGAATGAAACCTTGTTGATGAAGTATCCTTAGGCGTAGAAATCAGCTTAAGCGTAGAGAAAACCTTATGCGTAAAAACACCAACTTACGCGTAAGAAGAGAGCTTACGCGTAGGATTAGCTTACGCGTAGGGTTGGTTAAACCTTAGGTTATGCGTAAACTAAAGACTTAGTAGTAAGAAACTTATGCGTAATATTTCCTTAGGCGTAAGACGTGCTTATGCGTAGGAAATGCTTAGGCGTAAGATTTTTACTTGTAAGCTTTTATGCTTAGGCGTAAAACTAGGGTTTTATCCCAAAAATCCTTTACACTTATCCAGTGTAGAAGATATCCAAAGTCGAAGTGTTTTCAGGCTTATCCAAGCAATAAAACACTGAGTAAACCAAGATCTCAAGATCAAACCAAGAAGAACCTTATGCGTAGACTTTGAACACTTACGCGTAAAACTAGGGTTTAGTTACGCGTAGGAATAGCCAACTTTTGTAAAAACCGATTTTTAAGCACACCAATGTTTCTAAACCAGATTTTCGTGATGAAAAAGCTTCAATATTACCAAACTAACACAAAAGTGTGAAACTTGATGATCTAAAACCCTTATGCACCTTACGCGTAGACAGAACTACTCGTATGAAACCAAGCTCAAAAACAATGAAAAACACATAAAGTTTCAAACTTTTTGCCAAAAACTTTAACTTTATCACCAAATAACCTTTAAAGTACAAGAATCTTGAATTTTAAAGTGTAAAAATCAAAGTTTTGAAGCGTTTGAAGGTTAGTATATCGAGACTTACGTGTAGAAAAAAAATTCAAAAACAAATCGTTTACCCTACTATTTGGCGATTGATACCACTGTTAGGTTCCCATTTATGTAACACAAGCATCAATATAAGAAGTATAGATTAAGAGTGATCGGTTGAACAAGATAACACACGCACGAATATATGTAAAGAAAGGATACGCGTAGGATATGTGATAAAATGAACAACCAACTCTCAAATGAGAGTTACAAGAATATTTATAGGGAGGGAGCTAGGGCAACACACAAGCTCCCTTCCTTTCCTTATTGGGCTTGGGCCAAGGCTTATGGGCTTTCTACATAAGCCTTGCCATAATTACTAACATAAAAGCCTAATTAAGCTAACTATTACATATTAATTACTAACACTTGCAATATAGTTTAGGAGTGATTCCAACATCGTTTATTACAAAACCTTTCCATTTTAAGACGTTAGTTCCCTTTTAAATATCAAATAACAAGGCGAGTTTTGTTATCAAATATTTAATATAAGAACCTTCTATTATCTATCTTTCTAGTTTTATTTACAAGTTTTTATATATATATATATATATATATATATAGAGTCCGGTTCTAGAGAAAAGTGTAATTAGAGAGAAAAGTGAGAAAAAAAGTTATAGGGTAGATTTTGAAAACAGTTGCAAGTTCAGGGTAAAAAAAGAAAAAGTAAAAATAAAAAGAAGGAACCGTATTTTATTTTACCAGATACAAACACACCCTTGTTCACACACACACACACACACACCCCAATTTAAACGCAAACACTCATCGTCACCGTCACCGCCACCACCACCATCATCGCCATCGTCACCACCACTGTCACCGCCATCACCATCACCACCGCCACCTTCACCGTCACACCACCACCAATAAAAAAACATACTCTGATCAATAAACACATGCTCCGATCAATAAACCCTAATAAGCTATCAAAATCAAACAAAAATCACATAAAAAACTCGTGGATGAACTAATTTGCATTTCGATCTTCAGAAAAATAACATAAATGAAGTTTAGGAATCATAAGTGAACCAAATCCAATCATCAGAAGAAAAAAAACAACAGTAAGTGTTTACAAGTTTTAAATTTTTATGTTATTTTAGTACATCTTTGTGTAAATTATAAAATAATTGTTGTTATTGTTGAATGAAATGTCTGTACGTATAAAAGCTACAATTTGGTGCATCTGTATTAATAATATGTTACAACATTTGTTTTTTCTGAATAAGTGCATCACAATTCATGTTATTGCATCTTTTAGTATGATAAGAGAATCATTCTATAAGTTAGGGAACCTATTTGTTTGATTAGTGCATTTAAAATAAGCGTTAGCGCATCTGTTAGTACGATTAGGGCATCAAGCGACTTTTTACAACATTTGTTTGTAAAATTAGTAAATGAGTTACGACATCTCTTTTTATGGTAAGAGCATCAGGTTAAGTTAGGGCATGTTCTTGTTTTCTTAATGCATTAAAAATTTGTATTACGACATATGTTAGTATCATAAGTACATCAGGAATAGTTGTTACAACATCTATTAGTAAGATTAGGGCATCAAATGACTTGTTACGGCATCTCTTTGTGTTATTATTGCATCAAAAATATGTTTAGTGCATCGTTGAACATATTATAGCATCATTGAATATGTTTAGGGCACCAGTGATTATGATTAGTGCATCGTCATACATATTAAGGCATCAATGTGTATGTTTAGTGCATCGTTGGTCATATTCCGTTTGTATGTTTAGTGTATCGTCATACATATTAAGGCATCAATGTGTATGTCTAGTGCATCCGTTTGTATGTTTAGTGCATCGTTGGTCATAGTAGGTCATAGTATGTTTAGTGCATCGATGAACATATTAGGGCATCAATGAGTATGATTAGTGCATTGTCATACATATTAGGGCATCAATGAGTATGATTAGTGCGTCGTTTTATTGTTGTCGAGTTGAAGCTAATTGATGATGGCTCAAGTTTGTTTATTTAGTTGAATTTGGTGACCCTTTTGATGATTTAGCTGCTAGTTAATATTTAGTTATTAGCCGTGTAGATAGTGTTGAATTGGAGGAGATTGGTGGTTTAAAGTTTGTTAATTTAGCTTAACTTTAGTGTATTAGCTGTTAATTTAGGTGATTTAGTTGTTATTAGTGTTGTGTTGATAGTAGTGTTGGAATTGTGTTTAATGTTTTGTTTGATGAATCACTTCATGTGAAATAGTTCTGCTTGATAGGTTTGTTGTGTTGATATAGTTTAAGTTTAGTTCTTTGTTTGATGAATTAAATATTTATAAACATAACATAGATTTTATAGAGATCACATTAGTAGGTGTTGGATGGAATTTGTTTGGTAAGTGGTACTGAATTGAAGCTGGTTGATGGTTTAAGTGTGTTGATTCGGTTTCGTTTGAGTGAGTCAGTTGTTTATGAAAATACATTAGTTTTTATTGGTGTTACATCATTAGGTGCTGCGGGAAATATGTTGTTAAGTTGTCTTGGATTGAGCTGGTAGATGTTTAAGTGTGTTGATTTACTTTGTATTTTTACTGTTGTGTTTGAAGAATCACTTATTCATAAGAAGAGCGAAGAATTACAAACCAAAGATGAGATCATTGCTGGAAAAGAGAAGGCGATTGCTGAAAAAGAGAAAGTGATTAAAGCAAAGTCAGATAGCGTTGCTTCGTTGCAAACTGAAGTAGCTTCTTTTAAGGTAAGGCTAGCATATGCGGTATATTAAACTTTTATTGATTGTTTTCGTGAAAGCATAGTGTGATAAATTTGTCTTCGTGTGTTTGGTAGGTTAAAGGGTCTTCTGATGCTAATGAGCAGGTCCAAAAGGCTCATACACGAGCCCAGGAATTGGAGAAGCAGGTTTGTATGCAATGATTTATTTCTAAAAGTATGTCAAGATCTGCATTCAGTGGTTTATATTTTAGTTCATCGTTGGACATAATTGGCGCATCATTTATACTTGGGCATCATTTTGTTTTTTTTAGTGCATCGTCATACATATTAGGGCATGGTGAGTATGATTAGTGCATCGTTGGACATATTAAGGCATCAATGTGTATGCTTAGTGTATATGTTTGTATTTTTACTGCATCGTTGGACATATTAAGGCATCAATGTGTATGCTTACTGTATATGTTATTTTTTACTGCATCGTTGGTCATAGGGCATCCATTTGTATATTTAGAACATCGTTCGAAATAGTTGCGCATCTGTTTGTATGTTTAGTGAATCGATGAACATATTCGGGCATCAGTGAACATATTTAGTGCATGTTTGTTCGTATGTTTAGTGCATCTTTGTTCGTCTGTTTGGTGCATCGATGAATGTAATAGGGCATCAATGAGTAGATTAGTGCATCGTTAGACATTTATATTGTACATCTACGTGTCTTGAAACGTATCTTCTTCGCAAAGATGACTGATTGCTTCAAATGACAGATCATATACGGGTATACATGTTCAGTTATGGTGCAATTTGGTGTGTCACACTGTGGATGAAGCGACTCAAGTGATGTAAGTTCCGATATCATCTCATATGCGCAGGTGCCTATACTTTTTAATCACCTTTTATTTTGTAAGTGTCATCTTGGATTCATGTCAAATAAACTCAACACGATTTGGTCCTGATGCAAAGTGTTTATGGGTGAAAATAGAATAACCATACCTAAACCAAAAAAATGCCCATTTTAACTCAAAATCGTTTTACTTTCCAGTGAAACGAGTTTTGAATGCAATGAGGTTGATAGTTAAACATCATACAACACAATTCTATTTTTGACTTTTCTTCCAAACATAAATCACCATTCTGTTTTCATTAGACTTTTTATCAAAATGTCAAACCTTAGTAGACTAATAACTGCTAATAACTCTACTGTTTTTTTGAATTTTATCTGTATTTATTTGGTAGTTAAATTTTTTAACCAGATCTTGTTGAAATACAGTGTCTACTTAGGGACAGTGGCAGGTTCTCGAGAGGCATTTATAACAATTTCCCGTTTGTCTTAATATCATATCATTGGTATGCAAAACTATATGCTAAAAAGTTGTGATATGGAATTATATGAAACAAATTTTGACCAATGCTTATGATATTGGCAGGGTTAAGGGCACAAGCAATATTAACAACTTCACACTGGCTGCTCAGGATTGCTTACCCATAATAAGTGCCATTTTTGTTGATATCAAGAATTAAAAGTATCCTCGAAAATGTTTTATAAATGTGGATTTGCCCACAGATATTCTAAATCATAAGGTGGGTAGTTGCATATACTCATGTTAGAGGTAGATTATTAAATGAACTTTACATGTTTCCTAATTGAAAATTTAGAGTATTAAGAATTTGTAGTCATTATCTCTTTTATGTTGTATTGTATTAATAGGGTTTTAAGCTGACTAAACAAGGAAGCAGTTGTATCTAAGTCGGTTGGAAGCAAGTTACTTCTGATGCCCGGAGCATGCCAACACCAGAGGTAAATTCGGTAGTATCAAATGCTGATGCTAAAGATGTTTTGCAAGAACACCATTTGTTCACAAGTGAGGTATGTAGTCCTACATGAAACTGACTATCCGAAACACTTTCCTAAATTAACTTTATAATAAAAAGTAAATCCTTATACGGTGTTGTTACAGTTTTCAACTGAGATGTATCCTTTATACAAATATAAGCAAGTTCACATATGAGTTCATGCCAATTTCTGCATGTCGATATCTTTGTACAAATATAAGCAAGTTTATAAGAGTATTAAACTCTTATTCAGATCAAGGGAGGAGAGGTGGATGATGGTGAAACGGACTACTATTTCCTTAGACAATGATATGTACGTACTTCTCTCTATTTATAACAGTGATACTGCAAAAGAAACCGTTACTGATTTCCCAATTATGTTTTATATCAGATAACTGTCACACCTCTTAGAGCCTTAACTAATGCGGATATTGACTCCCATGAATAATTTGAAGGATGGTTATCAGGAGCAGCCGAGTGTACTTCAGCTGTGTGATTACCTTTTTGTAAGTAATATTACAGTTTTTTTAATTGCAAAAACTGGTATTTAATAAAGGTGAATGTAATGTCAAACTTAATGTGATCATCTGCTTTTAGCCTTTGCAGGTAGCTAGTATGTGATACTCGGGTATTGGCGCTAAAGAGCCACTGTCAGTTCAACGTATATAACATAATAAGTATGTACTAGTTTCACTGGAAAATAAAAAGCTTTCAAAACTCAGTTTGACAACATTGTGGTAGTATTTGCTTGCCCTCAAAATGCAAGGTTGCTCTGTTCTGATCGATAGTTATAGCTTTGGGTGATGATATGGGGAGGCACTTTAGTGCATCCGGCTGAGGTAGGCTAGTGCATCCATTTGAGGCACTTTAGTGCATCCGTTTGAGGAACGTTAGTGCATACCATGGTATCATTGTAGGATAATGTAAATATTTGTTTGATATCAGGTGGTTAGTTAGATCAACATATTAGGAGGGGTTGATAAGGATTGTGGCTAGATTTTTTGCATTGATAAGATCTGGTTAACTTTGTTACATGAGGTTATGTAATCATGTGGCCAACATTTAGTTATTTAGTGCCATTAGTGGACAACATGAATCGGATTGTCTCCTTTAAAACATATGATCTAGAAAAGAACTTTCTTTTATATGTAGATTTATTTGATGCTCATTTAACTTTCTGATTTATTGGAACATACAGAAAATGGTGAAGATCTACTGTATTGGAAACTGAAGCATTGGAGCTGTGTATTTCACATCAACTGATCTTCTTTTCTACTACGTTTTCTTCGCATAGTTAAGGTATTTAAGGTTTATTTCCCCAGGAATTTGAAAAGTCAAATGATGAAGAAGCTGCGGGGCTCTCGGGATCTTGAATTGCATCTACAGTTTCTCAACTGAAGAAGTCTCAAAAGCAGCTGTAGAGGCACGAAAAGTTCCAAGATCCTGCAACCGTGTCAAGAAAATAAGTCGGGAAGATGGACGATCTAACATACTTGAATATGATGGTTTAAAGTGTGTTATGTTGTGTAAAAATGTTCAATATAGTGTTTTTTTAAGACCTTGGAAAGACTTTATGTTGTATATAAAACATTGTATATCTAATTTGTTCAGTTAAATGTTAAATCATAATAGAAAGTAATTCATCTTATGTGTACATGTGCAGAAACAAAATCTCACTCACGGGGCTGTTTGACATTAGTAATAAGGAAATTTAAAAGTTACAAAAACAGCCCTTGACAAATAAAGAAAGTAACAAAGAAACCCTTTGAGTTGGGAAAGAAAAAAAGGAGGGGAAGGGAGGGAGATCTAATGGTTGAGATCACTTCTCTCACTTTTCTTTTGAGATTAACTTTTTAAATGATCCAATCTATATATATATATATATATATATATATATATATATATATTGATGCAGGTTTTAATATTTATATTGTCTCGTTATACCTATGGTCTACCCTAATGCACTAACGGACAGTGTACCCGGTCGTGTGTAGTGTAGTATTCGGTAAAACCGAGGTCGTCCCAAGAGCTATGTGTGCGGATTTAAACTAAGTCTAGGTGTCACAGATTTTAATAGGTTTTAAGGATGAAATGATTAACTACTAGAACAAGAAAATAAGAAAACCAAGTAAAGGTGAGGGTTGTGATCAATAGAGGAGAAGTGTGCTAACCTAGTTAATCTTCCTATCATGTTAAGTTCACGTTTAATTACTTCCAATTGCTTCAAGTAGGGGTAAAGGTCGCTAGGACAGCATTTGGTCAGTTCGTCCTAACCTATCAGCAAAGGTTTCCACCGGAGATCTTGGGTGACCCCTTGAAAGTCCAGTTGTTTTTAGTCCCCTAAGCCAAGTCATTAAGTTCCGCTACAAGCAAGATTTGTAACATTGAGTGAACGGGCGCTAGCATCTTAAACACTCATCCCTAACTTCTTAAGTTCATCTAAACGGTAGGTGATCAGTTGGTCAAATCGCATAAGCGAAGAAGGGTAGTCAGTTGGTCAATTCTTACCCTTCCCACTCAATCTAACTACTTAGGGTCAGTTGGTCATATCTCCTAAGTAACTAGCCACTACCTCCATTCAAAACTACCAAAACAAGGGTAGCTACCAACAAACTATGCATGCATACACTAGAAACAATTATACGGAAGCAATGTAAACATAAACAAAACAATTAAGGAATCATAACTAGGCTAGCACCAGAGGTGCTTAGCCGCTCATATTATTTAAAAAAATCGATTCAATGTTTAACATTACAAAATACATGAATTGAAATTAAAGAAATGATAAAATGCTAATGCTTATCGTAGGGGAGTGATTTCTCCCTTGGAGATGGCACCGTATTTTCCCTAAGATCTGCCTTCAACCTTCAACTCACGTTCTCGGAATTGGTGTGTGAAGTGGATGATTAGAAATGATGGAATTTGGGCGGTATTTATAGGCCAAATCTGGTTATGGCGTAACTTAAGTTAAGAGTTACGCCGTAACATCCATTTCTTCATAATTTGCTCTGGAAAAGCTGGTTACGGCGTAACATCGGGAATGAGTTACGCCGTATCTTCAATAAATCGTGGTTACGCCGTAATTGTGGAGTTAGTTACGTCGTAGCTTGAAGCGGCGCGAAATCTCAGTTGACCTAATTAGTTACGACGTAATCCTAGGAGGGAGTTACGACGTAATCTTCCGTTTAGTTGGTTTTCTGAGCCACGCTTCTGTTACGGCGTAATGTGAGAGGAGAGTTATGCCGTAACATCTTCAAAATGAGCATACTATCATATATCTTCAATAAACTCTCCAAATCCGCGTCTCATTTGCTCCAATGCTCGTAATTTACCTGAAAGTGAAATATAGAGGAAAACAAGCGTAAATCCATATAAATGATATAAAATACGAGCATTATCGGGGGAAAGTGACACTTAATATTTCGAACTATTTGATGTTATCAAATATCCCCCCAATTTAACTCTACTTGCCCTCAAGTAGAACTTATTAGATAGATTCCTAAAAAGATATCTCCCATTACCTGGAAAATATAAGTTTGCAAATCCCTTATGCTAGAATAAAACAAAGCCGAACACCTCACGAAAGGGGAACAAAACACTCAAATCTCTCAACTATTCTAAATGTCAATTTCGAGGTGATCACTCATCGCACAGTCATAGCATGTATTCTATCATAAGCTTGGCTGTTACACAAATCTCCACCACTAGAGTTAAGGGTTAAACAATTCTCAAAGGCAATATGGGAAGACACGACAAAGGTTAAGGGTGAGTCGTCATTACTAACATGTCACGGTGAAGTGGACAAAATCAATGATACATGACCAAATCCATGGCCAAGACACCAAAGATTGCTCGTTGCATCACCTATACACGCTTCATGACTAAAGGGTAGGATAAGACATGGGATAAAATTGGTGTAAAATAAAATCAAGCAAATAGTCTAAATCTATAACCAAGTCATCACCACTTACCGTTCGTCTAAAGTTCAAGTTTTGTAGTTAAGAAACCGGATCATGATAATACCAGGTAGATGCGCCATTAGAGGACGTCATGATGTGCACATTTCCAAATCCATTCTTCAAATGTGACCGAGGTGGCCTCCTCGATACTAAATCTATAATAAGCTCATATCATAATGCTTAAAACTTCGCACTTTACAATCAAATAAATGACAATAACTATTTTTTTTCGAATCACATCATCATTTTTTTCCCAACAAACATAACAACTAAACATAACATCCCCCCACTTGAGATGAACAATATGAGAAATTGGGGGATCTTCAATGATCTTCAAGAATATGTCGTCGACGAAAGCGTGATTCCCGAACCTTTCCACTTGAACCTTGAACTTAGGAAAACAGTGACTTTCCAATTACAAATAAAAACTACAAGGTAGGCTAAGGTGTATCTAGGGGTATCTTGCACTAAAGGTGAGTGCAACAAAGGGTTTAACATGGGGGTCGAGAAGTCAAGGTGACTAATCGATAGACACACAATGATAGGCTATTTGGGTGATAATCCTATAATACTGCCTTCTTAAACTGAAAAGTTCAAATACATCGAGCTAACTCAACATACCTCGTATATGGTCTCGAAATGATGTAAAAGCCAAGTTCTAAAGTTTACAAGGTACCGGCACACTCATAATTTGGTGGATTTGGGGTAAAAATTTGGAAACGGATAAGGCTAATCTCACCATATAATATCAAGGGTTATAATGTGATCGGCTAAGGTCTAATCTAGTTAGGTTAAGAAAAACATGTCAAATTTTTAAAAAATGCATAATTTTTCAAAATAAACTAGAAAAATGAGGGCAAAATAAAGTTCAAGAGACAATTCTACTCCCGTCCCCCCACTTGAAATATACAAAGTCCCTTTCGTACTAAGCGTTAAATAAAGGTGAAGAGAAAAGTAGAATTAGAGCGAGAACTTCCCTGAAATTTGCTCCAAAAAGAAAGAAGGCTCACGAAAAGAATCGTGCCTTCGAATAAACATCCACGAGCAAACTTCAATCCCTGAAATCACACTACCGACAAGCATAATTCTAAAAATGAAAAAGAAACCTAACTCACTTTCGTAGGAATCACGGTTGCATTTAGTGTATGCAATAAGCCTTTTAAACCACTTGGTGTCCCAAGTGGACGAGTGAAGTCTCGTGAGGGTTTACAGGGAACATACCCACAAAGTTCATTTAAAAACTAATACAAGGTTATTGTGTTTTAAAAAGAAAGAAGTGTTACAGAGGATAGTTACGTCGTAACTCCCATACGGAGTTACGCCATATATATATATATATATATATATATATATATATATATATATATATATATATATATATATATATATATATATATATATATATATATATATATATATATATATTGATGAAGGTTTTACTGACCAGGTTTCAATACTTATATTGTCACGTTATACCTATTGTCTACCCTAATGCACTAACGGACAGTGTACCCGGTCGTGTGAAGTGTAGTATTCGAAAAAACCGAGGTCGTCCCAAGAGCTATGTGTGCGGATTTAAACTAAGTCTAGGTGTCACAGATTTTAATAGGTTTTAAGGATGAAATGATTAACTTCTAGAACAATAAAATAAGAAAAGCAAGTAAAGGCGAGGGTTGTGATCAATAGAGGAGAAGTGTGCTAACCTAGTTAATCTTCTCATCATGCTAAGTTCACGTTTAATTACTTCCAATTACTTCAAGTGGGGGTAAAGGTCGCTAGGACAGCATTTGGTCAGTTCGTCCCAACCTATCAGCAAAGGTTTCCACCGGAGATCTTGGGTGGCCCCTTGAAAGTACAGTAGTTTTTAGTCCCCTAAGCCAAGTCATTAAGTTCCGCTACATGCAAGATTTGTAACAATGAGTGCCCGGGCGCTAGCATCTTAAACACTCATCCCTAACTTCTTAAGTTCATCCAAACGGTATGTGATCAATTGGTCAAATCGCACAAGCGAAGAAGGGTCATCAGTTGGTCAATTCTTACCCTTCCCACTCAGTCAAACTACTTAGGGTCAGTTGGTCATATCTCCTAAGTAACTAGCTACTACCTCCATTCAAAACTACCGAAACAAGGGTAGCTACCAACAAACTATGCATGCATACACTAGAAACAATTATACGGAAGCAATGTAAACATAAAAAAAACAATTAAGGAATCATAACTAGGCTAGCACCAGAGGTGTTTAGCCGATCATATTAATTAAAACAATCGATTCAATGTTTAACATTACGAAATACATGAATTGAAAGTAAAGAAATGATAAAATGCTAATGCTTATCGTAGGGGTGTGATTTCTCCCTTGGAGATGGCTCCGTATGCTCCCTAAGATCTGCCTTCAACCTTCTACTCACGTTCACTGAATTGGTGTGTGAAGTGGATGATTAGAAATGATGGAATTTTGGCGGTATTTATAGGCCAGATCTGGTTACGGCGTAACTTAAGTTAAGAGTTACGCCGTAACATCCATTTCTTCGTAATTTGCCTTGGAAAAGCTGGTTACGACATAACATCAGGAATGAGTTACGCCGTATCTTCAATAAATCGTGGTTACGCCGTAATTGTGGAATTCGTTACGTCGTAGCTTGCAGCGGCGCGAAACCTCATTTGACCTAATTAGTTACGACGTAATCCTAGGAAGGAGTTACGTCGTAATCTTCCGTTTAGTTGGTTTTCTGAGCCACGATTCTGTTACGGCGTAATGTGAGAGGAGAGTTACGCCGTAACATCTTCAAAATGAGCATACTATCATATATCTTCAATAAACTCTCCAAATCCGCGTCTCATTAGCTCCAATGCTCGTAATTTGTTGAAAGTGAAATATATAGGAAAACAAGCGTAAATCCATATAAATGATATAAAATACGAGCATTATCGGGGGAAATTGACACTTAATATTCAGGACTATTTGATGTTATCATATATATTACGTCAAGTTTCAACATATGTTTCGAGTTATTATCCATCTCGAGTTCACAAGTCCGAGTCATGACTCTCGGCTTTTACACGTCATATTGTCCAAAAAATACTAAAAGTCCATGTTACGGCGTTGTCGGGGTCAACCGAGACTAGAAAGTCACGATAACACTGACATTGTGCAAAGTTTACATATATAATATTAAGTCCAAATTAAACAATTCCACAATCTCCAATCAACCTCCAAACAATCTCATATCAATCCCGACGTCCACTTTAAGTACCAAACACACCCGTAACCAATGTCGTGACCCTAATGGTCTTGGCATGGTCCCGGTTAAGACTACGCGAACCAAACGAGCCCTAGAAGCTCTTTGGCTCCTCGCGTCTCATCCAAACTCCTCCAACAACAACCAATATGTTACCACACGACTCGACCCGGACCCATTGGTCATTAAGGGTCTCGGCTCCAATCCAATGCAACCCAAACGGACCCATTTTGACCCTACTGGCTCGTTCCCTTCTCGCAACGCCTAACCAATTGAACCCTAATGGTTCGTTCCTTTCCCAAACGCAACCAAATAACATCAAAACACCATCAAACCTCCAAATACTTCATCCAACTACAATCAAAACTTCACAAAAATAATCAAAAGGCAATAACACATGAACACGACACAACACACGATACCAACACGCTTGTTTTTACGTTTTATTAGTTTAAACATTGTTTCAAGTCCGTTTTTATCAAACCCAACCATGAATCCCACAGATCCGAGACATGGTGCCTCGTACGTGGTCACAAATGGCTCAAATGAGTCCATATGTTGTTCCTTTTACCTTACACGTTCCCGATCTACTCTCGTAACACAAATACACAAACACACGAGTCTTGTACACACGATATGGAGGACCAAACGGAGGAGATAGGGTACGTGACCTATGTCAATAGAAAGAGGGGAGAAAGATCTTTCAGATGGTGTTGGTGGTGGTGGCTGACGCGGCATAGTGGCCGGACGGCAGCCGAAATAAGGGTGTGGCGGCTAGGGTTAGTAGAGAGAGCAAGTTAGGGTGGAGAGAGAAACTAGGGGTTTAGTGAGAGAGAAAGGGGTGTGTGGGGGGGAGGTGGTATTTATATAGGAAGATAGGGACTAAATAAATATTATTATGGGTAGGAGGGGGGGGCAGGCCAAGGGTAAAAAGGAGGGGACAAACCCGTGTTTTTCGTAAACTTTCCCCATTCACCTCTCACGAGCTCCTATATTTCACTATTAGTGTCCGACGACTTTTATTTATAACTTTATTGTTTTATTTACATTTTTTCATGAATTTTGAATATTAACACGTTATATCTCGTGTAACGAGTTAAAAGTTACGTTTTCTCTCGTTTTAGGATTTTACTGTGCCGACATCAAGTAGTGCCTATAATTACGGGTCATAACTCATACCATAACTCATTTGATACTAAAATAAATCATAAAAGCAAATAATCGATACCAAGATAAGTCACGACTAACCGAAATAGCTCCTAAAGTCAAACTACTCGGTCTAGCTAGCGTAATGCGGTTACCTAAAAGGGCTCCCTAATTTCCAGTTGTCACACGCCATGACACCGCCCTAGCGGGTTGTGGCCCGACGTCGCGTACCTCTTCGTCTGCACGACGAGAGGTTGGAGGTGTACAATTTTGTTTTTGTTTTTTTTTTAAACATGGAAGATGAAATGCATTTTGTTGTAGTTTAACATGGAAGATGAAGTGTTTTGGAGGAAAAATAATGCAAATTGTTTAAAAATGATATGTAAAAAAAATGCAAACATAAAATTAAACACACAAATTTACATTGAACATTTAAGTTAAAACACTAAATTAATTAAAAATTAAAGTGAAAACAACAAATACATAATACGCTTACTACAAACTACCACCAAATTAATTGGAATAACAAATTACGAATACGAATCATCTGAGTTGTAACCCTCCTCACTCGAAAAGGATCTAAACTCGCCAAAGATAATACTTTCCTTCCATGATGTCAAACCAGTTCTGCATAAGATATTCAGCTTCCCTGGCTTCCTGTTCCAAACGAGCAGCTTCCTCGCGTGCCTCATTTTCTCTAATCCCTCTAAGATTCCTCTCGTCCTGCTCAAGTTCACGAAGATAAGCCTCACTAAACCCAAATGGATTGTTTTGGAAGTCCACCTGTGGACCGTTAACAGGTGGAGTGTTAACAGGCGGATTGTTAAGAGGTGGAGTGTTTACAAATACATTTTCCGGTTGGAAAACCGGAAAGACATCTTCTGGTGGAGTTGAATAAACTTCAACTTCTTGTGGAAAGGTAGTTTCCGGCAGTTGTGGTGGACTTGGGAATTGTGTTGTAGTTTTTGGCAGTTGTGGTGGACTTGGGAATTGTTGAGAGAAATCTTTGCGAAATATTTGTGTGTGTGTGAGTTGTGTGAAACTTCAACTTCTGGTAGAGTTGTATATATAGGCATATATGATTTTGATTTTGAATTTGAATTTGAATTTGAATCATCCCGCTACAATTTGAATCTGATTTTGAATTTGAATTTGAATCTGAATTTAAATAATCCCGCTCAAACTATACCATTAAAAATAGTGTAAAACTAATATTTTTTATTTTACTTGTGTTTAAATTTGAAAGTACGTATGTTTTCTTACCGTATATTTTACGTTTCGTATATTTTTTATTGTATGTATAATGTTTATTTTTAATTAAATGAATTTAGTTTATTTGGAAATTTGAATAAAAAAAATAAAGTTGTAAGTGGTGGACCACAAATGAGTAAGTTGAGGTTTGTTGTGAGTGAAGGAGGGAGGGGGTTAGTTGTAGAGGTTTGTTATAGTGATGTGGAGGTGATGTGATGGTGATAAAGAAGTGAACTTTAGTCACGACACCTAATGCTCTTAGGCTGCCCCCCAGTAGAAGAGGTCGATCGACTTAGGCGATCGAGTGCCTATCGATCGTCCTTCTGTGTTGACTCGATCGTAGGTAGCTTTCCTCACTACTTGGTCGAGTATGCGATCGAGTGAAACAACACAATTTAATTAAACAAAGTTGTGAAACAAGGCAATTAACTTGGTCGTGATTTTGAACTTTACTGGGGCACCCAATCGCTTGAAGGTCGCTGGAGAAAGAAAGCTAACGTGGCAGAGAAAATGAGAGGGATTGACCCGCCTTACGTGGCAGAGAAAATGGTTGGGGAGCTTCTTACACAACAAGTGGGTACCATTGGGACACAGGCCCTTTGGTCGTCTGGCAGTACATATGCTTTGCTAACGAATTTGTTTTAAGGGAATCATGTTAAACACGAGCCTCGTACCTCGACTTTTACTGCTTTCTTTTACTTATCGTTATTTAGTGTGTGTCTTCTTCTACTTCCCCTTTCCGTTTGTATTTAAATTTATGTTATTTATTTATTGTAATCTGATTTAATTAATAAAAATGTACTCCCTCCGTCCCAAATCTTAAGTCATGTTTGACTTTATGAATCAAACTTTGACATCAAATATTTTTATGTGTATTATACAATATTTGATGCAAATTATGTAAATGAACTGGGTTTTAAATGCTTTTTTTTTTTGAAATATTTAAAGTCAAATTTGAATCCATAAAATCAAACTGTAGTTATATTTTATGACGAAGGTAGAATATCGTTTCCTACAAATGTTTCCTTGAACCTGTCACTAACATGGGTATATGCATCAATTTTGTACTGACTCATCGGGTGAAAGATCCACAGTGAGTACTGACTCATCGGGTGGAAGATCCACATTGATACTCACTGACGTTTTGGTAACATAAACCCCGTTACCACAGTTTTCAAAGAAGAAAACAACATTGAGCCAAAAAACAGATAATTTAATACTAGTTGTACAAATGATTCCCATAATCCATGATATAAATAACGAACATACTTTGTTGCTGGAGTGGTGGTTAAGCACTTCAAACAATATACAAATAGAATGGAGGATGTATATGTGAAGTGTCGTTTGTACTAGCTAAAGAAAGAGTTGAGTCCCAAAAAAAACCGTCCATGCCGGCACGTTGTGTATTTGCGCAAGAAAATGACATTGACGGACGGACTAACGTCTACGGCGAATTGAAGAAATGGCCGACTGTGAAATTTGTCACATATTTTAATTATAATAATTTTGATTACTACTCCACTTGGAAGTTGGGAGACAAACATGCGAACGTGTTGGAATATATGCTAACATTTGGATCTTTTTATACTCATTTGCTACTTTAATTTTATGTACAGTTTTTTTTACTATTTGTATAATGATTTTGGTTTTATTTTAGTGAATTACGAGTATATCCTAGAAGGGATGTTTGGATTCCTTATATTTCGGACATACAAGTTTACTTGAATTTGTAAAGAAAAAAAATATGATATTATTAACTTTTCAATTTCAATATAAACTGGCCCAAACACTCCACAAGTTGTTTTGGTAATCAATAAGATACTAAAATCCCATATATTGATTGTTCATTTATTCTTATTCTCATTCTTCTGTTTTGAACATAAGATTGTACGTATTGAAGTATAATCAGGGACAGAGTCATGAACAAAAATAATTGAGTGTACAATTTTTTTTTTTAAATCGTAATATAATATAGTTTAAGATGCTAACTAAATAAGACTAAAGACACATTTTAATGGCCAGAGTCATTTAAGATGCATTTAAGAAAAATCGATTTTTTTTCTTAAAATTAACAATAAATCGAAAAAATCCTTTAAATGTCATGGGCACTCACGGAACCCCCCGCCTCCGTCCCTGAGTATAATGCAACCGATTAATATAATTGATTATATTTATAAGTAGGGTAAACGATACGTTTGTCTATTTTGTTTCGATATCAATGTATAAAACTATAAATATAATGTTATTATATCTGACTCGTATCTTATTGGCTTCCTTGAGCCAGACGATGCAACTTGCAAATGAATAATCCAACATACAAGTCGTTGTTTCTATTTTTATTTGTTTCTAGCCGTCATTTAGAAAAGTCTAGTAGTCTACAAACACTAAAATCGTGATCTTTACGTTTGATAAGGCTATGCACAAAGGCAAATTAGTTCGTCGGTCACACATCAGCTTTCTCTCTCCGACGACCTAACGACGATCTAGTTATCACAGTGGTAAAGTTTTGGAAAAAAAGGGTAAAGATTGAGCTTGTATACTCGGTTGTGTGCTCAACCGAGTTGTGTTTCCCTCTCTCCCCAACCGACGCCAACCGAAGCATCCACAACGGCTCAACCTTGCTCGACCGAGGCATGCAACCGACGGCAACCCCTCCCATTGTGGATAGCCTAATGGGTTGTACTATATGAACCCTCCCTATAGGGTCAAATCATAGGGAATATTCCTTTTGTCCTCCTACTTTTTTCAGTACAACACAGTTTTTTGTCAGTTTTTGTTCCGTATTTCTGACAGTTTTAAGCGTTTGACTTATTAAACTTTATATTTATTGTTCCGCATTTTCAGGTTTATAGCTTTTTGATATATATAAAAAAAAAACAAAAACAAAATAGGGGGTGGTCAATCAAAAAAAATAAGCACCGTCCCAATAACCCAACCCTTTGATAATAGTAGATATAATACGTAACCATGATCTTTTGCCATAGTGCCTGAATTTTCAAAAAAGTGTCTGTAGCCCCCTTAAATCCTTAATATTATTAGAAACAAAAGTACGCCGATTCAATTATTGGTATGACCGATAACTTACACATATCTTGTAACCAAATAACTCTTCATGAAGTTAAAGACGACATAGCTCAAATAGAATGACTCCCAGACCTCCATGTGGCTAGTAAGCGAGCATTTATTTCATCACGTAAGGTGTGTGTCGTGTGGTGACCACATAGTATGTGTTAGACCGTATGCACGATGACATAGATAATACTTTGTTTCCAGTACATGGCGTCATATGTATTCGGGGTGTTATTTATAGAGATATATGCAGATGATTGCACGTCACTTATATATCTTATACCGGACCAAATAGTACAACTATATCCATCTAGGCTGAGTTGAACCGCGTATCAACTCATCTTTGACATAATGCACAACGTTATTCTTGTAATTTACGCGATTTGAAGTATAGTTTTCACCCCTTGTATTTTGTTCGGCCTTCTGGCGTGTGGCTCAAGTATAGTTCGTGTACTACTGAATATAATAATGTAGGATGTCGAATAGAAAAGGAAGTGACATATGTGCAAATGCCATATATAGAAGATAATGGTGAACATCGTCATTTCCTTCACATCATCATCTACCAAATGTGGATACATAACAATGATTCTTATTATTGACCTCGTCATTCTTTTTCTCGATGTGCATTCATTTTATATCGGTGCTCTTCTTATTATATGTTCCTATCACTTCTTTACATTAACCCTTCATGATGTCTACTTGTACGTCATCCTTCAAATTCTAATAATATAAAGTGATGCAATTAAATACACGTTTAGCTTAAGTCAGTAACACCTTATTTTTGTAACTATTTATGTTGTTATTAAATATTAATAGTACAAGTACGCTTTGTATCTTCTTACTAGCTAAATTTAATTTGGTTGAATAATTTAGACAGATCTTGATAATGGAATTTAAATTCCTTATTAATGTCATTGATTAATGTAACCTTAGATTTTGATGATTTGAGGCTTTGAGCAAACGTTATATAAGTTGCGGATATCGCTTAAGTTAGGTGCAAAAGTTAATAACCGGTAATCCGAACCGATTCACAATCGGCTGTCTTTTTATAATATGGGAGGTATACATGACTCACTCATCAGTTGTGATTATAAGGTGCCAAAGATTGAACGATCTTGTGCTTGTTACGTGCAAATATGCCCCATCTATTACCACCTGAGCTACACGTCTAAGTAACAAAAAGAGATTGAATGCCACCTTATAGAAAATATTGTTTGTTCACACCTGAATATTTGAGTGCCGATTTGTTGTCATTTTGAAGTTTCTAATATCTGCAAGGATCGTGACATGCATGAACAACAGTTTATAAAATGGATTCCAGCATTAACAATCATAAACTTGTTTTAACATTGCTCAAATTGTCAGTTTTGGCATTTCTCGTATACAAATCCCACTAAAGTCAACCAATTACCAATAATTGCATACACCATAGACTATATCATCCATGGTCAAAATGTTGGTAACTGTCAAAAAAATATATCTACTACTTTACCCTGTGTTAGCGTCTCTCTTTGCCATGACATAGCTAATCTATCATAGGCTTACTTCCCTTAAAGACGGCCGTAATATGGGCAAGACGACCGGGACTTGGGCATCCAAGACGCCTTCCCCTGTTAGGGTCACTTCATTAGACGCATCATCAAAAAAATGGAAAGACTCGGTCGATTGCAAAATCGAACAGTGAGTGTGTGTTTTTTGTGTGTGAGGGTGTGTGTTTTGGTGGTGTATATATGTGTTTAAGTATAGTATATTTTGATGATGAATTTGGTTGTTGTATCACACTAAGTTAGCGGTGAAGTTGGTTGTAAAGAAAAAATACAGAAGTAGTAAAAAATGCGGTTTTGAAGGCTCCTTATTACACTTTGACTAAATGATTATAGTAGACAAACTAAAATTTTGAGTGATTTGTAAACCCTTACAAAATTTTACTTTTAATAGATTTGATCGGTATTAAGTATTAACCTCTACAAAATTGAGCATCGTATGCATTTTAACGATTAACTCACTCCTAAACCGTAAAATCAATGTTTCCTAATATCTCAAAAACTCATCTTTTTATATTTTCATAACAGTCTTACAGAAATAATCAAGAGAACACGGAAAGTTTTTGCACCCATATGAAAGTATTCATCTACGACATCAATAACGGTGTCGTATGTCAATTAAAGAATTGTCGCGGTACAATTCTCAATGCGGAAAGGCTAACTCTTTTCGTACAGTCATTACCAAGTTTAAAATACGGAGAATGATCAGTTGCATCTTGAATAATTTGTGTAAATAGTCATCACCTTATTCGTATAAACCGGGTTGTGCTTAAAACTGGTGACAAACGAATGGATAAAAGGTTATGTCTTAAAAAGGACGCGTTTATGAGGCATGAAATGAGGGGGATAATTCATCTACGATAGTCGTTTTACACTTAGTTATAAACAAGCTGATGAGGTGTAATTTCATACGCTTTTAAGGGGTCATTTAGCCAATAAATTCGTATATATTTGATCATTTATTACCCTAAATCGTTTCTATTTGAGTTTTAGGTACTTGGAAAGTAAATGCTATAAAAGAAACGTTTTGAGTTCGATTGTACGGGAAAACGAAGAAAACGATAACATCGGGGGAAAAAAAACGTCACAAGATGGCCTCGTGACGACGTCACGACTAAATTGGTGACGTCGTCACCTAGGGGGTGATGACCATACAGACTCTGAAGACGGCCTCAAGCTAACAGTGTCAAGACCAAGTTTATGAAAGCTGGCGGCATCACAGCCTCAACCTGACGCCGTCACACTAAGTTGGTGCAGAAACGAAACCCTAAGAGACGGCGAGCTGACGGCGTCACAATCAACAAGTGACGTCGTCACAAATGTAAATTTATATATATTTTCGCATTATTTTCATTCTAAAGTGTGAAACTTGTATGCAACTGGTGGAGGACAAACCGTAGACGAATTGTACCAGTTTTTCAGACGAATTGTACCATGTTTATGAAAGCTGGCGGCATCACAGCCTCAACCTGACGCCGTCACACTAAGTTGGTAAACTAAAGACGGCCACAATCTACAAGTGACGTCGTCATAAATGTAAATTTATATATATTTTCACATTATTTTCATTCTAAAGTGTGAAACTTGTATGCAACTGGTGGAGGTCAAACCCTAGACGAATTGTACCAGTTTTTTAGGCTATTTTGCCACTCATGACTCCATTTTTAATTGAAGATAAGTTATTCATTTATTAATCATTATAACATGTCTATGTGTTGTGTGATTATTTGTCTTTCTTCTCTTCGATTTAACATGATAGGCTAAACTATATTGTGTTTTCTTATGATTGCATGAAACCTAGTTGTGATCTTTGATACTATTGCTTCTTGTTAGTGGGGTGCGCGTTAGGCATTAGAAAACTAGTCGTATCCCGTATCACAGTTAGGCGTCTAGTGAAACGTGATTAGATTAGAGGACACCCTCGATTATAGTCGACTGGGTGAATATTCTTCTTAAATCTTTATTGCACGTGAATTTACTATTGGGAAGGATCGTCTCTGCAGGTAACACCCGCCTAGGTTGTCACGTAGATAGCGAACTTGAACAACCCGCCGCTGAACTGTGGGAATACTTACACATTACACTAACGAGGGTGACAGAGCAATAAGTTAGAGCATTCAATTAGCGAGTAATGCATGATTTAGTGAGCACATTTGTTTACTTGTACGAGTTTCTACCAAATTTGCTTTTCCTTGCAATTAGTTTAATTAGTATTTAAAAATGAAACTCTTCAAATCGAAGCTTTTACTTGCTTTCTCTAAATATAAAAGATCAAAAATAATCTTTTCTCAACCCTTAGACTTAATTCGACATACACTTCGAGCCTAACTCATTATTCCCTTAGAGAACGATCAATTCCTCGTATCTTACTTATACTAAACTATGACAATTAAGAAGTCTACCTAAAAGGATTGCAAAACTTCTTATATTTACAATTATCCGCATCACAAGCTGATTTTGATGATTTCCTAAATCGCATATTTAGTTAAAAATAACTTTTTCAAACATGAATGAATAAATGTTGTTGTTACGCATACCCTCTTGTCTTAGCTTTTAACCGCATGACCAAATTTTTACTCTACTCACACAATTTATTTTTATTTTTTTCAAACTTTATATTTTATGTTTTGTAATTTTACATTAAAAAATATTTTATAAAAAAAAATATAGAGATTTATTAAAATATATGGCATGTTTGATAAAGATAATTGTTGTTGAAATAAAAGATAGAGATGAAATTTATAAATATATATATATATATATATATATATATATATATATATATATATATATATATATATATATAGAATCCGGATCGATTGAGAAGGTTTTTATTTTGAGAAGATTGAGAAGGTTTTCAAAAACGATAGATTTTGAACTTTGATTCATGTTTTTCAAGCGTAAAACTCATTTTAATGTGATTAAAACTCAAAATATGTAAAAAAAAATTTGAATCAATGTTAAAAATCTCTCGACTTTGCGATATATATAGAATACTGAATCATCTGTACAAATTTAATGAATCATCATTGTCACAATTCTCAATTTTTGGTCATTTCTCAAACTCTACATTCATCATACTAGTCATGCATGGGTTTTGCATTTCACATTAAACGCGTAATTTTATATTAAATAAACGTTATCGCGTAAATTATTATTTTGAACATTTAATCCGATACTTCCAAAAATGATCCCGATATATTTTTATACTTACATTTAGTTATAAAAACTATATTTTGAGTTTACCTAGTGTTTTAAATTTATTTTGTATATAAATCGTTAAATTTATATTAGAGTAAATTACACGGATGGTCCCTAAGGTTTGTCTAAAGTTTCACTCACAGTCCCTGAAAGTTTAAAGTTGCATGGATAGTCCCTATCTCTGAAAAGAATAACACCTGTGGTCCCTTATTTAACTGGCGTTAAGTAAGCTCCGTTATAATTTACATTTTTAGCCCTTTTGGTTGAAGGTCGTTACCTTGTCCGTCCATTATCATAACGGTCGTTTATAAGTTAAAGTTTTTCGACATTAGGTGCTTTTATACATTTTCTTACGTTTTTACGTTTTCGCTTTTAACGTTTTCGTCCGTTTTTTATACGTTTTCGCCCGTTTGCTTACATTTTTTTACATTTTGGTCCGTTTTTATACGTTTTCGTCCGTTTTCTACGTTTTCTTCTGTTTTTTTAACGTTTTCGTCATAAAATTTTTTTGACATAAAATTTCAAAAAAAAAAAAATTGAAAAATTTTTCGACATAAAAATTTTGAAAAATTTTTACTCCAATTTTTTTCCGAAATTCTTTTTCAATTTTTTTCCGAAAATTTTTTTTGAAATAAATTTGAAAAATTTTTACTTCAATTTTTTCCTAAAAATTTTGTCCGTTTTTTATCGCCCATTTTTACGTTTTCATCTATTTTTATACGTTTGCTTACATTTTTACATTTGGTCCGTTTTATACGCGCTTTTACGTTTTCATTGGCTTTTTATGTTTTCATCCCATTTTTATACGTTTTACCGTTTGCTTACATTTTTTACATTTTGGCCCGTTTTTATATGTTTTCTTCTCTCTTTTAACGTTTTCGTCAAAAAAAAATTTTGACATAAAATTTAAAATAAAAATTTTGGAAAAAATTTTCGACATAAATTTTTTCCCATTTTTTTCTATTTTTTCCAATTTTTTTCGAAATTCTTTTCAAAATTCTTGTTCAGAATTTTTTTTGAAATTCTTTTTCAAAAAATTTTTTTCCAATTTTTTTTCGAAATTCCTTTTCAGAATTTTTTTTTCAATTTTTTTTCAAAATTTTTTTTCCAGTTATTTTTTTCGAAAGTCTTTTTCAAAATTTTATTTTCCAAAATCTTTTTCAAAATTAAAAAAAAACGGATGAAAAAGAATTTCGAAAAAAAAGTGGAAAAAAAAATTTGAAAAAGAATTTTGAAAAAAAAATCCTAAAAAAAATTTGGAAAAAAAAAATTTGAAAAAGAATTGGAGTAAAAAAATTTCAAAATTTTTATTTCGAAAATTTTTTCAAAAATTTTTTTTTTTTAAATTTTATGTCAAAAAAATTGTATGACGAAAACGTTAAAAAACAGAAGAAAACGTAGAAAACGGACGAAAACGTATAAAACGACCAAAATGTAAAAAATGTAAGCAAACGCGAAAACGTATAAAAACGGATGAAAACGTATAAAAACGGACGAAAACGTTAAAAACGACTAAAACGTAAAAAACGTAAGAAAATGTATAAAACGCATCTAATGTCGAAAAACTTTAACTTATAAACTAATCGTTATGATAATGGACTGACAAGGTAACGACCTTCAACCAAAAGGGCTAAAAATGTAAATTATAACGGAGCTTACTTAACGCCTGTTAAATAAGGGACCACGGGTGTTATTCTTTTCAGAGATAGGGACTATCCATGCAACTTTAAACTTTCAGGGACTGTGAGTGAAACTTTGGACAAACCTTAGGGACCATCCGTGTAATTTACTCTTTATATTATTACGACGCTTTTCTTAAAAATTACACGATAATTATTTTATCACTCAAATTTCACAATAAATCATTAAGAAACTATCGTAGGATGACATTTTGACGTAAATACTTGTAAAGTAATTTTAGAATGGTCAAGACATCAAAAGAGTATTTTTCGACGATAAGTATTATTTTCAAAACTCACAAATGGTATAAATAACATACGAAGTGCATGCATATCATTACATCATAACTCATTACGTATCATAACATTCATCATAGGTCAAGATTAAAGTTTCTCTATACCTCGGTGTACTCACTCTTGTCATCATACCGATTCATCAAGTGAGTAATCACACCCCCTTTTACCGTTTTTACTATATTTTGGGCTTAAATGCATGAACCGTTCTTGAGCTAAATTGTTTACTACTTTTATTAACTAGTTTGACTAGAACTTGTGAACTTGAAACAAATCCTTGAACTTAATTATGAAATAATGCCTTATTTGAACTTATTGAACCGTACATGTTATGACCTTGTCCCAAAGTCTCCCATGTTCGGAGCATCACTATAAAGTCTCCCATGTTCTGAGCATCACTATAAAGTCTCCCATGTTCGGAGCATCACTATAAAGTCTCCCTTGTTCAGAGCATCACTATAAAGTCTCCCTTGTTCGGAGCATCACTATAAAGTCTCCCGTGTTCGGAGCGTATCTTTGGGAAGAGGCACCCAGTATATCTTTGGGAAGAGGCACCCAGGATATCTTTGGGAAGAGGCACCCAGTATATCTTTGGGAAGAGGCACCCAATATAACTTTGGGTAGTGGCACCCAAAGATAATTTGGCTTTGTCAGGAGCATCACTACAAAGTCTCCCTTGCTCGGAGCATCACTGCAAAGTCTCCCATGTTTGGAGCATCCCTGAATTATTATATTAGTGGTACTATATTGTGAACTATTATGACCGCTTATACTTGACCATTATACATACTACTTTTGGCAATGGGTTGTGAACACACAGGTTGCAAGTTTTGTATGGGCGGAACTTGGAACTGAGTGGATTTACAATGCCTTTGCTTTGTGACCTCATTTGGCAACGTGTGCATGAGCATAAACTAGACGCTATATTTTGTGCAATGGGTTGTGAACACACATGTTGCAAGTTTTGTATGGGCGGAACTTGGAACTGAGTGGATTTACAATGCCTTTGCTTTGTGGACTATTTTCGATGACCGAAAGCTTTGAATATCTCTTATGAGTTTTTCTTATTTTACGAAACGTGTATACTCACCAACTATTTTCATAGTTGACCCGCTTTTCTCTCATGCATTTCAGGTGATCGTTAGTAAGCTTTTTCTACCATGTCTTGCATAATGAAGTTTTCACTTGTCACTACAAATCATTATGTAATAGAACGCAATATTTTGGGAACTAAACTTTGTAATATATTTGCCGATGACGGCTAAACTGGTATTGTAATGGTGTACTCTTTCTTTTAAATATTAACGTTGGTATGTTCTATTATCTTGTGCTTATGTTCCCTTCCGTTACACCTCGTGTTTCCGCCTCTGGCGAGGGTGTGATAGATTGGTTTCAGAGCCAAAGGTTATAGAGAATGCCGATTTTTCAAAAATAAAAATCACAGCTATAACCGGAATAATTTTTATTTTATTTTATTAAACATTGAACATCATCCGAGTCATCTAGTCCTATTGTTGCATCGTTAATCATAAATTATACATAGCCTGATCAACTATGTCTAATTTATGAAGAACCATACAATGATAAGAGTGGTAGTTTTAAATCATGTTTAGTCGAGTCTTTTGAGTCTGGTCACCTGAAGTTGCATTGGTCGGGTGGGTATGCATAGCATGTTTTTACGTTCACGCCTACATTACCGTACCTTGTTCATATCTTCTCTTTTCCATCTTTCGACTTGTTAGACATAGCATGTCCCTGATCCTGTCATATTTCGATCACTATAACACACATTACCACCGTTCGCACCTCATCCGACTTTGTTCGAATGTCGTTTACTCAACCCGATGTTTTGGTCCACGAAAGATCATGGCGCAAGAAACACACGCCGAGGTAATCGTCCAAACCTGGCATTGGCAATAGAAGGCCCACAAGATCAGAACATTGAAGTTCCCCCATGCGTGGTCGAGCATTCTATCTGGATACCGAGGAAGCCCGCAACGCGTAACGGGTACATTCCTTTAAACAACTACCTTATTTCGGTACGACATAATTTTGAGTGCATAACTTCCTTCCAATCTTTACCACGTTCACGACATTGATTAATTTGAGACCTATTGATATCGACCTTAGTTGTTATATATATTTTGTTGATTTGATTTGAATTGTGTAAGCAAATCCAAGATCGAACGAATCTTTCAAAAGACTTCATTCAAGGATGTTGAATCCTATCTTTCTAACAACTTGTTTCCTAGCTTGATCTAGTGACAGTTCTTGTTTGATGAGTTGCGAAAATCAAGCTAAGAGACAAGTTTACTCAAGTCGGTTTAGTTTAATCTCATGACAGTTCTTGTTTGATGAGTTGTGAGATTAAATTAGAATCGACTACCTAAAGGTCTTTTGAGAGCTACGTTCGATATTGGGTAAGTTTACCCTATCCAATCTAATCACGGGCACGTACTTAGTTGAATGGGGAACCTGTACGCATGGGCATTGACATGATCATTTAGACTATTCGTACGAGCATGAACTTTTAGAACTCTTGTCGAGGTTCGGACCATAGTATCGTTAATCGAATCACGAGGACGTGATTCCGCTGACATGGGAAGAATGTCACAATTCTCAATTTTTGGTCATTTCTCAAACTCTACATTCATCATACTAGTCATGCATGGGTTTTGCATTTCACATTAAACGCGTAATTTTATATTAAATAAACGTTATCGCGTAAATTATTATTTTGAACATTTAATCCGATACTTCCAAAAATGATCCCGATATATTTTTATACTTACATTTAGTTATAAAAACTATATTTTGAGTTTACCTAGTGTTTTAAATTTATTTTGTATATAAATCGTTAAATTTATATTATTACGACGCTTTTCTTAAAAATTACACGATAATTATTTTATCACTCAAATTTCACAATAAATCATTAAGAAACTATCGTAGGATGACATTTTGACGTAAATACTTGTAAAGTAATTTTAGAATGGTCAAGACGTCAAAAGATTATTTTTCGACGATAAGTATTATTTTCAAAACTCACAAATGGTATAAATAACATACGAAGTGCATGCATATCATTACATCATAACTCATTACGTATCATAACATTCATCATAGGTCAAGATTAAAGTTTCTCTATACCTCGGTGTACTCACTCTTGTCATCATACCGATTCATCAAGTGAGTAATCACACCCCCTTTTTACCGTTTTACTATATTTTGGGGCGAAATGCATGAACCGTTCTTGAGCTAAATTGTTTACTACTTTTATTAACTAGTTTGACTAGAACTTGTGAACTTGAAACAAATCCTTGAACTTAATTATGAAATAATGCCTTATTTGAACTTATTGAACCGTACATGTTATGACCTTGTCCCAAAGTCTCCCATGTTCGGAGCATCACTATAAAGTCTCCCTTGTTCGGAGCATCACTATAAAGTCTCCCTTGTTCGGAGCATCACTATAAAGTCTCCCATGTTCGGAGCATCACTATAAAGTCTCCCTTGTTCGGAGCATCACTATAAAGTCTCCCTTGTTCGGAGCATCACTATAAAGTCTCCCGTGTTCGGAGCGTATCTTTGGGAAGAGGCACCCAGTATATCTTTGGGAAGAGGCACCCAGTATATCTTTGGGAAGAGGCACCCAGTATAACTTTGGGTAGTGGCACCCAGCATAATTTGGCTTTGTCAGGAGCATCACTACAAAGTCTCCCTTGCTCGAGCATCACCTGCAAAGTCTCCCATGTTTGGAGCATCCCTGAATTATTATATTAGTGGTACTATATTGTGAACTATTATGACCGCTTATACTTGACCATTATACATACTACTTTTGGCAATGGGTTGTGAACACACAGGTTGCAAGTTTTGTATGGGCGGAACTTGGAACTGAGTGGATTTACAATGCATTTGCTTTGTGACCTCATTTGGCAACGTGTGCATGAGCATAAACTAGACGCTATATTTTGTGCAATGGGTTGTGAACACACAGGTTGCAAGTTTTGTATGGGCTGAACTTGGAACTGAGTGGATTTACAATGCCTTTGCTTTGTGGACTATTTTCGATGACCGAAAGCTTTGAATATTTCTTATGAGTTTTTCTTATTTTACAAAACGTGTATACTCACCAACTATTTTCATAGTTGACCCGTTTTTCTCTCATGCATTTCCGGTGATCGTTAGTAAGCTTTTTCTACCAGGTCTTGCATAATGAAGTTTTCACTTGTCACTACAAATCATTATGTAATAGAACGCAATATTTTGGGAACTAAACTTTGTAATATATTTGCCGATGACGGCTAAACTGGTATTGTAATGGTGTACTATTTCTTTTAAATATTAACGTTGGTATGTTCTATTATCTTGTGCTTATGTTCCCTTCCGTTACACCTCGTGTTTCCGCCTCTGGCGAGGGTGTGACAATCATCATAACTCGATTTTAACAATGATTTGTGAATCAAATTTGTGATTTATAGATTCGATTCACCATAAAATGATGTTTACTTATGAATCAAATCAAAAACATGAATCAATTTGCTCAAACGAAGATTTCTCAATCTTCTCAAAATAAAAACCTTCTCAATGGAACCGGAGCCTATATATATATATATATATATATATATATTATTTTTATGAGCTATATGAAATAACATTTGATTTTAAAAACTTATAAAAAAAATATTTTTTTATAAATTATATCTAACAAAACAAATATTATATTTTAAATAACTTTTTTTCAGAAACAATAAACATAAGCTATCACTAATTTTTGTGTCTCAAACATACTTAGGGTGCGTTTGGTTCGCAGAATGTTTTTGAATGAATTGTAATCTTTGGAAGGAATTGTAATTTGAATGAATTGTAATTCAAAGAATTGGAATGTGTTGGAATTGTAATGTGTTGGAATTGTAATTGATGAAATCAGTTATTATGTTTGGTTGACTTGCAACGTAATGTAATTCAGAAAATAATAATAATAATAATAATAATAATAATAATAATAATAATAATAATAATAATAATAATATATATGTTTGGTTGACGCGGTGACCTTACTTAAGCGGATCCGGAAGTTCTCTATAACTCAAGACATTGGAGCGCGCACGGCTGCTCATATCTTTAGTAGGATTAGTTTTGCTATTGCTAGAGGAGTGGGGGCCCAGTTAGTTTCTCGACTCCCCACTAATTTCTTGTAATTTCCTATGTTTTTCTAATGAAGTGATGTTTTTATAATAAAAAAAAAATAAATAATAATAATAATTATAATAATAATAATAATAGTACTAAATAATAAATATAATAATAATAATAATAATAATAATAATATAATTATATAATAAAAATAATAATAATAATAATATAATAATAATAAATAATATTATTTAATAATAATAATAATAATATAATTGTAAAT
The DNA here is from genome assembly GCA_910596185.1 of Chrysanthemum makinoi. NCBI lineage: Eukaryota > Viridiplantae > Streptophyta > Magnoliopsida > Asterales > Asteraceae > Chrysanthemum > Chrysanthemum makinoi. Next base: position 120,261,235 of record OU343223.1, on the reverse strand, counting down.
AATCATAATATAATAATAATAATAAAAATAATAATAATAATAATATTAATATTAACAATAATAATAATAATAATAAATATTATTATTATATTATTTTATTATCATTATTATAATAAATATATTTATTATAATAATGATAATAAAATAATATAATAATAATATTTATTATTATTATTATTATTATTATATAAATATTATTATAATAAATATTTATTATTATAATTATTTAATATTTGTATTAAATATTTATTATTATTATTATTATACTATTATTATATTATGATCATTTTATTTTATTATTTCATTATTACTATTATATAAATATTATTATAACAATTATTTATCATTATTATATTAATAAATATTAATTTTATAATATTTTGTTATTTTATTATTTTATTAATATTATTATTATTATTATAAAAATATTATTATAATAAATATTTATTATTATATTATTATATAAATATTATTATTTTAATATTTATATAATAATAATAATTATTATTATATAATTATTATTATTTAAATATTTATATAATAGTAATTATTATTATTATTATTATTATTATTATTATTATAAATATTTATTATTATTATTATATAAATATTATTATTTTAATATTTGTATAATAATAATAATAATAATAATAATAATAATAATAATAATAATAAATATTATTTTAATATTATAATATTTATTATTATAATTATTATATAAATATTATTTTAATATTTTTATAATAATAATAATAATAATATAATAATAATAATAATAATAATAATAATAATATTCTGAATTACAACGTAATTCAAAACTTACCATCCAACATCCTATGTAATCTGAATTCCCTCCTTTGATGTAATTGTAATGACTGAATTACAATTACAACACAAACCAAACAGCCAACGTAATGTAATCTGAATTACAATTCCCTCCATTCTGCGAACCAAACAGGCTACGTAATGTAATCAAATTACAATTACATCCAATTACGACGGATTACGATGAACCAAACACACCCTTATAATCTATATCCATTCCTATGAATGAATTAAGCGACTAAAACTAATACTTAAAACAAGATAGCAATAAAAAAAAGTGAGAAAATGAGATGCCCATGTCTTTGTAATGACAGTGAAAAAGAGAAGAAAAATATTTTGTTTGGCAGAGAAAAAAAGATCTTACCCATCATAAAATCAGACACTGTCTCCCTACACACATGTCCACACCATTACCTGAACCCGCCGCACTCACACCACTATCCCTATACCTTTTGTCAGACCTATAAGGTTATTTTCGCCTTTTTCTCAATGAGGGTATAACAGTCATCCAAAAATCTCGCATTTCACACCCCCACTCACATCCAAATGTTTTCATTTTTAACCCTTTACCATTGTGATCTCCAAAACTACCTCACTAGAGCTGAATGTTAGAATACCTTACTCAAAAGTTTCTTTTTTTTTTTAGGGCTCCATATTATTAAAAACTAGCAAGGAGCTAGCTTACTCTAAAGTTTCTATCAACATTCTTGCATTAATATTTTGCTCATTTTTGCTAGATTTTATTATTATTATTTTTATATTTTTATTATTTTTTTAGCATCTACTAATTTTAAATGGTCACTTTTAGTGATGTTATGTTCGCCTAATGTTAGGATGGTTTGTGCTTGGGGTTCCAAGTATTCTGTTTATTTTTCATCTTTTAATTTTTTTTTAACTGTTTTTTGTTTGGTGCGTTGTTTAGTATTTTTCGTGTTTAGTGAAATGCCATGCTCTTCAAATGAAAAATAATTGTCTATCTTTGTCAATAAATTGGCAACATGCACATTTCAGATAAAGAAGAAGAAAAACACACTTATGCTAGTTATTTCGAGCTCCCAACAACACATAATTCGGCATATAACAACAAATGAGTTGTCTATGTTTAGACATGACTATTACCACCAACGAATCAACACATTGTGTTCCTACAAAAAAAAGGAATTCATAATCCGAAAAGAATATTTGAAAGTTAAATACTCCGTAGTATTTATCAAATCACATATAGATTGTTTAATTAAGAGAGACTAGTGCTTGTTTAGTTTGAATTGAAAGTTTAGGGGGTTGAAAATGAAAAAATAAGGCCCCATTGCTTACATGCAAAGCATAACTGCCACGTGTACGAAAGGCGTGGTGATGCAGTCCCAACAAGGGCAGAGACGGAAGCGGCTACGTGGGCCCCACTTGCCTTCCATTCTCCCGCCTCTTACTCACGAACCCTGCAAAAAACGGCCGTACAACCATAATAACGGGGTATATGGGTCCCACAACACCCCCACTACCTCTATCCAACTCACACAAATATCACTTACAAAAATTTAGCACAACTTTAAAACTTTTTTGTCCGTTTAATTACTTAAATCAAAAGCATTAAGGGGAGAGGGAGTAGTACCCTAATACCCTAAGTGTCACATCACCTTTATTCAATAAAAACTCTTCAACTCAAAACTACCTAATTTTACACTAACACTACCCGATTTGGAAAGAGTGGTACCCTAGTACACGATTATTATTATTATTATTATTATTATTATTATTATTATTATTATTATTATTATTTTAATACATAAAATCACATACAATATTAAAATAAAAACATACAATTTCATTAAAAATAAAAACACCAAAAAGAAACATAACATAATACTTAAAAAAAACTAGATTAAAATAAGAAACCCACTAATCATCGAGATGCGGCAAGTATTGACGTGCTACGTGCTCTGTGAGATCATATCAAAGACGGTCATGGAGAACTTCGTCTAGTAACTCCGCTACCACACTGTTGTCGAACACTGGCTGGACCGACTAATCCATTATATGAACCGGTGAGATTGCCCTCCCTTCGCGTTTTATAACCATATTGTGCAAAATAACATACGCATGAACCTGATTGGCAATCTTCGCTTTCGTCATAGCTAGAAGAGGTCGATCGAGAATTTTCCATTTTCCATTGAGAGCACCAAAAGCTCGCTCTACATCCTTTCTCGCCCCCTATTGTAACTTCTTAAATCTCTTTTCCTTTGGGTCGGTTGGATACGGGTATGCTTTAACAAATGTGGACCACTTATGATAGATTCCATCTGTCAAATAGTAGCCGCGTTTGTAAAAGCGTCCATTCACGTGGAATGAACTGTTTATCGCCGTTCCATTTCGATCTGTAAGATACAAGTCAGATGTATTCAATACGTTGATATCGTTGTTTGACCCCGGGGGACCAAAAAAAGCATGACAAATCCACATATCTTGTGACGCGATGACTTCAAGTATAATAGTGGGAACACCATAGTCACCTCTCGTATATTGCCCTCTCAAATATCTAGGATAATTTTTCCATTTGACGTGTGTACAGTCGATGCTACCAAGCATCCCAGGGATGTGATGCTTCGCTTCATGGGCCTGGAAAATGTGTGCAAGGTCGTGTGCTGTCGGCCAACATAGGTACTCTCGACCGTACAACTCAATGATGGCCTCACAAAAATAATCAAGACTTTCACGTGACGTTCTTGCCGACATGCATAAATATTCATCATACTCATCGGAGGGATTGCCGGTTGCGAGGGCCGATATGATTTTTTGTTTCGCCGTGAAACTTTTTTTGTTTCGCGCGTCATAGCCTTCTTGAAAATATGGGTATCTCGCTTCAATGTCGCCCACTATTTGCAAAAACATGCTTTTCTCCATTCTAATTTTTTTAAGTAATCTTCGTTATACTTGGTGCTTCAACGAACCAATCATTCTCTAGAGTTTGAAGACCTATTTCCCGATGACGATTTACGCTACTACGGTTAGAGCTTGCCGTGTCTTCAAGAAACTGAGCCGCTTGAAGCATAAGTTGCAACGAGCTACCCGTAGATAGCTCGTCGGACGAAGACGGAATAACGTATTCGAATTTTGAAGAATCGGAAGACATTTTGATGATAAAAAGGTTGGGATTTTATGAGAAATTAAAAAGTGGGGGTAAATTTTTTTTTTTGAGAGATTATTGTGTGTTTTTTTTTTGAAAAAATGAGTGTTTGTTATTTGGTTTTAAAGGGATTTTTTTTTTTTTTTTTTTTTTTTTTTAGTCACAACTAGCCAATGGCTAGTCCCAACGTTCCAAAATTTTGAATTCTTTCCATGTTCAACGATCGGGCTTTGAACCTGAAATCCTTACCCGAATGCGCTACCCGATTTAGTCGGGATGGTGTTACCGATCGGGTTAGTGTACCCGAATCCCTACCCGATCACCACTCCCTCCCCCTAAGTATATCGTAAGTAGTATTAGAGCAACATAATAACTTCATTTAGTGTGTCGTTTTAATCATAAATCGTCATGTGTTAATATGTTATTCTTAATTGTGAATTATTGTGTAACTCAACTTAAAAAACTTTTATGCCTCGTTTAATCATTTAATCAAGAGCATTAAGTATATCTATTAAACACTATTGAGCTAAATGTAACTTCAATGCTCATCCGCTTGCACACGTGCACTTGCCGGAGGTCTTTCTGGAAGCAGTCTCTTTACCCTTGGGTAGGGGTGTGACTGTCTACATTCCACCTCCCCCATACCTCGCTCTGACGGGATTGGGTATTGTTGTTGTTGAGCTAAATGTAACTTCAATGCAATGAGCTTATTAACCTATTATTTTTGGGAATGTCTAACCAATGCCCTAAGGGCATTGGTTAAGATTTGTCATTTTGTGGTTTATAATAATTATTTATGTGGGTCCCTCATCCAAATATGTAATTATGTGTCAACTATAAGGACTATTTGTGTAACTAAAAATCACAAGAGACAAATTTTAACCAATGCCCTTAGGGCATTGGTTAGACATTCCCATTATTTTTATTCACATAACAATTTATTTACCAGTATTTTTTTTTCCTTTTCAATTTAGTGCTATAAGTACTTAAATCTGGTAAAAACCACCATTTTCAGAAGATTATAATGTCGTTTCTAAAATTGTTTATAGCATATAAAATTGAATTTAAGATATCACATGTTTTAGTATGATAGAAACAAGCGTCATTGAACATCTTTTAAGTTTTACACAACAAAATTTTCGATAAGTTAACCAATAGTGTAATATTCACCAATAAATTGTGTAATATTAACCCATTGCTCAACAATCGTCACCCTTTATCTTTAATGTTTAGACTAGATATAATGGTGATCATCAATAGACCGAAAACACTACTGACAAATCAATTTTTTCTCTTTAGAATAATTTTATAATTAAATTAGTGCAATAAGGAAACCAATGACACAAACATGCACACAACTCGATCGTAATATTAACCCATTGCTCAACAATCGTCACCCTCTACCTTTAATGTTTAAGCTAGATATAATGGTGATGATCAATAGACCGAAGACATTACTGACAAATCAAAATTTTCCTTTTAGAATAATTTTATAATTAAATTAGTGTAATAAGGAGACCGATGACACAAACATGCACACAACTCGATCGTATGTCCAACTGACTTATGTTTTTTCTTGACATGCACCCAACTCGATCCTATCAGATATGTAATGGTTGAAACTAGGTTGGAATTCGTCCTTTTGAGAATCAACCGAGTGAGAGACAGATCATTCACATAGTCTTAATCTTTTTTCGATTCATTTTCATCTCCTTACAACTTGTATAGGATCAAACTTAACATTCCATATTTATTTCAAATCATGCAACAGTGTTTAAATACAGTTTTGAAGAAATAAATAAAACAGATAGTATTATTTGGTAAAGTCACATGCAAGTAGGGTGGTGAGTCTTCACATAGTAGGACCCAAACACAGCACCCACCCACTCACCAACCCGACCCGTATATCCAATACCCTTTAAACCTGCATACAATACAATACCCTTGTCAAAAGCAACAAACAACAAATAAAAAGACACAATGTTCCCCCACTCTCATCCATAAAGCGCGTGCACTTCACTCTCCACCCCACCACCACTATCTCTGCTCCATATTTATATACCCCCAACACTTCACACCTCTTCTCCCATTAAATACCTCTGCTTCACGTCCAACTACGTGAAACCCATTATTGTTTCCAAGTTTTTATTCTTCATAAATAACCACCAAAACAGTTATCAGTTATCATTTTCAATGGCTCAAGAGTTGATTGATGCTCAGTTTTGGCTTCCACCGGAGTTTCTTAATGATGATGACTTTGTGACCATCAAACCAGCTTCCGGTAAAGGGTTTTATGGGTTCGGGTCGGGTTCTCCGGTTGAGTCTTTTCTGGGTTCTAATGAGACTGAAAGTGATGAAGAAGATTATCTTAACATGAACCTTAATGGGTTGACCCGACAGTTTGAGAACACCACTTTTCATAATCATTACTGGAAATCTGATGCTGATTTGAAATTTGAAAATAAGGTATATCATTTCATCATTTTCACCCTTATTTAGTTTTTAACTTTTATAAAGTTTTTGTTACTTTTTTGAGTTATTTCTCACTTATTTACTTTTTATTTAGTTTTTGTCTAATTTTTGTTTGTTTGTGATTTAGGCTACAAGGGTTATGTCTGGTTCACCTCAGTCAACGTTATGTGGATGCAAAAGTCCAAGCTGTTTGTCGCCGCCGGTTAACCGGGATTTGCTGTATGCTGCCGCCGGTGAAGTTGCTAGGATGAGAATGATTGAAGAAGCTGCGTCACGTTACTATTTGGGTGCTTCACAACAACAGCCACAACCTCGTAAAACATCAAACCCTAACCTTAACCAGTATCAACAACTTCAACTTGCACAAGTAGGCATCTCGAATTAATAGTATTTAATTATGTCAAGTTGGTTTTTTAATGAATTAAGTTTTTATTAATTTTGGGTGTGTATAGTTTCAGCTATTGAAGCAGCAACAAATGATGAAACAACAACAGTACTTGCAAATGATTCAACAACAAAACAGAAGCAGAAATGAAAGTGTTAACGGAAATGGAAGGAATGTAACGGCGCCGTTATCTGCTTGGCCCACACCACAACAATCTCAACAACAAACCCGAACAACCGGGTCGGGTATGCGGGCTGTGTTCTTGGGTAACCCGACTGCTAAACGTGAATCAACTGGTACTGGTGTCTTCTTACCTCGTCAAGTCGGAGCCCCGGTTGAACCCAACAAAAAAAGAGGTATACTAAGTACTTTTTATTTTATTTTATTTATTTATTTTGTTACTTTAACTTTTTGTTACAGTTTGTGTTGTTATTTATTTATTAAAGTTTCTAGATCTGACTTTAGGATTTTTTTATTTTATATTTGTTAGGATGTTCAACTGTTTTGCTACCAGATAGAGTTGTTCAAGCACTAAATCTGAACTTGGAGAAAATGGAAAATGAATCAAAGGTACTAGAAGCAAAAATGGTGTATCGAAACAATGTCAAAAGGCAACAACCACCACCAGTGATGACTGAGTTTCGGTTGCCACAAGAATGGACTTATTGAAGAAAAATAAAATGGTTTTATTAGGGAAGTTAGGGTAACAAAAAGTGGTATAATATTAGTATAGATGATATGATGACGATTTTAATTTTTAAGAATGGTTTATTAGTAGTGTCTAATGAATAAGGAAATTGTTGGAGGTGATAAGAGGCAAGATGCTCCGTTTTGGGTTAGAAGGAGGGTTCTTGTTTTCTTTTGGGTTTATTTTGATGTTTTTTTTTTATCTTTGGAGAATAAGAGGTTTGATGACAAATTTAGAATTATATTAGATGTAACAGGTCCATTTTGTGACAAGTTTTAATGCATGATAATGGGGTTTGGTCAATTGTTTTGTTTGGTTTTATTGCAGTTTGCAAATTAGTGCTCTACTTTTAACTTTATGGATGGTGAAAGTTGTAATGAATTCGAATACAGTTTGTTTTGTTCTTTTTTTGCAATTTATGTTCATGTAGTTGTGTTGTTATTGGGTAGGATCCAGGCTGCATCAATAATTGAGTTTCAAGCATCATGGACCAATGAGTAGAATGCACTCAACTGATGCTTGTCTAGTCTTGGTTTTATTTCACGAAAGGTTTTACCAATTCTGAACACACCAAGTTGGGCCTGATTTTCCAATTCTAGTGTTTATACCCATTTTGCACACACCTAGCTGAATTTACATATGCTTTCTTATGAAATGGTCAAAGTTTGACTTATTTACATGAAGAAATTTACATTCCATTGGAATAGTTTAATGGTTACGATGTGTTTTGATCGAGGTCTTTTTAAGTTCTAAATTAATACTAGTAGCAATTTACCGTAGATAATAATTCTTAAATTGCAACTTTTATTGTCACTGTATCTGGCTAATTGTTTCAACTTTAACAAAATTACATATTTTATTAAAATTTTATATATAAAGAAACACACCATTATCTAGTTTAGATATAAAAAATACACCATCTGGTTTAGCCATACGCTTCAGCCACCGGAAAAATCACCCGCCGTGCAATGGACCACGTTGGGTCTCTCATTTACGCTCGGTTTTACAAACTTTTATACTAATATAACATTTTTCGTACGTTGTGTCTGGTTTGGGATTTTGTATGGCATATCAAATGGTGGAAGTTGATTGGCATTTGAGGTAATGGAATTTGCGGATGATTGTGTGTTTGAATTAAACGAAGATGAGGAATTTAATATTTGATTTTGCGGGTTGAAGAGTATTTGATTGATCCATGGATAGTTATTATTTTTGTGAGTGAGGGAGGTAATCGATGGTTATTTATTTTTGTGAGAGGTAGAAATAAAGAGAAATGTTGTTGAGATTTGTAGGTAGAAGTCATTGTTAAAATTTAGTGATTTAAAGAGTATTTATAAATTTTTTAAAAGGTAAATAAGTGGGTAAGATTGGTGTATTTTTTTAAAAAAACGGCTATCTTTTAGAAACCATGTCTTTTTTTTAACCCAATAATCGACCATTGCATATGAATAAAAAAATAAAAAGGAAAATACGCATAACGCAGCTAGTCACCACGGCGCGAGAGACTATAATGCGAGAAACGTATGATTCACTCGCGCCATAAGTTGAAAACGCTGGCTATGCCCCGTACTGTGAGCTATTAAACTAAAAATATACTAGTAATAAGTAAAGGGTAACTTGTAGGTTGGAAACTTTGTTTTGGGGAAAGTGGTGTGGTGCGTTGGGTATTTTGAAAAGCACCCAAAACCGGTGCCTTTGATTTTTGTGGAATGTTGTTGTCCTGTTTGTTCAACAACCAAATCTACTACTTCAATTTTCAACAATAAATATCTACTTTTTAATAGGTGGTTCATAGCTTACTATAGTCATTTGTAAGTCTTTAATAACAACTAATCATCACTTCACAGTTGATGTTGAGTTCAGATTAATTCTTATAACAAAATTCTTGACCACATACATATGTTAGAAGGTGCGCACTACCCCTTAAAATATAGAATATACATTGATGGTTGTTGGACTACTTGACACAAGGCTAAACATAGGAGAGTTAGATATTAACTAAACCAAAATTGTAGATACTCCGCATTTCATTGTCACATATATATGAGAAGAATTAAAGTCAACTTAGATTTTAAAATCTATGATGGTCACATAGATAGCAACACATTGATAAACTTGCTTATCGGATATGGGAGATGATTTACGCACATTTGGTTTTGATTTACACACTCTAATGCACAATTAGTTAAATCAAAATTTATAATCAATACAACTGTTTAATGCGTAAGTTGGAGAGTGTCAATCAAAAAGTAAAACGTACAAATCATTTCTCATCTGATATCACTCGAATACTAACTGGTGAACAAAATATGTTCATATTTTAGTTCTGGTTGCGTCTTTGACTCCACACGACCAATAATATATGAATTAAACCTTTAAAAAAAGCAAAAAAACAAATACATATACCAATAAAAGATTTTACCATACCCGCCAAAAGAAAAATGATTCAACTGAGTCTAACCGGTTAAAGAAGCCAAAAGTCTTGATTCAATTGAGTCTAACGAGTTAAACAAGTCTACACTGTGTTGAAATGTTTTAACATATGTATAAACGGATGAAACAGAATCACCTTATTGTAAAAATATATCCACGATGGTTAAGGTAAAGCAACACATGGGCACTTTTTTTGGTTCAAAGCATATTGACTTGCTACTACTCGTTGAAGCTACTAATTTGTCCCTATATCCATGGTTCGAATAAGAGATCTAGCATTTTTTGATAAAAGTAAAACGTTGTAATATGTGTCTTGATTTGTTTTGGAAGTAGAAGATGCTTTGAAGACTTTTTCATTTTCTTGGTACCCGGCCAAGCCGTTTGTTTTCGTACTTGTCTTTCGTCGTTATTCCATGAACCAGACAACAATATAATACACGCTTTACCGTCTTTCAATGTATAAACTATTACAACTAGCTAGCCTCCTTAAGTATTAATCCTTTTGTATTGATACATTTTATGACTTTTACTTTACATGTTAACGTTTTTTTATCATGATATTTGAATTAGTTACATATATGTGCAAACGGCTTAGGGTCAAACATGCATTGCTAATCTAACGAGGTTTCAGTTGCACATTCTGTAGATTGGGCATCAAATGTTCATGCTCCTTGCATTGTTGATGTTGACGAACTTGTTTGTAATCTTGCAAGATCGTTGGTTCTTGTGGATACTCATAGTAGTTAATGCAAATTCCTATGTTTCAATAAAAGAAAATGTAGGTGTTTCAAATCATTGATCATGAATATAAGTGTAAATAGATTGGGGTTGCATGGGCAAATTCGATGGTCAAGCATCCTTTTTTATAAACAAGAATGAATTTATCCTTTAGAGCTTGTTTTAAGAAGCAACTAAGTGTTTTTGTTGTTTTTTTCAACGATAAATTTATATAAAACTAGCAAAAACTAGAAACAGAAACAATTATAAAGAAGAAAAGTTAGCTATAATCATCCTACCCGACTAAATCACAACTTAACTCTAGATGTAATCCAAAAGTACGATTAATAAACAATAGAATTTCATATAGTCGCCTTTTTAGGTTATCTACAAACGGTCCCCTAAACATATTAGAATAATAATGGCCATGTTAATTGTGGAAGCTAAGATTTTTTTTTTTAATTTTTTTTACTCTGTTGTATCTGGTCAAACTATGAGCATTTCCCCCACTTTGCTCTAGTTTGTGGCTGTCAACGGTTTAATACGCACTTATAAAAGTATTTTGGCTAGGTTGCTAAAGCATTGACTCAAACATTTGTAATACATATTGTCCTTAGTCTTTAGCATATGCATAAAATGTATGGATTTTAGTGAACACGTGTGTAAAGGTTGTGACTATGCATTTTGTCTATTTGTAGGTAGATCGTGTTGATAATTACGTTCTTAACATTCAAGTGGGACATGCATGTTACCGTTCTATATATTGTTAGTTTTTGATGTTTTAACATTTAATGTCACTCAAAATCTTTTGACGAGAATATATAGGTGAAGTGATTACAACACCTTATCAAAAAAAAAAAAAAAAAAAAAAAAAGGTGATTACAACACGAAAGAAACCAAAAGTGAATAATGATAGGAACAATCACTGCACACGTAGACATCCCCAAATCATCCCAAAAAATAATTTTTTTTTTTTTTTTTTTCCTATACCAATGGGAGATAAACAAAATAAATATTTGTCTAATCCTGGATATCTGTTGATGAATGATCGACATCTTCTTAAAATTATGTAAAACATACATACATAATAATAAAAACTTTTAGCATTGTATTTGCTACATTTTTTGTTGTTGTTGTAGTCGTTTAATTAGCAAATTGTGGTTAAGATATAGTGTCAGAAAGAGAAAGCTGGTGTAACGCAGATGTGACGAGAGTTAACCACAATACTATGGTTATCATTACCATTTGCCTTAGAAAATTTAATTCACATCACAAGTTTTTTTTTTTTGAACATTCAACGGGACGGCTAGCTCTTTACCTTACCCACAGTGACATCCAATTGGGCAGTATGCGGTGGGCTTAAGGGACTAGCGACCGATGGAGTCTGAGAACCACGGGGGAGGGAAAACCCCCAACTAAGCAGCCCATAGGCACTACACTTAATTGGGAGAAAACCTTTGCCCCATCAAGATTCGAACCTGCATGGGCAGGCCAAACCCATCACATGGGGACTTCGGAGATACCGCTGGGGTATTACCCCTTTGGTAAACACATCACAAGTTCATGAGGTACCCAACCAACTTTGTTTCTAGGCATTTAATATTTATCTGTCACTAACAAATATAGTAGGTGTGAAATCTGTATGAGAAAGTACACATGCACTGTTGCGCCACCATTGTAATGAAGTTGAGCCAATAATGAAGATATAATGTAAGACTAAGCATTCATGAAGGTCAACATGCTATTGGGGAGACATAAATAACATTAGGGATTGTCTAATCAGTGCCCTAAGGACACTGGTTAAGAAGGCTGAGGACCCACAAAAAGGTATCGAAAAAATATTTTTTTATTAAAAAAGTGTGGGTCTTTGAGTCTTTTAATTATTTTTTCGGTACTTTTTTGTGGGTCCTCAGCCTTCTTAACCAGTGCCCTTAGGGCACTGGTTAGACAATCCCATAACATTAAATACTATTTTCAGTTGCATGTCATTACAAATGCAAGATGTGCCTTCACTTACACTTTATTTTGCCTTCCATATACATCATGTCCACTACTACTTCATCATCTCATTCTATAGTTGACCTCTTATGTTGTTTAAATGGAAACAATTATTATGTTTTAACTTTCTTTAATTTATATCTTATCTGTTTAACTACTAACAAATTAAACAAAATTATATCTCACTGGTTCAATATAAACTACAAATGTGAAGCTTTGTAATGAAAGGTTAAAGACTAATTGAAACTCCTAATTGAAACTCCATAGTAACAGCTTCTTTAATTTGGAGGCTAGCTTTCAAGCTCGTAGCTTAAGTTTGTTTTGAATGTGGTTTCCTTTGAACATTACATTCTACATATATTTATACGAAGGCCATTAACGTTATCAATTATCAATATTTTGTAAGCAAGCATTGCATCGCAAAAGTAAAATTTAGATCGGGTATGTATAAAATTATCCAAAATATATTTAGGACTTGTTAATATATTACTGTATGTAGATACTATACGGAGTATATCTAAGAGCACAAGGTATGGTCTTTATTTAACATGCCAAACACAAATGTTTTGACAAATAACATGTCAACTACCATACCATGCAATAAGCCATCTACATGTCAAATGGTTTTGAGTTACTAGAGTGGCTCAAGCCAAATGAAACTTGTGTGTGTGTTTTTTTGTCTTTTTGTTTTTTTTGTTTTTGTATTGTGAGTGGGTGAGTATTTTTAGTGTGGTATTTTGTGGGATCCAATAGCATGTTAGTGGTGCGTTATGAGGGAGGGTGTTCAATAACATATTTGAAGGTGTATAATGTGACGTTAATGTGACATATCAATAACGTGTTATTAATTAGGTCATTGGATACCTTGTGCTCTAAACACATGGAGTTAAAAGGACAACTTAGACTAAACTTTTATCCAATTAAGAAGAGTTGTCAAGTGTCATTGTTAGAGAATGTCCCATGAGCTGTCTATGCGTGAGTCTGTGTTTGTCTACAGAAAGGAAATTAATGCAATCACGCCTTTGATCTTGCTTATATGAATCATTTTACACTTCACAGCCTAAAATATTAAAATGGATCCCATTAACCCCTTTAAATAACTTGTATTACAATTTAAAGCCCAATTTATTTCAACAAATTTGTTGAAATGCTACTCTTCGACAATTTTCTATAGTTTCACTTCGAGTAGGATCTCAACATAGCTTCTGAATACTTATAATCTTATTAATTTCAGGGCCTATCAATCTTCACAACTTAACATTAATTAAAAATGTCACCATGTGGTTAAATAGAAGCTCAAAGAAACAAATTTCAACTAAGAACGGAGAAATTATCACCTAAATAACTAAAAGAGTAAAAGACATCTTGAATAAGAACACCCGACGTGGCATCGAGAATAAGTTGGCAAACATTTTCAACGTCGTCATAGCGGCTCGGCAAGCGTGGAAGATCTGCATCCGATTGCCAATGTAATATTTTATTTTTTATTTTTTAGGATACCCACAAGTGAGAAATGAATTTTGATTAAAAACATAATTAATGACGAATATGAAATGAGAAAATGAAAAAAGTAACCCGACAATGATAAATAAGACACAATAACACATGTCTTAACGTTTTTCAACACAAACAATGCACACATATGTTAGCTCCATGATTGTTATCGATCACATATAGTGTATCTTCGGACTCAAAAAGTCCGGATCATGCATAAGACAAAGAGATACGACTGAAAATGTCAGGACATTGATGTACCTAACATCGGATGGTCGCATAGATGATCTCCGGTCCAGAAAGGAGTCCGAATCCCACAACCAGAATGGAGAAGTCCAATGCAACAAGATAGCCGTAGCGGAACCACATCTCAAGACAACTAGGGCTTGATGGATCCACAGAAGGGTATTGGCAAGAAAGTACAAATCAAACTAGGGACGTAGCAAATTCTAAGCCTGGAAAAGCCCACCATTCAGATAAAAGAGATAAATATCCTATAACCCATTGGTTTATAGGATGAGCCACATCCCATGATCTCCAAAACACAACAAAATCGTCAGCCTATAGATACAAAGCCAAACGCCACCAGGGGTAAGGTCCCTCGAGCTAAGAATGCACACATATCTTTAATCTCTCTCTCTCTCTCTCTCTCTCTAAAATTTAACTCTCATACCGAGGCTGATTGTAGGACCCGTTCTCACGGTGAGACTAACAATGCTTTCTTTTCTTAGTAGGAAATCACAAACACATTCCTTTGTTCAAAGTTTCCCGTACTTCCTTGAAACTCTGTATCTAATAAGTCCGGCCCTCCTTAATAGTAACTGTTGGAATCACTCCTAACTTGTATTTCAAGTGTTAGTAATCAATATGTAATAGGTTGCTTAATTAGACTTTTATGTTAGTTACAAATGGCAAGACTTATGTAGAAAGCCCATAGGCCTTGGCCCAAGCCCAATAATGAGGAAGGGACTAGACATGTTGCCCTAGCTCCCTTCCCTATATAAACTTATGTAAACCTTCCTTAGAAGGTTGGTTGTTCATTTGCATTCAAATCCTACGCATAACTTTCCTAATTCCATACGTGTGTTTTGTGTGTGTTTGTTCAACCAATCTATCTTCATCTCATTTCTTACATATTGTTAATTGTGTTATATTATGGTGACCTAACAGTGGTATCAATCGCCATCTAGTTGGGTGAAACACTTTTGTTTTCGAAGTATTATTTCATACGCGTGGGTTTTTAAGGATACAAACTTTCATACGCTTAAAGCTTTACTTCTTACACTTGTAAACTCAAGATTCTTGTGGTTTAAGGTTTATTTAGTATTAAAGTTTAAGTTTTTTGCATCAAGTTTCAAACTTTACGTGTGTAGATTAGTGTTAAACTTGTTTTTGAATCGTGTAGTGTTTTCTACGCGTAAGGGTGAAAGTTGTGTTCAATCATCAAGTTTAAACCTTTATTGTTATTTTGGTGATATTGAAGCTATTTCATTATTAAAATCAGGTTACAAAACATTTTTGGGCATAAAAATCAGTATTGGTGAAAGTTGGTACTTTCTACTCGTAGTAAAACCCTATTTTTACTCGTAAGCACAAAGTCTACGCCTAAGCAGCAAGTTGCGCATAAGGAAATCTTCACTTGATCTTCAAAGCTGTTGGTTTACTCAGTGTTTTCTTGCTTGGATAAGCCTGAAAACACTTTGACTTTGGATATCTTTTACACTTGGATAAGTGTAAAGGATTTTTGGGTAAAACCCTAGTTTTACGCCTAAGCTTAATACTTACGCGTAGAAACTTCTTTGCCTAAGCATTTCCTACGCATAAGCTTGTCTTACGCCTAAGGAAATATTACGCATAAGGTTTCTACTACTAAGTCTTTAGTTTACGCCTAAGCTAAGCTTTTCTCAAGTCTACGCGTAAACTCATATCTACGCGTAAGTTGGGTATTACGCGTAAGGTTTCTTTTACGCATAAGCTGGTTTCTACGCCTAAGCACACTTCATCAACAAACTCAAGTTTCATTCGACTACAAAGATCCATCATCAACACAAGTTTCAAGATGTCTCAACCACCATACTCTAGCTACTTTCCTCATGAGTATCCTCAACAACAACAACAACTAACTCAACAACAACAATACTATCAACAATATCATCAACATCAATTTCAACAACCATCTCAAATGTATTTTCCACAAGGAGCACAACCTCTTCCACCACATAATCCTCAACCAAACCCTCGTCAACAAGTTCAACAGTGTAACTACTTCCAATATCAGTATCCGGCTAATTATGCTATGAATGTCACAACGCAAAAGGAACCTTCGTGGTTTGCAAAGATGTGTGAAGCTTTAAGTAGCCAAAAATCCATTCATGAAGCTGGATCCCTTGATAGACCTCCAATGCTCACTCCCGGAAACTACGATCAATGGGTGATACGTTTCTTTAGGTTTTGTGATCTCAAGAAGCCACATGGTAAGTTTTTGAAGAAGGTCATTCTTGAAGGTCCTTTTCATATGCCTACTATCACTGTACCCGGAGATCCGAATGCCAATCCACCAAGAGATGATGTTACCAACGTTGTCGGTCTTGATCAACTTACTACTGACCAACTTCTTCACTTAGAAGCCGATGAAATTGCAATGCAATATATCCTTTTGGGATTACCCTATCCGATACTTCGTAGTGTTGATGCTCAGAAGACTGCTAAAGCAATGTGGGCGCACATTCATCTTCTAATGGAAGGCACTGAACTCAATCAAGAGGACATGGAATCCAAAATCTACTTAGCATATGAACACTTCATGATTGAACCAGGGGAGACATTAGAGTCATATCATCATCGGTTCTCAGACATCATCAATGACATGGTTAAACATAATATCATTATGCCAAGGATTGCAATCAACACTAAGTTCCTAAGTTGTCTTGGTCCTGATTGGGAGAAGTATGTTACATTCATCCGTCAAGCGAAGAATCTTCATCAAGCTTCATACGGACCGTTGTATGACTATTTGAAGCCCCACCAAAAGGAAGTAGACAAAGAAAGAATTGTTGGGTTTTAGGTTCCACTGAGAAGAATTACACTAAGTCCGGAAACCACGGCTAGTTCAATGAAAACCACGGATAGTTCAACGATAACCACTGCAGAGTTAAACCACGGCTAGTAGAATTGTGAAACCATGGATATTATAATTGTAACCACTGCTAGTTATTAAGTCGGTTTAATGTTTTGTATTAGATAAGTATGGAAAGGATATTTATTGATGACGTACCCTCCGATCAGGTCGAAGGACCCCCCTTCGGCCTCAGTCGAAATGCATTACGAAGACCCAAGTCTTTCTTCATAAGTCATTGGTGGCATAAAACCATTCATCATTGACATGGTTACGGTTGGAATTCGCAGCCGAAGGCCTATGCCCTTCGGTGTCTTCCCTTGAAGATGCCAAGACAAATAAGAACCTTGACTTGGTCTTCTCCCACGTTCCCACTATGTCCTTAGCTTCCCGCCAAGTCCGAGATAGTGGGGATGAAGCCCTAGCGGTTACCACAAATCGGGGCGCCCCATGATCTCCTAAACGTGTGCTAACACTCTCCAAGCTATTTTCATCACCTATAAATAGGTTGGACGAGTAATTTCAATGGTATGTTCACTTAACACAGTATTTCACATACATCATATTATTTACAACACATATCATATACTTACTCTCACGCCGGAGGTGGTTCGCAGGGCCTAACCCCTGCGCAATCACTTAACGAAGTGTCTACTATTTCTTATTGCAGATTGACTACAAGTTTGGCGCAAGCATATCACCCCTCATACCTTTCGATCGCTATCGAAGGCCTGGTCGTACGATTTATTTTACAATCAGTGGCGCCATCCGTGGGACCCGCTACTATTGGTCTCGTTATTCCAAACTTACACCCAGCCAATCACTCTCACTAGTTTTACGGCATGAATCAAGGAAGAGAGGATACACCCCCTCCGGGTTTCTCGACCTTGACACCAATCCCAGTCAACGATCCTAATAACCTTCCCAATATAACCGCGTCCACTTTTACCACACGATCTCACCCTGAAATAACTCCCAACAACCACGCTTCAACCTCGGCTAACCCTGAACCGGTAATTAGCCCAGCGTTTGTCGAAGCTAACATCAAAGCCTTAGAATCTTTACTGAGGGCTCGAAGAAGGCAAACTCGGAATGTGGAGATGCGTAGGGAGTTTGAATACTCAAGCGATGAATATGACGAAGAGTTGGAAATGGAAGCTAGACCCTTGGCTTCTGGGGATACGCGCTCAGTGCTAAGGATCGGGTCTCCGAACAGTCGAAGGCCCAGTGGAAGGTCAGTTGGTTTTGAAGATGCTCCGGAGAGGGCTCCGACCAGAAGGGAAGGCACGGTAGAAGGCTCTAACGGAAGGAGTCACCGACGGGATGCTACGGGAGTTAATTTGCCACCACTTTTGGCTGCACACTTGGGAAGAAATGAGGCAGGGGTTCCGTTGCAGCCTTCTCACGCATCTGGCGTAGAAGGCAATCCATCTCAAATGAATGGGGGAGGAAGTCTTCCTCCTCATGGTATGTACCCTCCTTTTCAGGCTCAATCTTACCCTCAAGGGGTTTATCCCCTACCTAATGGGCAGGCTAGTAACCCCAGCTTTGCTCAACCATATGGAAGTATGCCCTACGGGCAACCTATGGTATATCCTTCGTACTGCCTAAGTCACCCACCTTATATACCTACTGCTTACCCTCAATATGTTAACCAAAACCCTGTTGGAATACCTCCAAATCATAACCCATATAACGCTGCCCCTACCTACATGCCACCTTATAACTGCCTTTATTCGGAGCCTATGGGCTCCACAACACCCTTCGTAAGATGGATAGAAGACTACCCTTTGCCTGATGGGTTGAAAATTCCCGCGCATATTGGTACCTACGATGGGAAAGGGGATCCGGATAACTTTTACACTTGTTGAAGGGGCTATTAGAATGCAGAAGTGGGTTATGCTGGTAGCTTGTCACATGTTTACATACACCCTACGATACTCTGCTCGTATATGGTGGAACGGGCAAAAACCAGGCAGCATTGTGAATTTGGATGATCTCAAGGCCAAGTTCAGATCACATTTCAGCCAACAGAAAAAGTTTACAAGAACGTACCTAACGGTGCACAACATCAAGCAGAAGGAAAATGAGAGCACCAGAGCTTTCATCACTAGATACACCGATGACACGTTACAGATAATGGGCTTGCATGTGGACCAGCGCATCTCAGGTTTCGTGCATGGCCTCTGGCGAAGTTTGGTTGAATTCCTCTCCACTGATCTCCCTGCAACCTATAAGGGTTTGGTGGAAAAGGCTTACACCTGGATCTAAGCCAAAGAAGTGTCTACCAATGGGGCTCCGGTTGAAAATAAAGAAAGTCACAGCAAAGCCACGAAGCATCCTCCGTGGGAGGGGTCAAAGAACAAACACAAAAACAGGGACAGGTTTACACCATACCACAAAAACATCAACCATCGACTCTTGGTTAATCTGTCCAAATCTCCAAGAGAGATACTTGCTACGGAAAAGGCTGCGAAGGCATTTGATCCTCCTCCTCGCTTAGCAAACAGAGGCAGGCCCAGAGATACTTCCAAATTCTGCTACTTCCATGACGATTACGGACACGACACCAACAACTGCAGAGAGCTCAAGAAACAGATAGAAGAGGCCGTGAAGTCTGGTCAATTGGGACATTTGGTGAAGGGTATAAAGAAAGGTAAAGACAATGTCTCCGATACACAGTTAGGGAAAGATACCACACTTGTAGAAGCACCCATCCTCATGGTTTACAAGGGTGAATCTGGTTTGAAAAGGAAAGAGACGGAAGAAGCCTTGTGCGGAGTAGGATATGTCACCTTTCCTTCCATCACAGGGAAAGTTCTTTCAAATGATCCCGTGGTCATCAAGGTCTTGATCTCCAACAGAGAAGTAAACATGGCCTACCTAGATTGCGGTAGCTCCTATGAAGTAATCTACAAACGATGTTTTCTAAAGCTCAAGCCTTCGATTAGGTCGAAGAGAGTAGATTCGAAGGTACCCTTAGTAGGGTTCTCAGGGGAACACTCATGGCCCTTGGGAGAAGTCCCTCTAGAGGTTACGATTGGAGAAGGAAGGCTAAAAAGAACAGAAACTCTGGTTTTCACTATCGTAAGGTCCGACTCTCCCTACAACCTATTGATAGGAAGAACAGCAATGCAGAAGATGGGCATCGTTGTCTCAACCATACATGCCGCGATCAAATTCCAAACACACTTCGGCATTGGAACGATTTTCTCCAGCTATAAGGTGAAGGAGCCTACGGAAGGGGGCAAAAGGATCAAACAAGTTTCGGAAGAGTCTCCGAAGGATGTTCTCAGTTGTACTGATCTTTGAAGAACGCATTATAGTAAATGATCTCTACCCTGACTAGACGGTGGTAATCGAAAAGTAGCTCCCAACCTCCTTTAAAGCAGAATTGGAAAAGGTACTACTGGCTAATGCAGATGTTTTCGCATGGACCTACTCTGACATGACAGGAGTCCCCAGAACTCTCACCATAGACGGAAAGCCCTTCGGCACTGAACACAAACTCAATGAGTTCAAACATATTGTACCCATCAAAGAAAAGCGTCGAAGCCGGCTCCCGAAAGAAGTGCCGCCGCATGCAAAGAAGTGGACGAACTTGTAGCAGCAGGCATACTCAGAGAGGTGAAGTATCAAACTTGGGTGGCCAATCCGGTAATGGTCAAGAAGCATGATGGAGGGTGGCGAATGTGCGTGGACTTCACAGATATTAATAAAGCCTGCCCGAAGGACTGCTACCCTCGCCGAAATTGATTGGAAGGTGGAATCCTTGTCGGGTTTCATGAAGTGCTTCCTAGACGCTTATAAGGGGTACCATCAGATACAAATGGCGAAAGAGGATGAAGAAAAGACAACCTTTTACAGGGAAAAGGTGTTTATTGTTTCAAAAGATGCCTTTTGGTTTGAAAATGCAGTGCCACTTACCAACGTTTAGTGGACAAAGCCTTCCACAAGCGATAGGTAGGAATCGGAGGCATACGTAGATGATATGGTCATCAAGAGCAGATCGGAGGAGGACATGCTCTCCGACATCAAGGAAACCTTCGACCAGCTTTGCGCCATCAACATGAAGTTAAATCCCAAGAAATGTTCCTTCGGTGTGGAAGAAGGCAATTCTTGGGGCATCTGATCACCAAGCAAGGTATTAAGGCCAATATTTCAAAGGTTAAGGCCATCACGAATTTGCAGCCTCCTAAGTCTCTAAAGGAAGTGCAAAGTCTGAACGGAAAGCTAGCAGCACTCAGCAGGTTCTTGTCGAAGGGTGCGAGCAGATCTTTGCCGTTCTTCAAAACACTCAAAGGATGCAGACAAAAAGGCGTTCCATTGGAGTATAGTTGCGGCGATTTCCAAAAGCTCAAGGATTTCATGGCTATTCTACCAACACTTACCGCCCCAATCAAAGGCGAAGTGTTGTTTATGTATATCGCAGCTTCCTTCGAAAGCATCACTGCTTTATTGGCGAAAGGGAGAAGAAGCAAATCCCTATCTACTTCGTTAGCGGGTTCTGAGGAGTGAGCTAAACTATCCAGCATTGGAGAAGCTAATTTTGGCCTTGGTCCATGCTGCGAGGCGACTTCGAAGGTACTTCCAAGCTCACCCCATAACCGTACTCACTGACAAGCCAATTAAGCAGATACTTTCGAAGCCGGAGAAATCTGGAAGGATAGCTAAATGGGCTATCAAGCTAGGAGAGCATGATATTGAATACAAGGGCAGAAACTAGGTCAAAGGGCAAATATTGGCAGACTTTCTAGCAGAAACACCCTCCAAAACAAAGCATGACACAAAGGTTGCAGAAAAGAAGCCTGATAAAGCAATCGAAGGGTGGAAACTTTATACCGATGGAGCCTCCAGCTCTGATGGTTTCGGCGCAGGCCTCATGCTTGTTGATCCCAAAGGGAAGGAGTACACTTATGCACTCTGTTTTGAATTTGACGCCTTCTGAACAATGAAGCGAGTACGAAGCCTTACGGCGGGCCTCCGATTGGCCAAAGACATGGAGGTAAAAGACTTGGCTATCTTCGTTGATTCACAACTCGTGGCCAATCAGATAAAAGGCTCCTACGAGGCAAGACAACCTGTGATAAAGCAATACCTGGATAAGGCCAAGGAAATGCTCGAAGGGTTCGCATCCTACAACATAGAGCATGTTCGGAGAAATCAAAACAAGAACGCAGATGCACTTAGCAAACCGCATCAATGGCATTTGCTCATTTAACTAAGGAAGTTATGGTTGAAGTGTTGGCAGATAGGTCCATCGTCCGAAAGGAAGTGTCTGACGTGATACAGGAGGAAGACTCAAATTGGATGACTCCAATTAGAGAATATCTTATAAGTGGTATACTGCCGGAGGATCAGAAATTAGCTCGAAAGGTCCGTATCAAAGCACCACAGTATAGGATCATGGGGAACTACTTATACCGAAGGTCCTTGCATGAAGGATTCTGCGGGCTTCACATGCATAAAAAAAAACATGTCTTGCTCATATGCATAACATCCATCTCAACTTCACATTAACTTTCCTATATGGCCTTAAGGTATTTTAAGCCTTTCGCTGCCCAATGGATCAAGACGGAGTGGGTCGCGACCCTCTGTCAGCAGTCAAATTATACGATTGCTAATATTCTTGGTGAAGTAACTACACACAATGAGGCTATGCATCTACCATACGCCTTAGGTTGTTAAAAATATTTTACGCAAGTAAAAATAAAAAGAGAAGAATCACACATGGCAAAATTCGAGCCTTAGTGGCTTCAAAGTAGATTACTAACTAGTCTAACTAGTCTAAAACAGGCCGTAGCCTTCACGATCCAACAAAATAAAATATTGTCTTAGGCCGTAGCCTACATCACACATACCATATGATAATTGTTTCATCAGGCACGAAGCCTGGAAAGGAACACAGACAATTGTTTTAAAACAGGGTACATACCACCACGGGATCAAATTACAACCACATGGTTGCCTTCAAACCTTGGAATGAGTAGGATCAGTGAACCGGAGAGGGAGCCTTGGGTGACGGAGTCTTCTTGGAGGAAGACGGAGGTGGGACTGTCCTTGGCAAGCAGGTCCTCAATTGAGGCCGCTGGGTCCTTCGTCACATCTGCAAGGAAAGGGAACTCTAAAGCAGTTAGTTGATTACTTGCATCATCATACTCTTTTTCATGAGTTGTCCTGTAGTAAGGAACTTTCTCCAGCTCCACCGGTTCCCCATTCTTGGCTATCTCCTCCAAGGTAGTACACTTGCCATGGAAAATGGCAGCATTCACCACATTCCCAATGGCAACCCCCACATCATCGCTATGGTAAAGTTCCATAGGATCACCTTGGTTACCAAATCCAATCTATCCTTCTTTAACATCTTCAGACGAAGGTTTAAACCATCAACCTTTTCTCGGAGCTTGATCTCTTGGTCCAGCAACTTTGCCCTCTCTTTTTCGAGGCCTCCACACTTGGATGAAAGAACAGATATCTGCTCCTTATAGCCAACGACCATTGAGCCTTCGACAGTTAACCTGCTGCACTCAGCTTCACTCGTTGCCAGTTGACCTTTGAGCTTTTCATTCTCACTCACGAGATCTTGCACCAAGGGTTCTTGTCAAAATCTTCCAAGGCATCCTCACACTTCTTCTCCAAGTCGCATACCTGATCCCTAGCCTTCTCCCTTCTCAGCATAACATCCATTTCTTCTTGAGCTTTTGAGACATCACGGAGCAGTTCCCTTGTCCTAGCATTGAGCTGATTGTCTAGCATGGACTGGCGGATATAGCTTTTGTCATGAAGGTCGCAGAGCCTTTCTATGGACATGTTATCCATCACCCCTTCCACTTGGGTGGGATTACATGGCTCACAAGTTGGTGACAAGCTAGGGGAGAAGGAAGTTCTTTCATATCGGGAAGTCCCGCAACATAGTTAAATTTGTTAATATATTATTCTGGTACCTAATTTTTGTTCACGGTAAGAAACATTACCATGGATGTCATCACCGCTGGGCCTTCGATGGTGGAAATTCCACGACCTTACCCTGGCACCTTTTGCCGGTAGTTCGAGAGGGAGGGGTAGGCAGGATGAGCTTTCTTTTCGAAGAAGACTGCACAGCTTTAGCACTTGCACCTTTCCTACTTCGGACCCTCTCACCTATGCCGGAGGGTCCTACGATGGCCAACTGTCCTTCGGAGACTGGTTCGTCAGAGTCAACAACGTTCTCCACAAGTTGATCTTCCACATCTATGGGTTCCTTTTACGGAGGAGCAGATGATACAGGCTCGATGGGCTGGGCTTCCACATCATTGTTGTTTATGGACACTGATGGGGACCCCACGCCATAGCTTGTTTCTTGGGGATTCTTTGGAAGGAAGCTTACCTCCTTTGCACCACCAGCTACCACAAAGTTCCTGAACGACATCTCTGCACAAAGAAGCAAATAAGATAAATATCAGAGAGATAAGTTTTAATTTCTTATGTTAATCATAAAAGTACATACTTTCTCCATCACAAATTATCTCAGGTACCAAAGGAAACCCTCCCATCTTTCAGCAATGCCAGCCATGAACAGGATTGGGTCAGGGAAGGTTTGGCAATCAGCTAGATGACGAGCCAAACGCTGATACAAAGGGTTCCTTCTCACAGTATAGGTCAAGGGATCGTTGAATCTTTTCTCATCATATTGAACGTCTGGGTTCAACAATGCAGAGTATGCCGGAGGAATAATGGTGTTTTGAATATAAAAAAATTTGCCTTTCCAGTTCCTTATATTCGTAAAAGGTCTATCTAACAGAATGGGCACATCCCTTTCACCTCTTTTGGCTAAGGTCAACCAGTCTCCTCCCTGGTATAGATTTAGGAAACCTCTAAGCACAGTCAAGGATGGTTCGAACCCATAAGCTTTACACATCACGATGAATGTTGTAAGCTTGGCTAGGCCAATCGGGTTGAACCTAGAAATGTGTACCTCATAATACCGGAGGAACTCTAAGATCAAAGGATGCAAAGGTATCCTAAGGTTGGAAGTAGTGAAAGCATGGGTATACAGGCCTACATAATTTTCAGGGGCATCAAATATCCCTTGATTTCTACTCGGTAGCATGATTTTATGTTCCTTTGGAATGGGGTAATCAGTGAGGAACGCTTTAAGCTCCTCCCTCGTTAGTGTACAACCTTGTTGTTTTATTACGAATTTTTTATTGGTTGACATAGAGCCTTCTAAAATACACAATAATGTATTTGAAATACAGAAAAGAAGGAGCACTTTACCTTGTTTGATCGAAAGCTTGATCGGAAGGTGTTTTAGTAGGTGAAAAACTTGGGCGAGAGATAAACTTTGTTAGGGTTTTATTGTTTTTGCAATTTATATACCCTACAAGGTGAAAATTCTCGGCCCTACACGTGTAATTACTTATCATCTTACCACCGGATTTCAGAACTATTTCAAATTTTGAAAAGACATTCTCTTTTACCGAGGAAAAGGGGTGGTTAGGATAATTAGTTGCATTAATTACGGTCAATATTAGCGATACTTTTTATGTTCATTCGTTTTTGTGACGAAGTGGAAGTTTCGTTCTTATTTCTGAGTCGTAAGCAATATTTCTTGTTCTTACATATCACTTTCGTGGGGGCTTGATGACGTACCCTCCGTCAGGTCGAAGGACCCCTTCGCCTCGGTCGAAATACATTATGAAGACCCAAGTCTTTCTTCATAAGTCATTGGTGGCGTAAAACCATTCATCATTGGCATGGTTACGGTTGGGATTCGCCACCGAAGGCCTATGCCCTTCGGTGTCTTCCCTTGAAGATGCCAAGACAAATAAGAACCTTGACTTGGTCTTCTCCCACGTTCCCACTATGTCCTTAGCTTCCCTGCCAAGTCCGAGATAGTGGGGATGAAGCCCTAGCGGTTACCACAAATCAGGGGACGCACCCCATGATCTCCTAAACGTGTGCTAACACTCTCCAAGCTATTTTCATCACCTATAAATAGGTTGGACGAGTCATTTCAATGGTATGTTCACTTAACACAGTATTTCACATACATCTTATTATTTACAACACATATCATATACTTACTCTCACGCCGGAGGTGGTTCGCAGGGCCAAACCCCTGCGCAATCACTTAACGAAGTGTCTACTATTTCTTATTGCAGATTGACTACAAGTTTGGCGCAAACATATCACCCCTCATACCCTTCGATCGCTATCAAAGGCCTAGTCATACGATTTATTGTACAATTATTTATCTTGTAGAATACGTATTGTATATTGTAAAGGACTCCTTAGCCTATAAAAGGAGGTCCTAGGTTAGATTAGATATACGTGTGTTTTGATATATCTAAGGTCGATACACTTCAAAGTTGTAAACCCTAATACTGTTAAGAGTATTCGTTATTAATATAATTGAGGTGTTTAAGTGTTATTACTGTTCTTCTTCTTAAGGTTAAATATTATATTCCGCGTGATATTTTACAAGTCATTGTTAAGTCAGTTTCTGTAAGGATCGTTTGCTCAACTGGGATCAACAAGTGGTATCAGAGCTTGTGATCTAGAAACTGTGATCAAGAAGAAGTCTAGTTAAGTTCAATTCAAGAAAGTTAAGATGTCTGACGAAACTTACATGGTTACTGCATCAAAGGTGCCCATGCTGAAGCAAGGTGAGTATCAGGTTTGGAGAATGCTAATGAGGCAATACATTCGCATGATTGACTACACTATCTGGGATGTTGTTGAGAATGGTGATACTCTTCCTAAGAAGGGTGATGATGGTAAGGAAATAAGCATTGTTAGTGAGGTTGACAAGGCTAGAAGGAAGCTGGAGATTAAAGCTCATAGTATTCTTAGTATGGGAATACCTAATGAGTATGCATTGGACTTTGAGCAGTATGAGACAGCTAAGGAGTTAATGGATGCCATTGAAACAAGATTTGCTGGTAATGAAGCTACCAAGAAATTTAGGAAGAACATGCTCAAGCATCAGCTTGAAAACTTCACTGCACTCAGTGGAGAAAAACTTGATGGCACTTATAATAGACTGCAGAAACTGATCAGTCAACTGAAATTGGTGGACTACAAAATTGCTCAAGAAGATATAAATCTCAAGTTCATCAGAAGTTTGTCACCTGAATGGGCTGTGCATACAGTTGTGTGGAGGAACAAAAATGACTTTGAAAAGATGACTCTGGACAATCTCTACAACAACCTGAAAGTGTATGAGTCTGAAAAGAACATAACTGACTCATCCTCATCATCACAGAACATTGCTTTTGTGTCTATAGGGCACAAGAATTCTCAAGATGTTTCCACTGCTGCCTATAAAGTATCCACTGCTATTGCTAATAATACCACTGTTAGTGATAATGTTAGTGATGGTGCCATCTGTGCTTTCCTAGCTGACCTTACAACCAGTGTTACTGTACTAAATCAGGATCTGGATCAAATTGATCCTGATGATCTTGATGCAATCAATCTTCAGTGGCAAATGGCAATGCTAACACTGCAAGCTAGGAAGTTCTTGAGGAGGACTGGTAGACAGGTCAAATATGATGGTCAAAGAAGAGCTGGATTTGACAAAAGCAAAATGGAGTGCTTTAACTGCAAGAATAAGGGTCATTTTGCTAGGGAATGTCGAGCTCCTAAGAGGATTGAAGGCATCAAGAAGGTTACTGAAGAGCCTGTTTCTTCTTCAACATTGGTTGCTCAAGATGGTATTGGCGATTATGACTGGAGTGATCACATTGAAGAAGGTCCTAATGCAGCTTTTCTTGCTAGTGAAGCTTCAAAAGAGCATAACTTTGCTCTCATGGCCTATGCTTCATCTTCTGGTTCAGATTCTGAGGTATCTAATGATTCTAAAAATTCTACTTGTTCTTTTAAATCATGTCAAGATAACTTAGAATCTCTTAAAGCTATTAATGAGAGTCTGAGAAAAGAGGTAGAAAGACTTTCACTAGATAACTTAGGATATAAAGTTGGTCTTGAGAGTGTTGAAGAGAAACTTAAATTCTGTATTAAATGTGAGTTTGAGTATGTAGATAAGATTAACATACTAGGTGGTAAAATTGATCTTAAGGACAGGGAAAGTAAAATGCTTAAATAGAAACTAGAAGAAGCAGAGAGTGTAAAACAAGAAGCTCTAGAAGAAAAGGAAAAACATGTTGTTAGAGTTGCTAAAACACAATATGCTTCTGATTTAGTAAATAAGCCAATTGGACAAACATTGTTTAAAGATGGTACTGGCCTAGGTTACAACAATATGCCACCACTTCCTCTTATGAAACATGCACCACCAACTAAAGAACTGTCATTTAGTAGTGAATTCAGTTTCAACAAACCTGTAGGAGAGATAAGTAAGTCTGAATCACCTAAGATAGGTTCTGATAAGTCATCTGATGCTCCAAATATTGAAGATTGGGAATCAGATTCTAAAGAAGATAGATCTGAATCAACACAGTCCAAGAAGATAGAAAATGTTAAGTCTGTTGATTCTAAACAAGCAAACCTTATGCCTAGATTTGGAGCACCAATTTCTAGGAAAGTAGTAGACTACAAGGAGATACCTAGGGAACATATGAAAAGATACATACCTAGAGGTAATCAGAGAAACTTTAATGGCCTAATTTCAAATAGGTTAGGAGATGAGTTTCAGTGTGTTAAGAAGGCTTGTTTTAAGTGTGGTATTTTTGAGCATCTACAGAGAAATTGTTATAAAAACCAACCACAAGTTTGGAACCACTGGAGGAGGGTAAATCATCAAAACTTTTCAAAGAATACAATCCCTCATCCTAACAAAAACATGGTTCCAAAAGCAGTGCTAATGAAAAATGGAACTACAAAATCAATAATCACTGCTGCACCCAAATGGGTTCCAACCACTGCTAAGCAAAATGTAAACACTGCTAAGCAAAATCTTTCCACTACTAAGCAGAATATCACCACTGATACAAAAGAGGTTTTAAAAATTCCAAAATTTTGATAACTGACACAGTGGTTGGAAACCATTTTTATGCTGTTAAGGCCTCAGCTAGCTGGCAATGGAAGCCTAAGTCCAAGGTTTTACATCATGCCAGCTGTCCATCAATGGACCTAAAGAAATTTGATTATGTTGATGCACAAGGCAGACCCAAGTCAGTATTGACTTGGGTCCATAAAAAGAACTAATTTGTTTAACTCATGTGCAGGGCAATTTACAAGATGAACTACAAGACAAAGGAATTTTTGATAGTGGTTGCTCTGGGCACATGACATGGGATGGGAGCAACCTTGAAGATTTTGAAGCTTATGATGGAGGACATGTGGCTTTTGGCAATGATCCAATGGGAGTAAAAATAGTTGGCAGAGGAACTATCAGAACAGGAAAGCTGGATTTTGAGAAGGTTTATTTGGTACAGGGACTAAAGTACAATTTATTCAGTGTTTCTCAAATGTGTGATAAGAAAAACTGGGTACTTTTTGGGGAAACTGAGTGTGTGGTGTTGTCTCCTGACTTTAAAATGCCTGATGAGAGATTTGTGCAGTTAAGAGTACCTAGGAAAGAGAACATATATTGCTTTAACATGAAAGATGTAATTCCTAATAGTTCCTTAACTTGTTTGTTTGCTAAGGCATCAGTAGATGAGTCTAAACTATGGCATAGAAGGCTAGGTCACCTTAATTTCAAAACAATCAATAAACTGGTAAAGGGCAACTTAGTGAGAGGGTAACCTTCTAAGGTTTTTGAGTGTAAAGAACTTTGTGTGGCTTGTCAGAAAGGAAAACAACACAGAGCCTCTTGTAAGACCAAGACTGTAAACACCATTACACAACCACTGTTTATGCTTCATATGGACTTGTTTGACCCTACCTTTGTTAAAAGTTTGAACCATAAGCGATCTTGCCTAGTTATTACTTGATGATTATAGTAGATTTTATTGGGTATACTTTTTAGGTGCTAAGAGTGAAACTAGTGAGATCCTCAAGAGTTTCATTACTAAGATAGAAAATCAAGTAAACCATAAGGTCAAAGTAATCAGATGTGATAATGGAACTGAATTTAAAAATGATGTGATGAATCAGTTCTGTGTGGCTAAGGGTATAAAAAGACAATTTAGTGTTGCTAGGACACCACAAATGAATGGTGTAGCCTGAAAGGAAAAATAGAACACTAAGCGAGGTCGCTAGAACAATTTTGTCTCAATCTAAGTTACCCACTACCTTTTTTGTAGGCACCGCATGTTATGTGCAGAATAGAAGCAAGGTAGTGAAGCCTCATAACAAGACCCCCTATGAGCTGTTACATGATAGGAAGCCTATGATAGCATTCCTAAAACCTTTTGGGTGTCTTGTTACTATCTTGAATACCATAGACTGCCTAGGCAAGTTTCAAGAAAAAGCAGATGATGGATACTTTCTTGGCTATTCTTCAAATAGTAAAGCCTTTAGAGTATACAATAGGAGGACTAGGATAGTAGAAGAAAACTTACATGTTAAGTTCAGTGAAGAGACTCCTAGTGTTGAGACAAAAGGACTTGAGTGGCTGTTTAATATTGATATGCTAACCAAATCCATGAATTATGAGCCTATCATTGCAGGTGCTTTCACTAATGTTGATGCAGGTACACAAAAGAATTCTGATGCAGAAAGAATTTCTAAGGAAGCTGATTCTCCAAAAGAATTCTATTTGGTTGAAAAGTGGAAAGCTGGTTCTGTCTCACCCATCATTGAAAAGAAGGGTCCCACTGATGATGAAGTCTTGGATTCTGGAAACAAAAGTGATCATCATCAAGATAAGGAAGAGTTGTTGCAAGATAACTTCGTCGGTAGAAGAAATTAAAAGAAAGAAGAAAAATTCGAAGCACGCTAGGCATGTTGAAAGCATCGCTAAGCCATTTTCTACCACTGCTAGTACAAGTACAACCACTACTGCAAATTCTGATAGCAGTACTCTCTTTGGACCCACTGCTAAGCCACTTATTGATGATGATGGGTATCCAACTGATCCTGACATGCCTGATTTTGAAGAAAGGGATACTCCAACTGATGATGAGAATCTGGATGACTATTTCAATGATGCAGATTTTACTAATTTAGAAACAGTCATCACAGAAAGTCCAATTCCTACTACCAGAGTTCATAAGAATTGATGACGTACCCTCCGATCAGGTCGAAGGACCCCCCTTCGGCCTCAGTCGAAATGCATTACGAAGACCCAAGTCTTTCTTCATAAGTCATTGGTGGCGTAAAACCATTCATCATTGACATGGTTACCAGTTGGGAATTCGCCAGCCGAAGGCCTATGCCCTTCGGTGTCTTCCCTTGAAGATGCCAAGACAAATAAGAACCTTAACTTGGTCTTCTCCCACGTTCCCACTATGTCCTTAGCTTCCCGCCAAGTCCGAGATAGTGGGGATGAAGCCCTAGCGGTTACCACAAATCAGGGGACGCCCCCATGATCTCCTAAACGTGTGCTAACACTCTCCAAGCTATTTTCATCACCTATAAATAGGTTGGACGGGTAATTTCAATGGTATGTTCACTTAACACAGTATTTAACATACATCATATTATTTACAACACATATCATATACTTACTCTCACGCCGGAGGTGGTTCGCAGGGCCTAACCCCTGCGCAATCACTTAACAAAGTGTCTACTATTTCTTATTGCAGATTGACTACAAGTTTGGCGCAAGCATATCACCCCTCATACCTTTGATCACTATCGAAGGCCTGGTCGTACAATTTATTTTATAATCAGTGGCGCCATCCCTGGGACCCGTTACTATTGGTCTCGTTATTCCAAACTTACACCCAGTCAATCACTCTCACTAGTTTTACGGCATGAATCAAGGAAGAGAGGATACACCCCTCCGGGTTTCTCGACCTTGACACCAATCGATCAACGATCCTAACAACCTTCCCAATATAACCGCATCCACTTTTACCACACGATCTCACCCCGAAATAACTCCCAACAATCATGCTTCAACCTCGGCTAACCCTGAACCAGTCATTAGCCCATCGTTTGTCGAAGCTAACATCGAAGCCTTAGAATCTTATCTTGAGGGCTCAAGAAGGCAAACTCGGAATGTGGAGATGCGTAGGGAGTTTGAATACTCAAGCGATGAATATGACGAAGAGTTGGAAATGGAAGCTAGACCCTTGGCTTCGGGGATACGCTCATAGCTAAGGATCGGTCTCCGAATCGAAGGCCCAGTGGAAGGTCGGTTGGTTTTGAAGATGCTCGGAGAGGGCTCCACCGAAGGGAAGGCACGGTAGAAGGCTCTAATGGAAGGAGTCACCGGACGGGATGCTACGGAGTTAATTTGCCACCACTTTTGGCGGCACACTTGGGAAGAAATGAGGCAGGTTCGTTCTGCGGCCTTCTCACGCATCTCGGCGTAGAAGGCAATCCATCTCAAATGAATGGGGAGGAAGTCTTCCTCCTCATGGTATGTACCCTCCTTTTCAGGCTCAATCTTACCCTCAGGGTTTATCCCCACCTCATGGGCGGGCTAGTAACCCCGTTTTGCTCAACCATATGGAAGTATGCCCTACGGGCAACCTATGGTATATCCTTCGTACCTTGTCGGAAGTCACCCACCTTATATACCTACTGCTTACCCTCAATATGTTAACCAAAACCCCTGTTGGAATACCTCCAAATCATAACCCATATAACGCTGCCCCTACCTACATGCCACCTTATAAGCGCCTTTATTCGAGCCTATGGGCTCCACAACACCCTTCGTAAGATGGATAGAAGACTACCCTTTGCCCGATGGGTTGAAAATGCCCCCGCATATTGGTACCTACGATGGGAAAGGGGATCCGGATAACTTTTTACACTTGTTCGAAGGGGATATTAGAATGCGAAGTGGGTTATGCGGTAGCTTGTCACATGTTTACATACACCCTACGAGACTCTGCTCGTATATGGTGGAACGGAAAAACCAGGCAAACATTGTGAATTTGGATGATCTCAAGGCCAAGTTGAATCACATTTCACTAATGAAAAAGTTTACAAGAACGCACCTAACAAAGTGCACAACATCAAGCGAAGGAAAATGAGAGCACGAGCTTTCATCACCGGATACACCGATGACACGTTACGGATAATGGGCTTGCATGAGGACCCGGCGATCTCGGGTTTCGTGCATGGCCTATGAAAGCAATTTTGGTTGAATTCCTCTCCATCGATCTCCACGCAACCTATAAGGGTTTGGTGGAAAAGGCTTATACCTGGATCGAAGCCAAAGAAGTGTCTACCAATGGGGCTCCGGTTGAAAATAAAGAAAGTCACAGCAAAGCCACGAAGCATCCTCCGTGGGAGGGGTCGAAGAACAAACACAAAAACAGGGACAGGTTTACACCATACCACAAAAACATCAACCATGGGCTCTTGGCTAATCTGTCAAAATCTCCAAGAGAGATACTTGCTACGGAAAAGGCTGCGAAGGCCTTTGATCCTCCTCCTCGCTTAGCAAACAGAGGCAGGCCCAGAGATACTTCCAAATTCTGCTACTTCCATGACGATTACGGACACGACACCAACAACTTCAGAGAGCTAAAGAAACAGATAGAAGAGGCCGTGAAGTTTGGTCAATTGGGACATTTGGTGAAGGGTATAAAGAAAGGTAAAGACAAGGTCTCCGATACACAGTTAGGGAAAGATACCACACCTGTAGAAGCACCCGTCCTCATGGTTTACAAGGGTGAATCTGGTTTGAAAAGGAAAGAGACGGAAGAAGCCTTGTGTGGAGTAGGAGATGTCACCTTTCCTTCCATCATAGGGAAAGTTCTTTCAAATGATCCCGTAGTCATCAAGGTCTTGATCTCCAACAGAGAAGTAAACAGGGCCTACCTAGATTGCGGTAGCTCCTGTGAAGTAATCTACGAATGCTGTTTTCTAAAGCTCAAGCCTTCGATTAGGTCGAAGAGAGTAGATTCGAAGGTACCCTTAGTAGGGTTCTCAGGGGAACACTCATGGCCCTTGGGAGAAGTCCCTCTAGAGGTTACTTTTGGAGAAGGAAGGCTAAAAAGAACAGAAACTCTGGTTTTCACTATCGTAAGGTCCGACTCTCCCTACAACCTATTGATAGGAAGAACAACAATGCAGAAGATGGGCATTGTTGTCTCAACCATACATGCCGCGATCAAATTCCAAACACACTTCGGCATTGGAACGATTTTCTCCAGCTATAAGGTGAAGGAGCCTACGGAAGGGGGCAAAAGGATCAAACAAGTTTCGGAAGAGTCTCCGAAGGATGTTCTCAGTTGTACTGATGCTGAAGAACGCATTATAGTAAATGATCTCTACCCTGACCAGACGGTGGTAATCGAAAAGTAGCTCCCAACCTCCTTTAAAGCAGAATTGGAAAAGGTACTACTGGCTAATGCAGATGTTTTCGCATGGACCTACTCTGACATGACAGGAGTCCCCAGAACTCTCACCATAGACGGAAAGCCCTTCGGCACTGAACACAAACTCAATGAGTTCAAACATATTGTACCCATCAAAGAAAAGCGTCGAAGCCGGCTCCCAAAGAAGTGCCGCGCATGCAAAGAAGTGGACGAACTTGTAGCAGCAGCATACTCGAGAGAGGTGAAGTATCAAACTTGGGTGGCCAATCCGGTAATGGTCAAGAAGCATGATGGAGGGTGGCGAATGTGCGTGGACTTCACAGATATTAATAAAGCTCGCAAGGACTGCTACCCTCGCCGAAATTGATTGGAAGGTGGAATCCTTGTCGTGGTTTCATGAAGTGCTTCCTAGACGCTTATAAGGGGTACCATCGATACAAATGGCGACAGAGGATCGAAGAAAAGACAACCTTTTTTACAGGAAAAGGCGTTTATTGTTACAAAAAGATGCCTTTTGGTTTGAAAATGCGGTGCCACTTACCAGCGTTTAGTGGACAAAGCCTTCCACAAGAAGATAGGTAGGAATCTGGAGGCGTGCGTAGATGATATGGTCATCAAAAGCAGATCGGAGGAGGACATGCTCTCCGACATCAAAGAAACCTTCACCAGCTGCGCCATCAACATGAAGTTAAATCCCAAGATATGTTCCTTCGGTATGGAAGAAGGACAATTCTTGGGGCATCTGATCACCAAGCAAGGTATTAAGGCTAATCCTTCAAAGGTTAAGGCCATCATGGATTTTCAGCCTCCTAAGTCTCTAAAGGAAGAGCAAAGTCTGAACGGAAAGCTAGCGGACTCACAGGTTCTTGTCGAAGGGTGCATGCATCTTTGCCGTTCTTCAAAACACACAAAGGATGCACAGACAAAAAGACGCTCCAAGGGAGTATAGATGCGTAAGAAGCTTTCCAAAAGCTCAAGGATTTCATGGCTATTCTACCAACACTTACCGCCCCAATCAAAGGAGAAGTGTTGCTTATGTATATCGCAGCCTCCTTCGAAAGCATCACTGCTTTATTGGCGAAAGGGAGAAGAAGCAAATCCCCATCTACTTCGTTAGCGTGGTTCTACAGGAGCTGAGCTAAATTATCCAAAGATTAGAGAAACTAATTTTGGCCTTGGTCCATGCGCGAGGCCTTCGAAGGTACTTCCAAGCTCACCCCATAACCGTACTCACTGACAAGCCAATTAAGCAGATACTTTCAAAGCCGAGAAATCGGAAGGATAGCTAAATGGGCTATCGAGCTAGGAGAGCATGATATTGAATACAAGGGCAGAAACTCGGTCAAAGGGCAAATATTGGCAGACTTTCTAGCAGAAACACCCTCCGAAACAAAGCATGACACAAAGGTTGTAGAAAAGAAGCCTGATAAAGCAATCGAAGGGTGGAAACTTTATACCGATGGAGCCTCCAGTTCCGATGGTTCCGGTGCAGGCCTCATGCTTGTTGATCCCAAAGGGAAGGAGTACACTTATACACTCCGTTTTGAATTTGACGCTAAGAACAATGAAGCGGAGTACGAAGCCTTGCTGGCAGGCCTCCGATTGTCCAAAGACATAGAGGTAAAAGACTTGGCTATCTTCATTGATTCACAACTCGTGGCTAATCAGATAAAAGGCTCCTACGAGGCAAGACAACCTGTGATCAAGCAATACCTGGATAAGGCCAAGGAAATGCTCGAAGGTTTCGCATCCTACAACATAGAGCATGTTCGGAGAAATCAAAACAAGAAGGCGGATGCACTTAGCAAACTGGCATCAATGGCATTTGCTCATTTAACTAAGCAAGTTCTGGTTGAAGTGTTGGCAGATAGGTCCATCGTCCGAAAGGAAGTGTCTGACGTGATACAGGAGGAAGACTCAAATTGGATGACTCCAATTAGAGAATATCTTATAAGTGGTATACTGCCAGAGGATCAGAAATTAGCTCGAAAGGTCCGTATCAAAGCACCACAGTATAGGATCATGGGGAACTACTTATACCGAAGGTCCTTTCTTTCCCCATGGCTACGCTGTGTAGGACCTAGGCAAGCCGCCAACATCATTCAAGAAGTGCATAAAGGATCCTACGGGCTTCACGCAGGACCCCGCTCCGTTGTTTCTAAAATCATGAGGATTGGGTATTACTGGCCTTCGATGCACATGGACGCAGTCGACATCATTCAAAAATGTGAAAGCTATCAAGTTCACTCAAGGGTTCCAAGGCTACCAAAACAAGATATGACCTCTATAACCTCCGTATGGCCCTTCAGCCAATGGGGGATAGATATTGTAGGTCCTCTGCCAGTTGCTACAGGAGGAGTAAAGTTCTTGGTCGTAGCCATCGACTATTTCACTAAATGGGTGGAAGCAAAGCCTTTGGCATCCACCACCGGAAGGCACATGGAAAGGTTCGTGTGGGAACATATTATCTCGTCGGTTCGAATACCTCACATCATCATTTCAGATAATGGGAAGCATTCACGAAGGGGTATTCCCAGTGTTTTGCAGAGGCCTGAATATCAAAAATCCTTCACTCCGTCTACCATCCTCAAGGTAACGGACAAGTGGAAGTTACCAACAGAGACATCATACGAGGAATAGAACGAAGGTCGGGTTACATCACCACGGTTGGGTAGATGAACTACCTCAAGTACTTTGGGCTCACAGAACGCATACAAAGTCAAGTCATGGGGAGACTCCTTTTAGATTGACATATGGCACGGAAGCGTCATCCCTTCCTAAGTAAGTGTCGAAACAGAAGAGTCATGAACTTCGAGTCAGCAGACAACGAAGAAAGACTCCGCAGAAACCTAGACCTACTCGAAGAGCGAAGGGAAATAGCTTCAATCAGGGAGGCTATCCATAAGCAAAAAATTGAAAGATACTACAACAGTCGGGTTCGGCCTTCGACCTTCAAACCATGGGAATACGTCCTTCGACTCAACATGCAAGTAAAGCCGAGTACCGTGGTAAACTAGGACCTACATGG
The DNA here is from genome assembly GCA_910596185.1 of Chrysanthemum makinoi. Lineage (NCBI taxonomy): Eukaryota > Viridiplantae > Streptophyta > Magnoliopsida > Asterales > Asteraceae > Chrysanthemum > Chrysanthemum makinoi. Next base: position 120,223,629 of record OU343223.1, on the reverse strand, counting down.
GAAGGGCCCTACGTTGTTAAGGAAGCATATGGCAATAGAGCCAACAAGCTGGAAACCCTGGATGGAGACGTTATTGATAGAACCTGGAATGGCACTAACCTTCGTAAGTTTTACGTATGAAGCTTACAATGTCTAAGGACACATTTTATTTGCTTTCAATCAATGTATTTGCATTCTTCTCACTTGGGAAAGAAGCATTAATGGTAGGCGTCTAGTATTCATTTCTTAAAATGATGTAATCCTCCCTACCCACTTAATGATAATAACACATTTCCCTCAAATCTCTTGTTTCGTTCAATACAACAAAGATTTGCCCACCAAGTCGCTTTATAAGTTTCAATGTCGAAGGGATGTACAAAGACTAAAAAAAAAACATGTCTTGATCATATGCATAACATCCATCTCAACTTCACATTAACTTTCCTATATGGCCTTAAGGTATTTTAAGCCTTTCGCTGCCCAACGGATCAAGACGGAGTGGGTCGCGACCCTCTCAGTCAAATTATATGATTGCTAATATTCTTGGTGAAGTAACTACACACAATGAGGCTATGCATCTACCATACGCCTTAGGTTGTAAAAAATATTTTTTACGCAAGTAAAAATAAAAAGAGAAGAATCACACATGGAAAAATTCGAGCCTTAGTGGCTTCAAAGTAGATTACTGACTAGTCTAAAGCAGGTCGTAGCCTTCACGATCCAACAAAATAAAATATTGGCTTAGGCCGTAGCCTACATCACACATACTATATGATAATTGTTTCATCAGGCACGAAGCCTGGAAAGGAACACGGACAATTGTTTTAACAGGTACATACCACCTGGGATCAAATTACAACCACATGGTTGCCTTCAAACCTTGGAATGAGTAGGATCACCTGAACCCGAGAGGGAATCTTGGGTGACGGAGTCTTCTTGGAGGAAGACGGAGGCTGGACTGTCCTTGGCAAGGTGTCCTCAATTGAGGCCCGGGTCCTTCGTCACATCTGCAAGGAAAGGGAACTCTAAAGCAGTTAGTTGATTACCTGCATCATCATACTCTTTTTCATGAGTTGCCCTGTAGTAAGGAACTTTCTCCAGCTCCATCGGTTCCCCAGTCTTGGCTATCTCCTTCAAGGTAGTACACTTGCCATGGAAAATGGCAGCATTCACCACATTCCCAAGGGCAACCCCCACATCATCGCTATGGTAAAGTTCCATAGCAATATAGGGGATCACCTTGGTTACTAAATCCACCCTATCCTTCTTTAACATCTTCAGACGAAGGTTTAAACCATCAACCTTTTCTCGGAGCTTGATCTCTTGGTCCAGCAACTTTGCCCTCTCTTTTTCGAGGCCTCCACACTTGGATGAAAGAACAGATATCTGCTCCTTATAGCCAACGACCATTGAGCCTTCGACATTTAACCCTCAGACTCGGCTTCACTCGTTGCCGGTGACCTTTGAGCTTTTCATTCTCACTCGAGATCTTGCACTAAGGGGTTCTTGTCAAAATCTTCCAAGGCATCCTCACACTTCTTCCGTGTCCGCATACTTCGATCCCTAGCCTTCTCCCTTCTCAAAGATAACATCCATTTCCTCTCGAGCTTTTGAGACAGACGGAGCGTTCCCTTATCCTAGCATTGAGCTGATTGTCTAGCATGCACTGGCGGATATAGCTTTTGTCATGAAGGTCGCAGAGCCTTTCTATGGACATGTTATCCATCACCCCTTCCACTTGGGTGGGATTACATGGCTCACAAGTTGGTGACAAGCTAAAGGAGAAGGAAGTTCTTTCAGATAGGAAGTCCCGCAACATAGGTAAATTTGTTAATATATTATTATGGTACCTAATTTTTGTTCACAGTGCAAAAACATTACCATGGATGTCATCACCGCTGGGCCCTTCGATGGTCGGAAATTCCACGCCTTACCACAGGCACCTTTTGCCGGGTAGTTCGAGAGGAGGGGTAGGCAGATGAGCTTTCTTTTCGCACGCATGCCTTTAGCACTTGCACCTTTCCGCCGACCCTCTCACCTATGCCGGAGGGTCCTACGATGGCCAACTGTCCTTCGGAGACTGGTTCGTCAGAGTCAACAACGTTCTCCACAAGTTGATCTTCCACATCTATGGGTTCCTTTTACGGAGGAGCAGATGATATAGGCTCGATGGGCTGGGCTTCCACATCATTGTTGTTTATGGACACTGATGGGGACCCCACGACATAGCTTGTTTCTTGGGGATTCTTTGGAAGGAAGCTTACCTCCTTTGCCACCGGCTACCACAAAGTTCCCGAACCGACATCTCTCGCACAAAGAAGCAAATAAGATAAATATCAGAGAGATAAGTTTTAATTTCTTATGTTAATCATAAAAGTACATACTTTCTCCATCACAAATTATCTCATGTACCAAAGGAGACCCCTCCCATCTTTCAAAGAATGCCACCATGAACAGGATTGGCTCAGGGAAGGTTTGGAAATAAGCTGGATGACGAGCCAAACGCTGATACAAAGGGTTCCTTCTCACAAAGATAAGGCAAGGGATCGTTGAATCATTTCTCATCATATTGAAAGTCTGGGTTCAACAATGCAGAGTATGCCGGAGGAATAATGGTGTTTTGAATATAAAAAAATTTGCCTTTCCAGTTCCTTATATTTGTAAAAGGTCTATCTATCAGAATGGGCACATCCCTTTAACCTCTTTTCGCTAAGGTCAACTAGTCTCCTCCCGGGTATAGATTCAGGAAACCTCTAAGCACAGTCAAGGATGGTTCGAACCCATAAGCTTTACATATCACGATGAATGTTGTAAGCTTGGCTAGGCCAAACGGGTTGAACCTAGAAATGTGTACCTCATAATACCGGAGGAACTCTAAGATCAAAGGATGCAAAGGTATCCTAAGGTTGGAAGTAGTGAAAGCATGGGTATACAGGCCTACATAATTTTCATGGGCATCAAATATCCCTTGATTTCTACTCGGTAGCATGATTTTATGTTCCTTTGGAATGGGGTAATCAGTGAGGAACGCTTTAAGCTCCTCCCTCGTTAATGTACAACCTTGTTGTTTTATTACGAATTTTTTATTGGTTGACATGGAGCCTTCTAAAATACACAATAATGTATTTGAAATACAGAAAAGAAGGAGCACTTTACCTTGTTTGATCGAAAGCTTGATCGGAAGGTGTTTTAGTAGGTGAAAAACTTGGGCGAGAGATAAACTTTGTTAGGGTTTTACTGTTTTTGTAATTTATATACCCTACAAGGTGAAAAATCTTGGCCCTACACGTGTAATTACTTATCATCTTACCACCGGATTTCAAAACTATTTCAAATTTTGAAAAGACGTTCTCTTTTACCGAGGAAAAGGGTGGTTAGGATAATTAGTTGCATTAATTACGGTCAATATTAGCGATACTTTTTATCTTCTTTCATTTTTGTGACGAAGGGGAAGTTTCCTTTTTATTTATGAGTCGTAAGCAATATTTCTTGTTCGTACATAACACTTTCGACCGGGGCTTGATGACGTACCCTCCGTCAGGTCGAAGGACCCCCTTCGGCGTCGGTCGAAATGCATTATGAAGACCCAAGTCTTTCTTCATAAGTCATTGGTGGCGTAAAACCATTCATCATTGACATGGTTACTAGTTGGGAATTCGCCACCAAGGCCTATGCCCTTCGGTGTCTTCCCTTGAAGATGCCAAGACAAATAAGAACCTTGACTTGGTCTTCTCCCACGTTCCCACTATGTCCTTAGCTTCCCCGCCAAGTCCGAGATAGTGGGGATGAAGCCCTAGCGGTTACCACAAATCAGGGGACGCCCCCCATGATCTCCTAAACGTGTGCTAACACTCTCCAAGATATTTTCATCACCTATAAATAGGTTGGACGAGTCATTTCAATGGTATGTTCACTTAACACAATATTTCACATACATCATATTATTTACAACACATATCATATACTTACTCTCACGCCGGAGGTGGTTCGCAGGGCCTAACCCCTGCACAATCACTTAACGAAGTGTCTACTATTTCTTATTGCAGATTGACTACAAGTTTGGCGCAAGCATATCACCCCTCATACCCTTCGATCGCTATCGAAGGCCTGGTCGTACGATTTATTGTACAATCAAGAATCATCCCAAAGAGCAAATTATTGGAGATCTGAATACTCCAGTTCAAACAAGAAGCAGAGCTTTGAGCAATAAAACCTTTCATGAACAAGGTTTCTTTGCCAGATCACTTCACAAAAGAAATAGTCATAAAGATCTGCAAAATTGTTTGTTTGCCTGTTTTCTGTCTCAAAAGGAGCCCAAGAGAGTTGAAGAAGCTTTATCAGAAGAAGGATGGGTTTAATCAATGCAAGAGGAGCTATTGCGCTTTAGCTTCAAGAAGTGTGGACATTGGTTGATCATCCTAATGGAAAAAGGGCTATTGGGATTAAATGGGTGTTCGAAACAAAAGGGATGAAAGAGGTATAGCGGTAAGAAATAAATCAAGGTTGGTTGCTCAGGGATACACACAAACTGAAGGTCCGATTATGATGAAGTATTTGCTCCTGTTGCTAGAATAGAGGCTATTAGACTATTCTTGGCATATGCTTCATTCAAAAATTTTGTGGTATTCCAAATGGATGTAAAGAGTGCCTTTCTGTATGGCACAATTGATGAGGAGGTTTAAGTTTGTCAACCTCCTGGTTTTGAAGATCCTGATCATCCTGATAAGGTCTACAGGGTGAAGAAGGCTATGTATGGGTTGCATCAAGCTCCTAGGGCATGGTATGAGTGCCTTTCTACTTATTTGATGGACAATGGCTTCAAAAGAGGGTTGGTTGATAAGACTTTGTTCATTAGGAAGCACAAGGATGATATTTTATGGTTCAGTCTATGTTGATGACATCATCTTTGGCTCAACAAATAAGGAGTCAGTAAAGATTTTGAGAAACTTATGCGTGACAAGTTTGGATGAGTTCTATGGGTGAACTCACTTTCTTTTTGGGGCTGCATGTTCAACAAAGGACTGATGGTATTTTCATTAGTCAAGACAAGTATGTAGCAGATATTTTGAAGAAGTTTGGGTTTCAGGATGTAAAGAGTGCTAGTACACCAATGGAGACTCAAAAACCACTGCTACCAGATGATGGAAGTCCCAAAGTTGATTTGAAGTTATATAGGTCCATGATTGGATCTTTGATGTATCTCACTGCATCTAGGCCAGATATTATGTTCTCAGTATGTGTGTGTGCAAGATTCCAAGTCACACCAAACACAACACACTTGAATCGTGGAAGAGAATTTTAGATACCATAAAGGTAATCCTAAATTGGGCCTTTGGTATTCTAAGGATTCAAAGATTTGATTTGGCGGCCTATACGCATAAAGTGATTATGCCGGAGCTAGTTTGGATAGGAAGTCTACTACCAGAGGATGTCAATTTTTGGGAAGCAGATTAATCTCATGGCGTGTAAGAAGTGCACAATTGTGGCCAATTCCACAACTGAAGATGAGTATGTGGTGCCGCTAGTTGCCGTGGTCAAGTGCTTTAGATTCAGAATCAATTGCTGGACTTTGGGTACAATTTTATGCATACTAAGATTTACATTGATAATAACAGGGTAATATGCATAATTAAAAATCCTGTTTTGCATTCTAGAACTAAACATATTGAGATAAGGCATCACTTTATTAGAGATTGTAATGAGAAAAGGTTGATTCAAATGGTAAAAATTCATACCGATTTCAATGTTGCCGATCTTCTCACTAAAGCTTTTGATGTGGGAAGGTTTCAAAGATCTTGTAGTCGAGATTGGAATGATAAATCTCTAAGTCTCAAATTTGTTTTGTAAAAGTGTGTAAAAGTTATGCACTGTTATTAGTTGATCTTAGTATTGCTTGTTTTGGTCTATCCATCGTTAGTATTGTTCTATCCATCGCATGTTTCTTTGTGTTCCCACTAACTATTTTGCAGAGAAAATGAATTAAAATAACAACCAGTATGCTGGAATGAACTTAAATGACAAACATGGTATTATTTTTATTCATAAAACTGCATTCAGAGATGCAGTTATTACAACCATGGTGAACATACAACCAACAGACTACTTCAACAGACAACTTCCTAACCAAACCCTCTAAGGACACAAGTTTCACAACTTCTCCCACACCACCTAAGGCTTCTTAGCAATGCCCTACTATGGCATCTCATTCTGAACCCTTGGTCCACCAATAACTGCCCACACTTTGGGGCAACCAAGCCCAATCACCCTTCCTCTGATAGGTGGTGATGATGATGATGGACCCTTTGGTGGAGGTAGTGCAGTCAACAGTGCTTGCTGAGGTGGTGCTTGAAGTTCTTCTGGTAGGATTACTGCAATAAGGGGAGGCACAACAAGGACTCTTGAAGAAGTTTCATCATCTGTACCTTCATATGGAGACACATAACTTGGCATGGAACTTAGGTCTGAGCTGGATTCTTTGATGATAGCATCTTGAGGCCTTGGTTGGATTGCGAAGGTCCAGCTGAAGGGTTTGTCTTAACAGATGAGAGGGATGTGTTCCATGGTGGAAAATAATTGTTCCAACCACCTTTAGAAGAACCCGAGTGAGTTCGTTTCCTTGATGAAACCTCTTCCTCAACCCTACCTGGGTGAGTCCTAACAAACTCCTCCCAAACACTGTCAGAAGAAGAGCTATCTGTTGAAATGTTGATTGGATTTGAGTTACTCATGATCTTTGGTGAAGATGGTGTTTGTAAGTATTCTTTGAGAGAGAATTTTGGGAATATGAGTGATAGTTATGTTATGTGAGTAAGATGGTCTTTGATAGAGTAAATATGAAATCAGGGAGATAAATGTGGGGAAGGCATAAGTTTTTGAGGAATAAATGAAGTCTTTGACTTTGGTGGACGAATAATGACTTAAGGTTGACCTTTTGACTGGGTGTTTAGATGTATTCTAACCACTGCCAGTACAAATTTTTTAAACCACTTCTAGTTGTTTCTAACCACTTCTAATCTTAACCATGTTGCAAGTGTTTGGTTTGTGTTTGTGATGTGCAGGTATGAAGGACTTATGTACAATTTGGAGATTTTTGTAGCTGTTGCTGTGTTTAGTTAAAAAAAAATTGTGAATCTTTTGTAATCTTTCATATTTATGCTTGCTATCACATTATTTTTGGTTTGGATTTGGTTTCTGTGGTCTTTGTCACAGATTGGAGAATGATTGTTGTATCCACTGCTAGAATGTTTCAATCCACTGCTAGTGGTTTTCAATCCACTGCTAGTGTTTTGCTGATGATGGATACTTGAGGGGCTGTTTTGTAACTTTTGCGATATCGTATTTATTTCCCCAAATCACTGCGAAATCATTTAATTGATCTTCAAATCCCTTCCATAATTGGCGCCTAACACAAACCCTAACCACTCCCAACTATTTAATTCACAACCCACATCATATCTCTTCACCAATCACAATGCCGACTCTGTATTCCAAAACCCATAACCTAGTTGCATATTTGATCAAGAATCGTCAATCTGAAGTTTTTCATGAGACGATTGATTTCCTTAACCATAGTCCCATTCACTATGCTTTAACAGTTGCACCAACCATTCTAATATCATATGTTCATCAATTTTGGAAAATTGCTGAGATTTAGGAACGAGATGGATTGGAGGTTTTTAGGACGGTTGTAGATGAGAATGAGATTCTGGTTACTGAGGATGTTATAAGAAATGTATTGAAGTTTGAGGATGCTAATGGGGGGTTGGTTAATTTCTCTGAGGCTACTATTTATGAAGGGTTAGGGAGATTAGGTTATGAACGAAGGGAAGGTAAAATAAAATTTCATAAAGGTATGTTTTCACCACAATCGAAGTTCTTGATTCATATTTTGTTGATGTGTGTGAGCAATAAGACAACAGGCTTTGATGAATTTCCATCTAAAATTGCAACTGCAATTATTTGTCTTGCTGAGGGGAGAGTATTTAATTGGTCTAGGATGTTGTTTGAAGGATTTTTGAAGAACATAAGGGAAAAGGGAAAGTTTTATTTGTATCCTAGGTTTGTTCAGTTGATTGTAGATAGTCAGATTGAAGAGCCTATTGAACATACCAGATATTATGAGGTTCATTTTATGCTACCAAAGGTGTTTGCACTTATGAGACCCCAATTTCACTGGTAGAGTCACACCCCTATTTCCTAATATGATACTTTTACCAAATGTTCCTGATTTTTGATGATGTCTCTGACCCACAACCTTCCCAAACCACTGATGCTGAAGCCCCTGTCAATACAACTGAAACCCCTGCCATCATAATTGCACCCACTGCTGCCTACACTGAACCCACTGCTTAGCCTTTAACTTCAACATGTGAACCCACTAGGATCTTGTGTACTAGGAAAAGGAGGATGGGCACCATGCTCCCTCAGGCTGGTGTTAGTGGTATAACTGATGAGGCTATCACAAGGAGTGGAGGTGACATGACTGGAAGGGCTTCCACTACTGACTCATGCTTAGATGTTGGTCAGGACAGTGGAATCATACATAAGACCCAACCTTTGGCAACTCCTACTGTGGAGAGTTCCTTGGAACTCAACACAAGTGGAGGAATCCCTAGCCAACCGCTCCTCTAGGGTGCATAGATGATCGACTAGGTCCGATGCTATGTTTTCTTTACCCAAGGATTCACCTCTGAGCAAGTTACACGTACCAAGTGATGAGGGTAGTTTGGAACATGGTATTGAATTGACGGATCCTACTCGTGTACATGATGACTTTTCCAATGAACCACCTCTCGGACCAGCTTAACACAGTCGAAGTGGGAGGATATTCTTGAACATTTAAAGGAATTGACGGATAAATGTACCAAATTGGAGGGCACAATCTCTAGTCTTCAAGAACTTGCTGTGTTTTAGGGCGCATGTGATCGAAATTTGAAGCAATGTGGTGTTTGTTTTGGAGATGGTTAAGAGACCGTGGATTGTTGTTGTAAGGAAGGTTAGAACGCAGAGCAAGAAGGTGCACTCTTCCAAGGATGTGAATTTGGAGGATGTATCCAAACAGGGGAGGATGGAAAGCATGGATCAAGGGGAGGCTGTGAATATGGATGATGATTTGGATAGTGGAAATCAAGGAGAGAACTATGTGGTGTCTTATAAGGATGGGAATGAAGCAGTACTTGAAACCTTGAAGACTGTAGTAGGAGACAAAGAGAAAAAGCCGATGCTGGACACATCCACTACTAGTGTTTCTGTAACCACGGCTAATCTAAATGTAACCATCACGCAACTTCGGATGAGGTAAACACATCCATTGCTACTTTATTCACACCCACACTTGTTACAATCACATCAACCATAGTCACAACAACTGTCATATCACCTACCTTACATAAAGATGTTGAGAAGGAAGTTGCTAGCACCTTGATTAATCTAAGTCAACCTACATCAAACCCTACACCTACACCTTTAATCAGACTGCTCCACTTATTCTAAAACCAACTGGACCTAAACACTTAAGTAAAAGTTTGACAATTGGTGAGCCTTTAAAGACTAAGATGGGTTTACGGACATTGGAAAAGGGAAAGGTATTGCTGAGCCCTGAATTGAAGTTTAAAATAGACAAGAGCAGATTGATTATGATAGGGAGCTTGGTGAAAGATTGCTAGTCAAGAAGAAGCGACTTAAGAAAGGAAAAGGAAAGAAGATGAAGAAGCTACTCAAAAATTGATAGCCGAATGGAATGATCATCAGTTTGTTCTTGAAGCCTCTGAAGTAATTAAGACAGAGTATTCTACTCAAGAATGGGCACTGTTAACTAAGGATAATGAATGTTATAAGTTCCAACTCAACATTTTTCAAACTAAAGAAAAACGTGAAAAAGGTTTTAAAGTCGCTTTTGCAAAATCATACCAAAATGAAAAATATTTAGAAAAACATATATGTGATCTAGTAGCCTCTAAGAATGCATTGCTTTCTCAAATAGAACAATTAAAATATGATCATAAACAACAACTTAACACTCTCACTTCGGAAACTCAAAATGCCAAGTCTGAGTTGTTAACTTGTCAAAAACAGTTTTGTAAGTTCAAAAACCATTCGAGGAGAAAAATAGATGACTATCTGGATGAAATTGTCTACTTACAACACAAAATCAAAGAGTTTCGAAATTTTGTTTACAAATATGGTGAGTCAATCACAACAATTCAAAAGTTTACTTTTAAACCAAATTCAAATGGATATGGACCAATTCTTGCTGATTACAAACCACGTTTCTCACATACAGCATTCAAACCAAATCCACAAGTTTACAGTGTAGAACATAGAATTGATGATTCCATTATGAGTGTTGTTGAATATAATCGTGCTGAGGAATTAGATGCAGAAGACGAGAGTCGGTTAAAATTGGAAAACGTTGTTTATTGCAAACCATTTAACTATTCAAAAGCCATAACTTTCGTCACACAACAGGATAATTCTAACACACCTTGGGTTATCACACCAACTCCTGATTCCTCTTCTAATGATGGTCCCCTCTCCAATGTTGCAAAAATTAATGGTCCTTTACCTTCATTTAGTGAAATAAAGCCATTAGCTGAACGTTGTCAAGTTCTTAAATATTTTGACACATTTATGTCTGACATCAAACTTTTGGAACGTGAAATTGAAGTTCATTCTGAAATCAAAGTTGAACATTTTCAATCGCCACATGCGCGAAATCAAAGAGATATTTTTCAGAAAATACTTTTACCACATGTCTGAAATTTGAAAATGTGTGCAATATATTGGGAACGGGATCTTCAGAAGGAGATTGGTCTTATGAAAAAAGTTTTCGAACAAACTGAAATATCGATTTCAAATACTAAACGAAAAAAGAAAATGTTAAGAAATCATGTTGACCGACTCTTGGAAGATGTTATCTGTGCTGATACCATAAATGTTGTGTTATTACATATTGATAACATCAAATAATCCTGAATTCATGAAGATCGGATTATGGAGAAATTTTCAAAAAACGAAGGCTGGAAAGAGCAAATGAAGCTGAAGCATGTAGAATTGAGAAGGTTAAGAGTGTATTTGGGACCAAAATCGGGAACAATCTTGAAAAAAAGATTCTTGACCACATCAAGGAATCAAGGGAGCGAGATGAGAGAATTGAAAGGATGATGAAGACATTCGTGGAAAATACAGTCTCTTCTCTCAAAATTCATGAAGATCGGATTAAGGGATTGGAGAAGAGTGTTACCTCATGTTCACAAACCATCACATAATACCTAGCGGCTCGGGAAGAGGAAGTTGTCAACACGGTGGAAATAATCCTTGAAGAACCGACGTCCTTTTCGGAAAAAGTTAAGCGACGAATCAACATGGAAAGACTATCACTTCTGGACCAAGCTTTACCGGTAAACTCCCCTATTACTAATTCCATTAAAACTAATCATGATGATATTCTGCAGGAATTAAGCAATGATGAGACAATTCAACTCAACGAAAGATGTTCAGCAGTTTTGAGAAACGAGCTACCACAGAAGGAAAAAGATCCAGGTTGTTTCACTCTCCCTTGCTTGATCGGGAGTCTCAATATGTGTAATGCCCTAGCTGATCTTGGAGCGAGCATAAGCATAATGCCTCGTTCAATGTTCCTACGTATGGGAATTGGTGACTTGAAGCCAGCCAAGATGAAAATTGAAATGGCTAATCGATCCATGCAGTCACCGTTAGGCATCGTTGAAAATGTGCTGGTAAAGATAAATAAATTCCTTTTCCCGGTAGATTTTGTGATTCTTGACATTCCGGAAGACAACAGAATACCTGTCATTTTAGGTAGACCTATGCTTGCTACTGCCCATACAAAGGTGGATGTCTTTGCTGGAAAACTAACTCTTGAAGCTAATGGAGAAATTGCAACGTTCGGACCTAATGAACTCCTCTCTACTCCTCAAAAGGTATGTGCGGTTGACCCAGTAGGCAATTTTGGTGACGCTTTAGAAGAATTTCTTTGTGACCCCCCGGATCCTGGCGAGATAGATTCGGGGAAAGATTTTGATGTTGTTGTTAATACAAATAAGCCGTAAAAACGTTTATTTATATTTTACGATCTTCTAATGTTTTGTCGATAACAAACGTAAAATAATTTTAACGAAATAAACAAAATACTAATAGTTTCTAACACACTTACGTTTTCACATAAAATACTAAAACAAGTATAAGTGATTTTATGATTTAGTATTACATATGTACAACAACTAGTGTTTACATATTTGGGTAAAATATACACATAATTAGTATTTAGTATATTGGGTAATATAAATGGGTAGAAATTTAAGTATCACAACCCATTGACCAAATACATTGAATGTAGTTGGGTATAACCCAAAGTCCATGACCCATGGAGCTTGACCCATAACCCATTGCATGACAACATGCTTATATCGAATATGGATAATATCCATAACCCATGGTATTGACCCATACCCATGTGACTAGGCGCATTGCACTCAAAAGATACATTGTATCTAGTAAAAGACCCATGGATCAACCCATGACCCATGACCCATAACCAAAATACCCATGGGTAAAGAGGAGCGTCCCACGGATCCTTAGCTTTACGCTAGACAGATCCCTTGTGGGAGGGATCCGTAGGATCCGGGGAACAATAGACTTTTTCCTCTATAAATAGTGAGCCATTTCTTCATTGTTTCTCACCCCTTTCCAACATACTTTCCCTTTGAGTTAAAAACTCTCTAACCCCAGATCCAAGAGATCTATGTTCGTAGTTTTGTTTTTGTGTGATTCTCTAGGTTCTTCTTAAAGGCGAGATCACCACCTTTAAAGTCAAGCAAGCTCAAGTCCATGAGTTGCCATGCTTCCTCATCATCAAGACTACTGAAGTCCTATTGTTGATGATTCTTTTCTTTCTTCTAAGAAGTGTAGTGTTGGAGACATTAGTGAAAGATGTCTCAAGTCTCAAGACGAAGACATTAGTGAAAGGTGTCGATCGTCCGTATTATAGGCATTATTGAAGGGTACCTAGAAGTCAAGTCACAAGACATTGGTGAAGAGTGACTTGAAGATCTAACTAAAGGAATTAGTGAAAGGTGCCTTAGATGTACATTCGATATGGTGTGTTTCGATGTACAAGATAGATTAGCATTAGATCCAAGGATATTGATATCCTTGATGATGTTGTAATAAGGAGTTGGTCTCCTTTGGGATTAGTCGTTGGTGTAGTGTTGGGTTGTAGTTCCTCCATTGTAATGGAACTCGGTACTTAGCCAAGTACCGGATAAAGGGTAGGCGACGTTGTGTTAGGTGTAGTTTACCTTGGTGTGAAAGAACCCGGTGGTTAGCCTAGTACTGGAAAAAGAGTAGGCAACATTGTGAAGGTTTCTCCACCATAAGGAGTTGGTGTCGTGTAGTGATTACGAACTCTCGAGTAGGTGACTCGGAGAGTGGAGTAGGGCAACGAAGGTGTCCTTGTAGCCGAACCACTATAAATACTCGTGTTGTGGTTTTGTGCTTCTTACTCTTATCTTTTCATTACATACTTCTATATGTTTGTTTATCAACATCCAACACACATCCAAATAGATTGACATAAGTTGATCTAAATAGTTTAAAAGAAAGTTTTAATTGGCAAAACTATTCAACCCCCCTTCTAGTTTTCCACAATTAGCATCAGAGCCTCGTTATCAAGTTTCTTGAAGATATTGTACTTTAAAAACTTGATACGATCCATGGTTAATTGAAAACTACAAAGAAGATTTTTCACAAAAACAAACACCATGTCTTTTAAAAATCTTTGTTTGGATGTTAATTAGATGACAACATTTTTTTTTATTATTTATTTTCTATTTAAATGAACTAATCTTCCTTGTCATGTTGATTAGTCAAAGCTCATACCCACCAATCTATAGGAATCGCTTGGTAACAAGAATACCTTCCCTAAGAAGGTATCTCAAACACAAAGGAGCCGGAATTGTCTAAGTGACATTTGTTGTGTCACTTGTAAAGACATTCCTAAGTGCATTGGAGGTATGATTCTTTACTTATCTCTAAAATGACATTAGCGTGATAATTAAGTATACCTGATAAGGTTTTAAATGTACCTTTTTGAGGGGTCATTTAAGCCCTTATATGATCACTTTTGTATCCGTTATTACTTAATATCGTTCCTTTTCACTTTTTAGGTATCTTGAAGGCAAAATGCTGGAATGACACTTATTCGGACGAAAAAGTGCGAATATACGAAGAAAATGGCCAAAGTCAAGAATCGAGACACTCAGGCTGCTAGAACTGAAGGGGACGGCGTCAGGTGTTATCTGCGATGCCTTCGCACCACTTTTGTGACGGCTCAGTAGCCAAATTGCCTATTTACAAGTGACGGTGTCAGGTTTTAAAAGAGTAGGTCGTCGCAACTCAGACGGCCTAGATTTGATCTAGACGACGTCAGAGGCTGAAGGGGACAGCGTCACAAGTATAAGGTGACGCCGTCGCAAGACTAACGTGGCCAAGAAGAAACTCTAATGACGGCGACCCGATGGCGTCAAAAATCAAACGGTGACGCCGTCGCATATGTAATCTTATATATAGAATCCGAATTTTTTAGTTTTCAGTGTGTAGTCTTTTGGAGTAAAAACCTAAACCGAACCAAGGCTGTCTTGTACAGTATTTTAGGGTTCCAAACCCTATCTTACATCAAGATAAGTGTTTTACTTCATTAATTTAATTATGTCTTCAATTACTTTTGTGTATGCTTGCATGTTCCCCATGTCTGGCTAATTTACTTGTGTGTTTGCTTAGGGAATATGAAACTTAATTATTGAATATTGATTGGTTGTCTCTTATCTTAATTGTTAATGATCTAGTAATGCGATAGGTCATCCGTTGTGTAGTTGATGCTTGATTAATCTTTGTGAACCTTAGTTTATAATACCTAGAGTTGTTGTAGGCTAAACCATCCGAAGAGTACCTTAGAGTTAAAGTTTATAAATCCTAGAGGCTTTGTAGGCGATAACCTTTGGTAGTTTCAAAGAGTTAGGGATAAACGCATACCCTACGACCTTAGACACACAACGCGATTAAGAATAAGGGCGTGACAATTCAACCATCAATAGGAGATAATTAAGGAGTAATAAAACCTAAGTAAACACATATTTAAATCATCATACGAGCACACAATAATTAGACATAGACTACCCTCACCTTAGTTAATTAGATAATTAGATAATAGAGTAATCGGTAGAAATACCAACCCCCAAATCCAAACCCCGAGATTTGTACCTTTCTATTTCCAAAAAAAACATAAAAAAGACAAAAAAATAATCTTCCTCAACCCCAACCTTAGCGTAGTAACTTCTCACTAGCATTCCTATTCCCCTAGATAACGATATCAATTCCCGTGGCTTAACCTAATACTACACTACAACGATTAGGTTCACTGCCTAGGGTGTTGAAAAACTTGCTCGACGAAAATGAAGTTCCTTTGACCCCGAACGACGCGTGTAGCGTTATCAATACCTACATAGGTATTTATATGATTATCCTTTGTGAATATACATGTCTTACATGAAGCTTCATTAGGAAGCCTTTTCTCACATACGTGTTATTTTTTCGTCTAAAGTCGTGGTATATAAAACTTCTGTTTTATTTCATTTAAAAATCATATCTTTCCAATAATAAAACAAAACACAAATTTCAAAAATTGCTCCTTCCCCATAAAAAAACCATCCGTCGTTCAACCCTATCAAATCCCCACTTTTCAAATCTTCCACTTTCAAAAATTAACTCTCATTCAAAACTCCATCTTCCTCCTCATCTCATCTCATCTCAAACCGAAACAAAGAAAGTTCGTCTTCAACATGGTTTACATCGCCCTCGAATTACTCATACAAAGCCTTAACACTCATCGCTCTTGTGTTCCCTATGACGAAGTTCTCATACGGAGAAATTTACTTTGTTTTGTTAACAATTGGGGTTATATACCTAATCCTTTGTATCATTCTTAGCATTGAAATGAAATATTACTAATAGTCTAGTTTATCTAGGTTATTATTATCATAATGTGTTTACCATTTCTTTTTTATTTGTTTCATTCTATCGTGATACATTAGAAAGCCATGTATGCATGCTAAATGAAAATGTAGGCTAAAACATATATCTTGGTATAAAACTATAAGATCTAAAAACCTATGTTTTTATCAAAAATCTGTTTATGTTACTCGGATCCACGGATCGAGAGTAGACTAGCGGATCCCTTATGAAAGGGAACCGTACACCTGGACAACAGTTTTTCATGCAAAATAAAAACCACTTTCTTTCTAAAAGTAATATTCCACTAGAATGTCAAAACCATAAGTGAGTTAAGTGTCATTGTTGTTAAAAACCATTGTTAATAAAAATCTAGTGAAAACGTTAGACGACCACAAACATTACTTTCTATTAACTCATCGTTTTTATAGGTTCAAATATGACGCATGAATATGAGTTTGATTTTTTACTCACTAGCGTCTACACTCCGAACATCTCCCTTGAGCCCAACACACCTGGCAATCATGTTCGTGGGTTCAATAATCTCGAAAACCGTCACTTCCACGAAGGACGTATTGTAGACACCTCTCTACAATTCGAAGAAGGTATCAATACCTCCTTCGAGCCATAGGACTAGAATGTCTTCTTGAAATCAACGAGAAGATATGTCCAAGGTTCATAATGGAATTCTTCCGTCAAGTTGAACTCGTTCGTAACGAGGATCGCTCTCTTTCTCTTTGGTTTTGGATCAAAAACCAAAAGTTCATTTAAGTCTTGAGCGATTTTCTCACGTCCTCCGGATTCAAATCATGGACAATGTGCCTTCACTGAAGATTGGTCTCTTGATTCTCTTTTCAACTTTAGTGAAGAAAATAGTCGATATTGTTCTCACATACCTTCCCCGGAGGATTTAAATCGCATAATATGCAAACCTCGACCATATTACTCCGATCCAAACATTATCTTTACATGGGACATCCGAGAAGAGTACAAGCCCCTTGCACTCGTCCTACATGAAAATGTTTGGAGTCTTAGGGGAAATCGAGAAATCCTTCCCATTGTGTCTCTCATATTGTATTGTTTGCTAACACAACAACCATACAATCTCGCCTACTTCTTCTTAGAGCCAATTTTAAATCTTCAAGGCTCCAAGAATAAACTCATCCCTTATGGAATGTTCTTGACGTGCCTCTATCATAACGTCGTGCATTTTCATCCTCAATTTCAAAGTCCATTTATGCGTACTTGTGAACAAGATGATGGTACCGCTAAACATATCTCTCATGAAGACTTTCTTCATTCTTGATTCCACCAACACTCATCAACCATTTGATGATTCTTTAAGCGAAAATGCTCAAGGAACTTAGTAGTCTTTCAAATAGAATCAATCCTTTTGTACTCATGCTTTATCAATGTAATACAATTTCCTTCATGAAATAAAACATCTTACATTTAATATCTTAGTGTTAGAACCTCTTAAACTAACCTTGGAATATAATGCATTGTCAAGATCATTGCATACCTTTAGTAAAGGTTCTGCTTAGCAGATGGGCGGATCCCAAAGTTTGTGCTAGACGGATCCCTACACTTAGGGAATCGTGGGATCGTGAACGAAAATGCAATTGCAAACATTGTATTTCAAACATGTTCTTAGAACACCTCTCACTAAGCTAGACATAGTGTCTTAAGGCAAATTAAGTCCTTATCAAGTTAAGTAGATCCTTCCTACTCACACATAACTCACCTAGATCACACTCAAAGACGCTTGTAGATCTATCAAATCCATTACTCTTCCGCTCACAAGCTCATACATCATTTCTCAGATCTAGCTTTGGAAATCTTTCAATTATGGCTAAATTGATCATAATCATCCTTACCTTAAAATTGATCAAATTATAGTTTTTCCATCTTAAATCTTTAGGATATTTCCCAAAACATTATCCTAAGTCACTATCTGATATCTAGGATCATTTAGCTCTATTTGACATTCTCAAAATCCTTAGTGTCATCTTTGTTCATTCATTGGTACTCATGAAAGTTCCAATTTCTTCCATAAAAGGCAATCATTAGCTACGTCACTCATTACCCTCAAGTACTTAAGCACCCCTTCATTAAAAACACTTAGGAGGACTGAAACACTTAAGATGGTATAGATCTTAGACCTTAGAAACATCATTTTTATTCTTTCATAGCTGCTGAGAGCCGGATCCCTAGGATTAGCCTAGACGGATCCCTCGTTGGAGGGAACCGTGGGATCCGGGTGACAGATAATGTCAACTCTAGCTAAAACAATCATTTCAAGCTCATCTTTCTAACTTAAACACTCCATCTCATCTTAAATGAGTTCCTAGATCAGTACAAACTCTGAAGTTGACCCTTGTGCATGTTAATCATCACATTCTAATGAATTTTAGTGGCTTAAGGCTTGAATGCACTTGCCAAATCTCTTACTTTATAAACCACATTGTTAGGACTTCTAAAGTCATCACCTTCGTCCTCATTTTCAACACTTAAGAAACCTTTACAAACCTCTTGAAATCATCATGAGGAAAACTCCAAGTAGCCACTTATCCACCAAAGAACCATCCAAGAAAATTGCTCGTGTTGTACATGAAATCTCTTCAAGAATCATCTTGGTCAAGCCAACAAATGCAAGTTTTTCTTCTCAACCAATCAAACCAATTCCTAAAAGGATAGTACCCACAAAACTACCTATGCCAAACACCACCATACCTCCTAGGCCAAACAATATCATCTCCACTAAACCATCACCATTGGTTCCTAGAGCTATCTCGTTTACAACTCCACTATCATCACCACACCTCTACAATTTAGAGGATTTTCCTCCTAGGCCGTCTCATCCTCCTCCGCCGGCAACATTCTCCTCATTAGGAGGAATAATGATACATAGTCAAGGTGTTGAGTCAACATTAGCTCCGGCTTCCTTTTCGCCATCACCATCATATAATCCAATTTGGATTATGAGAAATTATCAAAGTCAATCACCCGACCATATGGAAGTTGATACTTCTCTACCACCACCATCATTCTTGGTCGAGCCATCTTCAAATGCGCCCCCGCCAATCCCTCCGTCGTTTGAGGCACCACAACCCGCTTCACTTGATCCTTCGCATCAAGCAATTTCATTTCTTCCACCACCACTACCTAGCCATGACAAAGATTGTTATCATTGTCAACATGTTGAAAGTTTGATACATGAAGTATGAGAAGACCGACGTTTCATGTTCTATCACCTCCTCGAACGTTTCGACGAGATTAAACCTAAACAAACTTAAGCTAGAGGATTTTAGTGGTGTCCTAGTTTCAAGCGTTACTTAGATAAGTCTAGTAGTTCCAAGTCATGTATCGATCATTTTCTTAGTTTTTAGAGTCATGTATATCATATCTCTAGTTTTATTAAATGAAAATACATGCTACTTTCTATATGTGTGAGTATATGATTATGTTGTATAATACATATCTCACTTGGATATTAACATAATGTGTTATATCACCTTTT
>OU343223.1:119947071-120204004 GCA_910596185.1 Chrysanthemum makinoi | reverse complement strand
ATGCTCTTCAGTGTCCTCCTTTGAAGATGCCAAGACAAAGAAGAACCTTGACTTGGTCTTCCCCCACATTCCCACTATGTCCCGCCAAGTCCGAGATAGTGGGGATGAAGCCCTAGCGGTTACCACAAATCAGGGGACGCCCCCATGATCTCCTAGACGTGTGCTAACACTCTCCAAGCTATTTTCATCACCTATAAATAGGTTGGACGAGTCATTTCAATGGTATGTTCACTCGCCACAGTATTTTCACATACATCATATTACTTACAACACATATCATATACTTACTCTCACGCCGGAGGTGGTTTGCAGGGCCCAACCCCTGCGCAATCACTTAACGAAGTTTCTATTATTTCTTATTGCAGATTGGCTACAAGTTTGGCGCAAGCATATCACCCCTCATACCCTTCGATCACCATCGAAGGCCTGGTCGTACGATTTATTGTACAATCAAGAATCATCCCAAAGAGCAAATTATTGGAGATCTGAATACTCCAGTTCAAACAAGAAGCAGAGCTTTGAGCAATAAAACCTTTCATGAACAAGGTTTCTTTGCCAGATCACTTCACAAAAGAAATAGTCATAAAGATCTGCAAAATTGTTTGTTTGCCTGTTTTCTGTCTCAAAAGGAGCCCAAGAGAGTTGAAGAAGCTTTATCAGAAGAAGGATGGGTTTAATCAATGCAAGAGGAGCTATTGCAGTTTAAGCTTCAAGAAGTGTGGACATTGGTTGATCTTCCTAATGGAAAAAGGGCTATTGGGACTAAATGGGTGTTCAGAAACAAAAGGGATGAAAGAGGTATAGTGGTAAGAAATAAATCAAGGTTGGTTGCTCAGGGATACACACAAACTGAAGGTCTGGATTATGATGAAGTATTTGCTCCTGTTGCTAGAATAGAGGCTATTAGACTATTCTTGGCATATGCTTCATTCAAAAATTTTGTGGTATTCCAAATGGATGTAAAGAGTGCCTTTCTGTATGGCACAATTGATGAGGAGGTTTAAGTTTGTCAACCTCCTGGTTTTGAAGATCCTGATCATCCTGATAAGGTCTACAGGGTGAAGAAGGCTATGTATGGGTTGCATCAAGCTCCTAGGGCATGGTATGAGTGCCTTTCTACTTATTTGATGGACAATGGCTTCAAAAGAGGGTTGGTTGATAAGACTTTGTTCATTAGGAAGCACAAGGATGATATTTTACTGGTTCAGGTCTATGTTGATGACATCATCTTTGGCTCAACAAATAAGGAGCTGTGCAAAGATTTTGAGAAACTTATGCGTGACAAGTTTCAGATGAGTTCTATGGGTGAACTCACTTTCTTTTTGGGCTACAGGTTCAACAAAGGACTGATGGTATTTTCATTAGTCAAGACAAGTATGTAGCAGATATTTTGAAGAAGTTTGGGTTTCAGGATGTAAAGAGTGCTAGTACACCAATGAGACTCAAAACCACGCTACCAGATGATGGAAGTCCCAAAGTTGATTTGAAGTTATATAGGTCCATGATTAGATCTTTGATGTATCTCACTGCATCTAGGCCAGATATTATGTTCTCAGTATGTGTGTGTGCAAGATTCCAAGTCACACCAAACACAACACACTTGAATGCTGTGAAGAGAATTTTTAGATACCATAAAGGTAATCCTAAATTGGGCCTTTGGTATTCTAAGGATTCAGCATTTGATTTGGCGGCCTATACAGACAGTGATTATGCTGGAGCTAGTTTGGATAGGAAGTCTACTACTGGAGGATGTCAGTTTTTGGGAAGCAGATTAATCTCATGGCAGTGTAAGAAGCAGACAATTGTGGCCAATTCCACAACTGAAGATGAGTATGTGGCTGCTGCTAGTTGCTGTGGTCAAGTGCTTTAGATTCAGAATCAATTGCTGGACTTTGGGTACAATTTTATGCATACTAAGATTTACATTGATAATAACAGGGTAATATGCATAATTAAAAATCCTGTTTTGCATTCTAGAACTAAACATATTGAGATAAGGCATCACTTTATTAGAGATTGTAATGAGAAAAGGTTGATTCAAATGGTAAAAATCCATACTGATTTCAATGTTGCTGATCTTCTCACTAAAGCTTTTGATGTGGGAAGGTTTCAGTATCTTGTAGTCAGTATTGGAATGATAAATCTCTAAGTCTCAAATTTGTTTTGTAAAAGTGTGTAAAAGTTATGCACTGTTATTAGTTGATCTTAGTATTGCTTGTTTTGGTCTATCCACTGTTAGTATTGTTCTATCCACTGCATGTTTCTTTGTGTTCCCACTAACTATTTTGCAGAGAAAATGAATTAAAATAACAACCAGTATGCTGGAATGAACTTAAATGACAAACATGGTATTATTTTTATTCATAAAACTGCATTCAGAGATGCAGTTATTACAACCATGGTGAACATACAACCAACAGACTACTTCAACAGACAACTTCCTAACCAAACCCTCTAAGGACACAAGTTTCACAACTTCTCCCACACCACCTAAGGCTTCTTAGCAATGCCCTACTATGGCATCTCATTCTGAACCCTTGGTCCACCAATAACTGCCCACACTTTGGGGCAACCAAGCCCAATCACCCTTCCTCTGATAGGTGGTGATGATGATGATGGACCCTTTGGTGGAGGTAGTGCAGTCAACAGTGCTTGCTGAGGTGGTGCTTGAAGTTCTTCTGGTAGGATTACTGCAATAAGGGGAGGCACAACAAGGACTCTTGAAGAAGTTTCATCATCTGTACCTTCATATGGAGACACATAACTTGGCATGGAACTTAGGTCTGAGCTGGATTCTTTGATGATAGCATCTTGAGGCCTTGGTTGGATTGCAGAAGGTCCAGCAGCTGAAGGGTTTGTCTTAACAGATGAGAGGGATGTGTTCCATGGTGGAAAATAATTGTTCCAACCACCTTTAGAAGAACCCGAGTGAGTTCGTTTCCTTGATGAAACCTCTTCCTCAACCCTACCTGGGTGAGTCCTAACAAACTCCTCCCAAACACTGTCAGAAGAAGAGCTATCTGTTGAAATGTTGATTGGATTTGAGTTACTCATGATCTTTGGTGAAGATGGTGTTTGTAAGTATTCTTTGAGAGAGAATTTTGGGAATATGAGTGATAGTTATGTTATGTGAGTAAGATGGTCTTTGATAGAGTAAATATGAAATCAGGGAGATAAATGTGGGGAAGGCATAAGTTTTTGAGGAATAAATGAAGTCTTTGACTTTGGTGACAATAATGACTTAAGGTTGACCTTTTGACTGGGTGTTTAGATGTATTCTAACCACTGCCAGTACAAATTTTTTAAACCACTTCTAGTTGTTTCTAACCACTTCTAATCTTAACCATGTTGCAAGTGTTTGGTTTGTGTTTGTGATGTGCAGGTATGAAGGACTTATGTACAATTTGGAGATTTTTGTAGCTGTTGCTGTGTTTAGTTAAAAAAAAAATTGTGAATCTTTTGTAATCTTTCATATTTATGCTTGCTATCACATTATTTTTGGTTTGGATTTGGTTTCTGTGGTCTTTGTCACAGATTGGAGAATGATTGTTGTATCCACTGCTAGAATGTTTCAATCCACTGCTAGTGGTTTTCAATCCACTGCTAGTGTTTTGCTGATGATGGATACTTGAGGGGCTGTTTTGTAACTTTTGCGATATCGTATTTATTTCCCCAAATCACTGCGAAATCATTTAATTGATCTTCAAATCCCTTCCATAATTGGCGCCTAACACAAACCCTAACCACTCCCAACTATTTAATTCACAACCCACATCATATCTCTTCACCAATCACAATGCCGACTCTGTATTCCAAAACCCATAACCTAGTTGCATATTTGATCAAGAATCGTCAATCTGAAGTTTTTCATGAGACGATTGATTTCCTTAACCATAGTCCCATTCACTATGCTTTAACAGTTGCACCAACCATTCTAAAATCATATGTTCATCAATTTTGGAAAATTGCTGAGATTTAGGAACGAGATGGATTGGAGGTTTTTAGGACGGTTGTAGATGAGAATGAGATTCTGGTTACTGAGGATGTTATAAGAAATGTATTGAAGTTTGAGGATGCTAATGGGGGGTTGGTTAATTTCTCTGAGGCTACTATTTATGAAGGGTTAGGGAGATTAGGTTATGAACGAAGGGAAGGTAAAATAAAATTTCATAAAGGTATGTTTTCACCACAATCGAAGTTCTTGATTCATATTTTGTTGATGTGTGTGAGCAATAAGACAACAGGCTTTGATGAATTTCCATCTAAAATTGCAACTGCAATTATTTGTCTTGCTGAGGGGAGAGTATTTAATTGGTCTAGGATGTTGTTTGAAGGATTTTTGAAGAACATAAGGGAAAAGGGAAAGTTTTATTTGTATCCTAGGTTTGTTCAGTTGATTGTAGATAGTCAGATTGAAGAGCCTATTGAACATACCAGATATTATGAGGTTCATTTTATGCTACCAAAGGTGTTTGCACTTATGAGACCCCAATTTCACTGGTAGAGTCACACCCCTATTTCCTAATATGATACTTTTACCAAATGTTCCTGATTTTTGATGATGTCTCTGACCCACAACCTTCCCAAACCACTGATGCTGAAGCCCCTGTCAATACAACTGAAACCCCTGCCATCATAATTGCACCCACTGCTGCCTACACTGAACCCACTGCTTAGCCTTTAACTTCAACATGTGAACCCACTAGGATCTTGTGTACTAGGAAAAGGAGGATGGGCACCATGCTCCCTCAGGCTGGTGTTAGTGGTATAACTGATGAGGCTATCACAAGGAGTGGAGGTGACATGACTGGAAGGGCTTCCACTACTGACTCATGCTTAGATGTTGGTCAGGACAGTGGAATCATACATAAGACCCAACCTTTGGCAACTCCTACTGTGGAGAGTTCCTTGGAACTCAACACAAGTGGAGGAATCCCTAGCCAACTGGCTCCTCTAGGGTGCATAGATGATCAGACTAGGTCTGATGCTATGTTTTCTTTACCCAAGGATTCACCTCTCGGAGCAGGTTACACAGCTCGAAGTGATGAGGGTAGTTTGGAACATGGTATTGAATTGACGGATCCTACTCAGGTACATGATGACTTTTCCAATGAACCACCTCTCGGACCAGTTAACACAGGTCGAAGTGGGAGGATATTCTTGAACATTTAAAGGAATTGACGGATAAATGTACCAAATTGGAGGGCACAATCTCTAGTCTTCAAGAACTTGCTGTGTTTTAGGGCAGACAGATCAGAAATTTGAAGCACAGGGTGTTTGTTTTGGAGATGGTTAAGAGACCAGGGATTGTTGTTGTAAGGAAGGTTAGAACGCAGAGCAAGAAGGTGCACTCTTCCAAGGATGTGAATTTGGAGGATGTATCCAAACAGGGGAGGATGGAAAGCATGGATCAAGGGGAGGCTGTGAATATGGATGATGATTTGGATAGTGGAAATCAAGGAGAGCACTATGTGGTGTCTTATAAGGATGGGAATGAAGCAGTACTTGAAACCTTGAAGACTGTAGTAGGAGACAAAGAGAAAAAGCCGATGCTGGACACATCCACTACTAGTGTTTCTGTAACCACGGCTAATCTAAATGTAACCACTGCTGCAACTTCAGATGAGGTAAACACATCCACTGCTACTTTATTCACACCCACAGCTGTTACAATCACATCAACCATAGTCACAACAACTGTCATATCACCTACCTTACATAAAGATGTTGAGAAGGAAGTTGCTAGCACCTTGATTAATCTAAGTCAACCTACATCAAACCCTACACCTACACCTTTAACTGTATCTGTTCCACTTATTCTAAAACCAACTGGACCTAAACACTTAAGTAAAAGTTTGACAATTGGTGAGCCTTTAAAGACTAAGATGGGTTTACCAGACATTGGAAAAGGGAAAGGTATTGCTGAGCCTGAATTGAAGTTTAAAAATAGACAAGAGCAGATTGATTATGATAGGGAGCTTGGTGAAAGATTGCTAGCTGAAGAAGAAGCAGCTTAAGAAAGGAAAAGGAAAGAAGATGAAGAAGCTACTCAAAAATTGATAGCCGAATGGAATGATCATCAGTTTGTTCTTGAAGCCTCTGAAGTAATTAAGACAGAGTATTCTACTCAAGAATGGGCACTGTTAACTAAGGATAATGAATGTTATAAGTTCCAACTCAACATTTTTCAAACTAAAGAAAAACGTGAAAAAGGTTTTAAAGTCGCTTTTGCAAAATCATACCAAAATGAAAAATATTTAGAAAAACATATATGTGATCTAGTAGCCTCTAAGAATGCATTGCTTTCTCAAATAGAACAATTAAAATATGATCATAAACAACAACTTAACACTCTCACTTCGGAAACTCAAAATGCCAAGTCTGAGTTGTTAACTTGTCAAAAACAGTTTTGTAAGTTCAAAAACCATTCGAGGAGAAAAATAGATGACTATCTGGATGAAATTGTCTACTTACAACACAAAATCAAAGAGTTTCGAAATTTTGTTTACAAATATGGGAAGGAAGTCAATCACAACAATTCAAAAGTTTATTTTAAACCAAATTCAAAATGGATATGGACCAATTCTTTGCCGACAAACCACGCTTCACATACAAAGATTCAAACCAAATCCTGAAGTTTACAGTGTAGAACATAGAATTGATGATTCCATTATGAGTGTTGTTGAATATAATCGTCTAGAGGAATTAGATGCAGGCGAGAGCGGTTAAAATTGGAAAACGTTGTTTATTGCAAACCATTTAACTATTCAAAAGCCATAACTTCGTCACACAAAGGATAATTCTAACACACCTTGGTTATCACACCAACTCCCGATTCTCTTCTAATGATGGTCCCTCTCCAATGTTGCAAAATTAATGGTCCTTTACTTTCATTTAGTGAAATAAAGCCATTAGCTGAACGTTGTCAAGTTCTTAAATATTTTGACACATTTATGTCTGACATCAAACTTTTGGAACGTGAAATTGAAGTTCATTCTGAAATCAAAGTTGAACATTTTCAATCGCCACATGCGCGAAATCAAAGAGATATTTTTCAGAAAATACTTTTACCACATGTCTGAAATTTGAAAATGTGTGCAATATATGGGAACGGGATCTTGGGAGATTGGTCTTATGAAAAAGTTTTCAACAAACTGAAATATCGATTTCAAATACTAAACGAAAAAAGAAAATGTTAAGAAATCATGTTGACCGACTCTTGGAAGATGTTATCTGTAACGATACCATAAATGTTGTGTTATTACATATTGATAACATCAAATAATCTCAATTCATGAAGATCGGATTATGGAGAAATTTTCAAAAACGGCAATGGAAAGAGCAAATGAAGTCAGCATGTAGAATTGAGAAGGTTAAGAGTGTATTTGGGACCAAAATCGGGAACAATCTTGAAAAAAAGATTCTTGACCACATCAAGGAATCAAGGGATGGATGAGAGAATTGAAAGGATGATGAAGACATTCGTGGAAAATACAGTCTCTTCTCTCAAAATTCATGAAGATCGGATTAAGGGATTGGAGAAGAGTGTTACCTCATGTTCACAAACCATCACATAATACCTAGCGGCTCGGGAAGAGGAAGTTGTCAACACGGTGGAAATAATCCTTGAAGAACCGACGTCCTTTCGGAAAAGAAGTTTACGAATCAACATGGAAAGACTATCACTTCGACCAAGCTTTACCCAGAACTCCCCTATTACTAATTCCATTAAAACTAATCATGATGATATTCTGCAGGAATTAAGCAATGATGAGACAATTCAACTCAACGAAAGATGTTCAGCAGTTTTGAGAAACGAGCTACCACAGAAGGAAAAAGATCCAGGTTGTTTCACTCTCCCTTGCTTGATCGAGTCTCAATATGTAATGCCCTAGTGATCTTGGAGCAGCATAAGCATAATGCCTCGTTCAATGTTCCTACGTATGGGAATTGGTGACTTGAAGCCAGCCAAGATGAAAATTGAAATGGCTAATCGATCCATGGCCACCGTAGGCATCGTTGAAAATGTGTGGTAAAGATAAATAAATTCCTTTTCCCGGTAGATTTTGTGATTCTTGACATTCCGGAAGACAACAGTAATTGTCATTTTAGGTAGACCTATGCTTGCTACGCCCATACAAAGGTGGATGTCTCTTGTGGAAAACTAACTCTTGAAGCTAATGGAGAAATTGCAACGTTCGGACCTAATGAACTCCTCTCTACTCCTCAAAAGGTATGGTTGACCAAGAGAGGCAATTTTGGTGACGCTTTAGAAGAATTTCTTTGTGACCCCCCGGATCCTGGCGAGATAGATTCGGGGAAAGATTTTGATGTTGTTGTTAATACAAATAAGCCTTAAAAACGTTTATTTATATTTTACGATCTTCTAATGTTTTGTCGATAACAAACGTAAAATAATTTTAACGAAATAAACAAAATACTAATAGTTTCTAACACACTTACGTTTTCACATAAAATACTAAAACAAGTATAAGTGATTTTATGATTTAGTATTACATATGTACAACAACTAGTGTTTACATATTTGGGTAAAATATACACATTAATTAGTATTTAGTATATTGGGTAATATAAATGGGTAGAAATTTAAGTATCACAACCCATTGACCAAATACATTGAATGTAGTTGGGTATAACCCAAAGTCCATGACCCATGGAGCTTGACCCATAACCCATTGCATGACAACATGCTTATATCGAATATGGATAATATCCATAACCCATGGTATTGACCCATACCCATGTGACTAGGCGCATTGCACTCAAAAGATACATTGTATCTAGTAAAAGACCCATGGATCAACCCATGACCCATGACCCATAACCAAAATACCCAAAGAGAGCCGTCCCACGGATCCTTAGCTTTACGCCAGACATCCCTTGTGGGAGGGATCCGTAGGATCCGGGGAACAATAGACTTTTTCCTCTATAAATAGTGAGCCATTTCTTCATTGTTTCTCACCCCTTTCCAACATACTTTCCCTTTGAGTTAAAAACTCTCTAACCCCAGATCCAAGAGATCTATGTTCGTAGTTTTGTTTTTGTGTGATTCTCTAGGTTCTTCTTAAAGGCGAGATCACCACCTTTAAAGTCAAGCAAGCTCAAGTCCATGAGTTGCCATGCTTCCTCATCATCAAGACTACTGAAGTCCTATTGTTGATGATTCTTTTCTTTCTTCTAAGAAGTGTAGTGTTGGAGACATTAGTGAAAGATGTCTCAAGTCTCAAGACGAAGACATTAGTGAAGGGTGTCGATCGTCCGTATTATAGGCATTATTGAAGGGTACCTAGAAGTCAAGTCACAAGACATTGGTGAAGAGTGACTTGAAGATCTAACTAAAGGAATTAGTGAAAGGTGCCTTAGATGTACATTCGATATGGTGTGTTTCGATGTACAAGATAGATTAGCATTAGATCCAAGGATACTGATATCCCTGATGATGTTGTATAAGGAGTTGGTCCTTTGGGATTAGTTGTTGGTGTAGTGTTGGGTTGTAGTTCCTCCATTGTAATGGAACTCGGTACTTAGCCAAGTACCGGATAAAGGGTAGGCGACGTTGTGTTAGGTGTAGTTTACCTTGGTGTGAAAGAACCCGGTGGTTAGCCTAGTACTGGAAAAGAAAAGAGGCAACATTGTGAAGGTTTCTCCACCATAAGGAGTTGGTGTCGTAGTGATTACGAACTCGAGTAGGTGACTCGGATGGAGAGTAGGGCAACGAAGGTGTCCTTGTAGCCGAACCACTATAAATACTCGTGTTGTGGTTTTGTGCTTCTTACTCTTATCTTTTCATTACATACTTCTATATGTTTGTTTATCAACATCCAACACACATCCAAATAGATTGACATAAGTTGATCTAAATAGTTTAAAAGAAAGTTTTAATTGGCAAAACTATTCAACCCCCTTCTAGTTTTCCACAATTAGCATCAGAGCCTCCTCAAGTATCGTTCTGAAGATATTGTACTTTAAAAACTTGATACGATCCATGGTTAATTGAAAACTACAAAGAAGATTTTTCACAAAAACAAACACCATGTCTTTTAAAAATCTTTGTTTGGATGTTAATTAGATGACAACATTTTTTTTTATTATTTATTTTCTATTTAAATGAACTAATCTTCCTTGTCATGTTGATTAGTCAAAGCTCATACCCACCAATCTATAGGAATCGCTTGGTAACAAGAATACCTTCCCTAAGAAGGTATCTCAAACACAAAGGAGCCGGAATTGTCTAAGTGACATTTGTTGTGTCACTTGTAAAGACATTCCTAAGTGCATTGGAGGTATGATTCTTTACTTATCTCTAAAATGACATTAGCGTGATAATTAAGTATACCTGATAAGGTTTTAAATGTACCAGGGTCATTTAAGCCCTTTTTTGATCACTTTTGTATCCGTTATTACTTAATATCGTTCCTTTTCACTTTTTAGGTATCTTGAAGGCAAAATGCTGGAATGACACTTATTCGGACGAAAAGGCGCGAATATACGAAGAAAATGGCCAAAGTCAAGAATCGAGACACTCAGGCGCTAGAACTGAAGGGGACGGCGTCAGGTGTTATCTGCGATGCCTTCGCACCACTTTTGTGACGGCCGTAGCCAATTGCATTTTACAAGTGACGGTGTCGGTTTTAAAAAGTAGGTCGTAACTCAGACGGCCTAGATTTGATCTAGACGACGCCGAGGCTGAAGGGACAGCGTCACAAGTATAAGGTGACGCCGTCGCAAGACTAACGTGGCCAAGAAGAAACTCTAATGACCGACACCGATGGCGCAAAAATCAAACGGTGACGCGCCGCATATGTAATCTTATATATAGAATCCGAATTTTTAGTTTTCGTAGTCTTTTGGAGTAAAAGCCTAAACCGAACCAAGGTGTCTTGTACAGTATTTTAGGGTTCCAAACCCTATCTTACATCAAGATAAGTGTTTTACTTCATTAATTTAATTATGTCTTCAATTACTTGTGTGTATGCTTGCATGTTCCCATGTCCGGCTAATTTACTTGTGTGTTTGCTTAGGGAATATGAAACTTAATTATTGAATATTGATTGGTTGTCTCTTATCTTAATTGTTAATGATCTAGTAATGCGATAGGTCATCCGTTGTGTAGTTGATGCTTGATTAATCTTTGTGAACCTTAGTTTATAATACCTAGAGTTGTTGTAGGCTAAACCATCCAAAGAGTACCTTAGAGTTAAAGTTTATAAATCCTAGAGGCTTTGTAGGCGATAACCTTTGGTAGTTTCAAAGAGTTAGGATAAACCATACCCCATACGACCTTAGAAAACACAACGCGTTAAGAATAAGGACGTGACAATTCAACCATCAATAGGAGATAATTAAGGAGTAATAAAACCTAAGTAAACACATATTTAAATCATCATACGAGCACACAATAATTAGACATAGACTACCCTCACCTTAGTTAATTAGATAATTAGATAATAGAGTAATCGGTAGAAATACCAACCCCCAAATCCAAACCCCGAGATTTGTACCTTTCTATTTCCAAAAAAACATAAAAAAGACAAAAAATAATCTTCCTCAACCCCAACCTTAGCGTAGTAACTTCTCACTAGCATTCCTATTCCCCTAGATAACGATATCAATTCCCGTGGCTTAACCTAATACTACACTACAACGATTAGGTTCACTGCCTAGGGTGTTGAAAAACTTGCTCGACGAAAATGAAGTTCCTTTGACCCCGAACGACGCGTGTAGCGTTATCAATACCTACATAGGTATTTATATGATTATCCTTTGTGAATATACATGTCTTACATGAAGCTTCATTAGGAAGCCTTTTCTCACATACGTGTTATTTTTTCGTCTAAAGTCGTGGTATATAAAACTTCTGTTTTATTTCATTTAAAAATCATATCTTTCCAATAATAAAACAAAACACAAATTTCAAAAATTGCTCCTTCCCCATAAAAAAACCATCCGTCGTTCAACCCTATCAAATCCCCACTTTTTCAAATCTTCCACTTTCAAAAATTAACTCTCATTCAAAACTCCATCTTCCTCCTCATCTCATCTCATCTCAAACCGAAACAAAGAAAGTTCGTCTTCAACATGGTTTACATCGCCCTCGTGCTCATCGCCTTAACACTCATCGCTCTTGTGTTCCCTATGACGAAGTTCTCATACGGAGACATTTACTTTGTTTTGTTAATCTACATTGGGGTTATATACCTAATCCTTTGTATCATTCTTAGCATTGAAATGAAATATTACTAATAGTCTAGTTTATCTAGGTTATTATTATCATAATGTGTTTACCATTTCTTTTTTATTTGTTTCATTCTATCGTGATACATTAGAAAGCCATGTATGCATGCTAAATGAAAATGTAGGCTAAAACATATATCTTGGTATAAAACTATAAGATCTAAAAACCTATGTTTTTATCAAAGAATCTGTTGGCATCTGCATCCACGATCCCGAGGTAGACTAGCCGGATCCCTTATGAAAGGGAACCGTACACCTGGACAACAGTTTTTCATGCAAAATAAAAACCACTTTCTTTCTAAAAGTAATATTCCACTAGAATGTCAAAACCATAAGTGAGTTAAGTGTCATTGTTGTTAAAAACCATTGTTAATAAAAATCTAGTGAAAACGTTAGACGACCACAAACATTACTTTCTATTAACTCATCGTTTTTATAGGTTCAAATATGACGCATGAATATGAGTTTGATTTTTTACTCACTAGCGTCTACACTCCGAACATCTCCCTTGAGCCCAACACACCGGCAATCATGTTGGGTTCAATAATCTCAAAACCGTCACTTCCACGGCGACGTAGACACCTCTCTACAATGCGAAGAAGGTATCAATACCTCCTTCCGAGCCATAGGACTAGAATGTCTTCTTGAAATCAACGAGAAGATATGTCCAAGGTTCATAATGGAATTCTTCCGTCAAGTTGAACTCGTTCGTAACGAGGATCGCTCTCTTTCTCTTTGGTTTTGGATCAAAAACCAAAAGTTCATTTTAAGTCTTGAACGATTTTCTCACGTCCTCCGGATTCCAAATCATGGACAATGTGCCTTCACTGAAGATTGGTCTCTTGATTCTCTTTTCAACTTTAGTGAAGAAAATAGTCGATATTGTTCTCACATACCTTCCCCGGAGGATTTAAATCGCATAATATGCAAACCTCGACCATATTACTCCGATCCAAACATTATCTTTACATGGGACATCCGAGAAGAGTACAAGCCCCTTGCACTCGTCCTACATGAAAATGTTTGGAGTCTTAGGGGAAATCGAGAAATCCTTCCCGCTTGTTGTGCTCTCATATTGTATTGTTTGCTAACACAACAACCATACAATCTCGCCTACTTCTTCGCAAGACGAATTTTAAATCTTCAAGGCTCCAAGAATAAACTCATCCCTTATGGAATGTTCTTGACGCGCCTCTATCATAACGTCGTGCATTTTCATCCTCAATTTCAAAGTCCATTGTACGTACTTGTGAACAAGATGATGTACCCGCTAAACATATCTCTCATGAAGACTTTCTTCATTCTTGATTCCACCAACACTCATCAACCATTTGATGATTCTTTAAGCGAAAATGCTCAAGGAACTTAGTAGTCTTTCAAATAGAATCAATCCTTTTGTACTCATGCTTTATCAATGTAATACAATTTCCTTCATGAAATAAAACATCTTACATTTAATATCTTAGTGTTAGAACCTCTTAAACTAACCTTGGAATATAATGCATTGTCAAGATCATTGCATACCTTTAGTAAAGGTTCTCATGAAGAGATGGACGGATCCCAAAGTTTGTGCTAGACGGATCCCTACACTTAGGGAATCGTGGGATCCGGCGAACAGAAAATGCAATTGCAAACATTGTATTTCAAACATGTTCTTAGAACACCTCTCACTAAGCTAGACATAGTGTCTTAAGGCAAATTAAGTCCTTATCAAGTTAAGTAGATCCTTCCTACTCACACATAACTCACCTAGATCACACTCAAAGACGCTTGTAGATCTATCAAATCCATTACTCTTCACAAGCTTATACATCATTTCTCAGATCTAGCTTTGGAAATCTTTCAATTATGGCTAAATTGATCATAATCATCCTTACCTTAAAATTGATCAAATTATAGTTTTTCCATCTTAAATCTTTAGGATATTTCCCAAAACATTATCCTAAGTCACTATCTGATATCTAGGATCATTTAGCTCTATTTGACATTCTCAAAATCCTTAGTGTCATCTTTGTTCATTCATTGGTACTCATGAAAGTTCCAATTTCTTCCATAAAAGGCAATCATTAGCTACATCACTCATTACCCTCAAGTACTTAAGCACCCCTTCATTAAAAACACTTAGGAGGACTGAAACACTCAAGATGGTATAGATCTTAGACCTTAGAAACATCATTTTATTCTTTCATAGTCGCTGAGAGCCGGATCCCTAGGATTAGCCAGACGGATCCCTCTGGAGGGAACCGGGATCCGGGTGACGATAATGTCAACTCTAGCTTAAACAATCATTTCAAGCTCATCTTTCTAACTTAAACACTCCATCTCATCTTAAATGAGTTCCTAGATCAGCACAAACTCTGAAGTTGACTCTTGTGCATGTTAATCATCACATTCTAATGAATTTTAGTGGCTTAAGGCTTGAATGCACTTGCCAAATCTCTTACTTTATAAACCACATTGTTAGGACTTCTAAAGTCATCACCTTCGTCCTCATTTTCAACACTTAAGAAACCTTTACAAACCTCTTGAAATCATCATGAGGAAAACTCCAAGTAGCCACTTATCCACCAAAGAACCATCCAAGAAAATTGCTCGTGTTGTACATGAAATCTCTTCAACCGAATCATCTTCGGTCAAGCCAACAAATGCAAGGATTTCTTCTCAACCAATCAAACCAATTCCTAAAAGGATAGTACCCACAAAACTACCTATGCCAAACACCACCATACCTCCTAGGCCAAACAATATCATCTCCACTAAACCATCACCATTGGTTCCTAGAGCTATCTCGTTTACAACTCCACTATCATCACCACACCTCTACAATTTAGAGGATTTTCCTCCTAGGCCGTCTCATCCTCCTCCGCCGGCAACATTCTCCTCATTAGGAGGAATAATGATACATAGTCAAGGTGTTGAGTCAACATTAGCTCCGGCTTCCTTTTCGCCATCACCATCATATAATCCAATTTGGATTATGAGAAATTATCAAAGTCAATCACCCGACCATATGGAAGTTGATACTTCTCTACCACCACCATCATTCTTGGTCGAGCCATCTTCAAATGCGCCCCCCCAATCCCTCCGGTCGTTTGAGCCAGCACCACAACCCGCTTCACTTGATCCTTCGCATCAAGCAATTTCATTTCTTCCACCACCACTACCTAGCCATGACAAAGATTGTTATCATTGTCAACATGTTGAAAGTTTGATACATGAAGTATGAGAAGACCGACGTTTCATGTTCTATCACCTCCTCGAACGTTTCGACGAGATTAAACCTAAACAAACTTAAGCTAGAGGATTTTAGTGGTGTCCTAGTTTCAAGCGTTACTTAGATAAGTCTAGTAGTTCCAAGTCATGTATCGATCATTTTCTTAGTTTTTAGAGTCATGTATATCATATCTCTAGTTTTATTAAATGAAAATACATGCTACTTTCTATATGTGTGAGTATATGATTATGTTGTATAATACATATCTCACTTGGATATTAACATAATGTGTTATATCACCTTTGCTGAAATTGATCATCAGCCAGACAGATCCCTTGTATTTGCCTAGACGGATCCCTACAAGGAGGGAACCGTGGGATCCGTGATACAGAAAACTATTTTTCTACTAACTTGGATCATATTTGCAGGAAATTATGCATTATACTTGTTTTCTAACCTTTGTTTTGTAGTTATTCAATTTACACATGAAGAGTTTGACACCCAAAAGCGAGGGGGAGCTTTGTGTCAAAGCAATACATTGCAAAATTACTTGCAATATTAGGATTACATTTCATGACATCCCTTTGCATAATTGCAATCATAAAGGGGGAGCACATTCATCACATTGACGAAATGTTTTGCAAACTTAGTTGCAAATGAACTAGCTTAATATTATTTTCTTGACGCCCTCACATAGGGATGGACTCGTCAAGGGGGAGTAAAGACGAGATCCTTTCCCATTACTTGCTCTCTATTTTTTACTTTTTTCTTTCACACGTTTTTCCTAAAACAATGTGTTAGTTTCCTTTCGAAGCTCTTTTTGTTTCGACAAAAAGGGGGAGAAGAAAGTAAAAACTACAAATTCAAACTTTTACGAATTTTAGCTTTTCTTTAAAATAATTTTATGTTTTGTCATCAACAAAAAGGGGGAGATTGTTAATACAAATAAGCCGTAAAAACATTTATTTATATTTTACGATCTTCTAATATTTCGTCGATAATAGACGTAAAATCATTTTAACAAAACAAACAAAATACGTAATTAATTTGAACTAATAGTTTCTAACACACTTACGTTTTCGCATAAAACACTAAAACAAGTATAAGTGATTTTATGATTTAGTATTACATATGTACAACAACTAGTGTTTACATATTTGGGTAGCATATACACATAACTAGTATGTAGTATATTGGGTAATATTAATGGGTAGAAATTGAAGTATCACAACCCATTGACCAAATACATTGAATGTAGTTGGGTACAACCTAAAGTCCATGACCCATGGAGCTTGACCCATAACCCATTGCATGACATCATGCTTATATCATATATGGATAATATCCATAACCTATGGTATTGACCCATACCTATGTGACTAGGTGCATTGCACTCAAAAGATACATTGTATCTAGTAAAAGACCCATGGATCAACCCATGACCCATGACACATAACCAAAATACCCCTGGGTAAAGAGGAGCGTCCCACGGATCCCTAGCTTTACGCTAGACGGATCCCTTGTGGGAGGTATCCGTGGGATCTGGGGAACAGTAGACATTTTCCTCTATAAATAGTGAGCCATTTCTTCATTGTTTCTCACCCCTTTCCAACATACTTTCCCTTTGAGTTAAAAACTCTCTAACCCCAGATCCAAGAGATCTATGTTCATAGTTTTATTTTTGTGTGATTCTCTAGGTTCCTCTTAAAGGCGAGATCACCACCTTTAAAGTCAAGCAAGCTCAAGTCCATAAGTTGCCATGCTTCCTCATCATCAAGACTACTGAAGTCCTCTTGTTGACGATTCTTTTCTTTCTTCTAAGAAGTGTAGTGTTGGGGACATTAGTGAAAGATGTCTCAAGTCTCAAGACGAAGAAATTAGTGAAAGGTGTCGATCGTTCGTATTATAGGCATTAGTGAAGGGTTCCTAGAAGTCAAGTCACAAGACATTGGTGAAGAGTGACTTGAAGATCTAACTAAAGGCATTAGTGAAAGGTGCCTTAGATGTACATTCAATATGGTGTGTTTCGATGTACAAGATAGATTAGCATTAGATCCAAGGATATTGATATCCTTGATGATGTTGTAATAAGGAGTTGGTCTCCTTTGGGATTAGTCGTTGGTGTAGTGTTGGGTTGTAGTTCCTCCATTGTAACGGAACTCGGTACTTAGCCTAGTACCGGATAAAGGGTAGGCGACGTTGTGTTAGGTGTGGTTCACCTTGGTGTGAAAGAACCCGGTGGTTAGCCTAGTACCGGAAAAAGAGTATGCAACGTTGTGAAGGTTTCTCCACCATAAGGAGTTGGTGTCGTGTAGTGATTACGAACTCTCGAGTAGGTGACTCGGGGAGTGGAGTAGGGCAAGGAAGGTGTCCTTGTAGCCGAACCACTATAAATACTCGTGTTGTGGTTTTGTGCTTCTTACTCTTATCTTTTCATTACATACTTCTATATGTTTGTTTATCAACATCCAACACACACCCAAATAGATTGACATAAGTTGATCTAAATAGTTTAAAAGAAAGTTTTAATTGGCAAAACTATTCAACCCCCTTCTAGTTTTCCACAGTTTTTGTCAATTTCGAGGAAGAGGATAATTTAGGAATCAGTACTCATGACTTCTCAAGCGACGTCGAAATGGCCCATTGGCAAGACAACTCTGTGAAGGCTTTTCCGCAAACCGATCAACCTAGATTTTATGAGGTGGGAACCCGCATACATCATAGGAACCCTTATTATCTAATGATCTCATGCAAAATAGGGTATATCGACTTCCATCCATTTATTGACACAGCTTCCCCATTTAACATTATGTAAAAAGAATGCTACAACCGCTTTATTAAGAAAGAATTAGAATATAAGGGGAATAACTTCCTTGGGTTTGCAACTAACATTCGTGTCTTCGTTGGGACTCATTCATTCTTGGTGGACTTTATGGTCTTGGATGACTTGAGCGAGTTTGTGGAAGATGGACTAACTGGGGTAATCTTAGGAAAACCTTTTCAGGAACTGTCTGGGCTTGATAAA
The DNA here is from genome assembly GCA_910596185.1 of Chrysanthemum makinoi. Taxonomy (NCBI): domain Eukaryota; kingdom Viridiplantae; phylum Streptophyta; class Magnoliopsida; order Asterales; family Asteraceae; genus Chrysanthemum; species Chrysanthemum makinoi. The sequence goes on along the minus strand of OU343223.1, from coordinate 120,185,510 downwards.
AATGAAAAAGAACGGTTAGTATGGTTAAAGATAAACAATGACAAAACAATCTTCAAAATGCCGAGAACCATTAAGAATTTTAAAAATTGGACCAAGAGGCAGTTGAGTCACGCCCAACCATTACTCGATATCAGTGACGAAGACAAGGCAAAAGGTATTGACCAGCCTTACCAGAAGATCAAGAGTTTCTACTTGGGATGTTTAGAGCTTGGGATGGACTACAAACGGGATGAGAATCTGATAAGTTGGATCCAACGTGGAGATTGCCATATCCACGAAATGACCAACAAGCACTGGTAAGCCCAAGGCTCTGAGTCTAACTTAAAGACTCGTAAATAAATAAAAGTGCTCTTTCGGGAGACAACCCGAATTATCCCTTTCTTTTGTTTCAATTCTGTAGGGTTTTGTGTTTTTAACCATTTTTGCAAGAAACTTGGAGTGATTGCTACTGCAGCATGCTGATCTGACCAGAGTTACGGCATAACTAATCTCAGTGGTTACGCCATAACCAACCCCTTGCAGCAGAATTCCGGATGCATTACCAATTACGACGTAATTCCATCTCAGTGGTTATGCCGTAGCTACACTCTTACAGCGTATGCCAGGTTTTGCCTAGTCACGGCATAACTCCTTCTACGAGTTACGACGTAACTATCCTCTGTTTTACTTCTTTCATTTTTAAATGCAATAACCTTGTATTAGTATTTTAAATGAACTTTGTGGGTGTGTTCCCTGTAAACCCTCACGAGACTTCACCCGTCCACTTGGGACACCAAGTGGTTTAAAAGGCTTGTTGCATATGCAAAATGCAACCGTGATTCCTACGAAAGTGAGTTAGGTTTGTTTTTCATTTTTTCTTATTTAGAATTATGCTTGTTGTTAGTGTGATTTCAGGGATTGAAGTTTGCTCATGGATGCTTATACGAAGGCACGACTCTTTTTCGTGGGCCTTCTTTCTTTTTGGAGCAAATTTCAGGGAAGTTTTCGCTCTAATTCTACTTTTCTCTTCACCTTTATTTAACGCTTAGTACAAAAGGGACTTTGTACAATTCAAGTGGGGGGACGGGAGTAGAATTATCTCTTGAACTTTATTTTGCCCTCGTTTTTCTAGTTTATTTTGAACAATTATGCCATACAACCCTTGATATTATATGGTGAGATTAGCCTTACCCGTTTCCAATATTTTACCCCAAATCCACCAAATTATGAGTGTGCCGGTAGCTTGTAAACTTTAGAAATTGGCATTTGCATCATTTCGAGACCATATACGAGGTATGTTGAGTTAGCTCGATGTATTTGGACTTTTCAGTTTAAGAAGGCGATATTATAGGATTATCACCCAAATAGCCTACCATTGTGTGTCTATCGATTAGTCACCTCGACTTCTCGACCCCCATGTGAAACCCTTTTGTTGCACTCACCTTTAGTGCAAGATACCCCTAGATACACCCATCTGAGTCATTCCTTTCATTTTGTTAACCCAATATATTGTTTCGATACACCTATACACCTTAGCCTACCCTGTAGTCTTTATTTGTGATTGGAAAGTCATCATTTGCCTAAGTTCAAGGTTCAAGTGGAAAGGTTCGGAAATCACGCTTTCATCGACGACATATTCTTGGAGATCATTGAAGACCCCCCGAATTCCCATTGTTCATCTCTAGTGGGGTATATTATGTTTAGTTGTTATAGTTAAAATATATATATATATATATATATATATATATATATATATATATAGTTGTTATGTTATTGTAAAGTGCGATGTTATAAGCACTATGTTTTGAGCTTTATAGATTTAGTATCGAGGAGGCCACCTCGGTCACATTCGAAGATTGAAGTTGGTAATTATGCCAACAGTTGGAGAAAAGGTAGTGTGCCCATCATGACGTCGTCTAATGACACATCTACCTAGTATTTCATGATCAGGTGCCTTGACTTCAATGCTTGAACTTTGGGTGGACGGTAAGTAGTGATGACTTGGTTATAGATTTAGACTACCTGCTTGATTTTTATTTTACACCATTTATATTTCCCATGTCTTATCCTACCCTTTAGTCATGAAGCATGTCTAGGTGATGCAGTGAGCAATCTTTGGTGTCTTGGCCATGGATTTGGTCATGTATCATTGATTTAGTCCACTTCGCCGTGACATATTAATAATGACGAGTCACCCCCTTAACCTTTGTTGTGTCTACTCATATTGCCTTTGAAAATTGCTTAGCCCTTAACTCTAGTGGTGGAGATTTGTGTAAACGCCAAGCTTATGACACAATACATGCTATGACTGTGCGATTGAGTGATCACCCCGAAATTGACACTTAGAATAGTTGAGAGATTTGAGTGTTTTGTTCCCATTTCGTGAGGTGTTCGGCTTTGTTTTATTCTAGCATAAGGGATTTGTAAACTTATATTTTCCAGGTTATGGGAGATATCTTTTTAGGAACCTATCTAATAAGGTCTACTTGAGGGCAAGTAGAGTTCAAGTTGGGGGATATTTGATAACATCAAATAATCCTGAATATTAAGTGTCAATTTCCATCGATAATACTTGTAATTTATATCATTTATATGGATTTACGCTTGTTTTCCATTATTTTCCACTTTCAGGTAAATTACGAGCATTGGAGCTAAAGAGACGCGAAATTGGAGAATTATCAAAGATTTATCAGAGTATGCTCAATTTGAAGAAGTTACGGCGCAACTCATTGTAACACCCCCAATTTCGTGATACGCAGCGGAATTCAAACTGGGTGTTACTTCATGGCACAACAGTCATAACAATAGAAAAAGAACTCTAATGGAGTCATTCTAAAAGATTTATCATTCGATTTATATAAATATCATAATTTATAAAAATGAGGTCCCAGTAGTTTCACGGTTTACAAAATACATTAAATGGGTTTTCGAATGATAATAAAATTTATAGCCTTCTTGAGTATCCATGCTCCTCTGTGCCAGCCTCGTACAATATGGACCTGAAATACATGCTTAAAACTGTCAACATAAAGGTTGAGTGAATTCATAGAGTTTATTGTTAAATGTTGAACACATAATGTTTGTGTGGGTTACGTTGTTATACACCCATAATGTTGAAAACAAAACAGTTATTATTTCAATAAGCATCATGCAATCAAGGCGTTAACTTGCTCCAAAATTAATTGGTGAAACTGTTGGTACGTGCCCTAATAGGTAAAATTGCCGTTTTACCTAATGTACTCAAATATAGTGCGTTTGTTTGCCTACCCGGTCAACACAAACGGGATTCGTCAATCCCGATAGATCTATCCACAATATTCGCGCTCACTTCACTCGTGATTAATGATTCATGATTTAGAGACTTAAGTTTGGCAAATGCGGTAACTTAGTGCGAATAAAACAATCAGATAAGTATACAGTTTGAAAGCAATGTGTTCGGTTTAAAATAAAGCATGTATCTCCCCCAAGGGTTTGTAAAACAATCAAGTAATAGAAAGTGGGGCTATGAACTCACCTCAGAATGTAGTGGCGTAAGTATCGCAAAATAGAATCAAGTAGCAAATCACAACCGTACACGGTCAACACGACCTAGAAGATAATAACTTATCTTATAAATATGTCACGTGAAATTAAAGTAATACATATGAGTTTTCGAAGGATGTCGTATTATTGTTTGTAAAAAGGTTTTGTATCATCGTTTCAAGTGGTGGTTTGAATATCAAGACTCGCAAACACATACTAAAGTATAAAACATATAGCACAAGTATGAACGGAAATAAAACACGTAAGGTTCAAATAGCAAATAAGTAAAAGATAGGTAGATTGGTTAAGTTATGACGCGTTTATGTATATAACTTCAAAGTTGTGTAGACTTGATTTAAAATGCGTGTTCTCAATACGTTTTCAATTATTATAGATTTTGTTTCGATAGTTTTAGTCCATTTAAATATGATCCGGGCTCCAAATTAAAAATCCCGAAACACTTATCATAACTAATAATGATAAGTTTAGATATGAGCTCATAAGCTCGAACCTACAACCCTTTGGTTTTTCTTATTATACCGAGGTAAACAAACACCCTCAACCCGCACCCTTATCTGGGATGCGATGTGGCTAACTAAACCAAACCCAACACCGCACACCTTGCGGTGTGGGCTGGAAACAAGCAAACTAAACGCACCTATTGGTGCAAAAAAATCAGCAACATAATACACTTGTTTATGTAGAAAAATAGCAGCCAAATATACTTTTTACGCAAAAAAATCAGCATTCAAATACACTTATTTATGCAGAAAAATCAACATTCAAATACGCTAGTTTATCCAGAAAAATCAGCAGTAAACGTGCCCTTTATGTGCCGAAAATTCAGCAGCAAACGTTCCCTTTATGAGCAGAAAATTTAGCAGCAAGTGTGCCCTTTTGGGGGATGTATTGCAGCAGAAAAACACCCATGTTGGGGCTGTGTTACAGCAGACAAACATCACTGTTGGGTGGTTGCGTTGCAGCAGACAAACACCCATTTGGGTGTCTCGAGCAAACACGGACAAGCACACAAATAAACCAAGTTTCAAAACACTTTAGTACATTTGAAATCAAAACCAAACAACCCTTTTTGTGTCTTATTGTTTACCGAATGAAATCAAACAAGTAACCTCTTGGCTGACTTGCGAACCAAGCATAACAACTCAACACACCCCTCGTGGGGTTTGTGGTTGACTCGAGACAAAACCAAACACAACACTAATCGAGACCAAACCGTAACCCACACGGGTCTCGACTTGAACCCACAAGAGTTAATTAAGACTCGACTGAGAAAAAAATAAGCACATTCAATATCTATTAACCAAATCTCTAAATAAACCACGAATTAAAGCTAAACATGATAAGCCAAAAGTGCATACGCTCGAACATACAACACCCACTCTTTCCTGTTTTGTACCGAGACCAAACACCACCAAATAAGCTATACGAGTTTATTAAATAGTCAGATAAGGTATAAGCATATAAATGCCCCACAGAATAAGCACATCGAACAAACATAACTAAAACACAACCCACGATTTTAACGATGATATGTTTAGTTACAAAATAATTGTTAATCCATTCGTATAAATTAACTATTATACAAATTTTTATTTTGTGTTCGAATTCAGAATACAAAGTACATAAGCAAAGCTTGGTGGTTTTTTCCACATACCCACAAGGAGATGAAGAAGATCACAGTTGCAGTTGGAGTAGAGCACGACCCCGATTCACGATCAAACCTGATCGAACCTTTTCTTGACCCGAAAGTGGAAGGAGAGATGGATGGTGATGATGGCTGCGTGGCGGTGAGGAGATGGTTGCAGTGCTGTGGTGTCGATGTGGTAGTGCTAAAGAGAGGGAAAAAGTTTTATCTGTTTTTCTTTTTGTGTTTTGATCCGAAAGAGATAAGAAACATATATTATAAGGGATGAGTGGTGTCGGTTTAGTAAGCAAAAATCAAATTGGTTTTGCTTTGATATAGATATTTTAGTTAGCTTAGTAGGTAAGTTTTGAGGTATAGCGGATATAGTTTCTTCCCGGTAATTAGAAATGTTAAGCCTTTCAGTAATGGAACTCTAAGTCAGGCAACGCAAAAAAAAATATAGAGCTTATAAAAATGTTAAAACTAATCAATATACTCAATCTTAATATCTAAAATGAGTCGTGGGCTTATAGGAGAGTCTAAACGTTATATATACTGAAAATAAAATTAAAATGATAATAAATAGATGTTTATAGTTAATTTAATAACCGAAAAATTACGGGTGGTTACAGTCTTACCACCTTAAAAGGAACTTCGTCCCGAAGTTCAGTTCGTGTTATATGTTGAAGTGATGTTGGCGAATAGGTGTGGTTTCTTGCGGCAAATGGTTTATAGGATAACTAGTAATGTATTTCAACTTATCATTTTAAACTAAGTAGCAATTTCTCATTGTCCTATTTTTTTTTATTTTTTTTTACCGGTGAACAGTAGCCTAACGGCTACTTTTTATTTCATCAATACCCCATTTTTTTTCCTTTAAACTTCATTCTTCCATACACTACTTAACCTTTCGCCTACATTTCTCTCATCAATACTCCAAGATGCCACATGTTATTATCATTGTTGCGATCGTGTATTTTGTAGTAGCATCTATCTACTATGTTAACATCTCGAAAGAAGAAAACAATAAGTTTTTGTTCGTGATTTTAGCGATTCTTACTCCACTCGTGGGTTTGGAAATTTGTGTAGATAAGTTTTGGGGTACTAGTTAGTTTTGCGAGAAAAGAATTGTAAATAAACTTTGTTTGACTTCTGTTTTTATGTAATTTTTATCTTATTCCTACAGTAGTAAAAGAATATGTAAGAATAATTCCATTTATCCTTAATTTGTGACTTGTTTGGTTTACTAGATATGTTTAACTTATTTGAAGAGGGAATAAGCTTATGAAAAACTAGTTGTTGACACTCGGATTCATGTTAAGATGTGACCAAGTGGGTACGTTTAGGTCTGGTCTCACTAAATGGCTTTGTGTGGTTTTATTTTGATCATGGGCCAACGCCTGTTAAGTATAGGGTGTGTTTGGATTAAAGTGTGGATCGAAGCCCACAATTAAAATAAGGAGTGGTGGGAGACGAGATTGAATTTTCGTGGTAAAGATGTGGTTAGGGTTCATTTAGTTATTGTATTTAATCTGATAAATACACATGAATTGTTTTTACTTACACAAAATTTTTGCGATTCTTGAAAACCAAGTAGCAAATCAATCTGGCATAACCCATATATAACTACTCCTAGTATTTCAAAATTCATTTCTAAGTTGAACATAGGTGATCAGACTATGTTCCACTGTCCCTAAGTTAAATATAGGTGATCAGACTATATTTAACCGAGGTTCGATGAATTTTTAAATACTTAACTTAGTTATACTTGTATCATGCCCATTGATGTGACAAGTATGGTGTTTATCTAAGTATCTCATATAAAAGTAATATAAGTTTGTGTAACACCCCCAAATTTCGTGATACGCAGCGGAATTCAAGCTGGATGTTACTTCATGGCACAACAGTTATAACAATAGAAAACAAACCCTAATTGAGTCGTTTTAAAAGATTTATCATTCGATTTATATAAATATCAGAGTTTACAAAATGAGGTCCCAGTGGTTTTACAGTTTATTAAATAAGTTTTCGAATAATAATATAGCCTTCTTGAGTATCCATGCCCTTCCGTGCCATCCTCGTAAATTATGAACCTGAGATAAACATGCTAAAAGTGTCAACACAAAGGTTGGTGAGTTCATAGAGTTTATAGATAAAACATTTGAGTTCAATGATTATTGTGATAAATACAAATGTTGATAAAATAAGTAGTGGGCTACGTTGTTATGCACCCATAGTCGTTTGTTTGCCCTAAACGGGTCAAAATTTGATTGAATCCATAGAGTTTGTATGCAAATCACTTGAACACAAGTTTCAAGGTTGGGCCACGTTGTTGTACCCATAAATTCAGTAGTTGCAGCATTTGTATCATTGCAACATAGTATATATTGCCTTAAGTCTCATGAACGCAAACCTTAACACGAACGCGTCATAATAATGACGTAAGTTACAAACATCATAATAATGATGTAAGCAACAATGCCCTCTGGTAGGAGTTTGCCATTCTCCTAGTATTCTCAAATAAAGTGCATTTGGGTACCTATCCGGCTAACACAAATGGGGCGTCAACTGCCAATAGATCTATTCACTATATTCGCGTTCACTCGCAAGTGATTAATGGTTCATGATATGAGGGACTTTTAGTGGCAATAGTGTAAGTAACTTAAGCAATAACAATTAGGATAGCATACATATAGTACTTATGTAAGTGTGATTATGAAATCATAGTAGTATGTAAAAGTATAGAGTACTTGTGAAAATATATGCAAGTAGTTGTGCATGTATCTCCCCCAAAGAGTTTATAAAATAATTCAACGAGTAAAAGTTGGGCTACGAACTCACAGTAATATGTAAAAGTTTTTAGAGTACTTATAAAAGTGAAAGCAATTAGTTGAGCATGTATCTCCCCCAAAGCATTAATAAACAAGTATAAAAACGGGGCTACGAACTCACAGTAATATGTAACAGTTTAAAATAAATGTAAAAATATCAAGCAATATTTGAGCATGTATCTCCCCCAAAACGTTCAAAATAAGGAAATTAGGGGCTATGACTCACAGTAATTCGTAAAACTATAAAGCAATATTTGAGCATGTATCTCCCCCAAAACGTTCAAAATAAGGAAAAGAGGGGCTATGACTCACAGTAGTATGAAAAAGTTTAGAGTATTTGTGATAGTAAAATAAAGTAGTTGAGCATGTATCTCTCCCAAAAGAGTTTACAAAAGTGATAAATGATAGAAAATGGGGCTACGAACTCACAATAATATGTAAAACTTTAGAGTACTTGTGATAGTAAAAGAAAGTAGTTGAGCATGTATCTCCCCCAAAAGAGTTTACAAAACTGAAAAATGATAGAAAATGGGGCTACGAACTCACAATAGTATGTAAAATTTTAGAGTACTTGTGATAGTAAAAGAAAGTAGTTGAGCATGTATCTCCCCCAAAAGAGTTTACAAAACTGATAAATGATAGAAAATGGGGCTACGAACTCACGGTAATTCGTAAGAGTTTAAAATAAATGTAAAAATATAAAGCAATATTTGAGCATGTATCTCCCCCAAAACATTCAAAATAAGGAAAAGAGGGGATATGACTCACAGTAATATGTAAAAGTATAAAGTACTTTTGAATGTAAATGAAAATAGTTGAGCATGTATCTCCCCCAAAGAATTAATAAACAAGTATAAAAACGGGGCTACGAACTCACGGTAATTTGTAAGAGTTTAAAATAAATGTAAAAATATAAAGCAATATTTGAGCATGTATCTCTCCCAAAACGTTCAAAATAAGGAAAAGATGGGCTATGACTCACGGTAATATGAAAAAGTTTAGAATACTTGTGAAAGTAAAAATAGGTAATTGAGCATGTATCTCCCCCAAAATAGTATAAAACGCATAAAGTAGGGGCTATGAAACTCACAGTAATTCGTAAGAGTTTAAAATAAATGTAAAAATATCAAGTAATATTTGAGCATGTATCTCCCCCAAAACATTCAAAATAAGGAAAAGAGGGGCTATGACTCACCTCGATGTTACAGTAGTCTGGATGGAAAACAAATTAAGTAATGTGAATAAACTTCTCTGACTCATGGCCTGAGTTAGTATGTCATGTTTTTAGTATTCGAGTTCAAGTCTATGCAATGTTAATGCTTTATCGATAATTAGATAACATGAAGTCTCTTCAAAAATTAATAATACTTATCGTACTTATTTTTATCGCTCGAATGATTGTTAATAAATTTTTATCGAAATCCAAGTTGTTAAATATTTTATGTTTCCAAAATGTTATAATTTACAATTTTAAATATTTACAGTTTTTACCCTTGCACTTTCAAAAATAACACTTCAAACTCTCAACTATGGGTTATTGACAAAATCATCCCTTGTGTAATTAACTTTGAAGAAATTACATTTTTAGCCCAAGAAAACTTTATCTTTCAAAAATTACAATTTTTATACTTGTAATTTTAAAAGAAATATTCACTTGTTTTAGGCCTAAATTGACAAAAGTGCGGGTGAATAAAAGTGAGGCCTTAAAAGGTTTTTACTACGTTCTTAATCCTTTCAAGAGTTTGTCCGGTGGTATTTCTAATGGTTCAAACTAGAGGTCTTATGCTCTTACGGTTTGGTCGCAATGATTTTCCAAAGTAGGGGGGTTAGGTGCCTTTTGTTGGTTTTGGGCGATAACAGGGCTAAACAAGGGCAGATTTTACACGAGGCAAGCTAGTGTTTCTACAACACATTAGACCCTTTAAACACTTTGCTGTAACCTCTTCTAAATGGTATAGGTCTCATGTCCTAGTTCTCTTTGATTAGAAAGATACAAGTCCACGAACATGACAACTTGGCCACGACGCGTTTTAAGAAAATTTCAGTTTTTAACCCATTACTTTTACGGGGTCATGTAGAGACGTTGTAATATGTTTATTAACTCTTTTTAAGTCATTTCCCATCATCTTATAACTCTCACGACTCAACTTTTGAAAAGTGTACACAAGGCTTATTTATGAAAATTCCCGCGAGTCACCCTCTTTGTGGTTAATTATAAAATAGACTACAAGTGCTTTTAAAGACGTTATTGGGGCATTAAAATCTTTGATGCGAGCCTTTTAAAACGGTGTAAAACTCGTACTTTGAAACCCTTTAATTAACGAAATATTAATTACGGAAAAAGGGCTACTTAGGCTATTCTTGCCAAATTGCAATTTTCGTTTTTAAACCATAAAACTCTATATCTTTTGCATGCAACCTTGTGAAATGTTGGTTTACCCATTTCTAATGCTTCTAATATAGTTCCTAATCAAATTTATCAAAAATCCCGTGTTTTCCCACATACCCGTTGTAAGAAGCTTTTGGTGTTTAGGACTTTTGGCCAAAATGAAGGGTTGTCTTTAAGCACAACGACTAGGCTTTTTAACCGGGTTATGGGGGCGTTTTGTAGTATCCTAGGTGGTGTTTACAACGGTACTTTGGTTGACCCTAATACCTTTGACATGATGCAAATAAATGGGGCGCAAGTAGGGGCTGGGCTGTTTTTGTAACTTATACATAACAGCTGTTGGGATTTTTATTAAATTTCGGCTTCGTTATGCGTTTTCTAGACCCGTGCTCCTGAGTTTTTGAAGAAAACGTCGTTCCGGACAACTTTTGTGCTTTAACTTTTTCATGAAACGGACCAGAAATGCCTCGTTTCGCGTGCCTAAACATTCTGTCACAGAAAGTTTTCGACAGATTTTCAGCAACTTCCTTAGACCATAACTTTTGATTCGTGTACTCGTTTTAAGTGATTCAAATTGCTACGTTTTCCTTATAAAATCCTTTTTAACAGTATGCAATTGATATTAAAAGTTAAAAAGAAATAGGATGAGTTTACAAGACTTACATGCTTGGGATTTTGACAAGAACCAGAAATGAGAATAGATTGGCTTCTAAATGGAACAAGACTCTTTCCCTCCTCCTAGGCTCTAATGTACCCTTCCTTTACTTCACCTTGGTACTTAAGATCAGATTATAATGGTGTATTTGTGTAGTGTGTGTTTCGATTAGTGATGAGAGAAAAAATGAAAAGTTTGATTGATTTATATAGGAGAAGGAATTTGGGTTTGTATGCAATGTATGGCTACAACAAGGGATACTTGTCCAAGAGGAAATGGAGCATGGTGTTCTCAATATGTCCATGCACCATGTTGTTGGCTCAAGTGGTTCAAAAGACACCATGTATCACCAATTTTAACCAAGGGTAGAAGAGGAGGGTGATGTGTTACTCTAATATGCAAGTAAATGCATGTGGTTAGGGTAATTACAAGTAGTGTGTAAGTAACTAAAGGGTAAGTATCTAGTTCATTTTTTTAACCATGGTAACAAGGGGGGCGTTAGGCTTTAGGGGTAGTACCTAGGGCTTTTTAGATTGTACCTATTGTGTAGTCATGTAAATACTTAGTTTTATTTTAGGTAAAATCTAGTTTAGGTTAATTTACATGTAATAAATAAAAGTAAAGGCTTAAGTTTGGTGCATTATTGTTTGTACATTAGCATTGTTTTGTTGTACTTACTAAAAAGAAAATATATTGTTAAGGCTTGTGCATTATAGGGTTGTACCTTGTGCTTAAAAATAGGTACATTGAGGTTTATAATATAATTTATGTAAGTATTAAGCTTGTATGCATTAAAGACTTGTACATATGCTTGAAAGACTTGTACATTAATATTTTGAAAATATATCATGTACATAAAATCATAGAGTTGTATATTAGGGCTTGTAACGGAAATTAAAGTATAGCTAGGTTCCGTGCTTTAATGACTTGTACTCTAGGTATAAAATGTTGTACTTTAGTAATTATGATTTAGTTGTGTAAAATCATAGTTAAAATAAATTAGGGCTTCGTGAAAATTCTAATAAATGGCTAACGTTTAGTTCGAAAGTTTAATAATTGTACGTTAATGAAATAACATAAAGCGGTAAATAAACGTTGAGAACCTTTATAGTTTTACATATAAAGATGTTTATGTTTATTAAAGATGTGAGGTTCATTACATTGGCTAGTGGTTGTGATCAAATAAAAGGATATCGTTTCTTAAAAAAAAATTGACGTAGAAAATGGATAAGTATTCTTTTGTTAGAATATTATATTAGTTTAATACGAGGTGAAATTTACCGGTGGTTACAGTTTGTACATACGTAATAACCAAATATAAGTATGTAGTATGAGTGTGTAACACAAGCGAGTAAGGCAAGTGCACGTGAAACAGAAATTTCAAGCAGTTCTAAAACAGTCCACACCGGGCCAGAATCATGGACCTTTAACAATGAGGGTTTCGGAAGAGAACTTGATGAATGAGAGAAAGTTGTTGAACTTCAGCTTTTGTAGATGATGAATCTGTTTGTTCCTTAGCAATCACATATCTTGTATTTCTATTAGGGAAATTAATAGATTGCGACTTGTTTCAAGTAAAACAATATTATGTAAGGTCATGAAAAGTTTAGAGATAATTTCTAGAGACTTTGTATAACTTACAATGTATGTGAAATAAATTAGACCATTGTGTAACTCACAATGTCTTGAGAAATGATGGAGAGATCATTGTGTAATTCACAATTTCTTGAGAAATAATGGAGAGGTCATTGTGTAACTCACAATGTCTTGCAAAATGATAAAGAGATTATTGTGTAAGCCACAATGTCTTGAGAAATAATAGAGAGATCATTGTGTAACTCACAATGTCTTGAGAAATGATGGAGAGATCATTGTGTAACCCACAATGTATAGGGAATAAATGAGTTAATTGCTTCATTTATAGTTTATGGGGATGTAATTGAGACCACTGTAGGATTTACAATATCTGAGAGTGTAAGAGAGACCACTGTATAGGCATACGCAGACATGTTTAGTACATCGTTTATGATTGAAATTATGTCGAGTGTATATATCAATATACTAGTAGGTTTGTGTAGCTTAAAATGCTTAAAAGTCACATAATCATTTGGAGGATGGAAGGCACGGAGAACAGAAGGCTATAAAATGTTTTTGTTTGTAAAAGTAGTTATAGTATAGGTCACAATTAGACCCGTTTCTCTATAATTAAGGCTCTGATACCAATCTGTAACACCCCCAATTTCGTGATACGCAGCGGAATTCAAACTGGGTGTTACTTCGTGGCACAACAGTCATAACAATAGAAAACAAACTCTAATTGAGTCGTCTAAAAAGATTTATCATTCGATTTATATAAATATCAGAGTTTACAAAAATGAGGTCCCAGTAGTTTCACGGTTTACAAAATACATTAAATGGGTTTTCGAATGATAATAAAATTTATAGCCTTCTTGAGTATCCGTGCTCCTCCGTGCCAGCCTCGTACAATATTGACCTGAAATACATGCTTAAAACTGTCAACACAAAGGTTGAGTGAATTCATAGAGTTTATTGTTAAATGTTGAACACATAATGTTTGTGTGGGTTACGTTGTTATACACCCATAATGTTGAAAACAAAACAGTTATTATTTCAATAAGCATCATGCAATCAAGGCGTTAACTTGCTCCAAAATTAATTGGTGAAACTGTTGGTACGTGCCCTAATAGGTAAAATTGCCGTTTTACCTAATGTACTCAAATATAGTGCGTTTGTTTGCCTACCCGGTCAACACAAACGGGATTCGTCAATCCCGATAGATCTATCCACAATATTCGCGCTCACTTCACTCGTGATTAATGATTCATGATTTAGAGACTTAAGTTTGGCAAATGCGGTAACTTAGTGCGAATAAAACAATCAGATAAGTATACAGTTTGAAAGCAATGTGTTCGGTTTAAAATAAAGCATGTATCTCCCCCAAGGGTTTGTAAAACAATCAAGTAATAGAAAGTGGGGCTATGAACTCACCTCAGAATGTAGTGGCGTAAGTATCGCAAAATAGAATCAAGTAGCAAAGCACAACCGTACACGGTCGGCACGACCTAGAAGATAATAACTTATCTTATAAATATGTCACGTGAAATTAAAGTAATACATATGAGTTTTCGAAGGATGTCGTATTATTGTTTGTAAAAAGGTTTTGTATCATCGTTTCAAGTGGTGGTTTGAATGTCAAGACTCGCAAACACATACTAAAGTATAAAACATATAGCACAAGTATGAACGGAAATAAAACACGTAAGGTTCAAATAGCAAATAAGTAAAAGATAGGTAGATTGGTTAAGTTATGACGCGTTTATGTATATAACTTCAAAGTTGTGTAGACTTGATTTAAAATGCGTGTTCTCAATACGTTTTCAATTATTATAGCTTTTGTTTTGATAGTTTTAGTCCATTTCAAATATGATCCGGGCTCCAAATTAAAAATCCCGAAACACTTATCATAACTAATAATGATAAGTTTGGATATGAGCTCATAAGCTCGAACCTACAACCCTTTGGTTTTTTTTATTATACCGAGGTAAACAAACACCCTCAACCCGCACCCTTATCTGGGATGCGGTGTGGCTAACTAAACCAAACCCAACACCTTGCGGTGTGGGCTGGAAACAAGCAAACTAAACGCACCTATTGGTGCAAAAAAATCAGCAACATAATACACTTGTTTATGTAGAAAAATCAGCAGCCAAATATACTTTTATACGCAGAAAAATCAGCATTCAAATACACTTATTAATGCAGAAAAATCAGCATTCAAATACGCTAGTTTATGCAGAAAAATCAGCAGTAAACGTTCCCTTTATGTGCCGAAAATTCAGCAGCAAACGTTCCCTTTATGTGCAGAAAATTTAGTACCAAGTGTGCCCTTTTGGGGGCTGTATTGCAGCAGAAAAACACCCATGTTGGGGCTGTGTTACAGCAGACAAACACCACTGTTGGGTGGCTGCGTTGTAGCAGACAAACACCCCTTTGGGTGTCTCGAGCAAACTCGGACAAGCACACAAATAAACCAAGTTTCAAAACACTTTAGTACATTTGATATCAAAACCAAACAACCCTTTTTGTGTCTTACTGTTTACCGAATGAAATCAAACAAGTAACCTCTTGGCTGACTTGCGAACCAAGCATAACAACTCAACACACCCCTCGTGGGGTTTGTGGTTGACTCGAGACAAAACCAAACACAACACTAATCGAAACCAAACCGTGACCCACACGGGTCTCGACTTGAACCCACAAGAGTTAATTAAGACTCGACTGAGAACAAAATAAGCATATTCAATATCTATTAACCAAATCTCTAAATAAACCACGAATTAAAGCTAAACATAATAAGCCGAAAGTACATACGCTCGAACAAACAACACCCACTCTTTCTTGTTTTGTACCGAGACCAAACACCACCAAATAAGCTAAACGAGTTTATTAAATAGTCAGATAAGGTATAAGCATATAAATGCGCCACAGAATAAGCACATCGAACAAACATAACTAAACCACAACCCACGATTTTAACGATGATACGTTTAGTTACAAAACAATTGTTAATCCATTCATATAAATTAACTATTATACAAATTTTTATTTTGTGTTCAAATTCAGAGTACAAAGTACAAAAGCAAAGCTTGGTGGGTTTTTTGACATACCCACAAGGAGATGAAGAAGATGGTAGTTGCGGTTGGAGTAGAGCACGACCCCGATTCACGATCAAACCTGATCGAACCTTTTCTTGACCCGGAAGTGGAAGGAGAGATGGATGGTGATGATGGTTGCGTGGCAGTGAGGAGATGATTGCAGTGTTGTGGTGTTGATGTGGTAGTGCTAAAGAGAGGGAAAAAGTTTTATCTGTTTTTCTTTTTGTGTTTTGATCCGAAAGAGATAAGAAACAGATATTATAAGGGATGAGTGGTGCCGGTTTAGTAAGCAAAAATCAAATTGGGTTTTCTTTGATATAGATATTTTAGTTAGCTTGGTAGGTAAGTTTTAAGGTATAGCGGATATAGTTTCTTCCCGGTAATTACAAATGTTAAGCCTTTCAGTTACAGAACTTTAAGTCAGGCAACGCAAAAAAAATATAGAGCTTATAAAAACGTTAAAACTAATCAATATACTCAATCTTAATATCTTAAATGAGTCATGGGTTTATAGGAGAGTCTAAACGTTATATAAACTGAAAATAAAATTAAAATGATAATAAATAGATGTTTATAGTTAATTTAATAATCGAAAAATTACGGGTGGTTACACTCATCTCACACATTACGCCGTAACTAAAGCGTGACTCAGAAAGCCAACTCATCAGAGGATTACGGCGTAACTATTCTATTGGTTACGCCGTTACCCAGATCTGGCCTATAAATACCCCATGATTTCCAGCATTTCAAAGCATCCCATTTCACACACCACAACCAAAGAATGTGGGAAGAAGCCAGAGGCAGGTCTAGAGGAGCATACGGAGCTATCTCCAAGGGAGAAATCACTCCCTATGATAAGCATTAGCATTTCATCTTTTCTTTACTTTTGATTCATGTATTTCGTAACATTGAATATTGAATTGATTTGTATGGTTAATATGAGCGAGGTGCTGGCCTAGTTATGATTCCTTAATTATTTTGTTTGCGTTTACATTACTTCCGTATAATTATTTCTAAGTGTATGCATGCATAGTTTATTGGTAGCTACCCTTGTTTCAGTAGTTTTGAATGGCGGTAGAGGCTAGTTGCTTAGGAGATATGACCAACTAACCCTAAGTGAGTATACTAAGACGGGAAGGGTAAGATGTGACCAAATGACGACCCTTTCTACTTGAGCGATTTGACCAACTGATCACCTACCGTTTGGATGAACTTAAGAATTATGGGGTGAGTGTTTAAGTTGCTAATGCCCGGGCACTCACTATTATAAGTCTAGCATGTAGCGGTACTTAATGACTCGGCTTAGGAGACCAGGAACAACTGGACTTATAAGGGGTAACCTCACTTCTCCAGTGGTGGCATCTTTGCTGATAGGTTAAGGCAAATTGACCAAATGCTGCCCTCTCGACTTTGACCCCACCTGAAGTAATTGGAAGTAATTAGACGTAGACATTACTAGCTAGGATGATTAACTAGGTTAGCACAACTATCCTCTATTGATTGAACCTTTGCCTTTATTTGCTTTCATCTACCTTAGTAGTTAATTAATTATCGAAATCATATTAAAATCTTTGACACATAGACTTAGTATTAATCCAACACACATAGCTCTTGGGACGACCTCGGTTTTATCGATTACTACACTACACACGACCGGGTACACTGCCTGTTAGTGCATTAGGGTAGACCATAGGTATAACGAGACATTATAAGTATTAAAACTTGGTCAGTAAAACCTGCATCACATACTGCTGCTTATGCATTTGATTCTATTGTTTTTGACTCTGTTGAGAATATCGATACTGTGCCGCAAATCCAGTCTTTGATAATTGAAAATGAGCGTTTGTTAAATGAACTTTCAAATGCAAAACGTCGTCTTCAATGGTGTCAAAAGGATTGTCAAAATCGTGAACTTGCTTTGCAAAACAAAATCAATCAGTTGCGTTCAAAATCTTTTGATCCAAAAATAGAACAACTGGATGATGAAAACGTGTCTTTAAAATGTCAAATTTCAAAATATGAACAAGAAATTGCCAAAGTCAAAACAGAATATGGTGTCATATTTGATTTGCTCAAACAGCCTCGTGAAAAAGCATCACAAGAACTTGATAATCATCTTGCATACACTAGAGATGTTTTAAATGTTAGTGGAAACATTCGCTATGAAAATCAAGATTTGTTGCACACTATTGTTGAAAGTATGAATAAGATAAGTCTAGTAAAACTAATGTTCTTGCACCTGGAAAGTTTAAACCTGACTCTAGAATGCCTAATGACAAACCACAAGATTCTAATGTGCTTCCTTCCACTGAAACATGAATAGTTGCCTCTTTTCCCAACGTTTGCACTTCACATCTTAAGAGCAAAACCAGGAAGAATAGGAAGTTGCAACGTAAGAGAAGAACAATAAAGACCTCTGAAGTAGAAGAACACCTTAGGACCTCGAATAACACTCAAGTTTCACCCACTTTAGATATTGCGTTAGACAAATGTAATGAAAAAAGTGATGTAACGAATGCTGAATCTTTAAGTACTTTGAATGTTATGTTTGAAGCATCTTGTGTTGGTTGTCATAAAAGCATGTTTTCTGGTTGTCATGATAAATGTGTTGCTAATGCTATCTTATCTCGTAAGCAGAACAATAGAAAACGGAATACCTCTAGGCCCACTAATGCTTCTAAGTTTGTGCTAGGTAAACCGCCCTCTAGTGTTTCTACTACAATCATTGATGTACCCATAGAACCCACTTCACCTCCTAGGAAGAAAATATCACCTAGTTCATTCACTAAGACCAAAGCTAAAACTAGTTAGACTTGGCAGAGATGGTTACAAAATACACCTGGCTTTAAATGGATTCCTAAAATCATTAACATGTGTGTTTCAAATGTAACTGTATCGGAACCCTTTAACTCTTCGGGTTCCACCTCTACTTCTATTCCATATGTGTCGTCTGTGTGTAATGCAGGTGATACAGATCATCCTCTGGATTGTTTATAGCGGATGTTCCCGAGACATGACAGGCAATCTCAAACTGTTATCAAACTTTGTTTCAAAGTTCATTAGCACTGTCAGGTTCGGGAATGATCACTTCGCAGCTATCGTGGGCTACAGAGATTACATCAATGGGAACATCGAAATTAGTAGACTTTATTATGTGGAAGGTCTCGGTCACAATCTCTTTTCAGTCGGTCAATTTTGTGATTGAGATTTGGAAGTTGCATTTAGGGAGAAAACTTGTTTCATTCGTGATCTACAAGGAAACGATCTTATGTCTGGAAACAGCACATCAAGTCTTTACACAATATCAATGCAAGTCATGATTGCTTCATCTCCCATCTGTCTACTTTCTAAGGCAACATCAACAAAATCTTGGCTGTGGCACCGTCGACTTTCACACTTCAACTTTCAAACCATAACCAATCTTGCAAGTTACAAACTTGTTGAAGGTCTCCCAAGATTTCGGTATTCTAAAGATCATCTATGCTCATCTTATGAACAAGGGAAAAGAACACGTGCTCACTTTCCTTCAAAAGTGGAACACAGCTCTCAGCATGTGCTCCATCTTCTTCACATGGACTTGTGTGGCCCGATGCGTGTGCAGACGATTAATGGTAAACGCTACATTCTTGTAATTTTCGATGACTACTCAAGATGGACTTGGGTTTATTTTCTTCGAAGTAAAGATCAAGCTCCACAGTTGATCACCACCTTTCTCACGAAAATTCAAGTTCAGCTCCGGAATACAGTCAGACAAATCAGAACAGACAGAGGGACTGGATTTGTAAATCAAACTCCTAGTGAATACTATGAGAAAGTAGGAATTGAGCATCAAACATCAATTACACGGACACCAGAACAAAATGGAGTTGTTGAAAGACGAAACCGTACGTTAGTGGAAGCTGCAAGAACGATGTTGATAAATGCAAAACTACCAGATTACTTGTGGTCTGAAGCCATGTCAACTACATGCTACACTCAGAACCATTCTATGATAACCAAACGCCACAACAAAACATCTTATGAGCTGTAAACCGAATCTCAAACACTTTCATGTATTTAGTGCTCTCTGTTACCCGAATAATGATCGTGATGACTTTGGAAAGCTCAAGGCTAAAGCTGGCATTGGAGTCTTCGTTGGTTACTGTGAAAATTCTAAAGGATACCGGATCTGGAATCGTTGTACAAAGGAGATTATGAAAACGATTCATGCAAATTTCGATGAGCTTACTGAAATGGCTTCTGAGCAAAACAGCTTGGAACCCGGACATAACCGTCTCAACTTCCCTCAAACCCCATCATCAGCTGAACCAAGCTTACAGCTTACTCGTCAACAAATGGAACAACTATTTGCTCCTCTGTTTAGTGATGATATTGATCAACGTTCTTCAGATGTATCAAATGTTTTCGCTGCTCAACCTGATACAAATCCAATCCCTAATACACCTGCAACAACTACTACTGTTGAAAAAGCACCTCCAATTGATTCTACAACAACAACCGAACAAACTGCATCCAATGACGTTGTACCAGCTCATGATCTTCTGAATCAAGATGTACCTACACCCGCAGATTATGATCCAAATGCGTTCTTTAATCCTTTTGCTAATGAAACGGCCACTTCTGTTGTTGCGGAATCATCTACAAGCCATGTGAATCCTCCAAATCTGCATAATGTATATCAACATCAACCCTCCACACATCGCTGGACTAAAGACCATCCTCTTGTGAACATTATTGGAAACCCGAATCAACCAGTCGTAACTAGACAACGCCTTCAGACTGACGGTGAACATTGCATTTATACACTTACCGTTTGCCAATCTGAACCCAAAAACATTAAAGAAGCAATGACTTATGACAACTAAATTGAATCTATGCAAGAAGAACTTAATCAGTTTAAACGTCTTGAAGTATGGGAATTGGTTGAAAAACCAACAGGGGTCTATGTTATTGGTCTGAAATGGATTTGGAAAAATAAGTTGGATGCTGAAGGTACGGTTATCAGAAATAAGTCATGTCTGGTGGCTATGGGTTATAGACAAGAAGAGGGGATTGACTTCGAGGAATCATTCGCACCGGTTGCTAGACTTGAGGCTGTCTGGATTTTTCTGGCATTCGCGGCTCACATGAACATCACGGTCTATCAGATGGATGTCAAAATCGCTTTTCTGAATGGTAAACTGAAGGAAACGGTCTATGTTACTCTGCCAGAAGGATTTGTTTGATCCAGAGTTCCCTAATCACATCTACAAACTGAACAAGGCTCTCTACGGTCTCAAACAAGCCCCTTGGGCGTGCTACGATGAGTTGTCATCCTTTCTCCTATCTCATAATTTTGTTAAAGGATCGGTCGACCCAACACTATTTATTCAATATCACAGGGATCACATTTTAATCGTTCACATTTATGTGGATGACATCATTTTTGGGTCAACATAAAAAAAGTACTCAAACGCTTTTTCAAAACTTATAAAAACACATTTTGAAATGTCAATGATGGGTGAACTTACGTTCTTCCTAGGACTACAAGTTCATCAATCACCCCGTGGTATTTTCCTAAGTCAGTCCAAATATGCTCTTGAAATTTTAAACAAACATGGAATGCAAAGCTGTGATATCTATGCCACACCAATGGCACATACCAAGAAACTGGACGCTGATTTACATGGGAAATTGGTTGAACCTACCAAATACCGAAGTATTATTGGGTCTCTCATGTATCTAACAGCTAGTAGACCTGACATTGTATTGCTGTATATCTTTGCTCCCGTTATCAGTCGCGACCAACTGAAACTCACCTCTCTGAGGCTAAAAGAATCATCCGATACATCAAGGGAACCATTAATTTGGGGATCTGGTATCCGAAGGATTTTGGTTTTAAACTAATACCTTTTTCAGAAGCTGATCACGCAGGTTGCTTAGATTCTCGGAAAAGTACTTCAGGTGGTTTACAATTCCTTGGTGATAAATTGGTGTCATGGCAATTAAAGTAACAAGATTGTACATCGCTGTCCTCAACCGAAGCAGAATATGTGGCCATGTCGGCGTGTTGTGCTCAACTCATTTGGATGAGAACACAACTCAAAGACTATGGTTACGTATTTGACAGAATTCCGGTGTACTACGACAATCGAAGTGCTATTGCAATCTCGTGCAACACCGTTTAACATTCGAAGTCCAAGCACATCGACTTTCGATATCATTTCATAAATGAGCATGTGGAAAAGGGTACCGTTGAATTATATTTTGTGGGTACTGAAAATCAGCTGGCGGACCTTCTCACCAAAGCCTTAGCTCCTGCTAGGTTTAATGAGTTGATCCACCGGATTGGCATGAGGTGTTTGACTCCAGAGGAACTGGATGAACTTTTAACACATTCTTAAAACCAGTCAAACACCAAAACCTCTTTTGTAAATAGTTTTATCAAAAACAAAAATAGAAAAATATAAAATCTGATAAAATACAAAAATATTCTTCTATCTACATTTCTACAAACATTGCAAGTACAAATCTTCCATCAACACTTTGCTCTTTCAAACATTTCATTATTTTTCACGGACAAGTATTGAGGGGGAGAATGTAAATATTTCTCAGTTTCTTAAAACCTTGTACTTGCATGTTACCCTAATTGGTTGTATCTTTGATAATGGTGGATACGTTTTTTGTTTTAAAACACTCCTCGGACATAATTTTGTAAAATTTCTCTATTTCTAAAGTCAAGGGGGAGTGTCGTCAAGTTTCTTTCCAAATATCACGTTTTTCTTAACCAAAATAGAAGTTATGGGCTGTGGTTGAAAATAGTTGATGTGGAGGGACTATTATTGTCAAAAGTTGAAACTCATATTAATACATTTCCCTTCACCTAACTATACTTTACATTTATTACAATCATTAATTTTTCAACAACCTTCCTCCACGCCTAATATTCAAACTCAAATCCGTGCTTCAATCTTCAAATTTGTAAGTGTTAAAAGTTTCATTGTTTGATTACAAACGAAGGGTTTCAACCTTAAACGATTTCAATGGTTAGATTTTCCAAAATGAGTGATTTTGTGTTCTTAACCTTACGCGCAAATTAATGATCTTGGAAATGAATGTTTTTGATGAAATGGTTAGTGTTATAATGATTAAAAACAAGTTCTATAATCATTTCCATCAAGGTTTTCAACCCAGAAATCGTTTTTAATCATATTCGTGATTTAGGGTTTATGCGTGGATTTGGGGCTTTTCTATTGTGAGTGTTTAAGGACAATTAGATGCCTGAGATATGTTTGATGCATGTTTAATTAACCAATAACACCTTTGAATCAAACCCAGAAACATCAAATTTGTGAAATTAGACTTTAGGGTTTATGAACTCGTTGGTTTGGGTATTTTTGATTCATGATGCTTTTGATGTTTAAACTTGTTGAAAACGTCTTTTCTTGCTTCTAAGATTTCCCAGAAATTATTTGGTAGATTTTCCATGGCTAGATTGCTTACGAGTAGGATTTAAATTTTTTAGGGTTTATGTTTACGCATAACACTTTCCTACGCGTAACTGGACTTAATTGTGATATCATGTGATGTTAAAGGTGATTGAAATAACATGTTAATATGAATGTTATGATTGATCTATTTCAGGCTTCTACGCGTATCAATTCAGAATCAAGGTTAAAATGGAATCTACGCTTAAGGATCACCTTATGCGTAGACGTTACGCATAAGAGCAATCTTACGCGTAACTTATACGCATAAGGTTCTACAATGGGACTACGCGTATCATGTGAAGGATATGCGTAAACTTGGAATTCTACGCATAAGGATTGCTCTTACGAGTAAACCTTACGCGTAAATCCCCAACCTACGCTTACGCGTAAGCTTTATGCTAAGTGCTCATTCTTACGCGTAAGCTTTCTTACGCCTATGAGTGACTCTTACGCATAAGCTTAATCCTACGCGTATGGTTACACTATTTACGCATAATCTTACAATCCTACGCTTAAGCCAAAATTGTATCTAAACTTATGAAATGTTACGCGTACAAACTTATAATAAGTTACTCATAACGTCACAAGACCAAAATGTCACTAATAAGCAAAAATGGTTAAAATGTTGTGTGAATGAGTGAAAATTTGGACTTTAAAATTCAAAATTAAGATACTCACGTAACTTATCACGTCAACTTTGGACTATTTGACAACATGTGACTTTGGACTCGTAACATTCATTAACATAACAAATTCAATAATTGGACAATAAAATCAACTTTTGACTAACATAATGTCTTTCGATATGTTGGTTCTTTTGTCTCAATACCTTTCAGATCACGATGTGGACGTCATCATGGAAAATATCAACGCACCAAATGAGCTCACAATGGAAGATATCTTCCCAACTGATTACAGCAAGACGATTGGAAAGAATAACCTCACGGTCGATTTTGAGAACTTCACCTGCTCAGAATCTTCATGCAGGATTGATGTGGATATTCTCAAGACTCATCCCTACAACAACATGCTTACGAACTCTGCAACTGTGCTAGAAATCTATATTCATCAATTTTGGCACACAATGAAAAAGGTGGATGGTCAAGACGCTGTCACCGTGACCCTCAATGATAAGGAAGTCACCGTTGCTGTTGCAGATCTTCGGTCAATTCTTCTTCTACCTGCTATCGAGGCTGCTGACTATGTGGCAACTCTAAGTGAAGAGGCCACCATTCAATTCATGATTGACATTGGACATGATGAAGCTGCCAGGGTCATCACCAGACATTCCTCTGTGGATCTAAAGAATATTCCTCAACCCTGGAGAACACTGTATATTATGATCGCCAAGTCTGTGTCTGGAAGAGACAGCGGTCACAAGCATCCCAAACTTATGCATCTGCAAACCTTCTGGAGCATGCTCAACAAGCAGCACATCCACTTTGCTAGTCTGATATGGGAAGACATGATGTCCCATCTCAAGAAGCCCGGGACAAAAGTTCCTTTTATCAGATACACCAAGCTGTTGATCCAAAATATTCTCGGGAAACATCGGGACATTCCCTTGAGACTTAACGACCCCAACAATCACTTTGTGTTGTATGAGCCCACATTAAACATTGTCAGATACAAAGACTCATCAACAAAGAAGCAAGGAGCAGTGCTATTGGATTGCCTTCTCACCGATGATATCAAAAGTCTACCATCGTATCGTCGATACCTTGAAGCTGTAAGCAAAGGCAAAGGTATGGCAGCGCTAGAAGCGTAGAAAGCACTGGGAGTGCCCTCAAGTATCCTAAAAGGCGTCCAAGCCTCAAAAGAAAAGTCCCATCTAAGGGTGCTGATCTGCGCAAAACCGTCAAGTCTAATCACACAAACTGGTCACTTGTGAATGACCAGCCGTAACAGACTTAAAACAGTTCAGACACAAATGCAATGAAGATCTGAGGAGTATAGGGTCTCCCCGGTCGTTATGTCCCAAATGCGAGCTATGCGATGAATTATCAAACGTTTAGTGATCGAGGAGTTTGAACGGAAAAAGGATCAGATTATGATATTAACTACGGAAAAAGCCAACAAATTAAAACGGCTTAAATGCAAATTAAAGGAAATTAGAAAGATAAAATCTATTAAATAAACGCTATCACTATAATTAAAATGATGTTTTTGTTTTATGTTTTTATAAAACTGAATTTAAAATCTACGCGACGTACAAATTAAAAAGTGAAACTAAAGCAATATTAATCCTAAAAATATGAAAATGATATTTTTACAAACCTAATAATAAAAGAAACTTTTTAGAAAAAGAAAACTATTTTTACAACTAATTAATTAATTATTATTAATTAAAAACTATTTTTAACTATTAAATAATTACCTAAAATACAAGAAAATGTGAAATAAAGCTAGAAAAATAAAATTAAGACTTATAAAAATCTAAAATATCAAAATAGAATTTTCAAAACTATTTTTGTATTTTTCTGATTATTTTTCTATTTTCTAGGAATTTTAAACTATTAAAAACTAATTAAATTACTAAAAATTACCAAATAAACTATGAAAAATCTGGAAAATTACTTTTTCTACTTTTTATATTTATCTAAGCCTAAGAAAAATGAAAACTTATTTTTTTGAACCTTTTTTAATTTTTTTGTATTAAATGCTATTTAAAAGTGCTTAAAAACTAATAAAAATCAAGAAAAATAGCAAAATGACTTAGAAAAATATGAAAAATTCAGGAAAACTCTAAAATTATATTCTAAATCTGAGAAAAATATAAAAACAGGTGCTTGTGTACAAGATTATGAAACTGATGTGGAATGATCTTAATAATAAGCACTCAAATAAGCCAAAAGATTAAAACAAGCCACCAACTGTTAACAGAGGTTCTAAACTACTAAAAATGACCAAATGCAACAATCCCAAACTGTTTTTAACCACTGGATTACTGGATACACAGATTTGGCTTGTTTGATTTTTATATACTAGAACAGACTTGGGTACCAACTTTGAACAAAAGCTCAAGCTTAAAAATAAGCTCAAACTAAAAACTGCAAATTGGAAACTAAATCAGACCTGGGTGAGAGTAAGCAAACCAAAAATCAGACCATGGCCAGCTCTATTGAGCCCTGTGCACCTTGCACAAAACTGAGGAAATCTCAGTATCAACTGAGTGTCAGTGAGCAGGGCACTTTGGGCCTAAAAGAAGAGCTTGTTTGGAGCTTCTAAAAAAATTGCAAAAACCTAATAAAATGATGATAAGAAAGATGACCAGTTGAACTTTTTAAAATGCCAAATCCCACTTGATATGACCCAAGGATGAGACCAAGAAAATTCACCCTAGTTGGCCAAAAACTGAGATTTCAATATTTTTGACTTTTTTGACAGTTGAGAAGTTTTGACTTTTTCCAACTTTGAGATTGATTTAAGGACTGATGTTGATGATATATGATGAAATAAACCTACTGCAACCTATGTTTATGAATTCCCAACACAAATCAAGAGATTGCAATTCCAAAATCACAACAGTGAGTGAATGAGACAGATTAAAGTGGATTGTTGACTATTATGGCTTGCAGATCCAAATTAAAGACAGATATGAGTTTGTATGGACTTGACAAGCATAAAACAACAAGAGACAACCACTGAGCACACCTTTAGTACATATTAAGCACCAATGCCAAACACACCTTTATTAACTGTTTTGCCAATTTTAATGAAACAAACTGCTGACCCAACTTGCTTAAATGATCCAACTAAGCTTAACTAACCTAAGTACTATTATTTAAACAGGTTTCAACTACTTGTAACTACAAATACAGATTATGCTTTGAAACTTTGAAAAGCACTTACAATTGTCCTTAGCCACAGTGGCTTGCCAATATTGAAACCAGAACTCTATCCTATGTTATCCAACCCAAATTATTCAAAATCACCCCAATTCCATAGCTGCATCACCTATTTCCATTTCCATTGCCCAAGGATGAATCAGTTGACTTTTATTGACCAAATCTCTAAACTGCTTGAAACCTAAGTACAAGCTTGCAAAAAGCTATAATTAGCTTATGTAAGCTTGTTTCAGCTTATAGATAAGCTAATAAGACCTTGTACATAAGAACTTGAAGTGGAAATTTTCAACAGTAAGCATAAAATCTGTAATGTAAATAAGAACTTAAATTGCTGCTTGAGAATGGTTTATAATGATAAAATAACTTTAAATAAGTGCATAAAAACAGAGAATTACAATTTCAAACTTGAATTAAGACATTGCTAATTAAAACGACATACAAAAATATGAAAAACTAACTACTCTTTTCCTCTTTGCTTCTCTTCCCTTTTTATACATCCAATCTTCTCATCTCTCTCCTCTGAGTGTATCCCATCAGTAATCTCCACCATTGGATGACCAAAATTAATCCTGGCCATTGAAAAGGATTTTGGCGCCAATTTTGCTATTTGACAATTTAGGTTGAGTGAGGGGGGGAAATGCATTAAATGCATTCTTGGATGTTAGTTGAGGTGGGGGAACAGGTTTGAGTGGATGGTGAGGAGGGGGGATGGGGGATAGCTTGGTTGCAGGCAAAGCAGTTGAGAAGAAGACTTTGGCGCCAACTGTTTGGTTTGACCATTTGATCGACCAGACTAATAATAATCCAAAGGGTTCACAATTGAATTTGACAGGGTCCAAAATTCATTGACTAGGCCAAATGGGTTTGACAAGGGTTTAATTGACAAGGACCTTGGTGTAATTTCTGAAATTTGAGGGGCTTAAGTTGCCAAATCATCAAACTTGTTTCAAGGGACCAAAAGTGACAACCTTCAAAAGTATAAGGACCAAACTTGCCATTTTGCAATTTTCCAGGGGCCATTTCTGCCAATTTTGAAACTTTAAGGACCAAAGTTGTAATTTTCTCAAACTTTTAATATTTTTCACCAAAGGACTAAATTTGACAACTTATGATTTAAAAAGGACCTTTGGTGACTTTACTTTTGAAATTATGTGCTCAGGGACTGTTTTTGACAATTTTTGAAACTTGGGGGACTAAAACTGCAATTTTTGCAAATTTGATATGTTTTTCATCTGATTTTGATATTTTTGCATTTAAAACACATAAAACACTGATTTGTGATATTTTGATCATTTTGATGTGTTTCTGAGTGTTTTCAGATGATTTTGCAGTTTATTTTGTACAAAAATGATGAGTATTTACACACTCATCAGGTGCCATCCCTAATCCTAAACCGGCACCTAAACTAGAGGACGAAGACTCTGAGGATACTGAGTCTGATGAGGTGGTTCGCTATTCTGAATCTGCTACTGATGAAACAACCTCGCTGAGGTCCGATGACCAACCACCCAGTCCCAAATCAGACAAGGGAAAGACTTCAGTTGCTGAGGAAGAAGAAGAAAGTTCTGATGATGAACCAGAGGATGAAGAGAGAGATTACCACAAGACTCTCAAGCAGTTAAGGTTACAACATGCTGCTACTGAATTCAATCGTCAATAAACCAGAGGCCCTGGAGATTCCAGTGGTGGTGCACTAACCACACCAGTTCTTGATGCGGTTAATCAACCTGATAAGGGAACTGGTACCACCACTACGGAATCAACAGAGCAACAACAGCAAGAGGATGAAATCATATTCTACTTTGAAGAAGAGGAACAAGAGAATAATGAGAAGATAACCGATGAAGACGTAGAGGAAGCGGCTAGGGAAAAGGCTGAAGAAGAAGCTAAAGCTAAAGCTGTTGAAGAAGAAAGGATTCGAAAAGAGGCTGACAGTTACATTCGTGATAATCCTGATCATAACCCTGAACAAACTTCTGAGCCACCTAATGACCTAGAGCCATCTCATGACTCATCTTCATCTGATTCATCATATCATTCATCACCACCACCATCCAAAGAGGCTACCTCCAAATCATCATCCAGATCAGTCAAGAAACCCACTGACAAGACCAAGATTGTTAAGGGTGTCAGGAAAGCAAGGAAACAAAACGTGGTTAACAAGAAGTTGAACCAGCTTGCTGACAGAGTTAAATTACTCGGTAATTTGATGCACGAGTTCTCGGAGGAAAGAGACCAGATCCAGCAATTCCTCAACCGAGATATTCAGGGTGAAATGGACAAGACGATTAGGGACTACACTCATAAGTTCATTCTCGACACCGTCCCTGGAGTCACAAAAGAAATGTTCGCAAGACAGCTCTACCCTTATCTGATGTCCTTGGTCATGAAAACAATTTCATCTACACCAGAAATGATGCAAATCCGACCAGTTCCACCTCATGTTGTCACTGAAGCTGATTTGATTTCAAAATTGATTATGCAGATGTCTTCCCGATCTGGAACTTTCACTTCTAATGAATCAAAACTGTTTGAAGCATTGCTGGCATATCAACTAAAGCAAACTTGCAAGGAAGGAGCTGGTCAAGAAAAGAGACCAAGAGACGACGATGATGCGGACAAGGATTCTGAGCCTAAACGTCAAAAGAAAACAGGCGAATCCTCATCTATGCCTCCACCACCCCCAAGGACCACCACCACCACAAGCTCTTCTCAACGACCTCCTGCTAGTGATAAACCTCAGGACTCTGAGTCTCCACCACCATCGGAGAAAACTGGTGATCATTTCCAATACACCGGTGGTGATGACGAAGAGATTCCTGAGCCCCAACAACCGCCCTCATCAACACCATCAACCAAGAAACAATCAGCATCATCCTCCAAGCCAAAGAAGAAAAAGTCTACCTCAGTTGTATCATGGTTGGATGAAGATGACACTGATGAATACGAATGGTTTTCCAAGCTTGTTGATGCCACCCCTCGATTACCGGAAGGCCAAGAACCGGTAGATGGTCGAACTATGGAGCATGTTAAGATAATTCAGGATAGGTTCAAAGTGAAGAAGATGACGAAAGGGGAGTTACGCCGAATCAAGAACGATGCATTTCAACTGCTTAAGGACAGCTCCGATAGTGCTATTGAAGTCGAATATCATCTAGACAACATCGCACGAGCTATGTCCAACAACATTGATTGGCTCAACCCTGAATCAAACATTGACTTCACAAGACCAGATAAGACTCCATACTACACCGATTGGACCAAGCCACTACCAACCATTGTTCGACCAGATCAACAAAGGATTCCCTACCAATACTTCTTCAGCAACGACCTGGAATTTCTTCAACACGGTAGCGTTGTAAGCAAGAAATACTCTACGTCACTCTCCATTAACATCCCAGCAGCAGTCTTCTCCAACAATATTGCCATCGAGGAAGAAGCCACAAGAATGTTTGTTGATAATGTGGATAATTATGATCTCGATGCACAGTATGGCATTCATCAATGGCCTGTAGGAAGAAGACTATACTACAGAAGCTGCCAAGTTCTGAAATCAAACAAAGAGGTGTTCAGTGACAAACGGATCGTTGCTATCATGAATGTCAGTCTGCCTACAAAGTAGGATTACTCATTCCTGGAGGAAATCAAAGGCAAACGCCAAGACGAACAAGAATATGATTTTACTGAAGTGGATTTTCCGAGATTGTCACTCAATGACATTGAAGACATATATCTGGCTAAGGTACAAGGTCAGATGCGACATTTCTCCACCAACATCCAGCTCCAGTACATCAAGTCATTGTTGATATTCATAAGAAGCAGAGTGATCCAGGAATGTGTTGAAGATCTTCAACTTTATGTAGAATCTTACCAGCAGAAAGTCAATCTCACTAAACCGCTGCTACACTTTCCTGATATCAACCAACTCTCTCAGCACACCATTGTGAAGAAACCAAAGTTTGGAGTTGTTTACAGTAGTGAACTTCACCACAATTGTCTAATGGCGTGCGACGAGCTTCACAAGTTCTGTGATCATACTCTTAAGAAGGTTCGTGATGGGTTAGCGTATCAGTTGAAGGAGATTCACGAAGGAATTGGGTCGATGAAGCGGTGGAATTCTAAGGAAAGGAGGGATGTGAGGAAGATTATCAAGAGGATTGATGAAAGGTTGTTTCATCGTGATCATATGCGGAACCTTGAGAGCTTTGTGGGTGGACGACAGAGTTTCCCTCTTACCGGCTATCAACGTCAAGTGATAACTCCCGGTCTTATTGAAGGATTGATTGGTACTCCTTAAATATTTCTTTGATTGAACATTTGGATATTTTGATCTGTATATTTAACTATGGCTTGTGCACAAATAACAGTGTACAACCCGTACTTGTAATGAAAGGACCATGTGGTACGCTTCAGTGCCACAATCCTATAAAAGGAGCGAAAGCTTCTTACTTTTGAGTAAAACTTATCAAAACTTTCATTTTTCAAAAGTTTTGCTCAAAAGAACAAGTACTTCCCCTTATGTTTTCAAAACCTCAAAAGTTAATATTACTTGGTGAGGGGGAGTATTTGCTAACAAATCTTTGATCACAAAACGTTCTTCATGAAAATCTTCCCACAATACTCGAAATGGACATATTCGATATCAAAATTTCATCAAAAATAACATATATGCCATTTTTGAGGGGGAGAAAAATTGTGTGATACAAATATGTTGGATATTGTGATTGAATCTTCGTGCTAAGACTTAACCCATGAATTGACGAGATCTGAACTGTCATACACCGAAAATATTTGTCTTCCAAGACTTATTCGAGTAGATTGTACCTCTTCGAGAAACTCTTGATAGACATGAACTTTGACGGGTTTGACAACCTTTCAAGGCTTGTCCACACCTTCAAGGTAGTTATTAGAGCTAGTTGTCTCCTAAAAGCTGACAATGCAACTCTTTAACTATGCAACGTAACCGTGTCTCGCGGGGAATTGTCTATCTTGAGTCGATCAATTCAAAAGTGCGAACTCTACCCTCACTGTGCAGATTTCTGTCAAAATACTTGAGCACATGTGAGGGCGAGTATTTCTAAAAATACAAAACTCTCGAAGTGTTATAAAATGTTTTCACTCATAAACACTTTGAGAGGTTTTCGAGAAAATGGTTTTTATGGCAACTTAGGATAGTCATGGAGTTATAAGGTGACTAAGGTTAGGAATAACCGTCCTATGATCCGCCAGAGCCGGAGGGATCTACCCAAGGACACCACCAATAGTTAGAATTTAGAAGTCCTTAGGTATGATTATAAAAATGAGAAAATGATAATCGGAGAAAGAAGGAGTTGAAGAATTAAAAAGAAAAGTAAAGAAAAGGGTGAAAAGAAATAGCCCTCCAAATTATTCAACTTAGGGCAGACACCGGGTTCAATACATATGCTACTGGTTGTCACTAGATGACACCGGTATTGAAGATTAAAGTCGTCATGGACCCAGTGACGCATGCACTAAACCTTCTTAGCCACTCAAGTTTCTCTCAACAGAAGCTTGTTTCATTCTCACAGGGAACCCTACGTAAACTATCGGCCTTCTTTTAGAGATTTATGGTATTGAAGAAGGAGACCTTCTCCCTAGTCTCCACTCAGGAAAACCAAAGCGCACTATTGAGTCTTGATCCACGAGATTCATCAAAAGATCTCTTAGGAACATTTGACATTTCATCACTTGTCGTTCAACATTAAGGACGCAAGTGATACAATTCTAGAGTCCCACACAGATCTTAGCAATCTGTCGAGAACATTTATGAGAGGTTTACAATTGTGATCCTCAGTGATTGAATGGAAACTCCTGCCAGGGTCAACATCAAACAGCCCTGACAGCAGGTCGCTTCAGTAACTCCTCGTGGGTTACGCTTAGTGTTGTCTGTAGGATATAGGATTTCACAAACACACTAAATCATAATCATATGAGGCGTATAAGTTGTTTAGAGAGATAAAGTTCTAGAGAGAGAAAGGGAAGAGAGTTGGGAACTATGTGAAACAAAGAAAAATGGTATTGAAGCTCCAACCCTCTACCTTGGGAGGTAGAGGGTTTTTATAGTGTCTTATAAATAAACGCCTCCTACGGGCTCTGGATCAGGCATACAGTGGGTAAAGACCCGTCCGTCCTCCATGGTGTAACTTAACAAACTACTTTCTAACATAACATGACTACGACTACGAGCTTTCTAACGAATACATATACTTGAGGTGACCGACTCTTTAATGACTGAATTTTCTAAATCCCAACAATCTCCCCCTAAGGGAGGTCACCTCAATTTACAATGAATACAAACAGGTATAACATTAGATTGTTGTAGGATTCTTGATTAAGTTCTTTGCTCAGTAACTCGTAGTCTTTGATTCTTCATGTTCTGCATGTTTGGATAATTTCAAGTGGAGGTCTTTAACTGATCCACGTGATGATGAGTTTTGAGCCAGCATTGAGATCATCAGATAACATAAATCTCTGACTCTTCCCTTGTGGTGTTGGTATTATGTGATGTTGTGAATTTTGGACCGACATGCTCACATTCTGGATCATTATATATTTTCATTAGAGTAGCGAAAGCTTTTACTGGTTCATGATATTTGCAGCAGCGTAGCAGAAGCATGGAGTGAAAGTATCAGAGTCGTTGAAGCACTTATCATGATTTCTTTTAGAGATGAATGTGTAGTGTGAGCATGCGGCCGTGGATTGATCGCTTCATTCGATCAAACGTCGGGCGTACCTGCATACAACAGTTACCAATAAAGTGCACGAAAGTGTCTTTGATCACTTTCATTGAATTGAGGTACACGGCCCACGGTTCCTCGTTGATCTGTACAAATACTGCCTGTGATCAGGTATAATTCCGAAGAATTTCCTTGACAGGGTTTCGCAGCTGCTCTAGCTGTTCTCAAACCGGAACATCTCAAAAAGACAACACGGAGTGAGTGAACCAGCGAATTGAGATTCACTGATTGATGAAAAGAGATTTGAAAAAAACCAATCGTGTACCGCTCAATAGAAATTGTTTTTGCAATACAACGAAGGTTTTAATGAAAATCAATTATCAATCATAAACACCTTTTATTATGAAATATTAGTACATAGTCAATGTGCTAAAGAAAAGAGTTTTTAAGCACAACGACCGGTTTTTCAAAGGTATCCGTCAATCCATAACCTGAACCAGGATTGAATCATAATTATGACTCGCCCCATTGTTTATGTTCAGTTGTCACATGGTTTATCTATTGAATAGATCTCACATGCCACCCACCAGGAGCTTGTTTGATGTTGGCTCCAGAGGGCTTTCCATCTTCATTGTGAATATGATTGCATATCACTCGAATGTTCTGGCAATACCACAAGGATAATGCATAGGACTCGTAAGATATAATCTCTCTTTTCACATTGTGTGAACTAGAGAGTCTTCAATGACAGTGTCCTAAAGAGATTTATTTGATGATCTCGTGGCTCTAGACTCAATAGTGCACATTTGGTTCCTATGCCGGAGACTAGGGAGAGGGTCTCCTTCTTCAATATCAACAAACTCTAAGAGAAAGTCGATAGATAATGTCGGTTCCCCGTGAGAATGAAACAAGTTCTTTTAAGAGGAACTTGAGTGGTTTGGGAAGTTGTAGTGCAGTGCGTCACTGGGTCCATGACGTCTTGTCTTCAATACCAGTGTTACCTTAGTAACCATCAGTAGTATATGTATTCAACCCGGTTTCTGCCTTAAGGTTGAATTATTGGAGGGCTATTTCTTTTCACCCTTTTCTCATTCATTTCTTTTTCATTCTTCAACACCTTCAGTGCTTACCGAAACTTCATTACTAGATCCTTGTTGGGTTTATTCTAGTTCTAGCTCTGTCTCAGTCGGCACTCTTCCTATTTCTCACTTTTCTCCTTTTTTTCAATATACCTAAGGACTCTACACTATCTAGTGGATTGTCCCTGGGTAGATCCCTCCAGTTCTGGCGGATCATGGGAACGAATACCTAACCTAACCATCCTTATATCTCCATACATAAAGTAAATTTGGTCAGTCTTTTTGGTACTGTTCTTCTTCCATTGGAACTAATTGAAAACCATTTGAAAATCAATCCAGATACTTGTGATATATTATCAAAGCATTTTGTACCTGAATAGTTTTTGATATTTTTTAAAAAAAAGAGCTCCCCCTCAACCTGTGCATTATGTATTTGAAATCGTTTTAGCACACAGAGGCAAGATGAAGAATTAACTTTTTTGATTACCGTTTTCTAAAAGATATCATCATCACTTCCATGATTTAAATCAAGTAGATAAAGCATATTGGGGAAGGATGAGGTTTTCAACAGTTTGCTCCCCCTCAATATGTGCCTCAAGGTATGAAAGAGTTTTGTACATACTAGAGGGAACCTGCACTTAGAGACAAATCAATCACGTTTCAATTCATTGTGGTTTTAAAAGATGCCCCCCTCAACATGTGCATGGAAAATTTGAAATCGTTTGGCACATGCGGGGAGGAAAGCTTGCTTAAACACTTATAAAACCAATTATCAAGTTATTAATTTAAATCCAATTTAAATCACAAATTCTCCCCCGATCACACTTTTCCTAATCCTTTGATAGATGTGATCTCTATTGATTTAAATTAAATTTTGAGAGCTTTTGAGGAGAATAGTGACTTGCTTTTGAAAAGAAAACATTTTTAACTGATAAGGATCAGATTTTCAGACTTTAAACTCCATTGTTTAATCATGCAAAAGTATCTTTTGAAAACATAACATTAACAAAGGTTTTGAGTCAACTGTATAAAACATTATTCTTTTTGATTTTTCAACAATAACCCTTGCTCATTTAAGTGCCAATTTGTTTGAAAAATGACCTTTCAAAATAACCTTTTTAATTCGAATAAAATCATTCTCCCCCTTCAATCAATGACACAAGTTGTTGATTGAGAGATAAAGATTTTGACAGATGATAAGCACAAATGATTTACACGAATAATAGAGTACGGGGTATTTTCAAAGCAATTTAGTTTTCATTAGATGGCAAATATTTTTCAGAAGAATCATTAGACGGAAAAATATTTGGAAAGAGAAACATTTGTCTTTTTGATGACAAATATTTGTTTTAAGAATCAGAGCATGAGATTTGAAAAATACGAAAAATCATGGCTCTGTTCTTTACTTTATGAACGGGTTATTGCCTGAAATGACAATAAACCACTATTTTTCTCCGCCTCATTTTTTTTAAACAGACTTATGTACATTCGAAGAACATCTAAAGATCCGTGACATTCTTTGAATGTCAACACAAAGTCCGTAGATGATATCGAACATGGAAAAACATGACAAAATAACAATATTTTTGGAATTTTTCAAGATTTTCTAATTTTTATGGGTTTTAGAGAATTTTATAATTTTATATTTTCTTTTGAGGGTTTTGAAATTTTGTATTTTGTTTTTTTTTTTGAATAAATATATACAAGAGATAGATGAAGAAAGACCTATTACTCCTCTTCTTCCTCTTGAAGACGTTTAAGTGTGTCCGGTTGAAGACTCTTTAGACCAAGTCGTGGAAGGATAAACTCAAAACGTTCTCTAGGAAGAGCTTTAGTGAAGATGTTTACTAATTGGTATTCAGACCTCACAAAATAGAGTTCCACCACACCTTTTTCCACTTGTTCCCGAATGAAATGATGTCGAATGTCGATGTGCTTGGCTCTTGAATGTTGAACGTTTTTGCAAGAGAGAGCAATGGCACTTTTATTGAACGTTTTTGCAAGAGAGAGCAATGGCTATGTATTCAGCCTATGTAGAGGAAATAGAAGTAATCATTTGTTTCTTTGAAGACCAGCTCACAAGCTTATCACCCAAAAACTGAGCACCTCCAGACGTACTTCGACGAGTATTTTGACATCCTGCATGATCAGCATCTGCATAGGCTGTTAGTGACATACCGGTGTCCTTCGGGTACCAAAGTCCCATATTGATGGTTCCTTGGAGATACCGAAAGACCCGTTTAACCGCTTCAAGGTGCTTTTGGTAGGCTTAGCTCGATATCTAGCACACATGCATAAATGCGAATAAAATGTCTCTCGGGTCTGTGAGGTACATCAGGGATCCAAACATACTACGATATTTAGTTTGGTCTACCATGATCCCTGAGTGGCCCTCATCCAGTTTAGTACGCTCTATCATGGGAGTGTCAACAGGGTCACTAGAATTAAATCCAAATTTCTTTAAAATCTCATTTGCATATTTAGATTGATTTATAAAAATGCCTCCGGGACTTTGTGAAATTTGTAATCCCAAGAAAAATGACATTTGTCCCATCATTGACATTTGAAATTTGGAATCCATTTCATTTGAAAAACGATCACATTCATTGGGGTCAGTCGAGGCAAAGATAATATCATCAACATATATTTGAACGTGAATTAAATGTTTGCCTGACTTTCTGGTGAACAATGTCGGATCAACTGCTCCTTTGCCGAATCCAGTAGATAGAAGAAACATAGATAGCGTATCATACCATGCCCTTGGAGCTTGTTTTAAACCATAAAGAGCCTTCTTCAAACGATAGATGTGAGTAGGATGTTCTGGATTCACAAAGCCTTCAGGTTGGCTGACGTATACGACTTCTTTAAGATCTCCGTTAAGAAACGCCGTCTTTACATCCATCTGATAAACCACCATGTTCTTACTTGCAGCATTAGCCAAGAAGATTCTGATTGCCTCGATATGAGCAACTGGAGCAAATGACTCTTCAAAGTCAATACCCTCCTCTTGACGGTATCCTTTTGCAACCAATCGAGCCTTGTTCTTTAAAACATCACCATGCTCATCAAGTTTCACTTTGAAGATCCACTTTAGAGCAATGATCATAGCACAATCTGGAGCAGGTACTAATTCCCATACATCAAGTCGATCAAACTCATGAATTTCTTCTTGCATGGCATTGAACCAGCTGTCTTCATTCATGGCAGTTTTAATATCTTTTGGTTGGACCTTAGAGAGTACGGAGTTGAAGAAGCACCATAAGGCATCGGTTGCAAGTTGTTTCTGTGTGGATACTGGACGAGAGGGGTTTCCAATGATGTTGTCCAATGGATGATCATGTGTCCATTTTCTAAGGTGTTCGTGTGGTTATTGTTGAGGAACTAAAGTATCAGAGTCGATATCTCCTGATGAAGATGGCTCTGATGATGATTCAGGAGCAAATATGTTTCAAATGGAGCATCTTCAGGAGTAGCAAAGGGATTCTCTTCATCAAGGGTTCCAGAAACATTTCCATGATGTACACTCGATGATTGATGATTTGTTGATGAGACATAGTGATCGCGCAGCTTCTTGACTTAGCGTCATAGAAACTGAAGGGTTAACTTCATTGACAGGGATAGTAGCGACTCGATGATGGAATTGACAGATCATTAGAAGTTGGCTCATAGTGTTCATCAAACATTGGATCAAACAGTTTCTTCAAGTCATCTTGATGGAGGTACATAAGGAGTTGCTGGTGTAGAATCGTATACAAGAGTAGAACTGATGGGACTACTTGATGATGCGGGTCCGAACTGGGTTGTCCGGAGCCATTGGACCGGTCACCATCAACGTAACGTGAATTGTTACCATGATATTTCGGGTTCTTTTGTTGTAGATTCGGTATCCCTTTTTGTTTGGTGCATATCCTACAAATACTCCAATGTCCGCTTTAGCTTTAAGTTTGCCTAAGTCTTGGCCCTCATTAGTTGGAGAACACAGTGTACCAAAAACACGAAGGGATGAGAGATTAGGTTTTCTATTGTGGACAAGTTCATATGGAGTTTTTCCATGAGCAGTGTGAATTAGGGATCAATTTTGAGTGTAGCATGCAGTGGCAATGGCTTCGACCGGAGAAACATTGGAACCTTCGAATAAATAAGCATTGTTCTTGCGGCTTCCACAAGAGTTCGATTTCGTCTTTCAACTACACCGTTCTGTTGAGGAGTTCGTGGAACACTTCTTTGATGACTGATTCCAACACTTTCATAAAACTCACTAAGTTGTTTATTAACAAGCTCAGTTCCATTGTCTGTTCGGATGATTCTCACATTTTGTTAAGTCGAACCTGCAGCTGTTTGATAAGTTTGATGATGATATCCGGAGTTTCATCCTTTGTCCTTAAGAACTTAACCCAGTGAATCGAGAGTAATCATCAACCACAACTAACACATATTTCTTTCCAAAGATATTCTGCACTCTCATGGGTCCACATAAATCCATGTTAATTGTATGAAGAACTTCTCAGAACGAGTTTGTAGGTTTTGGCTTGTGGGCATACTTCTTGCTTTTTCCCAATTGGCATGCTGAACAAAGATGATCCTTTTCATACTTTAGTCTAGGTAAACCTACAACTAAGTCCTTTCGGGAGAGATCATTGATGGTGCCGAAGTTCAAGTGATTGAGACGACGATGCCATAACCATGACTTTGTTTTCAAGGCCTTTGACAACAAGCAAATTGGAGAAGACTTCATCATATCTTCGATAGAGATGGTGTATAGATTTGAACCACGAGTTCCTCTTAAAAGTTCTTTACCATCAAGTTCTCTAACGAAACAAGTATGTTTTCAGAAGGCCACTTCTAGATCAATCACGAATTGTCCGACAGAGAATAAGTTATGACCAAGACCTTCTACGTAATATACCCCGGAGATAACACTATCACCGACAACATAATCTTCATAACCTATAATTGCACCGAAATGATCGTTCCCGAATCTAACAGTTCCGATGAATTTACTCACAAAGTTCATGAGCCGCGACCGGTCTCCAGTCATATGCTTGGAACAACCTGAGTCTAGGTACCACATAACGATTTGAACGATCTGTAGTTGAACACAGACAAGAATGGATAACTGGATAATTGGATAATTGGGAACCCCATGCAATAATGGGTTCCACTTGGTTAGTAACAGTGATTGGAACACCCACATCAGGAGTAGAAACAATGGAATCATCAGAAATAGATGCAGTGCTAATGTCCGTATTTGACCTATTCAAAGTGTGTTCACTTCTTAAGGGAATAGTTCTACCAGTAGACATCCATTTTCTAGCGGGCATTGTCTTAGCAGATTGAGGGCAGAACTGATTAACCTTATGGCCAAAAGGTATCCATTGATAACTTATCTTACTAAATGTTCTTCCTGTGGGTTTCCACTGTTTTCTAACTTTCTTCGCTTTTGCCTTTTAGCCTTCTTAGCTTGATTTTTAACATTAACAGTTTTAATAGGGTATTTAACAGCATTAGACAAATCATTCACACCACATTCATAATTAGTAACAGAAACAACGCAATCATCATTACATGTTTTGCCAAAAGTAGCAGAATTCGCATTAATTACAGTATGCTTAGAGCTAATACTAGAATCAACACGATTCATTTTATTCAACTCAAACTTAATATTCCTATGGTGATCTTCTACTTTCTTCCAATGCACACTCTTAGCTTGCGAGGTCCTATCTTGCTTAGTATTGCCTGGAGGCTTTGACCCGCTTGCTTTTATGTCACTGATTACTCCTGTAGAGGGAATTATGGGAACATTAGTGGGTTGATCTACTTTTTGCATTCCTGAACTAGACGTGCAAGGATCTGAACTACTTGAAGGCACATTAGTGTTCACTTTCCTAACACTGGGCATAGAATGGTTTGAATGCTTGGCACTAGGCATAGAACAAGGCATCACAGCTTTTCCATTCGCACCTAAGGATTTAGGACATGTTGCAATTAAACATTCTAGCAGCTCCTGATATCGTCTGGCCTGAATGCAAGCAAACCTAATTTCTCTATCCAGAGGCTTATTTATGAAATCCTCTTCCACAATCTCAGGGAGACATTCTAGACTATCCTTAAGGTGAGCAGAATAGTTATGAAACACGAGTTCATTATTCCTAAGATGAGGAGGAATGTATTTAACAGTCAGAGTATATTTGCAGTCTGAGGATGACTTTGATGCAACATTCTCATTAAAAACAAGTGGCAATTTCCTTTTCGACTCCTCGGATTCTCAATTTCCTTTTGTAAAGACGTTATTTTTTCGTTGTTTTGTCACGAGTGACTTTCATTGAATCATATAACTCTTTAAAGTGTCGTTTAACTTTTTCATTTTCTTCTAGAAAACTCTCGTTTTCCTTTTGTAAAGCATTAACCAAGTTTTGAAGATAAAAAGTTTGAGAATACCGAGAATCTAAAGGAGGAGGCATTTGGGAGCCAATCACATTGTTCTTTTCACCCTTTAATTGAGAGATTTGGGCTTTCAACTTTCTGATCGTGTTACAATGAGCTTGAATATGTTCGTCACGTTTGTTTATCTGAAAAGCTGCATCAAACTCTGGAACATCTGAGGATGTCTTGATATTTGAGGTTTTGACATTTTCTTTAAGATTTTGATATTTTAGTTGTAAATCAAAATGTTCAACTTCTAGTTTAGAAAGATGTTTTACCAAATTATCGTGATCATCCTGATCAATTTTCTCATTTAGTTTAGAATTAAACTTTTCAATCTCAATGACACGATCATGGGAGACTTTCAGAGCAATAGATAATTCATGAAATTGAGAAGCATTAATGGAACAATTAAGTAGCATGTAAAACACATCTTGACTAATACATTCAGAAATAAGATTCTCATTCAATGTATGCAAGTTCTTCCTCTCAATCTCATTATATTTTAATTCTCGCTCATAGTCACTAACCTCAACTAACATTGCATCAAATTCCTTTTCCATTTCTTTAATATCTGAATCCATCCCCTTTTTAAGACTCCCAAATTGATCTTTTAGTTGTTTAAAGAAAGGCATGACCTCAGTTAAATAGCATTCTTTAGTTTGCTCAAAACCCCTTTCCCCTTCAGTTATCCCAGTGGGTGTGATCCTTTTCTTACAAGTTTTCTCAAAATCAACAAATAATTGAAAAATAACATATTGACTGATTAAGATCTTGCTTTTAGTGGCAATAGTTCTAGGAACTAAATGCATTGGTGTGTTCGGAGGATACACAGTCGCTGAAGGCATTTTCCTAAGGGGAGAGTTTGCTACAACAAGATTCTCTGCTTTTTGCTTATCAAAATCCTTTTTCCAGAACACTTGTTCAGGTGTTAACAACGTTTGAGGCTTAAACTTGTTCAAGGAAATCCAATTTTCCTTTTTGTAATCATGGGGTTTGATCGTTATGTTATTCTCTTTACATTCAGGATCTTCAAGCTTCTTATTTATTTTCTCCCTAGATGCATCATCTAATTTTATATCTTTCTCAAGTTGCACTCAACTAACTAGGTTTCTGTCTAGATTTAAGAATCTCATTGCCATCATAGATTACATTATGAGCAGCTCTAGCCTTTTTAACAACCTCAGGATTAGGTTCCACAACAAGGGGAATGCTATGCTTATCGCTTAAGACTCTATGCTTAGTGATCAAGTGAGCAATCTGAATGGTATTCCCTTGTACGTACAACTTATTTTCAAGCTTTTTTTTTCAAAGTTTTTAGATTGGAAAAATCATTCAAAAGTTTTGATTCCTTAGCATTGAATTATTGCTTAAGCATTTTAACATTTTCTTGAAGTTCTTGTTTTTGCTTAGCAGTTTTAGAAATCTTTTCTTGTAAGGAGTTTAACTCTTGTTTTAATACTTCTTCTCTAAAATTACTTTTCCTAATAATTGTACGCATTTGGTCATCCATTTCCTGTTCACGGGTGGTTAACTCAAACTTAGCACGTTGTTCATAAATAGCAACTTGTTCTTTATAGGCATTCAGTTCAGAGATAGCAGAATCATCGGGGCACATGCGTGTATTCATCAAAAACATAATCATCATTGATGTAGAAATGCATTACTTGGTATAATCTCACTTTCACTTTGCTTCACATATTGATCATATGGGACAATATTGCTATTACCCTCATCATCAATATCTGATTCATAAGTTTCAAGAGATTGTACTTTATTATGCATCTTTTGCTCATCAACACCATCATATAGTTTTAATACCTCTAAGATGATTGATTCTTTGGATGGACTAGCTTGCTGTGATGATGAGACCTTAGGAGAGACCATTGGAGAAATGCTAGCCATGAAAATTGTTTGTGCAGAAGGTTCATCATCGACGTCCGAGTCGTATGCATCACATCGGCGACTTGAAAGGCATTCGATGATTGTGACCTATCTCTGAATCATTGCTCATCCACATCTGCATCATATGTCTTGGCATTGCCCTCAGCAAGAAACAACAACTCCTCTTCATCCAAAGTGCACCATTATCCGAGCTTGTACGAGCAACATCTTGTCTCTGAAGTATTCTGCATTTTGTAGACGTTTTGGAGATGTGCAGTTCCTAGCAATGTGTCCCTCACCACCATAGTTTTAGCACTTAATTGGCTTTGCATGGCCTTGATTTTCATTCCTTCCCCGATTATGATTTCCATCATAACCTCCACCTACTCCACCTCTTCCCTGTTCATATTGCCTTCCTTGAACTGGTTGAACCATAACTTTTCCATCTCTGACAACCGCATGATTGTGAAGGTTGGATGCAGTTCTGATCTCATTGTTAGTGTGAAGACTGTTGGTATGTGGACTGAGAGTCAAGTTTTGTTTAACCATAAGGGCCAGTTGATTAATGAA
Source organism: Chrysanthemum makinoi (assembly GCA_910596185.1). Classification (NCBI taxonomy): domain Eukaryota; kingdom Viridiplantae; phylum Streptophyta; class Magnoliopsida; order Asterales; family Asteraceae; genus Chrysanthemum; species Chrysanthemum makinoi. Next base: position 120,141,842 of record OU343223.1, on the reverse strand, counting down.
GTGTCCCATGGCTGCATCAGCATCAGCTTGTTTGAACCTTGGATCGGGAATGAGTTTGTGATTACCATTACCCATGGGTATGACTTGAGATGCTTTGGTGGTAATACCAACATTGGTGTAGAAAGCTGTAGAATCACACTAGGGAGATTGTTAGAATCAAGGCACTTCTTCTCACAAGAAAGAAGAATGTCAGAAGACGTCAAAGCAACTACTATTACATCAACACCTACAACTTTTCAAGATTGTTGGAGCCACTTATTAATTAACAACACTTAGGGGGAGATTGTTGGAATCTCTCCTAACTTGTATTTCAAGTGTTAGTAATCAATATGTAATAGGTTGCTTAATTAGGCTTTTGTGTTAGTTACAAATGGCAAGGCTTATGTTGAAAGCCCATAGGCCTTGGCCCAAGCCCAATAATGAAGAAGGGACTAGACATGTTGCCCTAGCTCCCTTCCTTGGTTGTTCATTTGCATTCAAATCCTACGCATAACTTTCCTTATTCCATACGTGTGTTTTGTGTGTGTTTGTTCAACCAATCTATCTTCATCTCATTTCTTACATATTGTTAATTGTGTTATATTATGGTGACCTAACAGTAACCCCAAATTTTGTACTAACAAGTTGGCATTATCCGTGAGACCCTACATAGCCACATTTAAAGAAATCTTACCAAATGGAGCAATCCGCCAAACGACGCCTCACCGAACCTCGAGGATTCTGTTGTACGAAACACCGCATGAAGGGGAAGCGGACGATTGTCTGATTATCTACCCGGATACGTGCTAAAAGAAATGGTTCGTGAGTTTTGCAACAAACACTATGACCAACTCCTACCATTGATGGTTGAGAAAGTCCATCAAGAAAAAATCAAAGGGGTTCAAACTCGCCCGAGTTTCGGAAAATATTCGCAAAAAAAGTCACAAACCCAAGAGAAATCCCAATTATGAATTAGATGAATCTACCAGAGAAAGGAGGAAAATATCCAAAAAGAAGAGAAAAAGTAGTCCAAGTTCTAGGTCAAGGACTAGCCTCTATTCTCAATCCCCAGTGTCTTTTCTAGACTGGGGCGTGGAATTCCGCAATCCTCCACTTGCAGGACTCTAAAGAAGCAAATATATTCTCTTGGTTGGGCCTTAGAAGGCCAATGTGTTCTCCCGTCTAGGGTCTAGAGAACACGTCCATCGTGAACAGAGGCCGGGCCCAAGGCATCGTAAGTTTGCTAGTTCTCATTTAGGGTTTAGAGTACCGAATAAGCGAAATGAGGTAAGGAGCCTACCCAAGGCATTTGGTCAAGTAGTATGTTAGTTGCCCACCAACTTAGAAGTTGTAGTTCAAGCCTCACTGGAGGCATTTGTGAGATAACTATGAAATAGGCGGTATAAGGTAGGGTGAGCATGGTGCGGTTCAGTGCGGGTTTTGACTAAAACCGAACCACAACCGCACTTGTGGTTTCTATAAAAGTAGAAACCGCACTGCACCATATTGAGCGGTTTCGGTCTTTGTGGGTTTTTTCGATTTTAACCGCACCGCACCATCACCTATAACTTATATATTTAATATGGGTTTTTGCGGTTTTCGGTTTACAATAATGGTTTTTTCGGTTATAACAATGCATATATTTCATGTAAACACACACATCAGTCATAACTTATAAAAATATTAATGATAATATGCATTGGAAGCTTTATAACAAACATTAAATAATCAATGACCCGTTTATCGATCTTAAATAATCAATGTGTGGTTGTGTGCGGGTTTTGCGGTTCGCTTTTATGGGTAAAACCAAGACTGCACTACATTTGCGTTTTTTCTCTTTCTTTAAAATCAATTCGTCAGTTTTTGCCGTGGTGCGGTTATTGTTTTTGCGGTTTTTTCGGTTTTGCTGATTTGCGGTGCGGGTTATGCTCATCCCTAAGGTGTGAAAAAGTTTGCCTATTTAAATAAGAAAAGAAAAAAAGAGGTAAGGAGACTCATTCGATAGTATGTCACTTGCTCTAGCGAAAAACACTAAAAGGAACAAACGTACTAAAAGGAACAACAATGTTGTTATATGTTGTGTCAGTTTTATCTCTACAAGCTTTAAACAAGCACATTCTTAACCATGACTCAACGATTTAATTTTTCAAAACTTGGAACATTCGACAATAATATCCTATGACACAGAATTCACTTTCAAAACAAGTTTTGGTCGTAAAATAACGACGAACTCTTTTCATTATCTCATTTTGGTACGTGAACTTTAAAAAACTTGTGTAAATATAATGGATTTATAAAGTGTTTTAATATACAAATTTTGATAATGTATTATGTTATAAATAGTGACACGTGTCAGACTTTCAAATATGACACGTTATTAAATTTATTAATAAAATTCGTTACGTTTAAATAGCTTTTTCAAAATTCATTATCCAAATCAATACTAAACAATTTATTGCCATTTAATTACCAAAATTCTTAAAAAAATAGAAATAAAAGGAAACTGGGACACAACAAAATTGTTACCCGATCCATATCCAAAGATGTGAAAGGGGACTGCTCCGTAGAGTGTAGGGAAGTCATACGAGTAAATAAAATGGCTGGGTTATTAGGAAGGTACCTAGTTTTTTAGATTGACCCTTTTAGTTTTTTTGTTTTTTTTTTTATTTTTATAATTTTGTTTATATCAAAAAACTATAAACCTGAAAATGCGGATCATGAAATATAAAGTTTAATAAGTCAAACGCTTAAAACTGTCAGAAATACGGAACAGAAATTGGCAAAAAACTGCGTTGTACTGAAAAAATGAGAGGACAAAGAGAATATTTCCTATGGATGTGACCCCATAAAGAGGGTTCCAATAGTGTATCCCAAATAGAAATTTTGGAGAGTTGGTGACTGGTCATATGGGACCCACGACAAATTGAAAGCAAGGTTTAAATGAACATAGTAGAGTTGCTATCTTGGAACTCAAACAAATCAAAAATCATCTAGCTACTTGTGTTGCTGATCATGTCGGGTAGGGGTCTGGACTGGATCTGATTATATTCCAACCTATAAAGTTGAAAATAATGAAATAGCGGTGCACAAACTTCTTGTATTTTTGCTAATAGGGTTCAAATTACTTTCTACTTGCGGCTTTAAAATGGTTTGTAAGGGCCGACGGAGTGGAGCTCTAGCTTCAATCGAGTAGCAATCGGGTAGTGGGCTACACCATTCCCACTACTTCGGGTACCATAAATCGGGTATCAAATCGAGTTCAAGTAGGGTTTTCTTCTATATTTTTTTTGTCTTTTGTGAATATTAGTGTTAGGGTAGTATCGGGTACCACTCCGTCCACTTAGGGTAGTGTTAGGGTAGTATTGGGGTAGTTTTGAGTTGGAAGGTTTTTATTGGATAGAGGTGACGTGGCACCCTCAGGGTATTAGGGTAGTAAACTTCCACTCCTCCCTCCCTAAGATTGTATCACGCTAATATAGTGAAGGTAGCAACCATTTTTCTTGCAAGAGACTAACACTTGTCTTCTCATATTTCATATCATTCTTATCGGTTAACATTATCGGTCATCAACATTTTAGAAAATCGGTTTAGATACAAAAACCGGACCTTGTATAATGAAGGTAGATCTTGTTGCGATATTCGTAAAATGTTTGGCGCGTGAAAAGGATTGAGTGGGTGAAGTTCCATGTGAAGCATGGTGGGGAAAGGTGAAGATTTGAGGTGTGAGGGGGTCCCATTCCCATTTGCATGTTTGATGTGCTTATCGAGAAAGTGGGATTTGACCAGTCTTAACTTCTGCAACCAGCTACTTACCCAACATTTAAGGATGTTTTATCATATCCCGCCGAATTTTTATTCTCACTTGTCATTATTTTATGTTGGGAATGTCTAACCAATGCCCTAAGGGCATTGGTTAAGATTTGTCATTTTGTGGTTTATAATAACTATTCATATAGGTCCTCCGTCCAAATATGTAATTATGTATCAACTATAAGGACCATTTGTGTAACTAAAAACCATAAAATGACAAATATTAACCAATGCCCTTAGGGCATTGGTTAGACATTCCCTTTTATGTTTATTATCAAACCATTACTCTTTGTTATCAACTGTAGTTTGAGATATGATGTCTATTCTTCCACTAATCAAACTAGTACAGTTACTTTCTTCCACTAATGGGGGTAAAATCTTTACGTATGTGTGAGTGGTGAATTTTGCATCTGTTAATGATGGCTGAAAGTTACCAGATGTGAGTGATGAGTGAGTGGAAAGAAAAGATATGATGTGTCGTTGAGGTGTTCTGAATGTGTTTTGTACCGTGAAGAGTACACCGAGCCTTTTGATTACATATCTATTATGTAACGATATTGAGAAAGCGAGTTATTTTTATTAGCTTATCAATGATTAGCACATATACATACGAGGTTAAGTTTGGACATGAGTAAAAAGGAAATACATCAATCTTCACAGTGAAGGGGTTTTGCGTGTGAGTGATTAGAGAAGTGAAAAGGATAAATGTTGAGATGTCACAACGTGACACACTTTTTTGCCTTTGGCTCAAGCCCCACTCCTATTGCTCTAAGGATAATGATAAAAAAAAATTGTAAATAACTTGTCTAAATTTATGGTTGTATCTACATTACTAAAATATAAATCTTTGTGTGTATCCTAATTTTTAATTTCTGACATTTGTGTGTGTTGTGACAATTTTATCTTTACGTTTACGGTTTATCAATAACAGTGGGGTAAAATCGTCATAAAAACTTAAATAATACACACAAAGATCGAAATTAGAAAGTATGATACATGCAAAAGTTGAAATTTTAGTAGAAGATACAATCATAAATTTTGACAAGTTAGTTGCATTCTTTTATCATTATCCCGTCACTTTATAAGTATATGACTTATTCAAGTCAACTTATTCGGTATACCAACTTATTTGTTTCTGAAACATAGTTGGTTTAAGCATTCAATTTTAGCATTAGATGTAATAACTTATCATAAGAAGTAAATTTATTCGTTATGGTTGTATGATGATGTTTTTTTCTTTTTAGTCACGATTATTGGATGAGAATGACTGCTATGTTACAGCAAATATGGAGATATCTACAGTAGCGCTGTCTTTTAACCTTTTCATGTATGTGCCCAAATTTCTAAATGTTAGCTTTAATGACTTCAAAACGTATGACATAAGAGAGTCTAACTTAAGAACGAGTTGAATGAAAGTTCAAATGTTACTCAAAGAAACTAAACAGGCTTTTATGGGCATTGAAACTGGTCCTTGAGAGTTGAGAGTAGTTAGACAAAAGTAGTCACTAATCGGTTAATAAACATGGAAACAATTGGGTTGGTTTCGGGTCCAACAGATTGGGCCAAGCCCTCTTCGTTTATAAATTATAACCCAACGAAACAATCACACAATAAACTGAGCTTTTTTTGAACAAACAATAAACTGAGCTGAACGCCCGAACTTCCATTATTTTATTTTATTTTTATTTACTTATTATTAGTTTTCTACTCAAGAGCCACCAAATACTGTTTCTTTACTTCGAAACCTTTGGGTGGTCTCCACATGAATAATACTCCAATCTTTATTATCGCATAGTTAGGCTAACCACAGTCGAGGGCATAAAATCGGTCACATGCATGGGTTGACCGACTTTAAAGTCGGTCGAGCCTAATGTGGCATAGTCAAAAATATCAGTTGGTCGAGCTTGTTTTGGAAATATGGGTCACAAATACGACCGATTTGCCCAAACACTTTTTTTTTTAACTTGGTCGCCGACTATGGCAACTTGGTCGTCGTCAGGTTTTCGGAGAGAGAAAGCTGATGTGGCAAGGTCGTTGTAGGTCACGACTATGTCCGTACAACAGTCGGTCAAATTGATCGGTCGACCGATTGGTCGATTGTTGTGGCTGTCTGGTCGTGATCAATCGGCATGCAAAAAATGAGACGACTTGGTCGGCTTGTCGACCGAGTTTAAAACACACAAACAAACAAAAAATTACCGTTTGCAATTAAAAAAATAAATAAATAAACTTTACCACTTTTACAACATTATAATACTAACCTGGAACACACTTTTAAACACACAATTTCAAACACAATTCAAACAACTTCTCACCAATATTTATCATGTCAAGCAAAAAACTCCCAAATCAAAAACCTCAATATCCCGACTACCCCAAAATGTCCCGAATTTGAATTTCTCGCCGGATTCGAATTTCCAATTAACCGGTGTAACACCACCACCAAATCAACGTATTCGCTTTCGTGCACCCAGTTTTGAATATCAAACACGACTGCCACAACCACCACAAAATCAAAACGCGTTTTACCTTAATCGTCCATATGTCCCACCGTATCATATTAATACCGAATTTCACCAATCACCAAGTGGGTCATGGGTCGTCTTATCATCCCAACATGGATTTCTCGCAATCTACACAACCGAATCAAGTGTTTTCCCCGCTTGAGGGCGTTAATCTTGATATGGATGATTTGGAGGAGTTTATCCAAGACTATCCGACTCAACAATACCCGAGTCAAAACTATCCGACTCAACATTATCCGAGTCAAGATGCTTCAATGGGGCAAGATTCGGGTCATGGTTCGCACCATGGTTCGTTTCAAGGTTCTTTTCCGGTTGAAGACAATGATGATGTCGAAGAGACGTTGCCCGTCAAACCAAAGAAGCCTTCGTGACGTGCTACAAAGGCGAAGGCCCAAACCAAGGGCAAGAATGTCACAACCCAAGAGCCAAAGCCCAAACCATGGACAAAGGCAGAAGAGGTCGCACTGTGTAAAGTTTGTGTGGAAAACTAGAAGGGGGGTTAAATAGTTTTATCGATTAAAACTTCGTTTTCAAATATTTAAATCAACTTATGTCAATCTATTTAATGTGGGTGTTGGATGATGATAGATAAAGCATAAAAACAAGTAATGCAAAGATAAAGAGTAAGGAACACAAAACCACGACACGAGTGTTTATAGTGGTTTGGCTACAAGGATACCTTCCTTGCCCTACTCCACTCCCCGAGTTCCCCACTCGAGAGTTCGTAAGCACTACACAACACAAGCTCCTTAATGTGGCAGAGAAGCCTTCACAACGTCGCCTACTATTTATCCGGTACAAGGCTAGACACCGGGTTCTTCCACGAGGTAGAACCAAACCTATCACAACGTCGCCTACACTTTATCTGGTACAAGGCTAGATACCGAGTTCTATTACAAAGGAGGAACTACTACCCAACACTACACCAATACACAACTACCCGAAAGGAGACACACTCCTTATTACAACATCATAAGGATATCAATATCCTTTAACCCAAACTATCTATATTGTACATCGATGCACCATATCAAATGTACTCCCTTGGCACCTTTCACTAATACCTTCGACACGACCCTTTGGCACCTTTCACTAATGTCTTCTACAAGACCCTTTGGCACTAGTTGTTATACATATGCATATTATGTAAACACTAGTTGTTAGACATATGCATTTCTATAAGATGTAAACAATATTATTTGTTTAGTGTTTTATTTGAAAATGTAAGTGTGTTAGTAAACTATTGGCTCAAACCATTTACGGATTTTATTTGTTTCGTTAAAATGATTTTATGTTTGTTATCGACAAAACATTAGAAGATCGTAAAATATAAATAAACGTTTTTACAGCTTATTTGTATTAACAATCTCCCCCTTTATGTTGATGACAAAACATAAGATTAATTTAAGGAAAAACTAAAATTCATAAAAATTTGAATTGGTGTTTTTACTCTCTTCTCCGCCTTTTTGTCCAAACAAAAAAGAGCGTTGAAAAGAAACTAACACATTGTTTTGAGAAAAACGTGTGAAGAGTAATAATATGAAAAATAGAGAGTAAGAGAAGAGATGAATTTTCGTCTTAGCTCCCCCTTGACAGGTGCTTCCCTTTGTTGAGGGCGTCAAGTAATTAGGAAGACTAAGCGAGTGTTTTGCAATTATGTTTGCAAATGGTTTCGTCTTTTGACGAATATGCTCCCCCTTGACGAATGATCCCCTTTGTGAGGGCCTCAAGTAATAATGAAATCCTAAGTTTTGCAAGTGTTTTTGCAATAGTTTTCTTTGACGAAAAGCTCCCCCTTGTTGAGGGTGTCAAAGTATTCATGTATATTGAAAATCTACAAAACAAAGGTTAGAAAGCAAGCATATGATGCATAATTTCCTGTAAATGAGACTCAAATTAGTAATAAAAAAGTGCTTCTGTTGCACGGATCCCACGGTTCCTCCTTGGGAGGGATCCTTCTAGGCTAAAATGAGGGATTTGTATACTTGCAATCTCATGATAGCAATGTGGATGTAAAAAGTGATGTTATCATCAACAAGAGTTATGTATTAAGGCGCTAAACGTATTTCTATAACCAGATAGCATACAACATGTAATATCATTCAATTAAACGAGAGAATTGATGTACATAACTCTAAAACTAAGAAAATGATCCGAACATGAAGTATGATTCCTAACACATCTAAGTTTAAGCTTAAGACTAGAACACTACTTGAATTCCTAAGCTTAAGGATGTTTAGGTTTGTTGACCTCATCGAAACATTCAAGGAGGTGATAGAACATGAAACGTAGTTCGTCATGTACTTCATGTACTAAACCTTCAACATGTTGACAATGATAACAATCTTTGTCATGGCTAGTAAATAGTGGTGGTAGGAATGGAGTGGTTTGAGATAGAAGGTTGGATGGAGGTTCCTCAAAAGAAGGAGGGATTTGTGGTGGCATGTTTGATGAAGTTGGAGGTGGTTCAACTAAGGATGAAGGTGGTGGAATATGTGTTGAGGATGATGGTAGAGAGGTATCAACTTCCATGTGATCTGGTTGTTGATTTTGTTAATTCCTCATAATCCAAAATGGGCTATTTGAGGGTGATGGAGAAAATGATACGGGTGCTAGTATTGTTTCAACACCAAAGTTTTGTTGTTGCGCTATTTTCTCAATCGAAGAAAAGGTTGGCAATGGTGGTGGATGAGATGGCCTAGAAGGAAAGTCCTCTAAGTTGTAGAGGTGTGGAGATGAGAGAGGAGTGGTGAAAGAGATAGCTCTAGGTACTAGAGGTGATGGTTTAGTGGAAGTAGGGGTGTTTGGTTTAGGAGGTATAATAGTGTTTGGAAAGGGTAGTTTTGTGGGAACTATTCTTTTGGGAATTGGTTTGATTGGTAGAGTTGGTTGTGATGGAATTCTAGTGTTTGGGGCTTTAACGGATGATGATTCGGTTGAAGGGATTTACTGAACAACCCGAGCAAGTTGGGAGGTCATTTGGTAGATGAGTTAGCACTAGGAGCTTTCCTCATGATGATAAATGGATAGTGAAATAAGGGCTTTTAGTTCTTTGAGAATGAGGTTGTGAATGGTGATTTCGAAGTACTAGTCAAAGAGGTTTATAAAGGGAAGGAGTTAGTAAGTGAATTTAAAGCTTAAGCCACTTAGATCCTTCAAATTGCAATGATTTGCATGCACAAGAGTCAACTACAGAGTTTCACTGATCTAGGAAGTCAATTAAGACAAGGTGGAGTGTTTAAGTTAACAAGAAGAGCTTGAAATGATTGTTTTAGCTTAGCCTGTGCAGCCGGTTCCCATGGTTCCCTCAAATGAGGGATCCGTCTATGCTAAACCTAGGGATCCGGCTCTCAGCAGTCAAAGAAGAGGAAGATGATGTTTTGTAAGGTCTAGTACCTACACATCTTGAGTGTTTTCAGTCTTCTCATGTGTCTTAAATGATCAAGTGAAATGAGTGAGGGTAGTTAATGATTGTCTTTTATGGAAGGAAATGGGGTTTTATGAGCACCAATGGGTGATCAAGGATGACACTAACAATTTTGAGAGTGTCAAGTGGAGTTAAATGATCCTAGAGATCAGTTGGTAATTTAAAAGAAATTTGTAAAATTCCTTAAAAATCATAAGAAATGAAAAACTAGTTTTTAGCCTATTTTGAGGTAACGATGACTAAAATCAATTTGCTAAATTGAGAGAAATATCAAGCTAGGTTGTTAATACAAATAAGCCGTAAAAACGTTTATTTATATTTTACGCTCTTCTAATGTTTTGTCGATAACAAACGTAAAATCATTTTAACGAAACAAATAAAATACGTAAATGGTTTGAGCCAATAGTTTACTAACACACTTACGTTTTCACATAAAACACTAAACAAGTAAAAGTGGTTTTATGATTTAGTAATATATATGTACAACAACTAGTGTTTACATATTGGGTAAATATATCTGAGAACTAGTATGTATTATAATGGGTAAGATTAATGGGTAGAAACTTAAGTATTTGACCCATTGACCAAATACATTAAATGTAGTTGGGTATAACCCAAATTCCATAACCCATACCCATGGACCATAACCCATAACCCATTGCATGACATCATGCATAAATCATATATGGATATTATCCATGACCCATGGTTTTAACCCATGACCCATAGACTAGATGCATTGCATCTTGTAGATACATTATATCTACTTGGATACCCATGGTCCAATGTCTAGGACCCATGACCCATGACCCAAAACCCATGGGCAAAAGGGAGCGTCCCACGGATCCCCAGTAATACACTGGACGAATCCCTCAAGTGAAGGATCCGTGGGATCCGTGGAACAGTAGCTATTTTTCCTCTATAAATAGTGAGCCATTTCTTCATTTTTTCTTACCCCTTTCACATATATTTTCTCTTAGAGTTATAAACTCTCTAACCTCAGATCCAAGTGATCTATGTATGTAGTTTTGTTTTTGTGTGATTCTCTAGGTTCCTCTTAAAGGCAAGATCAACACCTTTTGAAGTCGAGCAAGCTCAAGTCCATGAGTTTCCATGCTTCGTCATCATCAAGACTACTGAGGTTCTCTTGTTGATAGTTCTCTTCTTTCTCATTAGAAGTGTAGTGTCGAAGACATAAGTGAAAGATGTCTAAAGGGTCACGGCGAAGACATTAGTGAAAGGTGTCAAACGTCCATATTAGAAGCACTAGTGAAGAGTGCTTAGAAGTCAAGGCTAAAGGCATTGAGGGTGTCTTGATGTAAAGTCACAAGGAATTAGTGAAAGGTGCCTAGAAGTCAAAGCCAAAAGCATTAGTGAAAGGTGCCTAAGGTGTACATTCGATATGGTGTGTTCGATGTACAAGATAGATTAGTATTGGGTCAAAGGATATTGATATCCTTGTTGATATTGTTATAAGGAGTGGATCTCCTTTAGGGTTAGTTGTTTTGTAGTGTTGGGTAGTAGTTCCTCCATTGTAATGGAACTCGGTATCTAGCCTAATACCGGATAAAGGGTAGGCGACGTTGTGATAGGTTTGGTTCTACCTCATGGAAGAACCCGGTATCTAGCCTTGTACCGGATAAAGAGTAGGCAACGTTGTGAAGGATTATCCGCCATAAGGAGTTGGTGTCGTGTAGTGTTTACGAACTCTCGAGTAGGTGACTCGGGGAGTGGAGTAGGGCAAAGAAGGTGTCCTTGTAGCCGAACCACTATAAATACTCGCGTTGTGGTTTTGTGCTTCTTACTCCTTATTCTTTCATTACATTTTATTTATGCTTGTCTATCAACATCCAACATACATGCTTAAATAGATTGACATAAGTCGATCTAAATAGTTTAAAACCAAGTTTTAATCGGTAAAACTATTCAACCCCCCTTCTACTTTTCCACAATTGGCATCAGAGCTTCATTACCAAGTTTCTTAGAGTATGTTGTACTTTAAAAACTTGATACGATCCATGTTTAATTGAAAACTACAAAGAAGGTCTTTTACAAAAACAAACACCATGTTTTTAAAACACTTTTGTAGGATGTTGATTAGATGACAACATTTTTTTTTACTAAATTGCACTAACCTTCCTTGTCATGTTGCTTAGTTAAAGTTCATACCTATCAAGCCATAGGAATTTCTTGGTAACAAGAATACCTTCCCTAAGAAGTTATATTAAACAAGAAGAAACCAGAGTTGTCTACTGAGATTTGTTGTATCATTTGTAAAGACATTCCTAAGTGTATTAGAGGTATGATTTCCCACTTATCTCTAAATAATATTAGCTTAAATAATAAGTATGCTCACGTAGGAATTTATATGATTATCTTTTCACATACTTATACATTACACCTAGCTTCGTTAGGAAACTTTTCGTGCATACGTGTTACTCTTTTGTCTAAAGTCTAGGTTTATGAATTTGTGTATTATTTTTCATTTTCCAAAAATCAAATCTCTCTAATAATAAAACAAAACACAAATCTCAAAATTCCTCATTCCCCATAAATATTCCTTTCGAACGTCTTCACTCCACCAAACCCTCACTTTTCAAATCTTCCACTTTCAAAAATTACCTCTCATTCAAAACTTCATCTTCCTTCTCATCTCATCTCATCTCAAACCGAAACCAAGAAAGATCCTCATCATCATGGTTTACATCGCCTTCGTAATCATCGTCTTGACACTCATCGCTCTCGTGTTCCCATGATTAAGTTTTCTTATGGAGACATGTACTTTGTGTTGTTAATCTACATTGGTGTTATATACCCAATCCTTTGTATCGTCCTTAGCATTAAAATGAAATATTACTAATGTTCTAGTTTATCTAGTTTACTTTTCATAATGTGTTTGTCATTTCTTTTATTGTATATCCTTCGTATTCTTTGTCTTGAGATACGTTAGAAACCGATAATGCATGCTAAAAGTAAATGTTGGCTTATATACATATCTTGGTATAAAAAATGCAAAAACCTATGTTTTTATCAAAATCCTTTTTCTGTTACTACAGATCCACGGATCCCTGTAGTTCTACTAGCCGGATCCCTCATGGAAGGGAACCGTGAGAACCGTCATTCTGGAAGACAGTCTCTCATGCAATATAAAAACTGCTTTCATCCTAAAAAGAAATACTCCACTAGATTGTTAAAACACTAAGTGAGTTAATTGTCATTGTTAATAAATATCTAGTAAAAACGTTAGGTGATCATCCTTTGTGCTTTAACGAGTCTCATCGTTTTCTTTTCACTTCCATAGGTCTCGTCATGTCTCATGAGTATGGGTTCGATTTTTCACTCACTTGCGTCTACACCCCTAACATCTCTCTTGAACCCAACACACCTGGAAATCATGTCCGTGGGTTCAATAATCTCGAAACCCATCACTTCCATGAAGGACGTATTGTCGACACTCCTCTACAATACGAAGAAGGTATCAATACCTCCTTCCGAACCATAGGACATTCACTCCTCTACAATACGAAGAAGGTATCAATACCTCCTTCCGAACCATAGGACTAGAATGTCTTCTCAAAATTAACGAGAAAATATGTCTGAGGTTTGTATTGGAATTCTTCCGCCAAGTTGAACTCGTTAAATAGAGGATCGCTCTCTATTACTTTGGTTTTGGATCAAAAACCAAAAGTTTGTTCTAACCCTTGGGCAATTTGCTCACATCCTCCGAATTCCAAATCATGGACAATGTGCCTTCACTGAAGATTGGTCACTTGATTCTCTCTTCAACCATCGTGAAGAAAATAGCCCATATTGTTCACACATACCTTCCCCTTAAGACTTGACTCGCATGTTATGCAAACCTCGACCCTATTACTCTGATCCAAACATTATCTATACACGGGATATCTGAGATGAGTACAAGCCTCTCGCACTCATCCTATGTGAAAATGTTTGGATTCTTAGGGGAAATCGAGAAATCCTTCCCGCTTGTTGTGCTCACATAATGTATTGTTTGCTAACACAACAACCATACAATCTCGCCTATTTCTTCGCAAGGCGAATTGTAAACCTTCAAGGCTCCAAGAATAAACTAATCCCTTATGGAATGTTCTTGACACGCCTTTATCATCACATCATGTACTTCCACCCTCAATTTCAAAGTCTGTTGTACGTACTTATGAACAAGATGATGGAACCTCTAAACACATCTCTCATGAAGACTTTCTTCATCCCTGAATCGGCAAATACTCATCAACCATTCGATGATCCATCTAGCAAAAATGCTCAAGAAACTTAGTTTCCTTTCAAAATAGGGTCAACCCTTAGTATTCATGCTCTATCAATGTAATGCAATTTCTCTCATGAAATAAAACATTTAACATTTGATATCTCTACTATATTAGTGTTAGAACTTCTTAGAAAACACTAACTTTGAAATATGATGCTTTGTGCAACCCTTGTATACCTTTTGTAAAGGTGCTGTTTAGCAGGAAGACGGATCCCTAAGTTTGTGCTAGACGGATCCCTACTCTTAGGGAACCGTGGGATCTAGGCAAACAGAAATGCAATTGCAATCTTTATACTACAAACCATCTCTTTAGATCACTTCACACTAGCTAAACATAGTGCCTTAGGACCAATTATGTTAGGATTTAGAAAATCCATTCATTAAAGAGTCGGTCACCTCAAGTATATGTAATCGTTAGAAAGCCCGTAGTCGTAGATTATTTAATGTTAAGTAGTATTTAGTTAAGTAACACCGTGGAGGACAGACGGGTCTTTACCCACTGTATGCCTGATCCACAGCCCGTAGGTGGCGATTTATCTAAGAACTATAAATACTCTCTACCTCCCAAGGTAGAGAGTTGGAGCTCATAATAATACTTTCATTTTCTCTCACTAAGTTCCCAAACCTCTAACTCTTTCTCTCTCTAAAACCACTTGTATACGCCTCTTTGATCATTAGTTTAGTGTGTATGTGAAATCCAATATGTTACAAATGGTATCAAGAGCCATGGTTTGATCATCTCTCTTACATATCCTTGGATTTCTAGTGGTTTTAGGTGGTTTTTGAGTTTGAAAAAGTTTAGTGGTTTTTGCATCATTTGGATCATTTCTAGTGTTAAAGTTTCAATTTTGGGTGTACTTTTGTGTTTAGAATCATTGTAAGTGTTTGGGTTTTGATTTGGAAAGCTTGAATCACTGTGGTTGTGCTTGTTTTGGATTGAAAAGTGTGTTTTTGAAGTTTTTCTTGCTAGCGACTTGGTTCTCATTGTGTTTTTCATCGTAGCGACTTGCTTCAGTAAAAGTTAGCGAGTTACAGTGTTAGTTGTTAGCGACTTGAGCCTAGCGACTTGTCTATTGAGACAAGCCGACAAATAGTACAAGTTAGTGGATTCTCCACTACGGCTAGCGACTTGGTGAGGTTAGCGACTTGGTTCAGAAATTGTTAGCGAGTTGTTGTGTAAAGTGTTACCAACTTGATACTAGCGACCTGGATCTTAGCGAGTTGTTCTTTAGCAACTTAACTGTGTCTAGCGACTTGGTGCTTAGCGATTTGTTGTCATAATTCTTAGCGACTTGGTGTTAGCGACTTGGACCTTAGCGAGTTGCTCTTTAGCGACTTGACAGTGTAGCGACTTGGTGCTTTAGCGACTTGTGTCCAGCGACTTGGGTCTTAGCGACTTGGGCTTAGCGACTTGGTTCAATAACTCTTAGCGACTTGGTTTGTAATACGGTTTTCTCTTGATTTAGTAAAATCCCGTGAAAGAATCTATTTCCGGTTTAATCATAGAGTTATAAAATCCCGTGTAATCTGTTAACATGTCTACCAACGTACGTACAATCATCTCCACTGTTCTTTGAGGATGTTCAAGCGGTGGTTGGATACTCGTCCACCCATGCTTGACAGAACAGACTACGACTCTTGGGCTCAACGAATCAGATTGTATTGTCTTGGAAAGGAAAATGGGGTCAACATTCTCAAATCCATTGATGAAGGACCGTATCAGATTGAGACTACAAGAGACATAATTGATACTACTGCAGATGGAACCATGATCTTTGGATTGGACAGACCAAAGACGTATGATGAGCTCAATGATAAGGAGAAAAAGAGATTCGATGCTGATATCGGCCTCAAACATCATACTACAGGGTCTTCCAAAAGACATCTACAAGCTTATCAATCACAACACAGAAGCCAAGGCGGTTTGGGATAATGTCAAGATGCTTCTCTCAGGTTCTGAATTAACCAAGGAAGACAGAGAATCACAACTGTATGATGAGTTTGAGCACTTCAAGATGAAACCAGATGAGAGTATCTATGAGTACTATGTGAGATTCCACAAGCTTGTAAATGATATGAGGAACATCAAAATGACCATGCCAAACATTCAGTTGAACTCAAATTTTGTGAACAACATGAATCCCGAATGGCACAAATTTGTCACCGCTGTGAAGCTAACCAAAGGATTGAAGAATACAAACTATGAGCAACTGTATGCTTTTCTTCTTCAGAATGAGAGACATGCTATGTTTGAGAAAAGGATTCTAGAACAGTTCAAAACCAACCAGGGAGAAACAAGTTCCTCAAATGACTCAACAGCCTTTTACACAAATGTTGGTATTACTACCAAAGCTTCTCAAGTCATACCCATGGGTAATGGTAATTACAAACTCATCCATGATCCAGCATATAAGCCTCCAGACCCAAACACATTCATGGAAAACTTCATCAATCAACTGTCTCTCATGGTTAGTCAAAACATGAACTCTCTTCCACACACCAACAATAACCTCGAACAGACATCCAATCCACACAATCAAGCTACTGTCATAGATGGGAAGGTTGTGGTGCAACCAGTTCAAGAAAGGCGATGAACAGAGGAAGAGGAGGAGTTGGTAGAGGATATGTGGTAAATCGAATAGGGAAGTAATGGAAATCAGGTCAAGCAAATCCAATTAAGTGCTACAAGCTGTGGTGGTGAGGGACATATTGCTAGGAACGCACATCTCCAAAGCGTCCACGAATGCGATTACTTCAGAGACAAGAAGTTGCTTGTGCAAGCTCAGGATAATGGAGCCGCTTTGGATGAAGAGGAGTTGTTGTTTCTTCTGAGGGAAATGCCGAACCTATGATGCTAATGTTGATGAACAACCAATTCAGGAGATAGGTCATAATCATCAAAATGCATTTCAAGTAGCCGATGTGATGCATTTGACTCTGATGTCGATGATGAACCTAATGCCCAAACAATCTTCATGGCTAGCATCTCACCTATGGTCTCTCCAAAGGTCTCTCCACCAAAACAAGCTGGTCCATCCAAAGACAAAATCATTTCAGAGGTATTAAAACTATATGATGATGTTGATGAGCAAAAGATGCATAATAAAGTACAATATCTTGAAACTTATGAATCAGATATTGATGATAAGGGTAATAGCAATATTGTCCCATATGATCAATGTGTGAAGCAAAGTAAAAGTGAGGTTGTACCAAGTAATGCATCTTCCGCAGTCAATGATGACTATGTCTTTGATGAATACACTGCATGTGCCCCTGATGATTCTGTTATCTCTGAACTGAATGCCTATAAAGAACAAGTTGCTATTTATGAACAACGTGCTAAGTTTGAGTTGACCACCCGTTAGCAGGAAATGGATGACCAAATGCGTACAATTATTAGAAAAAGTAACTTTAGAGAAGAAGTCTTAAAACAAGAGTTAAACTCCTTACAAGAAAAGCTTTCTAAAACTGCTAAGCAAAAACAAGAACTTCAAGAAAATATTAAAATGCTTAAGCAAGAATTCAATGCTAAGGAATCAAAACTTTTGAATGATTTTTCCAATCTAAAAACTTTAAAAAACAAGCTCGAAAATAAGTTATACGTACAAGGGAATACCATTCAGACTGCTCACTTGATCACTAAGCATAGAGTCTTAAGCGATAAGCATAGCATTCCCCTTGTTGTGGAACCTAATCCTGAGGTTGTTAAAAAGGCTAGAGCTGCTCATAATGTAATCTATGATGGTAATGAGATTCTTAAACCTAGACAGAAACCTAGTTGCGTTGAGTGCACTGAGGAAGATAGAAAATTAGATGATGTATCTAGGGAGAAAATGAATAAGAAGCTAGAAGATCCTGAATGTAAAGAGAATAACATAACGATCAAACCCCATGATTACAAAAAGGAAAATTGGATTTCCTTGAACAAGTTTAAGCCTCAAACATTGTTAACACCCGAACAAGTGTTATGGAAAAAGGATTTAGATAAGCAAAAAGCAGAGAATCTTATTGTAACAAACCCTCCCCGTAGGAAAATGCCTTCAGTGACTATGTATCCTCCGAATACACCAATGCATTTAGTTCCTAGAACTATTGCCACTAAAAGAAAGACCTTAATCAATCAATATGTTATTTTTCAATTATTTGTTGATTTTGAGAAAACTTGTAAGGATCACACCCACTGGGATAACTGAAGGGGAAAGGGGTTTTGAGCAAACTAAAGAATGCTATTTAACTGAGGTTATACCTTTTTTTAAACAACTAAAAGATCAATTTGAGAGTCTTAAAAAGGGGATGGATTCAGATATTAAAGAAATGGAAAAGGAATTTGATGCAATGATAGTTGAGGTTAGTGACTATGGGCGAGAATTAAAATATAATGAGATTGAGAGGAAGAACTTGCATACCTTGAATGAGAATCTTATTTCGGAATGTATTACTCAAGATGTGTTTTACACTGCTACGAATTGTTCCATTAATGCTTCTCAATTTCATGAATTATCTGTTGCTCTGAAAGTCTCCCATGATCGTGTCATTGAGCTTGAAAAACTAACTCTAAATTGCATGATAAAGTTGAACAGGATGATCATGATAACCTGGTGAAACAGTTTTCTAAATTGGAAGTTGAGCATCTTGCTTTGCAATTAAAATATCAACATCTCAAAGAAAATGTTAAAACCTCAAATATCAAGACATCCTTGGATGCTCCTGAATTTGATGCAGTTTTTGAAATTAGCAAATGTGATGAACAGATTCGAGCTCATTGTAACACGATCAGAAAGTTGAAAGCCCAAATCTCTCAATTAAAGGGTGAAAAGAACAATGTGACTGGCTCCCAAATGCCTCATCCTTTAGATTCTCAGTATTCTCAAACTTTTCATCTTCAAAACTTGGTTAATGCTTTAAAAAAGGAAAACGAGAGTTTTCTAGAAGAAAATGAAAAAATTAAACGACACTTTAAAGAGTTATATGATTCAATAAAAGTCACTCGTGACAAAAACAATGAAAAAATAACGTCTTTACAAAAAGAAATTGAGAATCTGAGGAGTCAGGAAAAAGGGAAATTGCCACTTGTTTTTAATGAGAATGTTGCATCAAAGTCATCGTCAGACTGCAAATATACTGTGACTGTTAAATACATTCCTCCTCATCTTAGGAATAATGAACCTGTGTTTCATAACTATTGTGCTCACCTTAAGGATAGTCTAGAATGTCTCCGTGAGATTGTGGAAGAGGATTTCATTAATAAACCTCTTTATAGAGAAATTAGGTTTGCTTGCATTCAGGCCAAACGATCTCAAGAGCTGCTAGAATGTTTAATTGCAACATGTCCTAAATCCTTAGGTGCGAAAGGTAAAGCTGTGATGCCTTGTTCTATGCCTGGTGCCAAGCATACAAACCATTCTATGCCCAATTTTAAGAAAGTGAACACTAATGTGCCTTCAAGTAGTTCAGATCCCTGCACGTCTAGGTCAGGAATGCAAAAAGTAGATCAACCAACTAATGTTCCCATAATTCCCTCTACAGAGTAATCGGTGACATAAAAGCAAGCGGGTCAAAGCCTCCGGCAATACCAAGCAAGATAGGACCTCGCAAGCTAAGAATGTGCATTGGAAGAGAGTAGAAGATCACCCTAGAAATATTAAGTTTGAGTTGAATAAAATGAATCGTGTTGATTCTAGTATTAGCTATAAGCGTCTTGTAATTAATTGAATTACGCTACTATTCGCAAAACATGTAATGATGACTGCTTGATTTCTATTACTAATCATGAATGTGGTGTGAATGTTTTGTCTAATGTTGTCAAATGCCCTGATAAAACTGTTAATGTTAAAATTCAAGCTAAGAAGGCTAAAAGGCAAAGGAGAAAGAAAGTTAGAAAACAGTGGAAACCCACAGGAAGGAAATTTAGTAATATAGGTTATCAATGGATACCTCTTTGGCCGTAAGATTAATATGCTTTGCCCTAAAGTTGCTAAATCAATGCCCACTAGAAAATGGATGCCTACTGGTAGAACTATTCCCTTAAAAAGCGACATACTTTGAATAAGTCAAATACGGACACTAGCACTGCATCTATTTCTAATGAGTCCATTGTTTCTACCTCTGATGTGGGTGTTCCAATCACTGTTACTAACCAAGTGGAACCCATTATTGCATGGGGTTCCCAATTATCTAGTTATCCATTCTTGTCTGTGTTCAACTGCAGATCGTTCAAATCGTTCTGTGGTACCTAGACTCAGGCTGTTCCAAGCATATGACTGGAGACCGGTCGCGGCTCATGAACTTCGTGAGTAAATTCATCGGGACTGTTAGATTCGGGAACGATCATTTCGGTGCAATTATGGGTTATGGAGATTATGTTGTCGGTGATAGTGTTATCTCTAGGGTATATTACGTAGAAGGTCTTGGTCATAACTTATTCTCTGTCGGTCAATTCTGTGATTTTGATCTTGAAGTAGCCTTCAGAAAACATACTTGCTTCGTTAGAGAACTTGATGGTAAAGAACTTTTAAGAGGAACACGTGGTTCAAATATATACACCATCTCTATCGAAGATATGATGAAGTCTTCTCCAATTTTCTTGTTGTCAAAGGCTTCAAAAACAAAGTCATGGTTATTGCATCGTCGTCTCAATCACTTGATCTTTGGCACCATCAATGATCTCTCCAGAAAGGACTTAGTTGTAGGTTTACCTAGACTAAAGTATGAAAATGATCATCTTTGTTCAGCATGCCAATTGGGAAAAAGCAAGAAGTATGCCCACAAACCTAAACCTACAAACTCTGTTACAGAAGTTCTTCATACAATTCACATGGATTTATGTGGACCCATGAGAGTGCAAAATATATTTGGGAAGAAATATGTGTTAGTTGTGGTTGATGATTACTCTCGATTCACCTGGGTTAAGTTCTTAAGGACAAAGGATGAAACTCCAGATATCATCATCAAACTTATCAAACAGTTGCGGTTCGACTTAACAAAACTATCAGAATCATCCGAACAGATAATGGAACTGAGTTTGTTAATAAACAACTTAATGAATTTTATGAAAGTGTTGGAATCAGTCATCAAATAAGTGTTCCACGCACTCCTCAACAGAATGGTGTAGCTGAAAGACGAAATCGAACTCTTGTGGAAGCCGCAAGAACAATGCTGATTTACTCAAAGGTTCCAATGTTTCTCTGGGCTGAAGCCATTGCCACTGCATGCTACACTCAAAATCGATCCCTAATTCACACTGCTCATGGAAAAACTCCATATGAACTTGTCCACAATAGAAAACCTAATCTCTCATTCCTTCGTGTGTTTGTTGCATTGTGTTATCCAACTAATGAGGGCCAAGATTTAGGCAAACTTAAAGCTAAAGCGGACATTGGAGTTTTTGTAGGATATGCACCAAACAGAAAAGGATACCGAATCTACAACAAAAGAACCCAAAGTATAATGGAAACAATTCACGTTACGTTTGATGAGATGAACGGTCCAATGGCTCCAGGACAAAAAAGTTCTGGACCCGCATCTCAACTTTCATCAAGTAGTTCTATCAGTTCTACTCTCGTTTCAAATCCCTCACCAGCAACTCCTTATGTACCTCCATCAGAAGATGATTTAAAGAAATTGTTTGATCCAATGTTTTATGAACACTATGAGCCAAATGCTAATGAAATGTCAATTCCATCATCAGAGGCTGCTCCTATCCCTGTCAATGAAGTCAACCCTTCTGTTTCAATATCATTAAGCCAAGAAGCGCCTGCTGCTGATCACTCTGTCTCATCAACAAATCATCAATCATCAAATGTACATCATGGAATTGTTTCTGGAACCCATGATGAAGTTAATCCCTTTGCTACTCTCGAAGATGCTCCATTTGAAAACATATTTGCTCTGAATCATCATCGAACCATCTTCATCAAAAGACATCGACTCTGCTACGTCAGTTCCTCAACAACAACCACATGAACACATTAGAAAGTGGACACATGATCATCCATTGGAAAACATCATTGGAAACCCTTCTCGTCCAGTATCTACACGGAAACAACTTGCAACTGATGCCTTATGGTGCTTCTTCAACTCTGTACTCTCTAAGGTCGAGCCAAAAGATGTTAAAACTGCCATGAATGAAAACAGCTGGTTCAATGCCATGCAAGAAGAAATTCATGAGTTTGATCGACTAGATGTATGGGAATTAGTACCTGCTCCAGATTGTGCTATGATCATTGCTCTAAAGTGGATCTTCAAAGTGAAACTTAATGAGCATGGTGATGTTTTAAAGAATAAGGCTCGATTAGTTGCAAAAGGATACCGTCAAGAGGAGGGTATTGACTTTGAAGAATCATTTTCTCCTGTTGCTCGTATCGAGGCAATCAGAATCTTTTCGGCTAATGCTGCAAGTAAGAACATGGTAGTCTATCAGATGGATGTAAAGACGGCTTTTCTTAACGGAGATCTGAAAGAAGTCGTATACGTCAGCCAACCTGAAGGCTTTGTGAGTCCAGAGCATCCTACTCACGTCTATCATTTGAAGAAAGCTCTTTACGGTTTGAAGCAAGCTCCAAGGGCATGGTATGATACGCTATCGAAGTTTCTTCTATCTACTGGATTCAGCAAAGGAGCAGTTGATCCGACATTGTTCACCAGAAAGTCAGGGAAACATTTAATTCATGTTCAAATATATGTTGATGATTTTATTTTTGCCTCGACTGACACCAATGAATGTGATCGTTTTTCAAATGAAATGGGTTCCAAATTTTAAATGTCAATGATGGGACAAATGTCATTTTTCTTGGGATTACAAATTTCACAAAGTCCCGGAGGCATTTTTATAAATCAATCTAAGTATGCAAATGAGATTTTAAAGAAATTTGGATTTGATTCAAGTGACCCTGTTGACACTCCCATGATTGAGCGTACTAAACTGGATGAGGACCACTCAGGGATCATGGTAGACCAAACGAAATATCGTAGTATGATCGGATCCCTGATGTACCTCACAGCCAGTAGACCAGAAATTATGTTCACTGTTTGCATGTGTGCTAGATATCAGGCTAAGCCTACCAAAAAGCACCTTGAAGCGGTTAAACGGGTCTTACGGTATCTCCAAGGAACCATCAATATGGGACTTTGGTACCCGAAGGACACCGGTATGTCACTAACAGCCTATGCAGATGCTGATCATGCAGGATGTCAAGATACACGTCGAAGTACGTCTGGAGGTGCTCAGTTCCTGGTGATAAACTTGTGAGCTGGTCTTCAAAGAAGCAAATGAGTACTTCTATTTCCTCTATAGAGGCTGAATACATAGCCATGTCATCTTGTTATGCTCAAATCCTATGGATGAGATCCCAATTATCTGACTATGGCTTTGAATTCAACAAAATCCCTCTGTACTGTGATAATAAAAGTGCTATTGCTCTCTCATGCAACAACGTTCAACATTCAAGAGCAAAACACATCGACATTCGACATCATTTCATCAGGGAGCAAGTAGAAAACGGTGTGGTGGAACTTTATTTTGTGAGGGATGAATACCAGTTAGCAGACATCTTCACCAAAGCTCTTCCTAGAGAACGTTTTGAGTTTATCCTCCCACGACTTGGTCTAAAGAGTCTTCAACCGGAAACACTTAAACGTCTTCAAGAGGAAGAAGAGGAGTAAAAGGTCTTTCTTCATCCATATCTTGTAAATATTTATTCGAAAAGTAAAATACAAAATTTCAAAACCTTCAAAAAGCAAATAGAAAATTATAAAACTTTCAAAAATCCATAAAAAAAAATTGTCATTGTGTCATGATTTTCTCAAATTCGAAAATATCTATGGTCTTTGTGTTGTCATTCAAAGAATGACACGGGACTTTAGATATTGTTCGAATGTTCCAATATATATATATATATATATATATATATATATATATATATATATATATATATATATATATATATATATATATATATATATATATATATATATATATATATATATATATATTTGAGAGAAAGTGAAACTATGGTTTATTGTTATTTCAGACAGTAACCCGTTTTCAAAGAAAGAACAGAGCCATGCTTTATCTTGTTTTTCAAATCTCATGCTCTGATTCTATAAACAATTACTTACTATCTAATGAAAACTAATTGCGTTGTTAAATAACTCGAACTCTATTTTTGAAAATCAACTGGACTTAACTGTTGTCAAAATATCTATCTCTCAATCAACAACTTGTGTCATTGATTGAGGGGGAGAATGATTTCAATTAAATAAAAAGGGTGTTCGACATACAATTGTTTTCAAAAGATAATCTTGCATGTTTAATCAATGGAGTGTAAAGTCTCAAAATCCGATCCTTATCAGTTAAAATGTTCTCATAATCAAGTCACAATTCTTCTCGAAAGCTTTCAAAATCAATTAAAATCTACAGAGATCACAAATCTCAAATGATTTGAAAATTGTGATCGGGGGAGAATTTGTGATTTAAAGTGGACTTAAACTGTGACAACTCGTATTTTCAGGCCATATTTCAAAACATATTTCATGCTTCACTATTTATCATTTATCGTGAACTAGGTTTACGAGCATCAAATTCGCGTAACCTTAGTGGTTTAGCTGCGAATTCATGATCAATCATCAAGGACATTTCATATAGACTAGGTTTAGTCTACATTTCATTGGCATCATTATCATCATGCTAGTTCATGCATGGTTTTGCATTTCTCATTAAAACGAATAATTTCATATTAAATAAACGCTATCGCGTAAGTTATTATTTTGAACATTTAATCCGATACTTCCAAAAATTATCCCGACATATTTTTATACATACGTTTAGTCTATAAAAATAATATTATGAGTTTACCCAGTGTTTTAAATTTATTTGGTATATAAATTGTTAAATTTATATTATTATGACAGTTTTCTTAAAAACTACACGATAGTTATTACTTCACTCAAATTTTTGCAAGAAAGGTATTTTTAAAATTTTTATGACCTCAATATATTTTACTTTGATCAATTAAAATTTATTTTTAGCTAAAACTACCTTAAATGCACAAATGTATACACAAGTTACCACTTATATTCATTTTACTTACATTTACTTACACTTTACTTACATAATAAATAAAATAAAAATAAAAATATATATATTATATATAATTACCCCCCAAAACCGGCCAAGGGGGGGGGATGAGTCACCTAGTTGGTAGATTTTCTTACAAGTATAGATTTACACTCAAACTTATTCTACACATTCATTCACTCAAATAATTCAAGTCTTCAAGTCAAGACTCTCTCCTCTCTTTTTCCTCTCCAAAAACCGGCCAAACTACAAGATCAAGAAAGAATTCATCAAAATTTTTCAAGTAAAGTTTTATACAATCTAGAATACACTCTTTGTTTAGGTTTTGAAATAAAAACCTAGGGTGTTTAAGATAAATCCTTTGTTCTTGTCACCTCATCAAGCAACTTGTAAGCATATCATATTCATTTTTCATCTTCCATATTTATTTCATATTCATTTCATTATATTTGAGCAAAACATGCAAGTCTTATGGATGTTTATACCACTTTTTACATTGTTTTTAAGAGTTTTATATATATAAGTCATCCTATAATTATCCCTTGTAATATATCACTCTTGGTGATGTCTAGGAACCCATGACACCCTAAGAAGGTGTATGGTAGGATTAGAATAGCTTCGGAGTTGTTTTGAATGGTTTAGAATAGGTTTGGCGCGAGAAAAACTCATTTCGACACGTTTTGAAAAGGGTCTGTCCTTAAAATTTAATTCTGGAAAATCCGACAGTGAACAAAAATATTTGTCCTAGATATTTAGAAAATATACTTTAAAACGAAACCGTGGCCGCTTGAACGGATTAAAACGGAGCTATAACGAAGAAGATATGAATTTTTCAAGTTTGACGACGAAATATATAAATCCTGAAAATTTCAGCATGTTACGTCTAATTTGTACGAGTCAAAAATGAGTCTTAAGCGTTATAAATTATTTCGACTTACCAAAAATATATTAGTATACTTTGATACGAAGCTAAGGACATATAATACGTAGAAAAACGGATTTGTAACGATTAAATTATACACGTTTACACAAAATTGCCGTAACTTTATTATTTAAGAAAAACTATATTATTTCTATTAGACAAGTGTTACGGTAAACAAGTGACCATGTTGAAGGTTATTTTTAACATTGACGTAGAACTTTTTATAAAGTGATGTCTTCTAGTAAAAGTAAGTTCGCCTAGCATATTTTCCAAAATGTCCAACCGTTTGTTGAGCGGAGTTGTAACGAGTAAAATGCGGTCACTTAAACTTTGCCGAAAACCACTCTTAAACAATATTTTGGACAAAGGTACCATACTTAACCTATATTTTTCTCCATGATCGAGACCTCTAGGGTGAAAACTTAAACACTAAAACTTTGAGATTATGATACGAGCTTCCCAAAACCGTTGAGTTCGTTTCCTAACGGTCGACGTGCACCATTTTACGACTAGATTTTAGAGGCCGTTTTAGTCACTTACATGGAAATTTTCAACGACATTATTTTACGACGAAAAGTCATAATCTCTTAATAAATCACTAAATGATTATCGTCGGATATCATTTCAACATAAATACATGTAGGATAATTTAAAAACGGTCAAGACGTTAAAAGGTTATTTTCTTTGACGAAAAGGATTATTTTCAAAAATTCATAAGTGGTATAAATATCATCCGAATTGCATGCATAACATTACATCATGACTTATTATATATCATATCATTCATAATAGGTCGCAGTTAGAGATTGCGCCTCATTTCAGTGTACTCACTTTTGTCATCGCATCATTGTACCCAGTGAGTTTTCATAGCCCCATTTTCAATTGTTTTGTACTATTTTTGGGGGAGATACATGCTCAACTACTTACTTTTATTTTTCACAAGTACTTTATATTTTTAAGGATAACTCCTATCATGATTACCATCGTTTCAAAACCGAATGTTGTACTATATCAATTGTTCTTGTTTGCGTGCTATAGTTATACGTCGAATAAAGTACTATATCAGTTGACTACTGATACATTGAGTCATGTACTATTGATTATGTGCTATAGTTCTACGTCGTATAATGTTCTAAATCAGTTGACTACTGATACATTGAGTCTAGTCCTATTGATTAAGTGCTATTGTTCTACGTCGAGTTAGGTACTATTGTGAATTCATTTGACATCATGTGTTTGAACATAAACTACACACATTTTGGCAGTGGGTTGTGAACACACAGGTTGCAAGTTTTGTATGGGCGAAACTTGGAACTGGGTGGATTTACAATGCCTTTGTTGCATAAACGATTTTGAAAGGCTTTACATTTCAACACAAACTCTATGAACTCACTCAACCTTTGTGTTGACACTTTTAGCATGTTTTATCTCAGGTATCTAAGGCATTCACTTCATGGCATGCATGTGGACATATCATAGAGTCGCGGTGACGACGCGTCTCCTTTGGGTTTTATGAACTTTAAAACATCGTTTGAATTGTAACAAACTTATTTCCGCACAAGTTGATTTTCATTTGGGACCTATACTTTGTAAACTCTGATTATTTTATTAAATCAAACGATGTATTTTCCAAACGACACTTTAGGTCGTTCAATATAACTGTGATTGTGATGCTATGACAGTCAATCCCCAGGAATTCCATTCCGCTGCAAAACAGGTAATTTGGGGGTGTGACATAAACTGATAATTTGATAAATGGTTTCATAAATGTTTAGCAAGATTTCCTCCCCACATGTGCCAAACGATTTCAAATTTTCCATGCACATGTTGAGGGGGAGCATCCATTTTAAACCACAAAGAATTGAAACGGGATTGATTTGTATCTAAGTGCAGGTTCCTTCTAATATGTGCAAAACTCTTTCAAACCTTGTGGCACATATTGAGGGGGAGCAAATTTATGAAAACCTCATCCTTCCTTAATATGCTTTATCTACTTGATTTAATCAGGGAAGTGATGTTGATATTTTTTAGAAAATGGTAATCAAAGAAGTTAATTCTTCCTCTTGCCTCCGTGTGCCAAAATGATTTAAAACACATGAGGCACATGTTGAGGGGGAGCTCTGTTTCTAAAAATATCAAAAACAATTCAGGTACAAAATGCTTTGATAATATATCACAAGTATCTGAATTGATTTCCAAATGATTTTTCAAATTGGTTTTGAGAAGGAATGAACTGTACCAAAAGACCGACTATTTTACTTTATGCATGGTGTTATAAGGATGGTTAGGTTAGGTATTCGTTCCCACGATCCCGCCAGAGCCAGAGGGATCTACCCAGGGACAATCCACTAGATAGTGTAGAAGTCCTTAGGTTTGATGAAAAAAAAGAAGGAGAAAAGTGAGATATGGGAAGAGTGCGGACTGAGTCTGAGCTAGTACTGGAATAAACCCAACAAGGTTCTACTTATGAAGTCTCGGTAAGCACTGAAGGGGTTGAAGAATGAAAAAGAATTGAATGTGAAAAAGGGTGAAAAGAAATAGCCCTCCAATAATTCAACCTTAGGGCAGAAACCGGGTTCAATTCATATGCTACTGGTGGATTACAAAGGTAACATCGGTATTGAAGACAAGACGTCATGGACCCAGTGACGCACTGCACTACAACTTCCAAAGCTACTCAAGTTCCTCTTAAAAGGACTTGTTTCATTCTCACGGGGAACCAATATTATCTATCGACTTTCTCTTAGAGTTGGTTGATATTGAAGAAGGAGACCTTCTACCTAGTCTTCGGCATAGGAACCAAATGTGCACTATTGAGTCTAGAGCCACGAGATCATCAAATAAATCTCCTTAGGACACTGTCAATGAAGACTCTCTGTTTCACACAATGTGGAAAGAGGGATTATATCTTATGAGTCCTACGCATTATCCTAGTGGTATTGCCAGAACATCTGAGTGATATATAAAAATATTCACGATGAAAATGGAAAGCCTTCTGGAGCCAACAGCAAACAAGCTTCTGGTGGGTGGCATGTGAGATCTATCCAATAAATCAACCATGTGATAGGTGAACAGAAACGATGAGGCGAGTCATAATTATGATTCAATCCTGGTTTAGGTTATGGATTGACGGATACCTTTGAAAAACCGGTCGTTGTGCTTAAAAACTCTTTTCTTTAGCACATCGACTGTGTACTAATATTTCAAAATAAAAGGTGTTTATGATTGATAATTGATTTTCATTAAAACCTTCGTTGTATTGCAAAAACAATTTCTATTGTGCGGTACACGATTGTTTTTTCAAATCTCTTTTCATCAATCAGTGAATCTCAATTCACTGGTTCACTCACTCCGTGTTGTCTTCTTTGAGACGTTCCGGTTTGAGAACAGCTAGAGCAGCTGCGAAACCCTGTCAAGGAAATTCTTCGGAATTTTACCGATCACAGGAAGTACTTGTACTGATCAACAGGGAACCGTGGGCCGTGTACCTCAATTCAACGAAAGTGATTAAAGACACTTCGTGCGCTTTATTGCTAACTGTTGTATGCAGGTACGACCGGCGTTTGCAGCTGATCAGAATGAAGCGGTCAATCCATAGCCGCATGCTCACACATCACATTCATTTCAAAAGAAATCATGGTTAAGTGCATCAATGACTCTGATATTTTCACTCCATGCTTCTGCTACGCTGCTGCCAATATCATGAATCAACGAAAGCTTCTGTTACTCTGATGAGAAGAAACCATGATCCAGAATGTGAGCATGTCGGTCCAAATGTCACAACATCACATAATACCAACACCACAAAGGATGAGTCAGAGATTTATGTTAGCTGATGATCTCAAAGCTGGCTCAAAACTCATTATCACGTGGATCAGATAAAGACCTCCACTTGGATTAACCAAACATGCAAAAATGAAGAATCAATGACTACGAGCTGCAGTGCAAAGAACTTTAACAAGAATCCAAAGAACAATCTTATTGTAATATCTGTTTGTATTCAATGTATTTTTGAGGTGACCTCCCTTAGGGGGAGATTGTTAGAAAGCTCGTAGTCGTAGATTATTTAATGTTAAGTAGTATTTAGTTAAGTAACACCGTGGAGGACGGACGGGTCTTTACCCACTGTATGCCTGATCTACAGCCCGTAGGTGGCGATTTATGTAAGAACTATAAATACTCTCTACCTCCCAAGGTAGAGAGTTGGAGCTCATAATAATACTTTCATTTTCTCTCACTAAGTTCCCAAACCTCTAACTCTTTCTCTCTCTAAAACCTCTTGTATACGCCTCTTTGATCATTGGTTTAGTGTGTATGTGAAATCCAATATGTTACAAATTAAGTCCTTATCAAGCTGAGTAAAAGTTTCATACTCACTCATAACTCACTTAGATCACACTTAAGGCGCTTGTAGATCTATCGTTTAACCAAAACTCATTACTCTTCCGCTCTTATACTCACACATCATCCCTCACATGTTAATACATCTAGCTTTAGAAATCTTTCAATTTTAGCAAAATTGATGTTAGTCATCCTTATCTCAAAATGGGTCAAATCTAGTTTTTCTATTTTCTATAACTTTTAAGATATCTTCCAAAATATTATCTTAAGTTACTATCTGGTCTCTAGGATCATTTAGCTCCATTTGACACTCTCAAGTTTTTAGTGTCATCTTTGGTCATTCATTGGTACTCATGAAAGTTCCAATTTCTTCCATAAAAGGCAATCATTAGCTACATCACTCATTGCCCTTAAACATTTAAGTATCCTTTCATTTAAGACACTTAGGAGGACTGAAACACTTAAAAAGGTATAGGCTTTAAACCTTACAAACATCATTTTATCCTTTCCTAGCTGCTGAGAGCTGGATCCCTAGGATTAGCCTAGACGGATCCCTTATTGGAGGGAACCGTGGGATCCGGGTGACAGATTCATGTCAAACTCTAGCTAAAACAATCATTTCAAGCTCATCTTGCTAACTTGAACTCTCCATCTTATCTTAATTAAGATCCTAGATCAGTACAACTCTGAAATTGACTCTTTTACATGCTAATCATCACATTCCAAGGGATCTTAGTGGCTTAAGTCTTGAATGCACTTGCCAAATCCCTTTCTTTATAAACCACATTGTTAAGACTCTTAAAGTCATCATCTTCATCCTCATTTTCAGCACTTAGAAACCTTTAAAAATCTCTTTGAATCATCTCATCATGAGGAAAGCTCCTAGTGGTAATTCATCCACCAAAGGACCACCCAAGAAAATAGCTCGTGTTGTACACGAAATTTCCTCAACCGAATCATCTCCCGTTAAACCCACAAATGGTAGGATCTCCCCTCCACCTATCAAACCAATCCCAAAAAGGACTGTTCCCACAAAACTACCAATGCCAAACACCACCATACCTCCTAAACCAAACAATCTCATTTCCACTAACCGTCACCCTTGGTTCCTAGAGCCCTATCCTTCACCACCCCACTTTCATCACCACACCTTTACAATCTAGAGGATTTGCCTCCTAGGCCATCTCATCCTCCACCATCGACAACATTCTCCTCTTTAGGAGGAATAGTGGAACAAAATCAAGGTGTTGAGTCAACACTAGCTCCGGCTTCCTTTTCTCCGTCACCATCAAATAATCCCTTTTGGAATATGAGAAATCATTAAAGTCAACCACCCGACCACATAGAAGTTGACACCTCTCTACCACCACCATCATTATTGGTCGAGCCATCTTCGAATGCGCCTCCGCCAATCCCTCCTTCTTTTGAGGCTCCTCAACCCGCTTTAGTTGATCCTTCACATCAAGCAATTTCATTTCTTCCATCACCACTACCGAGCCATGACAAAGATTGTTATCATTGTCAACATGTTGAAATTTTAATACATGAAGTACGTGAAGATCAACGTTTCATGTTTTATCACCTCCTCGAACGTTTCGACGAGATTAAACCTAAACAAACTTGAGCTAGAAGATTCTAGTGGTGTCCTAGTATCAAGCGCGACTTAGATAGTCTAGTAAATTCAAAGTCATGTATTGTTCATTTTCTTAGTTTTTAGAGTCATGTATATCATATATCTAGTTTTATTAATGAAATTACATGATATTTGCTATATTGTTCTGAATATATGATTATTGTTCTAATACATATCTCATTTTGATACCAACATCTTTTGGTACATCACATTTGCTGTATTTTAGTTACAGACAGACGGATCCCTACGTTTTGCCTAGACGGATCCCTACAAAGAGGGAACCATGGGATCCGTGCAACAGAAGACTAGTTTTCTACTAACTTCAGTCTTATTTGCAGGAATTTATGCATTATATACTTGTCTTCTAACCTTTGTTTTGTAGATTTCAATTTACACATAAAGACTTTGACACCCTAAGCTAGAGGGAGCTTTGTGTCAAAGCAACACTTTTCAAATTCATTTGCAATATAATTCTCATTAGGATCACATTTCATAACGTTCCGTTGCAAAGTTCCAATCATCAAGGGGGAGCATATTCGTCACATAGACGAAATCTTTTGCAAACATTGGTGCAAATGAACTAGTTTAGTATCTTATTTTCTTACTTGACGCTCTCACAAAGGGATGGACTCGTCAAGGGGGAGTGAAGACGAGAAATCTTCCCGTCACGTGCTCTCTACTTTTTCATATTTTTCTTTCACATGTTTTTCTTAAAACAATGTGTTAGTTTCTTTTCGAAGCTCTTTTTGTTTCGACAAAAAGGGGGAGAAGAAAGTAAAAACTACAATTCAAACTTTTACGAATTTTAGTTTTTCCTTAAAATAATTTTATGTTTTGTCATCAACAAAAAGTGGGAGATTGTTAATACAAATAAGCCGTAAAAACGTTTATTTATATTTTACGATATTCTAATGTTTTGTCGATAACAAACGTAAAATCATTTTAACGAAACAAATAAAATACGTAAATGGTTTGAGCCAATAGTTTACTAACAAATTTACGTTTTCACATAAAACACTCAACAAGTAAAAGTGGTTTTATGATTTAGTAATACATATGTACAACAACTAGTGTTTACATATTGGGTAAATATATACATAACTAGTATGTATTATAATGGGTATAAACTTAAGTATTTGACCCATTGACCAAATACATTGAATGTAGTTGGATATAACCCAAAGTCCATGACCCATACCCATGGACCATAACCCATAACCCATTGCATGACATCATGCATAAGTCATATATGGACATTATCCATGACCCATGGTTTTAACCCATGACCCATGGACTAGATGCATTGCATCTTGTAGATACATTGTATCTACTTGGATACCCATGGTCCAATTTCTAGGACCCATGACCCATAACCCATGACCCATGACACAAAACCCATTGGCAAAAGGGAGCGTCCCATGGATCCCCAGTAATACACTGGACGGATCCCTCAAGTGAAGGATCCATGGGATCCGTCGAACAGTAGCTATTTTTCCTCTATAAATAGTGAGCCATTTCTTCATTGTTTCTTACACCTTTCACATATATTTTCTCTTAGAGTTATAAACTCTCTAACCTCAGATCCAAGTGATCTATGTATGTAGTTTTGTTTTTGTGTGATTCTCTAGGTTCCTCTTAAAGGCGAGATCACCACCTTTTGAAGTCGAGCAAGCTCAAGTCCATGAGTTGCCATGCTTTGTCATCATCAAGACTACTAAGGTTCTCTTGTTGATAGTTCTCTTCTTTCTCATTAGAAGTGTAGTGTTGAAGACGTAAGTGAAAGATATCTAAAGGGTCACGACGAAGACATTAGTGAAAGGTGCCAAACGTCCATATTAGAAGCACTAGTGAAGAGTGCTTAGAAGTCAAGGCTAAAGGCATTGAGGGTGTCTTGAAGTCAAGTCACAAGGCATTAGTGAAAGGTGCCTAGAAGTCAAAGCCAAAGACATTAGTGAAAGGTGCCTAAGGTGTACATTTGATATGGTGTGTTCGATGTACAAGATAGATTAGTATTGGGTCAAAGGATATTGATATCCTTGTTGATATTGTTATAAGGAGTGGATATCCTTTGGGGTTAGTTGTTTTGTAGTGTTGGGTAGTAGTTCCTCCATTGTAATGGAACTCGGTATCTAGCCTAATACTAGATAAAGGGTAGGCGACGTTGTGATAGGTTTGGTTCTACCTCGTGGAAGAACCCGGTATTTAGCCTTGTACCGGATAAAGAGTAGGCAACGTTGTGAAGGCTTCTCCGCCATAAGGAGTTGGTGTCGTGTAGTGTTTACGAATTATCGAGTAGGTGACTCGGGGAGTGGAGTAGGGCAAGGAAGGTGTCCTTGTAGCCGAACCACTATAAATACTCGCGTTGTGGTTTTGTGCTTCTTACTCCTTATTCTTTCATTACATATTTATTTATGCTTGTCCATCAACATCCAACATACATGCTTAAATAGATTGACATACGTCGATTTAAATAGTTTAAAACCAAGTTTTAATCGATAAAACTATTCAACCCCCCCTTCTATAGTATTTGTAGTATTGAGTAATTCAAATGTATTATATTTGAATCCCCGGATCGTTCCTAGCGAAGGATGAATGGAGTTTTAAACTCACGTCGCGTTATTCGGGATTTCAATGGTTTTAAAAGGGATATTGGAGATTTCTAAACTAAGGGGCAAGCAAAAGTAATGGGAAGCAATTAAAATTACTAAATCGATAGTGCAAACAAGATATTACAACAAAGGGTGCAAATTAAACTAAAAACGCAAATTACGATATTTATAAAACGTACACTAAATGCAAATTAAGCTAATTTAACTTCTAAAAGTGAACTAGTATTTTTATACAACTAAAAATGTTATTTAAAAGTTATCTAAAATTTAAAACTAATTTTTTTGGTTTTTCTTGATTTTATATGAATTAAAAACTATTTTTGGACTTTTAAAATAGATTTAAAAAGCTAAAAATTTTGAAAACTTACAAGAAAATTACAAAACTATTTTTCAAAAATCTAAATTAACTAAAAATGATTTTTAAAACTGGAATTATATTTTTATGACTTTTTCTCTATTTATTATGAATTTAAAACTAATTACAACTAATTAAATGTCTAGAAAATACTATTTTAAATAATAAAAATCTGAAAAAAATATTTTTTATGACTTTTTGATTTTTCTAAACCTAATAAAATTGAAATTATATTTTTGTGAACCTTTTCTGATTTATTTCAATAAAAACCTATTTAAAAGAGCTAAAAATTGTATTTAAATCCAGAAAAATAGTAAATGGCTAAGGAAAATTATGAAAAATTGCAGATAAGTTCTAGATACAACTGAGAAGCTATGAAAATTATCAAAAGCTACTAATGATCAAAGATTAAGCTACTTGATTACTAACTGATTAGGAATAAGCTAATGAAAATAAGCTAAAATGCACAATAAGCACTCAGAAGCTACAAGCAGCTAAACTATGCTAAATCCACTAAATTCAACCTAATGCAACTAATTTAAACCAAATAAGCACTAGCTAGAAGCAATTAAGCACTAAAACAATTCCTATAATCAATCAGCTAAAGTCCCCTGAAGTACCTACTTGCAGCTGAGATAACAGCTGCAAAATAAGCACCAAGTGAAATCTTCAAATTGGAAACTCAAATGGACCTGGTAAAGTGCTTAAATACCAGAGCTTTTGAGAACTTGTTATGAGCTTTTGAGAAGCTATTTAAGAGACTGATTTGGACTCAATGTATGCTGAGAGTTATGACACAGGACAATATTTGGAAAACTGACCCACTTTAAGCCCTGATTAAGCTGTTTTAGAAAAATCACAAAAATAATCTAAAAATACTTTGATGAATACCACCAACCAGAGTACCTAAATCCAAAATTGCAACAGAATTGGACTTAAAATAAGGATTTTAAAATTGCAAAAGTTACAGCAGTTTGAGAGTGAAATGGAATTTGACTTTTTATGAAAACTTTGCTTTTTGACTTTTATGAAGTTTGATTGATTCCTTTTTCTCCTAAATGATGTGTTAAGTTGTTATGAGACTAAACTAAGCTAACCTAACTTATTTTACACTTATATGTAAGCTGATGCTAACCTTATGCTTCACTGATGAGAATTCTAAAATGAATTAAAGATCAAATTGACTTTTAGACAAATGCTAATTCAATTTTATGACTGCAAACAACTATTAACACCTAAATAATACTGACTGCACTAATACTAACCACTAAACTAACCTCTAAGGCAAATGTAACTGCTGATCCAAACACCTCTTAGCCAACTGATATGAACTTTAACAAGCCAAATCAAAAATTTAAGCTACAATCAACCTCAATACAAATCCAGTTAACCAATTAAGAGCTTATGAATGATATTTTGACAGCAAATTCAAACAAATACTACAATCTACCAATAATCACAGATATGATCAGTTTAAGTGCAGAATTGAGATTTAAGCCAAATGATGATCTAATCTAACACACTGAGCTAACAACAGTTCTAAATAATCCAAACAAGCAATTATAAGCTAATTTAAACAATACTACACTAATGGAACAGTAAATTACAAAATTAAGCTAAAAATTAGAGAAAACTCAACTTAGGATCCTAGCTGAACAAGGATCACCAACTTAATGGCAGCTACAAGCTCTCTAGCTTATAAATAAGCTAGAGTAAAAGTCCATCTGGCCAATCCCTTACGACCACTTCCAAGCTTTCCACAAAATGCAAAGGTATTGATTATTTGGACTGATTTGAGTGAATTGAATGAAAAACTGATTATGAACCTAGATAAGACTTAGAATAAGCTATATCAAGCTTATATAAGCTTATTCAAACAGGAACCAAAGCTTAATGAGGCTTTAGAAAAGATTTGGACATATTTTTTATTTTTCAAGTATTTTTAGATTTTTTTGTGATTTTTGATTTAAAACAACAACAAGCTGTAATTAAGGTGAATTAGACTAGAATAGCTTAAATGAGAGCTTATTAGGAACTTGTATTAATCAAAACAGTAAACAAGAGATATTGAAGATTTGCATAAGAAAATGAAATTCTATTAATTTGAAAACTGATTACAACTGAGATAATGAAATACAAAATTACTTAACTACTTGAAAACATTTTAAAAACAGAAAATAACACTACAAATCACTACTAAATTCTACACACTTGTGAGTGAAAAACTGAGGGCTATTTATAGCCAAGGTCTTCAGAAGCTTCAGGAAGCATGGAATTTGTGCTTCTTTGCTTGATTCTCCACCCTTGATCATCATCCCATCATTACATCTTTAATCTCGACCTTCCAATCCATTTGATGACATACCATCAGCCAATAGGAATGCACCTTGGCACACGGATTGCCAAGGTGGCATTCCCATGTGTCAGAATTTGTCAGCAATTAGACTGATTTGCCCTTAATCTCAGTAATTGGTGAATGGGATAAATTAGGGTTCTAGTAATCTGGGTAAAAGGGGAAAAATAGTGCGGGTTATTTTTTTGGTTTTTTTTTTATTACTTTTGACTATTTGACCGGTGATAAATGATGGGGTTCAAGGGATTTTTGGCAAGGGTCTTGTGTGGGAAAGGTCCAAATTGAATAGGTGATTGGGCAGAATAAGTAAAAGGGTTAAATATAGTTTTTGGACTCTTGGATTTAAATAAAAGGTTTAAGCTTTTATTAAAAGGGTATAAAGTGTAATTTGTGAAAATGAAAGGGTAATTAAAGATATTTGGGTAAAATGGACACAAGGGTGTATTTTGTAATAGTGGGTAAGATGAGGGACCATTCTTGACATTTTTGAAACTTCAAGGGTAGATTCTGACACTTTGCAAAACTTGAAGGACTAAATCCATAATTTCTTCAATGTTGATCCAATCTTCAAAAAATCATCATTTGAGCATCAAGAACTTCAAATTCACTCCTTTTGCTTTCACGGCTTCAGCTTTTGCACTCTCTTTCTTCTCGTGCTCGGTTTTTGTCTGATTTGTCCTTCTTTTGTGTGTTTTGCTATATCCGTACCTGCACATGCATAAACTCAAGAAACCAACAAATATTAGGCATAAACGACACTTTTCTGGTTATTTTGGGTCTATTTTGGTAAGGAAATGGTATGTGTTTTTGCGCATACCAAAATACCCCAGACTAGAAGATTGTCGTGTCCTCACGCTATGTAATCAACTCACGCTTCTAAAACTAAGGATTTCAACCTCTTTCTACTAATCCTATGAAAAGTAGCAAAGATTCCTCCAAAGAGATTAAGAAACCCTTAATTCTAAAAACGCCCCGTTTACCTTTCATTTCACACATAGTATTACGATTAAGCACTTATCAATTATGAGTGACGGTTTGTTGAACTTTCATGTCGATCAATAACTCCAACATTTTTCAAAAGACATTTTTAGGATCATGGAGTAGGAAACAAAACTTAGCGAGAAGTGGCCATACGGATTGAATGCATCGTCCCTGATTTTTCACAAGTCCCCAAACTAAGTGTAAAATCGAAATCATTGTTAAATATGATTTTAGATGCTAACACTACCCATGGAAGTTACTTGTGTAATTACCTCTTGCTCCAATTTTCCTATTTTCCTCTATTTATTTTATTTTTGGTGATGTTGGGATATAAAAAGTCAAAGTGCTGAAGAGTCAAAGTACTGAAGTCAAAGTACTCCTAAAGAATGAAGTCAAAGTACTGCTCGTTCATCAAAGTACTGGAAGGTTAAAGGAATGCTATGCAAAATTGTTAAGGATCATTATGTAATTCTAGAATGTTCTTAGATTAGTTTAGTATTACTTGTCGTACAAGGTTTGTAATTGTAAACCGACTAAGGTTATCCTTAAGCCTATAAAAGGACCCCTAGTATGGTATTAGAGAATACGTTTTTAGAGAGTACGATATTAGAGTTTTAGAGTTGTTAAAGAATCTGTATAACAATCAGGTTCTAAGTATTAATAAAATTGTTGAAGTTAAAGATTAATTCTTCTTAGCTTTGTTAAGTAAATTCCGCATACTTGATAAAGTTAGTTCAGTGTTTCATTGTTATTAACTTAGGATTTATCCGAGGTTATTAAACCCTTACAAGCTATATAAGTTAGTTTGGTTAGAGTACATCGATCCAACAAGTGGTATCAGATCTTGTGTGGAAACTCTGATTAAGAAGAAACCTTAAAAACCGATTTAACAAAACTCTAAAGATGTCGACTGACCTAAGGCAGTCTTACCAGCAACAACAATAAGAAATCAAGAAACGGCTCTCAACATCCTATTGTCTACTATACCTGATGGTCACCTACTCAAGTTTCATGATGCTAAGGATGCTAAACAACTATGGGCTGCTCTCAAGACAAGGTTTGGAGGTAATGATGCTTCTAAGAAAATGCACAGAAATCTGTTGAAGCAACAGTTTGAAACATTCACTGTTGGTGAAAGAGAAGGACTTGATGCTGCCTATGACAGATTCCGAAATCTTCTCAGTGTGTTGGAGTTATACAAGGCAAAGGTATCTGTTGAAGATGCAAATCTGAAGTTCTTATGGAGTTTGCCATCGACATGGCATGTCATTGGAACTATGATCAGAGGACAACCTGGTTTGGACACTATGGACTTTTATGATCTCTACAACCATCTGAAGGTGTATGAGCATGAGATGAATGGCCAAACAAGTTCAAAGTCTCACAGTATAGCTTTTGTGTCTTCTGAAAAGAGAGGCAGTACTTCCACTAAAAGTACTGCTTACCCTACTCAAAGTACTGTTGCTCAAAGTACTGGTTATCCTGCTCATTCTATTACAACCATGACCAACCCCACATCATCACCAACAAACACCATCCATTCTGATGAAGTTGTATGCTCATTCTTTGCTCAGCAAGGTACTTTACCTGTTACCTATGAAGAGGATCTGTCACAAATTGAAGAGGATGCTCTTGAAGAAATTGATATAAGGTGGCAAGTTGCTATGATCACTGCTAGAATCAAGAAGTTCATGAAGAAAACAGGACCAAACAGGGTATCACTTTTGACAAGTCCAAGATTGAATGTTTTAACTGTCAAAAGACTTGACACTTTGCAAGGGAATGCAAGTTTGCTAAATATCAGGCAAACAGGATGACTGAGAAACCTAAGCTTGAACTAAAGGAAATTCCTATTACTGAAACAAAAGCTTTGGTTGCTCAAGAAAATCTATCAGAGGTTGACTGGAGTGCTGAATTTGATGATGAACCAGTAACATACTATATTTTGGCCATGGAAGAGTTTGATTAGAGCACAGCTTTTGATGAGGAACCTGGATTTGCTGCTTTGGAATCCAGAGATGGTCTTGGAAGCTTTGATTGGAGCATGGAGAGTGAAGATGAACCTGTTCTGCTTGCTATGGTAGCTACTTCACCAAGTTCACTCCCTATCTCTGAGGTATGTTCTAAGTGTCATGACTTTTATCAAAAAGTACTTAATGATTATGTGACTGAAAGAGATAACTGTAGAAGGGCTAGGTCTGAGGTAGCTGGTTATCAAATTACTTTATAGTCAATGGAAGCCAAAATAAAAACACATGAAAATAATGAAATGGCTTGGGCAGAAAAGTATGAACAATAGGATTATCAGTTAAAATTAAGTGAATGGAAACTAGGATGTAAGATTTTTGAAATTGAGAAGCTAACTAAGGAAAGAGATGAATTGCTAGAAAAGTTTGCTGCTTGGGGACAATCTGGTCTTTCTCATGTTAGTTTTGTTGAAAAACAGAAAAGAGCACATATTAAAACTGGTCTAGGTTTTGGTATGGACTTTAGTAACATAGAAGAAAACCCACCTAGTGATGAGGACCAACTTGATTTTGAGGATATAACAACTAGTGATGATGAACTCATTAACTATGTAGACACATCTAGTAATGAGGAATCTATTAGTCAAACAGCTCCTGAATTTAAGAAAGACAATGGTTATCATGCAGTTCCTCATCCCACTGGAAGTTTTCAACCACTTAGGGTAGATGTTTCTCGTTTTGGAGTAGACAATCTAGAGTTTAGGAAAAAGCTTATTGGTCAATCTAATTCTGAAACCTCAAAAGAAACAGCTGAGAAACCTAAGCAAGATGATGTTAAAAGCCAAGCAGTACCTTCAACTCAAAGTACTGCTACATGTTCAGCAGTACCTTTAAGAAAACCTTTTCAAAATACTGCTAAACCTTTTTGGGATAACTTTGGTCATAATAACTCTCATCATTCACCTAGAACACAGGATAGTTTTAGTCATCGACATAGAGGAAACAATTTTGGCAGTTTGGGTCAAAAATTATGTTTTGTTTGTTACAGTCCTGATCATTTGATTAAGCACTGTGACTTTCACTCATAGTACCTAATCAAATTCCCAAAGAACAGAACTGCCAATCAAAAACCAAGGGAGACTAGACCAGTTTGGAATCATTCACATAGGGTTAACCATAGTAATTTCTCAAAAGACTATAGGTACCCTCACCAGAGAAGACCTTTTTCAAAACCTCCAGTGCCTTCAAATAATTTTCAAGGTACTGATAAGCCAAAATTTTCTCAAGCAGTACCTTCTCAAAGTACTGCTAGATTTTCAAATGATCAAGGTACTGCTAACACTTTTTGGAATAGGAACCCTAGGAGATCTAATTACTATCAATATAGAAGGTGTTACAACTCAAAGAAAGTAGCTAGATCAAGGGACTCTACACCAGAAGTTAAAACCAAATGGGTTAAGAAGGAAAGTACTGATGGGGAACAAACAGTACTTTCAGCAAGTGTCAGTGAAACAGAGATTTTTGTTGAAAATAAAAAAGAAAACTTGGATGAAAAAGAGATTTTTATTGAAAAACCAACACACGTTTTTGACCAACCAAAGATAATTTATCATGTGCTGAAAGACAGTGGAAATTACATACTTAAAGAATTTAAATATGTAACTCCACAAGGGGAACACAAGTCAATAATGGCTTGGGTTCCTAAAATTAACTAACTCTTTTATCTTTGTGTAGGGCAACCCAGAAGAGGAGCTTAAAGATCATTTAATTGTGGATAGTGGTTGCTCTAGAAGCATGATAGGAGACAAAGAGATTCTGTCAGATTTTAGATCTTATTGTGGAGGAAG
Organism: Chrysanthemum makinoi; assembly: GCA_910596185.1. Taxonomy (NCBI): domain Eukaryota; kingdom Viridiplantae; phylum Streptophyta; class Magnoliopsida; order Asterales; family Asteraceae; genus Chrysanthemum; species Chrysanthemum makinoi. The sequence continues at coordinate 120,099,731 of OU343223.1, read as the reverse complement.
AGTTGCATTTGGGAATGATGCTAGTGGAGGAAGAATTACAGGAAAATGAACCATCAAAGTAGGGCGTATAGATTTTGAGAATGTTAGATATGTGAAGGAGCTCAAGTTCAACCTTTTGTCAGTCTCTCAGATCTGTGACAAGAAGCACCCTGTGTTATTCACTGACACAGAATGTCTCATTCTTTCACATGAATTCAAGCTTGTTGATGATAACTTGGTGATACTGAAAGTACCAAGAACAAATGATGTGTACAGTTTGGATATAAAGAGTCTTCACTCTTCTGAAAGAGCTACTTGTTTAGTAGCAAAGGCATCTCTTGAAGAAGCACATCTGTGGCATAGAAGATTAGGTCATGTGAATTTCAAAAACATCAACAAGTTGGTTAAAGGAAACTTAGTTAGAGGTTTACCTTCCAAAACTTACAAGAATGATCACTCATGTTTGGCGTGCAAGAAGGGTAAACAACACAAAGCTTCATGCAAGAAGCTTGAAGAAAGATCTATTAGAGAACCTTTGGAGTTGCTGCACATGGATTTGTTTGGACCTGTTTCTGTTGCTAGTCTAAACAAGAAAAAGTACTGTCTGGTTGGACAGATGATTGAAGTAGATTTAGTTGGGTATTTTTCTTGGGATTTAAAGATGACACCTTTGATGCCATTCATGATCTTATAATAGCCCTTGAAAATCAACTGAGACTCAAAGTAAGAGGTATTACATGTGATAATGGGACTGAATTCAAGAACAAGCTTATGGATGAGTTTTGTGCTAAGAAAGGAATCAAGAGGGAGTTTAGCATTGCAAGAACACCACAGCAGAATGGTGTTGCAGAAAGAAAGAACAGAACTTTGATTGAAGCAGCCAGAACAATGCTTGCAGATTCCTTATTACCTATTCAAGTTTGGGCTGAAGCTGTAAGTACTGCTTGCTATGTGTTAAATAGAGTATCTGTAACTAAGCCTGAGATGAAGACACCTTATGAGTTGCTGATGGGAAACAAACCCAACATTCGTTTTATGAAACCTTTTGGATGCCCTCTGACTATTCTCAACACAATTGATAATTTAGGCAAATTTGATGGCAAGTCAGAAGAAGGATACTTATTGGGGAACTGCACCAATAGCAAAGGATTTAGAGTATATAACAGGGTCACCAAAAAGGTTCAAGATTGTCTTCATGTTGAATTTTTAGAAGATCAAGAAAAACAAAAGGGTAAAGGACCTGATTGGATGTTTGATCTTGAGGTTTTGACTCCTTCTATGAATTATGTACGTGTTAGAGAAGAAAATCAATCTGTACACAAAGAAGATGATTTACAGTACATTGTTCATGAAGTCTATATTAGACCTGATGCTGTTCCTGATGAAGAACCTATAACTGTTGAGCATGAGAAAAGTACTGATGAACCAAAATCCTCATTATCTGCTGAAGATCAAGCTATTCAAGATGAGCTTAATAGGATGTTTTTTCAAGATGTAGTAGCACAATCTTATGATGATGATCAAAGAAGAGCTTATGAGGAAGCAAAGAAAAAGAACTAGACTACAGAGTTCTCTCACAGTACTTTGGATGACAGTACTTTATATCAAAGTACTGCTGCACATGTTAACAGCACTTTGGATGATTTGGATGATCCTAACATGCCTGGCTTAGAAGATACTGATGATGAGTTTGAAGAAAAAGGTATTTTCTCGGATTCCTATGAAGATGCTGATTTCACAAATTTGGGTGATAATCTGGAAGTTCCACAGAATCCTACATTAAGAATTCATAAAGATCATCCCACTAGTCAAATCATTGGACCTTCTACTCATGGAGTGCTCAAAAGAACCAAAGCTAAAGATTTTTCTACACCACATAATGCATTACTAAGCTTTGTGTATAAACAAAACAGGCTAAATCATAAGGATCACCAAACATGCTTATTCACTTGCTTTATCTCTCAAGAAGAACCCAAGAATATAGCTCAAGCATTAACTAAAGAGAGTTGGGTTGAAGCTATGCAAGAAGAACTTCTTCAATTCAAACTTCAAGAAGTTTGGGTACTATGTAATCTACCAGATGGAAAGAAAGTAATTGGTACACGATGGGTTTTCAGAGTCAAGAGAGATGAAAGAGGGAATGTCATCAAGAACAAGGCAAGATTAGTTGCACAAGGATATAGACAAGAGGAAGGAGTAGATTATGATGAAGTATTTGCTCCTGTAGCAAGGATTGAAGCTATTCGAATATTCCTTGCTTTTGCATCATATATGGGATTTCAGGTTTATCAAATGGATGTCAAGAGTGCCTTTCTCTATGGCAAGATTACAGAAGAGGTTATATTAAACAACATCCTGGTTTTGAAGATCCTGCACATCCAAACAAAGTCTACAAAGTTGTTAAGGCTCTTTATGGCCTACATCAAGCACCTAGAGCTTGGTATGAAAGGCTCTCTACTTTCTTATTGCAACATGGTTACAGAAGGGGGGCTATTGACAAGACTTTGTTTATCAAGAGAGATAAGAAGGATATCATGCTGGTTCAAGTTTATGTAGATGATATCATCTTTGGAGCTACAAAACAGTCTATGGTGAAGGAGTTTGAGCAGCTGATGCAACATGAATTTCAAATGAGTTCTATGGGTGAACTGACTTTCTTTTTGGGGCTTCAAGTTAAACAGTCAAAAGAGGGAATTTTCATAAGTCAAGATAAGTATGTCTCTGACATTCTTAAGAAGTTCAACTTTGATGCTATGAAGCCAGTCACTACGCCTATCAAATCTATCAATTCATTGGGCAAGAATGAAGATGGTCAACCTGTTGAAGTCAAGTTATACAGATCTATGATTGGCTGTCTTATGTACTTAGCTGCATCTAGGCCTGATATCATGTTTGTTGTCTGCTTATGTGCAAGATATCAAGTCTCACCTAAGGTCTCCCATATGAATGCAGTCAAGAGAATTTTTAGTTATTTGAAACAACAACCTAAGTTGGGGTTGTGGTATCCAAAGGATTCACCTTTTCACTTGGAAGCTTTCTCAGATAGTGATTATGCAGGTGATAACTATGATAGAAGATCAACCACTGGAGGATGCCAATATCTTGGACGAAGATTAGTCTCATGGCAGTGTAAGAAGCAAACTATTGCAGCAACATCATCTACTGAAACAGAATATGTGGCTGCTGCAAGCTGTTGTGGACAAGTGTTATGGATGCAGAATCAACTTTTGGATTATGGGTTGAACTTCAAGAATACTCCTATCAATATTGATAATGAGAGTACTATCTGTATTGTGAAGAATCCAGTTTATCACTCCAAGACCAAACATATTCAGATTCGGCATCACTTTATCAGAGATTGTTATGAGCATAGGCTCATTAATGTTGTCAAGGTTCACACAGATGATAATGTAGCTGATCTACTCACAAAGAGATTTGATGTTTCAAGATTCAATCACTTGGTGGTGAGCATTGGTATGATTAATTACTAAGCTACATTTAATAGGAGGACTGATTAGTTAGTTAGACAGTCTTATGTATTGCTTGAGGGGAGACAATCCAATGCCTATTTGAAGTTTTTGTTATTGTGAAGAAGAGAATGGAAAAGTACTGCCTTTTGGTTATATGAAAGTAATGCTCTGAAAGTACTGCGCACGTGGAAAGCACTGCTTGTCTTATCAACGTACTGTTCCAACGGTCAAAAGATGGGTTAAAATTCAAATAACGGTAACTTTGTTATTATGGGCTGTGATTTTTCAAATCTCACCTATAAATAATTACACTCCGAATTTCCCTCTCATCTTTATACTTATCAATCTTTTCCATATTTTTCTCTCTTTCACATTTACTATTCATCGAATCACTTTCTTTTGCAAACTCCAAACAATGGCAAATCAAAACACAGTTTCTAAACACAACATGGTGGCTAATTTGGATAAAACTGAAGCTAATGTTGGATTCCATGATATTATTGATTTTCTCACTGGATCTCCGATCAGTTATGCACTTTTGGTAGAACCAGATATTATTGAGCCATGGATTCAATAGTTTTGGGCGACTGCTAGCACTCACATAGAGAATGATGAGTCCTATATACATGCTAAAGTTGCTGGAAGGATTGTGAAAGTTAGTGAAGCTTCAATTCGAGAAGATTTGTTATTTGACGATGAAGAAGGGGCTATACGTTTTGATAAACAACTTATTTGGGTTACTTTAAGAGATCTTGGGTATGAAGGGTCTTTAACAGAAACAACATTCAAGAAACCCTTATTTAGTCCACATTGGAAGTACCTAGTTCATGTTCTACTTCATTGTATCAGTTCTAAGAGTACTTCATGGGAGCAATTTGGTTCTAACATAGCATCTGCTTTAGTGGGTTTGGCTACTAATCGTATCTTCAATTTTTCAAGACTCATTCTAGACGGTATGCTATCTCACATTATTCATGGATCACCCTGGCTAATGTATCCAAGATTTATTCAAGTTTTCTTGAATAAACAACTTCATGATGTACCAAAGCCTTTAAGTTTATTACCAGTTGTGGTATATCCTGCAAAGATTTTCACCTTCATGGCTAAGAAGAGTGATAGGTTTTCTGGAAGGAACACTCCATTGACTACTTCTATGATGGAGATTGTTCAGGCGATCAGAGATGAAGCTGCTTCAAGTGAAGAAGGAGAAGGTACTGCATCAACTCACGGTACTGCTTCTCAACATACTGCTTCTTCACAAGGTATAGCTGCACACGAAGGTACTGTAGTTTCACCTACACCATCTCCACACGATACTGAACAAGCTGAGTCAGAACCAGACATAAATCCACCATCATCTGGAGGAGATGAGTATGCTATACCTCCTGAGGGATTGATATCTGGAGCAAGATAATTTGAAAGAAGATGCTGAGATTTGTTGGGAATTCTACTAAGTAAGAATTCTGTTGACGATAATGATGATGGATTCTGCTGAAGTGCTGGAATCTGCTGAAGACATGAATCTGCAGAAGTAGTAAAACCGCGTAGTTTGTTTCTTCGGAGATAGATATTCCGCGTATTTTATAGTTAGTTAGGATATGCATGAGCTTTATTAGGAAGTGATAATTATATCTTCTTTAGTTGTATGATTATACGTTTCTTGGGAAACGGTTTAGGGTTCCTTGTCTATAAAAGGAACACATTAGTATTAATGATGTACGAGTTTGAAAAACAAGTTTTAGTTCTATTAAAAGATCCATAGAGGATCAAAGTATTCTTAGTTATTATTGTTCTTACTTGTGTTTGATTTTCGCTTTAGAATACAAGTAATAGAGACTGTCTATTAGTGTGTGTGACAACTCGTACTTTCAGGTCATTTCTCAAAACAATTCATGCTTCACAATTTCATCATTTATCGTAAACTAGGTTTGCGAGTTTCAAATTCGCGTAACCTTAATGGTTTAGCTGCGAATTCATGATCATATCATCACGGACATTTCATATAGACTAAGTTTAGTCTACATATCATTAGCATCGTTATCATCATATTAATTCATGCATGGGTTTTTGCATTTTTTTTCATTAAACGTTTATTTTCCTATTAAATAAACGCTATCGCGTAAACATTATTTTGAAACATTGATCCGGCACTTCCAAAAATAATCTTAATATATTTTTTTATACTCATTTTAAGACTATAAAAATTATATTACTAGTTTACCCAGTGTTTTAAATTTATTTTGTATATAAACTGTTATATTTAAATAATTACGACGGTTTTCTTAAATACTACACAACAATTATTATTTCACTCAAATTTTTCGAGAAATGTATTTTAATAATTTTTATGACTATTTTAATAACATTTTCTAAGTTTACACTTTTTATTTTTTCAAGTTTTATATAAACACTATTATTACGCGTTCTAATATTTACACGCAAGCAATACTTACCCAATACCCTCACCACCTTTACCAATACCCTAAATACCTATGCACTATCAAATTTACTCACTTTCCCTCTCATTTATGTATAAAATCAACCTCCTCATTTTATTATACAAAACATATCATAAATATCTCAATTAATATGTATTTGAACTCAAAAGTCTTACACAATCTAGCTAGATATTAAATCTTCACATTTTTCTTTTCTTCCTCCTTTACCTCACGCCACAATCAACTCCACCATTCTTCCCTTACTCCTCATTAATGTTATTGTCCAAATGTTCCTTGACTCTTCACAAAATATCTACTTACAATACTACTTATATGTTTTTAATAATATACTAGTAACACATAGCACATAGAAGCAATATTATAAAGGTGTAAATCAAACAACTCTCCCATTTTTCACTCCATAAGAACCGGCCATGGGTATAGAGCAACAAGAAATCCAAATTTTCCAAGATCAAGTTTTAACAATCTAGTATACACTCTTGTTTAGGTTTTGAAATAAAAACCTAGGGTGTTTAGGTTTAATCCTTTGTTCTAGTCACCTCATCAAGTAACTAGTAAGCATATCATTTTCATTTTACATCTTTCATTATCATTTCATATCTATTTCATCATTTTTGAGCAAAGCATGCAAGACTTATGGATATTTATACCATTTTTACATTGTTTTTAGAGTTATACATATATTAGTCATCCTATAATTTATCCCTTGTTATATATTAGTCTTGATGATGTTTAGGAACCCATGACACCCTAAGAAGGTGTATGGTAGGATTAGAATAGCTTCGGAGTTGTTTTGAAGGGATTGGAATAGGTTTAGCACGAGAAAAATTCATTTTGACAAGTCGTATAAAGGGTCTGATCTTATTTTGTAATTCTGGAAAATCCGACAGTAGACACAAATTTTTGGCCTAGATATTTAGAAAATATACTTTAAAACGAAACCGTGGCCGCTTGAACGGATTAAAACGGAGATATAACGAAGAAGTTATGAATTTTTCAAGTTTGACGACGAAATATATATATCCTGAAAATTTCAGCAAACTGTTTTTGTTTTGTACGAGTCAAAAACGAGTCTTAAGCGTTATAAATTATTTCGACTTATCAAAAATATATTAGTATACTTTGATACGAAGCTAAGGGCGTATAATACGTAGAAAACGGATTTGTAACGACTAAAATATACACGTTTTCATAAAATTGCCGTAACTTTATTATTTACGAAAAACTATATTATTTTTATTAGCCAAGTGTTACGGTAAACAAGTAACCATATTGAAGGCTATTTTTAACGTTGACGTAGAACTTTTTGTAAAGAGATGTCTTCTAATAAAATTGAGATCACCAATCATATTTTCCAAAATGACCAACCGTTTGTATAGCGGAGTTGTAATGAATTATTTACGGTTGCTTAAACTTTGCCGAAATTCACTTTTAAACTACATTTTGGACAAAATCACCCTACTTAACCTATGTTTTTCTTTATGAACGAGACCTCTAGGATAAAAACTTAAATGCCAAAACTTTGAGATTTTGATACAAGCTTTCCAAAACCGTTGAGTTCGTTTCTTAACGTTCAACTTACACCATTTTACGACTAGCTTTTCGAGGCCATTTTAGTCACTTTCATGAAATTTCCAACGACATTATTTTACGACGAAAAGTTATAATTTCACAATAAATCATTAAGAAACTATTGAAGGATGACATTTTGACGTAAATACTTGCAAAGTAATTTAAAAATGGTCAAGACGTCAAAATAGTATTTTTCGACGAAGAGTATTATTTTCAAAACTCACAAGTGGTATAAATAACATACGAATTGCATGCATAACATTACATCATGACTTATTACATATCATATCATTCATAATAGGTCAGTTTCGAGATTCACGTTACATTTCAGTGTATCCACTTTTGTCATCATAATCATTGCAACAGGTGAGTTTTCATAGCCCCGATTTATTCAAGTTTTACTTTATTTCAAACCTACGAGGGAGAATACATTGCACACCATTTTTATTACGCTACCAAGTATGTCAAATTCATTATATTGCTTAAGTTACCGCATTGCCAGTTAAATGTCCCCATTTCATAAGCATGAACCGTTAATTTCCTAGAAGCGTGGGTGAGTGGATAGATCTATCGAGGGTGACGCCTCCATCCGGGTTGGTGGATCCCAACTAGTCATACGGATGCATTTCATTTCATAAACATTATTTGAGTTGTTTGGCAAGACACTCTGTTGGGCGAACATCATGAACAAATCGAGCTTCGGTGTCATGCGCTTAAGCAATTGTAACATCATTTTGTGACATCATTGTCATACATAATTTATACTTGTGGTAGTCGTATTAACATTTACATAAACTCTATGAACTCACTCAACCATTGTGTTGACACTTTTAGCAATGTATTTTCAGGGAACTAAGGCATTCACTTCATGGCATACATGTGGACATATCATAGAGTCGCGGTGACGACGCGTCTCACATGGGATTTATACACTTTAAAAACATCGTTTGACTTGTACTAAACTTACTTTCCGCACATAGTAACTTTCATTTGGGACCTATCTTTGTAACTCTGAATGTTTTATTAAATCAAGCGATGTATTTTCCAAACGACACTTTAGGTCGTTCAATATAACTGTGATTGTGATGCTATGACAGTCAATCCCCAGGAATTCCATTCCGCTGCAAAACAGGTAATTTGGGGGTGTGACAGTGTGTTTGTGTTTACATAAGCATTACTAACGATCCACAAGTGCTCAAAGATCTATCAAGGTCTAAGGTTCAACAAGTGGTATCAGATCCTCGGGAGAGTCTCTACGATACTGAGAACATTCTTTTCTTTACACCCATACAACCAAAAAAATCATAACCATGCCTGGGTCAGACGATGACACAGAAGTCACTAACAATCAAAACACCACATCTTTGCATCAACTCAATCTCACAAACAGCAATGCAAAGTTCCCATACCTGAAGAAGAAGGAGTATGATTTGTGGGCTATGAAGATGCATAATTGGATTTCCAATATTGATTGGATCTATGGGAAGTTGTGAAGAAGGGTAACAGTTGAAAGAGGCATGTCACAGATCTTGATGGTGTTGTTACCATCGTTGGTCCCAAAACTGCTGAAGAGATACTAGCTGTTCAGAGATAGAACAAAGTTAGAACTATTTTCCTTCAGGCTATACCTGATGATCACATGGGTGACTTTCACTACATGTAGGATGCTAAGGACATATGGATGGCTATCAAGGCTAGGTTTGGTGGGAACGAGGAGTCAAAGAGAATGAGGAAATCAATGCTAAAACAACAGTTTCAAGAATTCCAAATCTCTGAGGAAGAAGGTATTCACAAGGGATATGACAGGTTCCATAAGATCTTGAGTCAATTGAATCAGATGAAGGCCAGGACAGACAATGAGGACTATAATTTAAAGTTCTTACGATCTTTACCTCGATCTTGGTTGCAAGTGAGCATTGCACTCAAAGCTAAAGGTGGGCTGGATATGGTCACTTTTTATGATCTCTACAACAGGCTTAAAACTCTTGAGCCTGATGTCAGAAGTCCCTTTCGTTCATCTACTACCAGTCACTCAGCATTTGTTGGGGCCTCCTCAAATAAAATGACCTATGCTCCAAGCCCAATTACCTCAGCATCATCATCCTACATCACCACTACTTCAAATTCTCCACCTAAATCCAGTGGTGTATTGGAAGATGTACTTCACTCTTTTGTTGCTGATTATGACACTCAGTAGCAACTAGCTTTTGAGGATCTTGAACAGGTGGATCCAATTGATATGGAAGAGATGAACTTGAAGTGGCAACTGGCCATGCTCTCAGTGGACATCAAGAGGTTTGAGCGTAAGTCTGGGAGAAAGTTTGGTTTCCAGGGAAGAGATCCAAACAAGATTTGACAAAAGGAAAGTCAAGTGCTATACTTGGGGTCAGATGGGTCACTTCTCAAGAGAATGCAAGGATAGGAAGGCTGGTGATAAGGTTAGGTATTCTTCCTATTAGCATAATCATATGGAAGTGGAAATTCCAAAAGCTGGATCATCCAATGCTTTGGTCACTCGGATGATCATGTCAACTGGAAGGTGCATGAGCCCTAAAATGATGAAGCCCTGGTTCTCGAGCATGGTGGATTGCGGCAAGTACTCAGAGGATAAGCATGATCACATTGCCTTAATGGGCATCTCTCAGGTACATAATTGTGTTTTTGGTTGTAGTGAAAGATATAATGAACTTAAGGAAGCTTATGATGAATTGAAACCTAAATATAATGAATGTTATGTCGAAGTCGAGGCTTACAAAAATGCTTTAAAAACTGTAGAAAGACAAAAAGTTTGGTTTCAAAAGAATCAACTGGCTTATGATGAAAAGATAAGGGTGTTAGAAAGTGATTTAGAATGTGCTAAAATTGATTTAAAACGTACTGAGAAAGAAAAAGTCGATGTAGTTTAGAAAACCTAGTGTTGAAAAAGGAACTAGAAGAGGAAGTAGCTAGACATAAAGAATGGTTAGTATCAGGTGACAAAGTAGCTCGATTTCTCTATGGTAGTCAATCTGTGAACTCTGGGTTAGGTTTAGGTTTTAAAAAATATGTTGGCTTAGAAGCTAGGAATGATACGCGTAAATCTACTCCAGCAGGATTAGCTAATTATGTAAAAGAAGCAGAATTACATGTTGTACCTGGACCTATTAGAGGAGAACATATGCCCATTGACCTTTCTTGTTAGGAATTGGAAATTCCATAGTGAAGTGTCGGTCACCCCATCTATAGTCTAGCATATGTTAGCTCGTAGACATATCGTTATTTACTGTTTTATTAGTTAGTTATTAGCCTAGTTTAGCGTAGTGTAACACCATGGAGGAAGGACGGGTCTTTACCCACTGTATACACGATCCACCGCCGAGGTCGTTTAGTTTTTAACCTATAAATACCCTCTACCTTGCAAGGTAGAGGGTTGGAAGTTCTAATCTAACCTTTTACACTTTTGTTTATCTCTCTAGCATTCCCTCTCTACTCTCTTAATCTCTCTAACCATGGCATTCATATACTATCACCATCCTAGACCACCCGAATCATCAAACAACATAATATTCACGATCCTACAATTGGCATCAGAGCACAGGTTGTATTGTTTGTGTTGATTCTCGTGGTTTATTTCATGGCTTTATGCGGTTTGTTCACTATTTGATATGGTTTGTGTTAGTTTGGATGTGGTTAGATATGGTTTGAAGTTGTCGAGATGGGTATCGTTGATGTCTTGTTATTTGGTGTTGTTGGTTGTTTGAATCCGGTCTGTTAATACAAATAAGCCGTAAAAACATTTATTTATATTTACGATCTTCTAATGTTTTGTCGATAACAAATGGAAAATCATTTTAACGAAACAAATAGAGTACGTAAATAGTTTGAGTTAATAGTTTTCTAACACACTTACGCTTTCACATAAAACACTAAAACAAGTATAAGTGTTTTTATGATTTAGATACATATGTACAACAACTAGTGTTTACATATTGGGTTAAACATATACTTAAACTAAGTATACTAAAATGGGTAAAAACTAAGTGCATGCTAAAATGGGTAAATACAAGTATATACTAAATGGGTAAATACTAGCAAATGGTTTTGACCCATAACCCATGGTTTTATATATACCATTTAACCAAGTTCATTGTATCTAGAAAGAAAACCATGGATCAACCCATAACCTATGACCCATGACCCATAACCAAAAATACCCATGGGCAAAGAGAAGCGGACCACGGAACCCTAGCTTTGTGCTAGCCTGATCCCTTGTGGTAGGGATCCGTGGGATCCGGGGAACAGAAGAGAATTTCCTCTATAAATAGAGAGCCATTTCTTCCTCTCTACACATGACTTCACACACATACTTCCACAAAGTATTCTAACCCTCTAACCTCAGATCTAAGTGATCTATGTAGTTTGTCTTTTGTTTTTGTGTGATCTACTAGGTTTCTCTTAAAGGAGAGATCACCACTTCTTGAAGACGTGCAAGCTCAAGTCCATGAGTTGCCTTGCTTCGTCATCATCAAGACTACTAAGGTTCTCTTGTTGATAGTTCTTCCTTTCTCCATAGATGTTGGGTTGAAGGCATTAGTGAAGAATGCTGAAAGTGTCAAGATGAAAGCATTAGTGAAAGGTGCTCATCATCCGTGTCAAAGCATTAGTGAAGGATGCTAAAGGTGTCAAGACGAAGGCATTAGTGAAGGGTGCCAAGCGCTGTGTCAAATGCATTAGTGAAGGATGCTAAAGGTGTCAAGACGAAGGCATTAGTGATGGGTGCCAAGCGTTGTGTCAAAGGCATTAGTGAAGGATGCCAAAGAATCAAATCAAGTAGCATTTGGGAAGAATGCCTAGGTCGTATAATCGCTGAGGTGCATCATTATACATATATGTATTTGTTTATCTACAAGGATGGTGATATCCTTGAAGGTGTTGTAACAAGGAGTAGATCTCCTTGATATTAGGTGTTGTATCGTGAAGGGTAGTAGTTCTTCCATAGTAATGGAACTAGGTGCTTAGCCTAGTACCTAATAAAGGGTAGGCAACGTTGTGATAGGATTAGTTCTCCTAAGGTGTGAAAGAACTCGGTGGTTAGCCTAGCACCGTATAAAGGGTAGGCGACGTTGTGTTAGGTGTGGTTCGCCTTGGTGTGAAAGAACTCGGTATTTAGCTTTGTACCGAAAAAAGGTTAAGCGACATTGTGAAGGCTTCTCCGCCACAAGGAGTTGGTGTAGTGCTTACGAACTCGAGTAGGTGACTCGGGGAGTGGAGTAGGGCAAGGAAGGTGTCCTTGTAGCCGAACCACTATAAATAACTTGTGTCGTGGTGATGTTCTTCTTACTCTTTATCTTTCATTACACGCTTATATATCTATCTATCAACGTCCCACATAAACAACCAAATAGATTGACATAAGTCGATCTAAATATTTAAAAGGAAGTTTTAAATTGGTAAAACTATTCAACCCCCCCTTCTAGTTTTCCACAATTGGTATCAGAGCTTCGTTACCAAGTTTCTTAGAGTATGTTGTACTTTAAAAACTTGATACCATCCATGTATGTTTGAAAACTACAAAGAAGGATTATCTTCGTCATATTTTAAAATCACTATATTGTTTATTGTTGGACAATGATATAATGCTCTAACATTTTTTTCCCTAAGCATTATCCATACTTGGATTTGGAGTTACCAAGAAGAGCATAAAGAATTTATCTAAATATTTCTTTTCGCAAGAAGAATATTTAGTCAAGCATTATCCATACTTGGATTTGGAGTTACCAAGAAGAGCATAAAGAACTTATCTAAATATTTCCTTTCGCAAAAAGAATATTTAGCCAAGGTATGATTACTAATCACTTGCTCTTAATTTTATTATTGAAATCTTAGTTGCATGATTTATTAGTAATTATTTTAGTATTTATCTAAATTAAAGTCATCATCAAAAATAGTATTCTTCTACTTATTTGTAGAAACTACACTGAATCTTCAAAAACCTCAAATCAAAAGTTTTAGAAATAAAATGGGATTTTATTATAATGTTTGAAAAGCCTTAAACACCAAAACATTAAAAACCTCAAATCAAAAGGAACCTTAAACACCAAACATTAGTTTAGAACTCCCAAACCTTAGTTATCAAGGAATGTTTGAGCCGATTATTACGTTATGCCGGATCCCTCAGTTTACACTAGCCGGATCCCAAATGAGAAGGATCCGCGGGATCCGTGCAACAGAAGACGATATGATCAAGAATGATCAATGTGGATGTTCCACAATAATACTCACCTCAAAGACTCACGAACAAAAACCCAGGTACTGTTCATAGGAGCAAATTGATCATTCTTCTCAAGTCTAACAATCACTTGTGTAAGTATAATCTTTACTACATTAATTCCTTGATTCTTAGAATTACAATTTCTTCATCTTTAAGAGTTGGGTTCAAATGGGTTTATTATAATTTGTCACCACATTGTTTTCTAAGATAATCTAAATCAAAGAATTAACATTGTTAATACAAATTAAACACATTTCTTGAACTCAACAAAGATGATGAGAGCAAAATTGTGATCAAACCGTCTAGGTTTCTATTCACAATTAACACCACATTGTGGTTGCATTGTTTAGGAACAATCATGCCAAGCAACAAGCAACAAGATTACCAAGACACCGCCCACTACATACCCATGTATCATAGGAAAAATGGTCTAAGTCCGGACGATAGAAAGGCCTTTAAGTTGTTTGAAAGGAGACTATTTCATGAAGGGAGAGTTGTTGATCCATCATTTCTTGTAAATACCGATGTAAGGGAAGTTTTTGCAACTATTGGATTTGATTGTTTATTGGACATAAACGAGGAAATTTTCCCGGTCTTTGTGCTTGAATTCTACAAGACAATGGGTATAATTAGAAATGATGATGGGACCATCTCAATTGAATTCACCATCAATGAGCGAGAGTTTAGTCTTTCACTTGTAGAGTTTGGAAGAATTATAGGGGTTCCGTATCAAGGTGTGTGTATGTACTCCAATGAATGGTCTTTGGAACAACTACACACAATGGTTGATCATCACGACATTTACTACACTTTGATCCCGGAAGCAACCACGGTGAGGGACACCGTGTTCATGCCAAGAGCCTCACCATCAAGAGTCACAAGGAAGTCAAAAGTGATCCATAGGGATCCTTTTCAAATGGAGCTTTTGGAAATGTATGCATTGTATAGGAAGTGGGAGGATGTGATTAGAGAAAATGTGGAGTGCTTAGTAGGAAACAAGGACCACCCCAACGCATGTCTAAGCTTCATGATCTATTGCCTAGTGACCAATACTCAATTCAACCTTGCCTACTACATGGTTAAAAGAATGGCAAGTGTTAGAAGCATGGACAAGATGGTGCTTCCGTATGCAATGCTTTTAACCCGTCTCGCCAAATTCATCTTTGCTTTAGACCCTTCTCCACAATCCCTTGATCATAGCTTTTGCAATAAGGTTATGGTACCATTAACCGAGGGTAGAACAACAAGGTTTATGGTGGAAGACAAGAGACCACACCCACCCACGGACTCCTCGGACAAAAGGGAAAGGCAAGGAGAAGGAGGAGGTGAAGGGAGTAGTAGCAACCCACTCGCAAATATCGATCTTGACCCCTTGGTCTACATCAACCAATTGCCAAACATCCCCAATGAATCACCCGAATGGCAACAAACCAAGGGAATCTTCAAATGCTTCGCCAATTTCTTGAGGAAGAAGAAGTGAAGATGGTTTGAAAAAGATTGGAGGACGGGTGAAGAAGTGAAGGAGGAAAAAAAAGGTAAAATCTTAGGACTCAAGTGCATGATGAACAATTTCAAACAATGGTTTGTAAACAATTTAAACTATGCTTGTAGTATGTAGGTATTGCCATATCTTGGCACTGAACATCCTAACTTAGGTACTTGGAAAATGAGATTTTACGACCTCTTGGTGTGATCGTCGTCACTCATTCTAGGAATTTCAACTTTTCTTACTTTGATACAAGTTATATTAGTTGTGTTCTTGCATTTAGTCTCCATAGAAACAACTAGGAAAAGCATTTACTATAAAGTGCAAAGTTGCACATTTCTGAAAGCTCTCGATCCAGCGGATCCTGTGATTTGATAGCCGGATCCCTCCCATAAGGGAACCGTGGGATCCGTATGCACCTGATGTGCAAAACAAATTTGGCTACATCATAATAGTCCACTAGAACACTTCAAACAAGTCAAACATAATACACTAGAGCCAACTAAGTCTTTCGCTAATAGTTGAAAACCTCTCTCTCATCCATGGCTTATCTAGGATATATTTTCGAAATATTTCGTTTTTTTATCAACTAGTCAAAACTCACCATAATTCCGCTCCAACACTCACACATTATCTATCACATTTGATAGCACTTAAGTTTGGTCTACCCTTCAATTTTAGCAAATTGATCTCAATCATCTTTGACTCTAAATTAGGACCAAAAACTACTTTTTCATTTCTTTTTATTTTTAAAGATTTTAGTAAATTTATCCTAGGACATCATCTGACTTTTAGGACTTAGTATCACCATTTTTCCAAAAAAAATTAAAAGGAATCCTTGTCAAACATATGGTTAGACTACCCAAGGTCAATGTTCTTGGCCAAAACCATCATTAAGCACCATTACTTATTATGGTTAAGGATTTGAGATATCCAACAGCTAAAGACTTCAAAATTAAGTCAAACCCTCGAAATCCATTAATGACAAACCTTACAAAAGCATAATGATTTCACCTAGACCTTGTCGATAGCCGGATCCTCGGTCTTTAACGGAGGATCCCTCGAGAGGGATCCACGGGATCCGTAGATGCAGAATGTATAAATCAGCTTCTATATTCAAATTCAAGTCACCCTTTGGTTCTCTAACCACTCTTAGCATACATTAATTATCCTCCTAGAGCTGATCAAAACCTCAAGAGCATGCTTAGTCTTCTATGTGGTCAAGAATTTAATTCCCAAATTCAAATTATTCTTTATAAACCAAACAATCTTAGGTTTATGGCACCATCCTCAATTACCTTTCAAAAATCAGAAATTGGAAGCTCACATTAGCATTTTCATCACCATGACAAAGGCTCTTAGCAACAACTCCTCAAACATAGGATCATCCAAAAGAAAGGGTCAAATGATCCATGAAATTTCATCCACCGAAACATCTCCCATTAGAAATAATGACTCTAGAATCCCACCTCATTAAACCTATTCAACAAAAGCTAAGAGAACCGCAAGGATTAGCATCAAACCTTTCCAACTAGAAAAAGGATCATCTAGTTCTAAACCAAACATGGCTAGTTCTAGCAAGCCATCAAAACCTTCATTCATTGAAAATGGACTACACTCCTTGAATGAGCCTCTTCCTCATCCAAACATATATTCATTGTTCCATTCACCACTAAGAACCTCCCATTCACCAACCTTTTCATTGAATCGGGAACCACCTACAACACCAACTAGCCCATCATGGGAGACAAGGAACAACCTTGATCATATGGAAGAAGTTCCATTACCACCCTCATTTTAAGAACCTCTCCCTACTTCTCAAAATGAAGACCCTCAAACACACATTGAGCCCCTCAAAACATCCATTTCCCTCCGGGGCCAAACCAAGACAATATTTGCCCAAATTATCTAAAAACTCAAGGACTTGTTCAAGAAGTATGAAATGAGATACATTTCATGTTCAATCATCTTCTTGCAAAGTTGGATCAATTCAACAAGTCCACTCATCCCTAGACTTAAGTACATTGTTACATTCTAAGTCTCAAGAATGAGATTAGCATTAGTAGTACTTGTTTGGCTAGTTCATTCTCTTACTTTTTTGAGATTTGGTTGTGTGTCCCTTGTTTTATTGAATGAATACTTATATGCTATGATTATTCTGTGTGTTGTGCTTGTTATATTGTACATATATCTTATTTCCTCACATAGCATTCCTTGACATTTCTTCACTAAGAAACGTGTTGGGATCCCTCCCAAATACCTAGACGGATCCCTCCTTGAAGGGAACCGTGGTACAGGAGCACAAATTTCTACTAACTTGAGTCTTATTTGCAGGAAATTATGCACTATACTCTTGTTCTCTAACCTTTGTTTTGTAGTTATTCAAAATACACATGAAGATATTGACACCATAAAGCTAGGGGAGCTTTGTGTCAAACGACATTGCAAAATCATTTGCAACTTAATCCAATCTTGGATTACACTTCATGACACCCCATTGCAACATTGCAATATTCAAGGGGAGCACGCTTTCGTCACTTAGACGAACCATTTGCAAACTTAATTGCAAAACACAATTAGTTTATTTTACGTTATGTCCTTGACGCCCTTACATAGGGATGGACTCGTGTTAGGTCAAGGGGTTTAGGGTTAAGACGAGTGGCACCATTCCGCACTTGCTCTCTTTACATTTTTACATTTTTCTTATAAAAATTGTGTTAGTAAATTGGTTTTAACACTTTTTCTAGTTTTCGACAAAAAGAGGGATCAAAGAAGAAAGTGGTTTGAAAAAATCTTTTGACAAATTCAAATTTTTACAATTTTAGCTTTTTCCTTAAAATATTTTATGTTTTGTCATCAACAAAACGGGAGATTGTTAATACAAATAAGCCATAAAACGTTTATTTATATTTTACGATCTTCTAATGTTTTGTCGATAACAAATGGAAAATCATTTTAACGAAAGACAAATAGAGTAATCGTAAATAGTTTGAGTTAATAGTTTTCTAACACACTTACGCTCACATAAAACACTAAAACAAGTATAAGTGTTTTTATGATTTAGATACATATGTACAACAACTAGTGTTTACATATTGTTAAACATATACTTAAACTAAGTATACTAAAATGGGTAAAAACTAAGTGCATGCTAAAATGAGTAAATACAAGTATATACTAAATGGGTAAATACTAGCAAATGGTTTTGACCCATAACCCATGGTTTTATATATACCACTTAACCAAGTTCATTGTATCTAGAAAGAAAACCATGGATCAACCCATAACCTATGACCCATGACCCATAACCAAAAATACCCATGGGCAAAGAGGAGCGGACCACGGATCCCTAGCTTTGTGCTAGCCGGATCCCTTGTGGTAGGGATCCGTGGGATCAAGAAGAGAATTTCTCTATAAATAGAGAGCCATTTCTTCCTCTCTACACATGACTTCACACACATACTTCCACATGTTGTTGGTGAAGTATTCTAACCCTCTAACCTCTTGGTCATATCTTTTGTTGTTGTGGTTTGGTTATCTATGTAGTTTGTCTTTTGTTTTTGTGTGATCTCTCTTCACTAGGGCCATTTTTGAGTCCTCTTAAAGGAGAGATCACTACTTCTTGAAGACGTGCAAGCTCAAGTCCATGAGTTGCCATGCTTCATTATCAAACCATAGATGGGCATCAAGACTACTAAGGTTCTCTTGTTGTTCATAGTTCTTCCTTTCTCCAAACCTAGATGTCCCAAGTGGGTTGAAGGCATTATACCATCGTGAATATGAATGCCGAAAGTGTTAAAATGAAAGCATTAGTGAAAGGTGCTCATCATCCGTGTCAAAGCATTAGTGAAGGATGCTAAAGGTGTCAAGACGAAGGCATTAGCGAAGGATGCTAATGGTGTCAAGACGAAGGCATTAGTGAAGGGTGCCAAGCGTTGTGTCAAAGGCATTAGTGAAGGATGCCAAAGAATCACATCAAGTAGCATTTGGGAAGAATGCCTAGGTCGTATAATCGCTGAGGTGCATCATTATACATATATGTATTTGTTTATCTACAAGGATGGTGATATCCTTGAAGATGTGTAACAAGGAGTAGATCTCCTTGATATTAGGTGTTGTATCGTGAAGGGTAGTAGTTCTTCCATAGTAATGGAACTAGGTGCTTAGCCTAGTACCTAATAAAGGGTAACGACGTTGTGATAGGATTAGTTCTCCTAAGGTGTGAAGAACTCGTGGTTAGCCTAGCATCTTATAAAGGGTAGGCGACGTTGTGTTAGGTGTGGTTCGCCTTGGTGTGAAAGAACTCGGTATTTAGCTTTGTACCGAAAAAAGGTTAAGCGACATTGTGAAGGCTTCTCCGCCACAAGGAGTTGGTGTAGTGCTTACGAACTCTCGAGTAGGTGACTCGGGGAGTGGAGTAGGGCAAGGAAGGTGTCCTTGTAGCCGAACCACTATAAATAACTTGTCTCGTGGTGATGTTCTTCTTACTCTTTATCTTTCATTACACGCTTATATATCTATCTATCAACGTCCCACATAAACAACCAAATAGATTGACATAAGTCGGTCTAAATATTTAAAAGGAAGTTTTAAATTGGTAAAACTATTCAACCCCCCCTTCTAGTTTTCCACAATTGGTATCAGAGCTTCGTTACCAAGTTTCTTAGAGTATGTTGTACTTTAAAAACTTGATAAAGCCATCCAAAATGTTTGAAACTAAAAGAAAGGATTATCTTCGTCATATTTTAAAATCACTATATTGTTTACAACCATTGTTGGACAATGATATAGTTTATGCTCTAACATTTTTTTTCCTAAGCATTATCCATACTTGGATTTGGAGTTACCAAGAAGCATAGCAATTATCTAAATATTTCTTTTCGCAAGAAGAATATTTAGTCAAGCATTATCCATACTTGGATTTGGAGTTACCAAGAAGAGCATAAAGAACTTATCTAAATATTTCCTTCAAAGAATATTTAGCCAAGGTATGATTACTAATCACTTGCTCTTAATTTTATTATTGAAATCTTAGTTGCATGATTTATTAGTAATTATTTTAGTATTTATCTATATTAAAGTTATCATCAAAAATAGTATTCTTCTACTTATTTGTAGAAACTACACTACGATTTTGTAATAATCAAATTTTGGTTATTTGATAACCATTATCATTATTCATCACAAAGAATTTATTGACAATTCATCTATGTCAATAAATTTCCATGTGAAACTTCTTATGTTATAATAAAATGGGATTTTATTATAATGTTTGAAAAGCTTCCCAAGAATTATGACTATTTCTTAAAAAGGAACCTCGCCTAATAGGAATAGTCTGAATCTTCAAAAACCTCAAATCACAAGTTTTAGAACCTTAAACACCAAAACATTAGGCGTTTTAGAACTCCCAAACCTTAGTTATCAAGGAATGTTTGAGTGATTATTGTTAAAAGTTATGCCGGATTCCTCGGTTTACACTAGCGGATCCCAAATGAGAGGGATCCATCATAAGACAGATATGATCAAGAATGATCACTGTGGATGTTCCACAATAATACTCACCTCAAGTTTACTCACGAACAAAACCAGTGCTATTCATAGGAGCAAATTGATCATTCTTCTCAAGTATACTAACAATCACTTGTGTAAGTATAAGGCTCTTTGACTACAAAATAAATAATTCCTTGATTCTGAGAATTACAATTTCTTCATCTTTAAGAGTTGGGTTCAAATGGGTTTATTATAATTTTATTCCGTCACCACATTGTTTTCTAAGATAATCTAAATCAAGGCCAAATTTCGTAACATTGTTAATACAAATTAAACAAGGACAGAACCTTTCTTGAACTCAACAAAGATGATGAGCAAAATTGTGATCAAACCTATTCTAGGTTTCAAATATTCAAAACAATTAACACCATACACCTTGTTAGGTTGCATTGTTTAGAAACAATCATGCCAAGCAACAAGCAACAAGATTACCAAGACACCGCCCACTACATACCCATGTAAAATCATAGGAAAAATGGTCTAAGTCCGGACGATAGAAAGGCCTTTAAGTTGTTTGAAAGGAGACTATTTCATGAAGGGAGAGTTGTTGATCCATCATTTCTTGCAAATACCGATGTAAGGGAAGTTTTTGCAACTATTGGATTTGATTGTTTAAACACTTGGACATCTTGAAAAAAATTTGCCGGTCTTTGTGCTTCAATTCTACAAGACAATGGGTATAATTAGAAATGATGATGGGACCATCTCAATTGAATTCACCATCAATGAGCGAGAGTTTAGTCTTTCACTTGTAGTGTGTAGTTTGGAACAAAGAATTATAGGGTTCATATCCAAGGACCGTGTGTGTATGTACTCCAATGAATGGTCTTTGGAACAACTACACACAATGGTTTATCATCACTTGACATTTAAAGTGTAAGTACACTTTGATCCGGAATTTGCAACCATGGTAAATGAAATTTTGGTACAAGTAAGTTCATGCCAAGAGCATCTCCATCAAGAGTCACAAGGAAGTCAAAAGTGATCCATAGGGATCCTTTTCAAATGGAGCTTTTGGAAATGTATGCATTGTATACGAAGTGGGAGGATGTGATTAGAGAAAATAAATTGGTGTGCTTAGTAGGAAACAAGGACCACCCCAACGCATGTCTAAGCTTCATGATCTATTGCCTTTGAGTAACGGGTTACCAATACTCAATTAAACCTTGCCTACTACATGGTCAAAAGAATGGCAAGTGTTAGAAGCATGGAAAAGATGGTGCTTCCGTATGCAATGCTTTTAACCCATCTCGCCAAATTCATCTTTTCTTTAGACCCTTCTCCACAATCCCTTGATCATAGCTTTGCAATAAGGTTATGGTACCATTAACCGAGGGTAGAACAACAAGGTTTATATAAATGGTGGAAGGCAAGAGACCACACCCACCCATGGACTCCTCGGACGAAAGGGAAAGGCAAGGAGAAGGAGGAGGTGAAGGGAGTAGTAGCAACCCACTCAAATATCGATCTTGACCCCTTGGTCTACATCAACCAATTGCCAAACATCCCCAATGAATCACCCGAATGGCAACAAACCAAGGGAATCTTCAAATGCTTCGCCAATTTCTTGAGGAAGAAGAAGTGAAGATTGTTTGAAAAAGAGTGGAGGACGGGTGAAGAAGTGAAGGAGGAAAAGAAAGGTAAAATCTTAGGACTCAAGTGCATGATGAACAATTTCAAACAATGGTTTGTAAACAATTTAAACTATGCGTGTAGTATCTAGGTATTGCCATATCTTGGCACTGAACATCCTAACTTAGGTACTTGGAAAATGAGATTTTACGACCTCTTGGTGTGATCGTCGTCACTCATTCTAGGAATTTCAACTTTTCTTACTTTGATACAAGTTATATTAGTTATGTTCTTGCATTTAGTCTCCATAGAAACAACTAGGAAAAGCATTTACTATAAAGTGCAAAGTTGCACATTTCCTGAAAGCTCTCTGATCTGCAGTTGGCGGATCCCAGATTTTGATAGCCGGATCCCTCCCATAAGGGAACCGTGGGATCCGTATGCACCTGATGTGCAAAAGCAGTTGGCTACATCATAATAGTCCACTAGAACACTTCAAACAAGTCAAACGTAATACACTAGATCCAACTAAGTCTTCCGCTAATAGTTGAAAACCTCTCTCTCATCCATGGCTTATCTAGGATATATTTTCGAAATATTTCGTTTTTTTATCAACTAGTCAAAACTCACCATAATTCCGCTCCAACACTCACACATTATCTATCACATTTGATAGCACTTAATTTGGTCTATCCTTCAATTTTAGCAAATTGATCTCAATCATCTTTGACTCTAAATTAGGACCAAAACTACTTTTCATTTCTTTTTATTTTTAAAGATTTTAGTAAATTTATCCTAGGACATCATCTGACTTTTAGGACTTAGTATCACCATTTTTCCAAAAAAAATTAAAAGAAATCCTTGTCAAACATATGGTTAGACTACCCAAGGTCAATGTTCTTGGCCAAAACCATCATTAAGCACCATTACTTGTTATGGTTAAGGATTTGAGATATCCAACAGCTAAAGACTTCAAAATTAAGTCAAACCCTCGAAATCCATTAATGACAAACCTTACAAAAGCATAATGATTTCACCTAGACCTTGTCGATAGCCGGATCCCGGTCTTTAACCAGGCGGATCCCTACTGAGAGGGATCCACGGATCCGTGATGCGAATGTATAAATCAGCTTCTATATTCAAATTCAAGTCACCCTTTGGTTCTCTAACCTCTCTTAGCATACATTAATTATCCTCCTAGAGCTGATCAAAACCTCAAGAGCATGCTTAGTCTTCTATGTGGTCAAGAATTTAATTCCCAAATTCAAATTATTCTTTATAAACCAAACAATCTTAGGTTTATGGCACCATCCTCAATTACCTTTCAAAAATCAGAAATTGGAAGCTCACATTAGCATTTTCATCACCATGACAAAGGCTCTTAGCAACAACTCCTCAAACATAGGATCATCCAAAAGAAAGGGTCAAATGATCCATGAAATTTCATCCATCGAAACATCTCCCATTAGAGATAATGACTCTAGAATCCCACCTCATTAAACCTATTCAACAAAAGCTAAGAGAACCGCAAGGATTAGCATCAAACCTTTCCAACTAGAAAAGGGATCATCTAGTTCTAAACCAAACATGGCTAGTTCTAGCAAGCCATCAAAACCTTCATTCATTGAGAATGGACTACACTCCTTGAATGAGCCTCTTCCTCATCCAAACATATATTCATTGTTCCATTCACCACTAAGAACCTCCCATTCACCAACCTTTTCATTGAATCGGGAACCACCTACAACACCAACTAGCCCATCATGGGAGACAAGGAACAACCTTGATCATATGGAAGAAGTTCCATTACCACCCTCATTTTTAGAACCTCTCCCTACTTCTCAAAATGAAGACCCTCAAACACACATTGAGCCCCCTCAAAATATCCATTTCTCTCCGGGGCCAAACCAAGACAATATTTGCCCAAATTATCTAAAAAATCAAGGACTTGTTCAAGAAGTACGAAATGAGATACATTTCATGTTCAATCATCTTCTTGCAAAGTTGGATCAATTCAACAAGTCCACTCATCCCTAGACTTAAGTACATTGTTACATTCTAAGTCTCGTAATGAGATTAGCATTAGTAGTACTTGTTTGGCTAGTTCATTCTCTTACTTTTTTGAGATTTGGTTGTGTGTCCCTTGTTTTATTGAATGAATACTTATATGCTATGATTATTCTGTGTGTTGTGCTTGTTATATTGTACATATATCTTATTTCCTCACATAGCATTCCTTGACATTTCTTCACTGCTGAAGAAACGTGATAGCCGGATCCCTCCCAAATACCTAGACGGATCCCTCCTTGAAGGGAACCGTGGTACAGGAGCACAAATTTCTACTAACTTGAGTCTTATTTGCAGGAAATTATGCACTATACTCTTGTTCTCTAACCTTTGTTTTGTAGTTATTCAAAATACACATGAAGATATTGACACCATAAAGCTAGGGGGAGCTTTGTGTCAAACGACATTGCAAAATCATTTGCAACTTAATCCAATCTTGGATTACACTTCATGACACCCCATTGCAACATTGCAATATTCAAGGGGGAGCACGTTCTCGTCACTTAGACGAACCATTTGCAAACTTAATTGCAAACACAATTAGTTTATTTTACGTTATGTCCTTGACGCCCTTACATAGGGATGGACTCGTCAAGGGGGAGTTAAGACGAGTACCATTCCCGTCACTTGCTCTCTTTACATTTTTACATTTTTCTTATAAAAATTGTGTTAGTTTCTTTTAACACTTTTTGTTTCGACAAAAAGAGGGAGAAGAAAGTAAAAACTACAAATTCAAATTTTTACGAATTTTAGCTTTTTCCTTAAAATAATTTTATGTTTTGTCATCAACAAAAACGGGGAGATTGTTAATACAAATAAGCCATAAAAACGTTTATTTATATTTTACGATCTTCTAATGTTTTGTCGATAACAAATGGAAAATCATTTTAACGAAACAAATAGAGTACGTAAATAGTTTGAGTTAATAGTTTTCTAACACACTTACGCTTTCACATAAAACACTAAAACAAGTATAAGTGTTTTTATGATTTAGATACATATGTACAACAACTAGTGTTTACATATTGGGTTAAACATATACTTAAACTAAGTATACTAAAATGGGTAAAAACTAAGTGCATGCTAAAATGGGTAAATACAAGTATATACTAAATGGGTAAATACTAGCAAATGGTTTTGACCCATAACCCATGGTTTTATATATATCACTTAACCAAGGTCATTGTATCTAGAAAGAAAACCATGGATCAACCCATAACCTATGACCCATGACCCATAACCAAAAATACCCATGGGCAAAGAGGAGCGGACCACGGATCCCTAGCTTTGTGCTAGCCGGATCCCTTGTGGTAGGGATCCGTGGGATCCGGGGAACAGAAGAGAATTTCCTTTATAAAAAGAGAGCCATTTCTTCCTCTCTACACATGACTTCACACACATACTTCCACAAAGTATTCTAACCCTCTAACCTCAGATCTAAGTGATCTATGTAGTTTGTCTTTTGTTTTTGTGTGATCTACTAGGTTCCTCTTAAAGGAGAGATCACCACTTCTTGAAGACGTGCAAGCTCAAGTCCATGAGTTGCCATGCTTCATCATCATCAAGACTACTAAGGTTCTTTTGTTGATAGTTCTTCCTTTCTCCATAGATGTTGGGTTGAAGGCATTAGTGAAGAATGCCGAAAGTGTCAAGATGAAAGCATTAGTGAAAGGTGCTCATCATCCGTGTCAAAGCATTAGTGAATTATGCTAAAGGTGTCAAGACGAAGGCATTAGTGAAGGATGCTAAAGGTGTCAAGACGAAGGCATTAGTGAAGGGTGCCAAGCGTTGTGTCAAAGGCATTAGTGAAGGATGCCAAAGAATCAAATCAAGTAGCATTTGGGAAGAATGCCTAGGTCGTATAATTGATGAGGTGCATCGTTATAAATATATGTATTTGTTTATCTACAAGGATGGTGATATCCTTGAAGGTGTTGTAACAAGGAGTAGATCTCCTTGAGATTAGGTGTTGTGTCGTGAAGGGTAGTAGTTCCTCCATAGTAATGGAACTAGGTGCTTAGCCTAGTACCTAATAAAGGGTAGGCGACGTTGTGATATGATTAGTTCTCCTAAGGTGTGAAAGAACTCGGTGGTTAGCCTAGCACCGTATAAAGGGTAGGCGACGTTGTGTTAGGTGTGGTTCGCCTTGGTGTGAAAGAACTCGGTATTTAGCTTTATACCATAAAAAGGTTAAGCGACGTTGTGAAGGCTTCTCCGCCACAAGGAGTTGGTGTAGTGCTTACGAACTCTCGAGTAGGTGAATCGGGGAGTGGAGTAGGGCAAGGAAGGTGTCCTTGTAGCCTAACCACTATAAATAACTTATGTCGTGGTGATGTGCTTCTTACTCTTTATCTTTCATTACACGCTTATATATCTATCTATCAACGTCCAACATAAACAACCAAATAGATTGACATAAGTCGATCTAAATATTTAAAAGAAGTTTTAAATTGGTGAAACTATTCAACCCCCCCTTCTAGTTTTCCACACAGTCTTTAACTGTGTTTTTATGGTCAAAACAGATTTTCTACAAGTTATTTCACAAGTTCTGTTTTTGCTTATGTTGGTCCAAAGCTGTTTTGATTTTGAATCTGCTGGTGCATACATTTTATATATACAAGTCAGTTTTTAAGCAACACCATACTGGTTCTATAATGTTTACTCGTCCTGAACATGTTTTCATAAGTCTTTTGAGGTTTTTCATCAATGCGAGTTAACTGTTTTTCTAATATGCGAGTTGGGTATACAGAACATGAATGTTGCGGGTTGCATAAATCTGTCCAGATTCTATATCTGGAATGCGAGTTGTGTCAGCCATTTAACTTGCATTTTTGAATGCGAGTTGCTTAATTGCTTTGAATTCGAGTTGCTCAATTGTCTTTGTGTACATGCGAGTTGGTACAAGCGAGTTGGTACAATAGGGTTAATACTGGTATGCGATTTGTGTAGTCATGGGTCATATGCGTGTTGGTATGATGCGAGTTGGTATTGCTCAAGAAAGATAATGAAAACGATATAAGATGAAGAACATCAGATCCATACTATTATTACTACAACCATCACAATAATCCAACAACCTTTCATACTATATCTAACCATCATTCAACAAGATTAACCAAACATCAATAGATTCGTATCTATATTCAAAACACTTTCATCAAACATCAAAATCATCATGTCATACATCATCTATCTACACCAAGTACATGTCTCGTCTCAACAACAACCTCAACATGATCTCAGTCCATCAATTCTTGTCGTGTGATACTTAATGTATATCAAAGACCTATGGCCAATCACACGACAGAATAAACTCTTCATCGATCTAAATGTGTGAAGAAGAGCCTCAATTATTTTTGAAACTATATATGAAAAAGAAAGTATCAAGTATGCTACTTCTTAGTCATGGTTCGTGATGAGTGTGTAAATACTCATCATTTTTGGGTCTATCTGAACTGCAAAACGTCTAAAAATGCTCAGAAACACATCAAAATGATCAAAATATCACAAATCAGTGTTTTATGTGTTTTAAATGCAAAACTATCAAAATCTGATGAAAAATGAGCAAAGTTTGCAAAATTGGCAGTTTCAGTCCCCCAAGTTTCTAAAATTGTCAAAAATAGTCCCTGAGTCAAAATTTCAAAAGAAAAATCACCAAAGGTCCTTTTTAAATCATAACTTGTCAAATTTAGTCCTTTGGTGAAAAATATCAAAAGTTTGAGAAAATTGCAAAAATGGTCCTTCAAGTTTGAAATTTGGCAGAAATGGCCCCTGGAAAATTGGAAATTGTCAGATTTGGTCCCTGTACTTTTGAAGCTTGTCAGTATTAGTCCTTGGAACATCTTTGATGAGTTGGCAGCTATGGTCCCTCAATTTTTCAGAATTGCACATCTAGTCCTTGTGTTTTATATGCCTTAAACCTAATTTGGACCCTTTCATAAGCTTTGACCCCCTGTCACAATACCTTTTGAACCCCCCTTTTATTAATACCCTGCCCTGGTTAATCTCCCAAGTCAAACCAACAGGGCCTTGGCGCCAAAAATTTCTTCTCCTTCCACTTGATGCCTGCAACTCCTCTGCTACACTCAACCCACTCCTCACCTTATCACAAACCTTGTCCCCCCTCCTCATCATCCTACCTACCTCCACCCCCCACCTAGTTACTAATTTTCAACCCCACAGGTTATAATATCCTTTTCCCGCCAAAAACATAATGGATGGCCAAGATCAATTAAACTCATCCTATGGTCTCAAATAGTGCTGGGAAACAGTGAGGGAAGAGAGAGGAGGCTTTTGGGTATAAAAGAAGGAAGAAAGAAGCATTGAAGGGGGTAGTTAGTTTTACAATTTTTTCTTAATGTCGTTTTTAACTTAGTGTTTTAGTTTTAAGTTCTAATGTTGTAATCTCATCTTTTATGTAACACAATTAAGCTACTTTATCTTTGTAATCAGTTTTAATAATCAATTTCAAGGTTTGGTAAAAGTTCATGTTTTACGTTCTTTGTTGAATGTTGCGTCTCAATTTCAGACATTTAAGCTTTAAATAGCTTCTTTCTAAATTCCTATAAGCTTAAATAAGCTCTATATAGCTTGTGATAAGCTTACATTACAATTTTAAGCAAGTTTGTTCCAAAGTCAACAATAGTCAAACTTCATCAATTCTCAAAAAGTCAAACTGATTTTGGTTAAAAAATGGTTACTTGTGTTAGGAGGTTAAGTTTAATGTTAATTTGTTCATCTCAATTCTGTGTCAGTAAACTTTTATCAAAGTTTGTAGTATAGCTTATCTTTGAACTTTGTAAAAGGGGTGTTTGGTTTAAGCTTATTTGAGGTCGAAAAAAACTGTTTTCACCCACTTTGACTCTCAAAGTCAAAGTGGTTTAAGGTTCAAGCAAGTTTTTAAAGTTGAGTTTAGCCTAGTTTACAATGTTTGCAAAGTTTGGTTTATAAAAAGCTCATTCTGTTCTGTCTTCGTCCAAAACAGTGACCATAGTCTGCTGTTTGAACACCTTTTTCACGGCTTATTTTTGGTCCAAACCTTGTCCAAATAGCTTTTCTCACATCCCAACATACCCATATTTACATAGCTTTAGCTTATTTGCTCTTAGGATAGCTTTAGGTTAGTTAAAAATTGCACTCAAATCTGTCCCAAACCACTTCAAGAATCGCATCGCTGACCCTGCTCCACTTTTGCAGTTTTTGTTTGATCTATAACTCACTCAATACTTGTCCTTATTTGCTGAAATTTGGTGCACATGTTCTCTGGGTGGTGGACTTGAGTTCCACATTTCAGGTTTTCTCTTTAGCTTTCAGGGATAAGCAGTTGCAATCGCTTATGCAGAGGGTCATTAGCAGCTTTGCTTAATAAGGTCAGTTGGCTTAATCCTTGGTTAGATGCTCATTGGTGGTTAGGAGTAGATGTAACTAGTTGCCTTAAAGTAGGTTCAGTATATTTTAGCTTATATTATCAATTGGTTCATTTTTGTGCTTGTTAGCTTATTTCCAAGTGCTTATTTCCTTTAGTTTGCATTGCAGCTTCAGATTCCCTCACATAAGCCCTTCTTTTTATATTTTTTATAGCTTTAGAATTACACTTTAGAATTTCCCTGTATTTTTCATAATTTTTAGTTACTGTTTAGTATTTTTCTTTATTAAAATCAGTTTTTAATCATTTTAATTAGCTTTAATTGCAATTAATTCAGAAAAAGTTCCAAAAAAATAAATTTTCAATTTTCCTAGTTTAAGATAAATATAAAAAGCATAAAAAATATTTTTCCCTATTTTTTTCCTTTTATTTGGTATTTTTCACATTTTAAATTAGATTTAAATAGATTTAAATTCATAAAAAATAGAAAAATAATCAGAAAATTACAAAAATAGTTTTGAAAATTCTATTTTGATATTTTAGATTTTTCTAAGTCTTAATTTTATTTTTCTAGCTTTATTTCATAATTTCTTGTATTTTAGGCTTTTATTTAATAGTTAAAAATAGTTTTTAATTAATAATAATTAATTAATTAGTTATAAAAATAATTTTCTTTTTCTATATATTTTCTTTTATCATTAGGATTGTAAAAATGTATTTTTCATATTTTTAGGACTTTTATTTTTTAGATTTCACTTTTTATTTTGTGCGTTTACGTAATTTTTATTTAAACGTAAGTTTTTAGTTTTAAGTTTTAAACGTTCATCAATTTTAAAATAGTGATAGCGTTTATTTAATATTTTTTATCTTCTTAGCTTTCTTTAATTTGCATTTAAGCCGTTGTAATTTGTTGGCTTTTCTGTAGTTACAATCACATTCAAATCCCTTTTCCGTTCAAATCTCCCGATCACTATACGTTTGATAATCCATTGCATAGCTCGCTGGGACATAACGACCCGGGGAGACACTATACTCCCCTGATCTTCATTGATTTCGTTCCTGAGCCGTTTTAAGCTTGTTACGGTCCGCCATTCACAAGTGGCGGGCTTGTGTGATAAAGCTTGACTGTTCGGGAGCGCATCAAATTTTACGGCCGGGAGCTGTCTGATAATCTTACGTTTAGAAGATTAGTGATTTGGATATTCACTCTTTGTTCATACCATCCATCTGTATATGTTTATATTTTCTTATCCAAAACCCCCAAAAATATTCTTCTCATTCCTCTTATTCGTTGATTCTATTTCTCTTACCCTCTTTTGCCGTTTAATTCTATTCTTCGTATCCTCTCAACCATTTGATTCTCCTCTTATCCCTCTATATGTTTAATTCTAATGGCGGACATGCGTACGATGTTCGAAATGCTCCAAGTACCCACCGAGGGTTACGAAGATGCTGTTGTTGTACCGGAGATTCTTTCAGAAAATTTCGAGATACAAACCGGTTTAATTCAACTAATTATGTCAAATCCATTCTATGGATTTGAGAGGGACGATCCCTATGCTCACATCCGATGGTTTGATAGATTAATTTCAACCATAAAATATAGGGATGTTCCTCATGACACAATTAAGTTGATGCTATTCTCATTTTCTCTCAAGGGGCAACTGAATTGGCTCGAAAAAGAACCCTCTCGATCGATCACTGCTTGGGAAGATCTCGTTTCAAAATTTGTAAATCGTTTCTTTCCTTATTCTAAGACGGAAAATCTTAAGAACGAGATTACAAACTTCCAGCAGCGCTTTGATGAAAGTTTTGGTGAGGCATGGGAAAGATTCAAAGATCTCCTATGGAAATGCCCACATCATGGTTTCTCGAATTACTCCGGATCGATATATTCTACAATGCTTTAATGCAAACCGATCAAGATTCACTTAATGCAGCCGCCGGTGGCAATATCTTGTATCGTACCCCAAGGGATATATTGACGATCATCGAGAACAAATCGAAAGTTCCGACTACGAGAAACAAACCGATTGAGATGGCTGAGCTTACCAATGATATTCGATGCATGAAGCAAAAATCAGAGCCCGTTGTTACCGTTACCGAAAGATGTGATATTTGTGGTGGTCCCCATCCTTTTTACGATTGTCAAGCCACCGATGACGAGGTTTATAATGCTACATCAACCCAATATCACAAGACTTTCGTTTTCGATGATGATGAGGATTCCATTCAAATGAAAGAATATTATGCGAGTTTGTCGGCTACAACCAATCCTGTTTCTGAGCCTTTCATTTCCGACTCTTCCCCTTCACTCACACCGGTTGAGAGAAGTGACGTCGTTTTAGAAGAGTTCGATGATCATATTTCAACAAACATTGTTGAACCCGTTGACTCTCTCATAATGGGGGACGAGCCTCTTAGCACTATTCCGAAATGGAATCATCTAGTGTTGAGAGCCTTGTCCCAATCCCAAGTGAGTCCGAGGTTATCTCCGATAATATGTGTGATAAGCCTCTTGATGATGATTCTTACCCTCCTCTTGACATTCCAAATGATCATGTTGATATGTTCTCCGATTCTGACAACGATTGTACTTCGTTTGACGATTCTTTATCTTATGGAGAGATTGATTATGTCGAGGACTTACCTTCTGAGCTAGTTAGCTTAGAGGATGCGAGAGATTCTCGATGATCGGAAATTGAGGACGAGATGCTTCGTGAAAAATTATTCAATATAAATCTCCTCGTTTCTAAGATCGAATCATTCTGCTAAGTCACTTCATCTCCTATCCCTGTTATGGATAGTGACTTGGAAAAGCCCGAACCAATTCCTGAACTTAAGGCTTTTTCCAATGATTCTTTTCCGGAATTTGAAGTATTCCGCTTTGATGACGATCATACAGAAAAGGAGAGTAGTGGCATTCCCACTTTTCATCTTTCTCTTCCCGAGTATGATTCGTTTCTCTTTGATCTAGATCCTGAGGAGTTCTCTAGTGAACTCTCTCATATCATATCTCCTCCGGAGTATGATCATTTCTATTTTGATCTTGATCTTGACCGGGGGGGAGACATGCTCTATCATAAGAGTTTTCTCATTGAGGACACTACCCCGTCTCTTCCTCCCGAGGTTTTTGTTAAAAATCACCCTATGAGCTTAAATGATCAAATTCAAATTAAAGATGATGAAGAATGGATCCTTATTGTTATCAAAATCTTCATTCCATTCCTCACATATACTGTGACTTCCTCTCTTCTTCACTCGTTCGGGAGTGAGGACACTATCTTTGACCCCGGCATTTTCATTTATCATCTGTGAGCCGGGTCTTTCTCTGTATATCTCGTCGGTGTGGAACTTTCGCGTGCTTCAAATGTTTGTCCAAACATCTTGATTGAAAGTCCGATGGAGATTGTTTCTTCCACTTTGCTTCCCCATGAACAAATGAATTCGGGGTCGAGTCAAGCTAGCGACTCGGTAATCAAAAACAATAGCACACTATATGGGTTTTCACCCATATTTCTGACTTCTTTCTATTTTCTACCACCCTAGTGTGGGGGGGTTGCCCCACATGTTTTCAAAAAAAAAAAAAAAAAAAATCCAAATAATGGCCGTAGTATTTCCCTTTTACGTTCTTTGTTTCGGCATAACCGCCGGTACTTTGAATATTGAGGGCAATATTCATTTCTAAGTGTGGGGGGGAATTCTCACGAATTTCATATATTATCTACCTAATTCCCCCGTTTTTGGCCAAATTTTTTTGGAGTAAGTGTTTTACACTTACTCAATTGGTTATCAGTCCGCCATGTTTGATAAACAAAAGGATTGGCTAATCCAGGAGCAAACGGCTCTTGGTAAAGATATCTCAAATCCGTTTATACGGCTTGCAATTTGCCCAAAATTGTATGGTTCTCAACTCACCATATCCTAAAAAGTGAAGAGTTGGCTAGCCCGCAAGGTTATGGCTTGTGGTAAAGGCAGTGGAAAAACCATAATTGGTAATCAGCTCACCAAAGATAATATTGATAATTTATCTAAGAGTTGGCTAGTCCGTAAGGGTACGGCTTCGGTAAAGACAAAATCAAATCCGTTGACAGCTGGTGGTTTGCTCAAAATCACATGGTTATCAGTGTACCATGGTTCTTGCTTGAACTGAAACATTTGGCTACTCCAGAAGTGATGGCTTTTGGTAAAGAGATGAAATCCATTAAGTTTTCTCAAAAGATTGCTAGGGACTAGCAATAGTTTAGTGTGGGGGATTGATGAGTGTGTAAATACTCATCATTTTTGGGTCTATCTGAACTGCAAAACGTCTAAAAATGCTCAAAAACACATCAAAATGATCAAAATATCACAAATCAGTGTTTTATGTGTTTTAAATGCAAAACTATCAAAATCTGATGAAAAATGAGCAAAGTTTGCATAATTGGCAGTTTCAGTCCCCCAAGTTTCTAAAATTGTCAAAAATAGTTCCTGAGTCAAAATTTCAAAAGAAAAATCACCAAAGGTCCTTTTTAAATCATAACTTGTCAAATTTAGTCCTTTGGTGAAAAATATCAAAAGTTTGAGAAAATTGCAAAAATGGTCCTTCAAGTTTGAAATTTGGCAGAAATGGCCCCTGGAAAATTGGAAATTGTCAGATTTGGTCCCTGTACTTTTGAAGCTTGTCAGTATTAGTCCTTGGAACATCTTTGATGAGTTGGCAGCTATGGTCCCTCAATTTTTCAGAATTGCACATCTAGTCCTTGTGTTTTATATGCCTTAAACCTAATTTGGACCCTTTCATAAGCTTTGACCCCCTGTCACAATACCTTTTGAACCCCCCTTTTATTAATACCCTGCCCTGGTTAATCTCCCAAGTCAAACCAACAGGGCCTTGGCGCCAAAAATTTCTTCTCCTTCCACTTGATGCCTGCAACTCCTCTGCTACACTCAACCCACTCCTCACCTTATCACAAACCTTGTCCCCCCTCCTCATCATCCTACCTACCTCCACCCCCCACCTAGTTACTAATTTTCAACCCCACAGGTTATAATATCCTTTTCCCGCCAAAAACACAATGGATGGCCAAGATCAATTAAACTCATCCTATGGTCTCAAATAGTGCTGGGAAACAGTGAGGGAAGAGAGAGGAGGCTTTTGGGTATAAAAGAAGGAAGAAAGAAGCATTGAAGGGGGTAGTTAGTTTTACAATTTTTTCTTAATGTCGTTTTTAACTTAGTGTTTTAGTTTTAAGTTCTAATGTTGTAATCTCATCTTTTATGTAACACAATTAAGCTACTTTATCTTTGTAATCAGTTTTAATAATCAATTTCAAGGTTTGGTAAAAGTTCATGTTTTACGTTTACTGTTGAATGTTGCAGTCTCAATTTCAGACATTTAAGCTTTAAATAGCTTCTTTCTAAATTCCTATAAGCTTAAATAAGCTCTATATAGCTTGTGATAAGCTTACATTACAATTTTAAGCAAGTTTGTTCCAAAGTCAACAATAGTCAAACTTCATCAATTCTCAAAAAGTCAAACTGATTTTGGTTAAAAAATGGTTACTTGTGTTAGGAGGTTGAGTTTAATGTTAATTTGTTCATCTCAATTCTGTGTCAGTAAACTTTTATCAAAGTTTGTAGTATAGCTTATCTTTGAACTTTGTAAAAGGGGTGTTTGGTTTAAGCTTATTTGAGGTCGAAAAAACTGTTTTCACCCACTTTGACTCTCAAAGTCAAAGTGGTTTAAGGTTCAAGCAAGTTTTTAAAGTTGAGTTTAGCCTAGTTTACAATGTTTGCAAAGTTTGGTTTATAAAAAAGCTCATTCTGTTTCTGTCTCACCAAAACAGCAGCCTTAGCTGCTGTTTGAACACCTTTTTCACGGCTTATTTTTGGTCCAAACCTTGTCCAAATAGCTTTTCTCACATCCCAACATACCCATCTTTACATAGCTTTAGCTTATTTGCTCTTAGGATAGCTTTAGGTTAGTTAAAAATTGCACTCAAATCTGTCCCAAACCACTTCAAGAATCGCATCAGCCACTGCCCACTTTTGCAGTTTTTGTTTGATCTATAACTCACTCAATACTTGTCCTTATTTGCTGAAATTTGGTGCACATGTTCTCTGGGTGGTGGACTTGAGTTCCACATTTCAGGTTTTCTCTTTAGCTTTCAGGATAAGCAGTTGCAACTGCTTATGCAGTAGGGTCATTAGCAGTTTTGCTTAATAAGGTCAGTTGGCTTAATCCTTGGTTAGATGCTCATTGGTGGTTAGGAGTAGATGTAACTAGTTGCCTTAAAGTAGGTTCAGTATATTTTAGCTTATATTATCAATTGGTTCATTTTTGTGCTTGTTAGCTTATTTCCAAGTGCTTATTTCCTTTAGTTTGCATTGCAGCTTCAGATTCCCTCACATAAGCCCTTCTTTTTATATTTTTTATAGCTTTAGAATTACACTTTAGAATTTCCCTGTATTTTTCATAATTTTTAGTTACTGTTTAGTATTTTTCTTTATTAAAATCAGTTTTTAATCATTTTAATTAGCTTTAATTGCAATTAATTCAGAAAAAGTTCCAAAAAAATAAATTTTCAATTTTCCTAGTTTAAGATAAATATAAAAAGCATAAAAAATATTTTTCCCTATTTTTTTCCTTTTATTTGGTATTTTTCACATTTTAAATTAGATTTAAATAGATTTAAATTCATAAAAAATAGAAAAATAATCAGAAAATTACAAAAATAGTTTTGAAAATTCTATTTTGATATTTTAGATTTTTCTAAGTCTTAATTTTATTTTTCTAGCTTTATTTCATAATTTCTTGTATTTTAGGCTTTTATTTAATAGTTAAAAATAGTTTTTAATTAATAATAATTAATTAATTAGTTATAAAAATTAATTTTCTTTTTCTATATATTTTATTTTATCATTAGGATTGTAAAAATGTATTTTTCATATTTTTAGGACTTTTATTTCTTAGACTTCACTTTTTATTTTGTGCGTTTACGTAATTTTTATTTAAACGTAAGTTTTTAGTTTTAAGTTTTAAACGTTCATCAATTTTAAAATAGTGATAGCATTTATTTAATATTTTTTATCTTCTTAGCTTTCTTTAATTTGCATTTAAGCCGTTGTAATTTGTTGGCTTTTCTGTAGTTACAATCACATTCAAATCCCTTTTCCGTTCAAATCTCCCGATCACTATACGTTTGATAATCCATTGCATAGCTCGCTGGGACATAACGACCCGAGGAAACCCTATACTCCCCTGATCTTCATTGATTTCGTTCCTGAGCCGTTTTAAGCTTGTTACGGTCCGCCATTCACAAGTGGCGGGCTTGTGTGATAAAGCTTGACTGTTCGGGAGCGCATCAGTTCGCTTTTTATTGTCCAAAATATCAAGTTTCAAAAACCTTTATTAATGATTTGATCTCAGCTTTGTTACTTTTGTGAATGGTTGTTGAAACACATAGATATCATTTGATCTATTCACAAAGGAACTTGTACCTCATAGATCGAGTTTGAGACTAAAATTTTAACGAAACAAAAACAGATACAATCAAGATCTCAGACTTTGTGGGCTAATGATATTTTAATAAAAGGATCTTGTTCTGAAACGCACAACCCCAACAATATCCTCATTGATCTTAAAACATTTGTGTTATTATCCGAATTTAAAGAGAAAGTAATAACAATTATGTTACCCTTTCTTCTTTGATTCGTGACTTTCTTATAGCATAAGTATGTTTCGTTCTCATTATTTACACATGATAACATAATCGAATAGAAGAAAAACCTACCTTGAATCATTTTGTGGCTGTTTCGAACCCTGAAACCATCATACACTCAAACCATCTCTGTGGTGAGCACTAGCCTTTAAGAATAATGATGGATAAATGATCTTCCAGGTTATCTTGTGATAATTAATCTTAGGTGAAAGGATGTGTGTCGATTGAACTATGAATGAGGGGCAAATGTTTTGTTTGATTCGGTATTGTGTGTTTTAATGATCAACAAAGAGGCGGACAGAAATTGTAAAAGAGATATTAGGGTTTGGATGAGGACTCTTTGAGTTTGTTGGGTTAAGTCTAACTGATGGGGGCGTGACTTTGTGTGTGAATATTAGGGTAAATGTGTTATCACTTGGGTTTTTATACCCGTAAGATTAGGGTACATGGTTATGGACATGAGCTTGGCAAAGTCTGATATCACTCACGGTTATGGTCATTAGTTGGAAACGGGCTTGGAAAAGTTTGATTGGATCGAGTGCTATGTTGTGTTTGTGATGGGCCTGTTATAAGTCATGTGTCTCGTGGGCATCATCTTATACAATGGGCCTCAGACATTGGTATTTCACACTGCTTTGGGATATCATGTGCCATATTTTTATTTCACGGGACTTTAAAGTAGGATGTGTAAGTCATCTGATTTCACATGAGCAGTATTATTACATATTGGATATGGA
Organism: Chrysanthemum makinoi; assembly: GCA_910596185.1. NCBI lineage: Eukaryota > Viridiplantae > Streptophyta > Magnoliopsida > Asterales > Asteraceae > Chrysanthemum > Chrysanthemum makinoi. Next base: position 120,061,521 of record OU343223.1, on the reverse strand, counting down.
CTTGTATTGATTATCTCATTTGTGGGCCTAAAGTGAGGGTTAAAGTACATTTGTATCTTTAAGGTTAAGAGTGTATGTTAAACGGATACTCATGGGATTTATCGGATGTTAGGTTTGGATCAAATGTTATATGAATATTTGTGTGACTTACAACTTGTGGATACATCATATCACTCAAGCTTCGAGTTAGATTGTACTTGGGCCTAATGCTCGATAATTAATTAATCCATTGGACTAGGGTGTTTGATTCGAATCGGGCAGGTTGATTGTTCTCATGGGCCGAGTATTCTTTTTATGTCATGGGCTTCACTTAATTGGATCTTATTTGTTTGAGAAACGGATATGGATCGGGTCTCAAGTGGTATTTTATTCATGGGTTGATTACACTTATTAGGAGATTTGAGCTTCCATTTGGGAAAAACAATTAATCTTATGAATCGAATATTCTTGGGCAGCGATTTGTATTCTATTGGTGCGTTTTTATGATGAGATTTGTTGAGCTATGAGGTTTGACACTTTGGTTATACATTTTCACGGATAATATTATTTCACGGCTTGAATTTCTATTTGAACTAGGGTGACTACGGAGTTGTGTTTACGGTATTTCTTATTTGAATTGGAAGTGAGGTTTTTCGGACGCGTCTACTTATTTCGTCTTCTTTCTTTCTACCCTTCCACGAAGATGACTTGTTTGAGCAGTTATAGAGGGTGATAAAGACTTGGCTATTTAGTTACGTTTATAATTCTTTCTCGCTTAACCCACAACATAGCTATCACTTCGGTGTCTCACTCAGTTGAGAATGTCAAGAGGTTTTGTACATTGGGTACACCGTTTATTTTACACGAGGATTAGTACAAGTTTAAGTAACAAATCTGGGGAATTTTACTTCATGATCAAGTTTGGCATATCGGGTTTACTTCACCAAGTTGTCACTGCAATAGCCAACAGAATGCGTGGACGATGTGTTTACCAAAGTGTTTAATGGTCGTTGATGTTGGATAATGAACCTCTAATGAACCGATGCATGTTCCCCTAAAACAGATATTCACCAGAACCAAAGTTGTCATAACATATTCAAACTGACATTGCTTACGGTTTTGTCTTGATTTTGTAAAATCCCACGAAAGAATCTATTTTTAAGTTTAAATCATAGACTTGTAAAATCCCGTGACAATAGAAACATCCTGGTAATAGTAAAGTGCATTTCCGGATCTATCTTACGGTTTATTATTGGTTTTGTAAAATCCCGCGAAAGAAACTATTTTTCGGTTTAAACCATAGAATTGTAAAATCCCGTATTGATGGAACCATCCTGGAGAAAAGGAAAGTGTATTTCGGGATCTTTTCTGATGCTGGTGCTACGGTTTCTGCTTCGAAGAAGGGATAAAAGGGTGTAATTCATGAATTGGATGTGTGTTTGGATATTCGTCATGGTAGTATGGTTATTACTTGGTTTTACGGGGTTATGTGCTACTAACCATGGTCGGGATGAAAACCATTATCATAGTTCACTTAAAATGTCAAAGGAGGCTAGATTTGAGCTTTTAACCAAGAAGATGTGACAACGGAGTTAATTCACTATTATTTATTTGAGGTTGAAGTGAAATATCACGGGCGAGTGCACTTAGTATCTGAAGGTATCGGGGATGGTTGGATGAAGATTCTTCAAGATCCTTGTTCGAGCTTATTATAAAAAACGAAGACTTGGAAATCTAGTTATTGTTGGGTGTCTTTTACCTTTTCTTTTACCACTTGGGGGAATTGAGCTCATACCACCATAAAATAACTATCACTTTAAGGAGTTACGTTGTAGTGCTCAGTGTCACATTCAATTGTGGATTTTCAAGAGGTAATGTACGTCTTATACTTGATGGTTGGTTGGTTGAAGAGTATAGAGTACATAGAGAGTACTTAGAGATGCTAATGGAAATAGGCACCGCTCTTTGTTACATTTGTGCAAGTTTAAGTCACGAGTTCGGGTTAGTTTACTTCAGGGTCAAATTCATCATATTGGGTTTTCTCCATCAGCTGTCACAACAAAGAGCCTACTGAATGATAATGGGAATGATTACATGTTTTGCCAAGAGATGATGAAAAGAGAGAGATTATGACGTATGAACACATCAGTTCATGCCTCGTACTCTAAAGAAAAGAAAAGTGTACGCTTCAGTGCGCTTTATCTTCTGAAGAAGAGAAATCTTCTCACTAATGACCATTCTCATCAACATGCTTCATACTTTTTCCATGCGCTTCAGTCATCAAGTGAACCGGGCTACCATTGATTGTTTTTCTTATTCCACTTGCTCAACTATAATGACGATGGCGACATCATGTGCTAATTTTGCGGGGGAGAAGTGTGAATAGAATACTTTTGGATGATTTCACTTATTTAGTCAAGAATGGCATCTCCGTATGCAATTCTTGAGGGGGAGAAGAAGTGTGAATTTTTGCATTGTTGATTGATATTTGAGAATATAAATGGTCATACGGCTCTAAACTCATGTAAAAACCGAGCTTCTTCTTATCGGGTCATCTTCACATGGAGTTTTTCTCTTCTAAGAGCCGTTGGTTGACATCTTCACTCGGATTGATGAGTTTATCGACAAAGTGCTTCCGGTTAATGCTTCACGTATACATCAACATGATGATTCCGAACAATCTCTCTGTTCTTGTTTGATGTGATTGGTAGTTTGGTGTTACCATCTTGTGTGTTCGTTGTGGCCTGATTGTTGATTTCCTTGATGAACATCTTTCTGTTCTTGTTTGATTGGGAGGGATTTTAGTTAAGGGGATTTGCAAGATGTAAGTTAATTGGGATGCTTTTTGGTGGGATGCTTTTTGGTATGAGTTAAAGATGTTAACTATCTATTCCCCAACTGCACAATCTTGAAGAAGGTCGAGTCTACAATCTGTTCTACATTTTCTGCTACATGATAGAAGACTAAAGATGAGTTGCATTTAACGATCTAAAGACTTCTTCTTAATCTGGGCATTTATCAAACAGATTGTCGGTTTAGGGGAGAGCACTAATTGGGAGAGTGTTATAAGTCAGATTCAATCCCCAATTAGACTTGCTCATATTCTTTAGCAGTGACTCCTCGAGACGTTGATATTGACTATTGTAATATTGCAGTTGCACTATTGAATAATAATCCGCTCTTTGGTATTCCTTGGCCAAATCTTCACGGATTATTGTTCATGAAAAATGATCCACTCTTTGGTATTCCTTTACCAAATCTTCACGGATTATTGTGCACTCTGTAAATCAACCACATGAACATTAAGGAAAATGACTTCCTCATCCGCTTGAAGACATTATTGGTGAATCTTCCAGATCAGTCTCTATATGTATATCTTTAGGAAGATGGAATTGATGTTGAGGAATCATTTGTTCCGGTTCATTAAGTGAGTCAATGTACATCCGGTTGTACATTTATTCACGTGTTGGAAATTTGACACAAGTTGATTACTTCGGAGTTAATCATTTATCACTTATTTGAGATTGAAGTTGACTTTCACAAAGGCGTGTTCTTATATGATAACTTGCTCGGGCTTAAGAATTTGAGTTGAAGACTTGGTTTATCTAGTTACCAGCAGTCGAGGTGGATGGTTGAAGACTTGGTTAACTATCACTATTAGGAGTTACTTTGTTTTACTCAGTGTCACACGCATATGACGGTGTGGATAATCGCAAGAGGTGTTAATGTCTCATACTTTGTTTGGGTAGTGAGTACTTAGAGATTTGCTTGAAGCATAAATTCTCGACACCGTTCTTCCATCATTAGGTGCAAGCTTAAGATACAAATGTGGGGAAGTTGACTTCAGTTTCAAGTATGGTATATCGGGTTTTCTTCATCAGTGGTCACTTCAAATTGTCTACATAAGGGTTGATAAAAAATAAAAATAGTCAGAGAGAGTCTTCAGCAAGTTGATTCTCACAAGAGTTCAAGTGTTCTTCTTAACTAATTTCTAGTATACGGGCTTATTATTTATTGCTGATTCTGAAGTATCAAAACCAGAAATGGGAAAGGAGATAAGCATCTAAACGCGAGTAAACTTGATGAACTTAATTCTTCTAAGTGATTGAAGATATCCCGGGAAGACAAATGTTATTACCACAGAGAAACTCAAGGTTTGACTCATGGCGAGTAAACTTGATGAACTTAATACTTCTAAGTGATTGAAGATATCCCGGGAAGACAAATGTCATTACCGCAGAGAAACTCAAGGTTTGACTCATGGCATTTAGTGTTTATTCCAACTATGTAGGGGAAGAGAGGTTAGAGAAAGTTTCTAAAGATAAAAGAGGTACGTAAGTGTGTGGTGATTTTGATGGTATCGCAATGATCAGGGGAGAGAGATTGTGTACATTAGGGATGCTCAGCTGTTTCACTTGAGTGCTTAATCAGTGATTCAGAGATATAATCATTTATTCCGGAGTTGACATCCGCAGAGATTGTCACCCGCAGAGATAATCAGTGACTTGGCCTGCTTCTTCAATGTTATCAGTTATTCATTCCTTGTGTATTGGTATACTTCGGATACTTGAGCTTCATACACGATCATCGGGAAGAAAAACGTGAACATTGGGGAGGTGTTTTCATTCCCCTCATGATGTGTATTCGGGAGAGCTCTTGGATATTGGTGTACTTCGGGTTCTTGAGCCTCATACACTATCATCAGGGACGAAAGATGTGAACATTGGGGAGGTGTTCTTCATTACCCTCATGATGTGTATTTGGGAGAGTTCTTGAGCATTATACAAAGAGACTGACTGCATCAATTCAACTACTTGGGGGAATTATTCTCTTGACACCTTTTGGAATGGATTGCCTCAGACTTCAGTGGAAAAGGAATTTGAGAAGATTATTTAAGTGTGGGATGAAACGTTGTTGTTCTTCTATTGGATGATATAACCACGAATGGAGATCCTCGATTATCGTTCTTAAACGGAGCAGCGGGATTTATGATAATGGTGTTCTTCCTTGTGCACCTGGCTAAAGCAAGCTTGAAATAGAGCTTCGAATCTGCTCAACATAAGGATTTTCGGTTTGGGGGGAAGCTGCCAAAGTCTCTCTTTCTCAAAGGCTCATGTTCAATCTTCTATTCTGGAGCCTTGGAAGCTTTGGTGGTGGAAGTTTAAGAGATGACGAACTCTATCTTCTACGACGTGCTATTCGATATCCTTATCTCGGTACTCGTATCATCATCTTCTTAAATTATATCATCTACTCTATCTTTGTATATATTTTTCAGAAAAAGAAAATATAAAAATATAAAACCAACAAAAACCCATAAAAATCAGAAAATTTGTAAAATACCAAAAATATTGTTTTCTCATGACATGTCTTCTGGTTTTGATAACATCTGCGGTCTTAGAAATGTCATTCAATAATGGCACGGGACCATAGATGAAGTTCGAGCAGGAGGTGTAAATATTCTTTTCTAAACATGTCTCAAAATATGGCTTACAGTTATTTCAGACTGTAGCTCGCGCTTCAAAAATGGTTTGCTATTATTTCTGATAGCAACCCACTCTTTTAAAGAAAGGAAAATGCTGCACTTGAACTTTTTTTCAAAATATTTCATGCACTTATCCTAAAACTAAACAAGGAAAGCATGTCGTCAAAAAGACTGTTGTTCCTACACAAATGTTTTTTCGTCTAAAATTCTTCGGAAAAATATTTGTTGTTCTCTTAAATGGTAGAAAATGAGCTGCTTTAAAAACAATCAGATTCAGAGTTTTTGTAAGATTGAAAACTCAATCAATGATTTCAACGCTTTTAAACTTTTCATAAAATGAGTCATGGATTGAGGGGGATAATGTTTTTCAAATCTATATCATCTAACGGGCTTTCTTAATTATCCTATATGCTTAATTAAAAATGATGTTAACCTACGTTGAAGGACTAGGTTCCTAGGATATGATTGTTAGGATTAGATGATTAGAGTTTGATGAACACATTATTTCCATGCCTTTACATGATCTGATTGAGATGTTGCATTGACTTTTATTAGTCGATTGCTGTTTGGGTGATGTCGACCACCATATATCTGTATGTGTGTTCACTAACGTATGCAGGTATATTGGTATATAAGAATGTTCCCGATCCGGATCCCACAATTGAAGATGATTGGATGCCGAAAGGAAAGGGTAACTATATATTGGGTTGACAAATGAAGAAACGAAGCTTAATTGGACTTCTATGGAGAGTTGGAATAAATGCAACGTAAGAGGTCTCACTGCATTAGCAGATGGTTTTCTTCTAAGTGATTGAAGAAATGGAGCTTAATTTGACCTCAGTTGGCATTCAAAATGCAACGTAAGACGAAGTCTCACTGCATCAGCAGATGGTTTTTCTTCCAAACCCTACAGCAACAACAACGGAAGCTTCTCAACCACTAATGTATCTTTGTGCAGGATACCATTCTTTAAAAATATTTTCTAAAACTTTGAATAAAATTGTTTTTGAAAATGGAAAAATATTGTTTTGAAAATAAATTGGACTAAATTTTGAAAATCACCGGACTTATTTTTAACAAAACCTAAGTCACTCAATTATTGACTTCTGTCATGGATTGAGGGGGAGAGTGATTTAAAATTTAAATATTTTCAAACAATATTTCATCTATCAAGTTCGTTTGTACAAAATAAAGTGGTGATCTAAAGATTTAATGTTATGTCATGGTATGATTTTTCTTTTGAATCAAGGTCTTTCAGAATGAAATTTTTTCTGTTCTTGTTTGATTGTGAAATTGTTTTATTTTACTTAAAGATCTCTTAAAAACTATCATACCTGACACTAACAATCTTTAATGTCGAAAAACTGTTCCTTATCCATCATTTTTCAAAATTAAATCTTGCCACGTCTTTCTCCAAAATCTTTTAAAGGATTTAAATCAGTTGAGATCACAAATCTCAAAAGGTTTGAAATTTTTGATTGGGGTAGAGATCGTGATTTAAATCTCAAATTTGTTTAAATGGAATTTGTTTTAGTCCTTTAAAGGCACTCCTGCCTCCATGTGCCAAACGATTTCTAATACATAATGCACATGTTGAGGGGGAGCATTTATCCAAAAACAAGATGAGTATTTAAACCTGGCCACATTTTCTCCTATGTTTTCTAAACCTTATTAAATCACTTGGGATCCAAAATCTCAAAGGGTTTGATATTTTTTATCGGGGGAGAATTTGTGATTTAATAATGAAATTTGATAAAAGGTGATCGTTGTGATTCAATTGTGCAGGCTGCTCTCTCATATGTGCTAAACGCTTTCGAATCTTGAAGCACATATTGAGGGGGGGCATTGTAAAAGAAAATAAACTATCGAGGTACAAAAGCTTTTATGTTTTAACATAAAGTACCTTGATTGAGTTTTCAAATGGTCTTCTTAATGATTTTTGTGATCATGGATGTGTGTCAAAAGAACTCTTTCCTCTATGTGATAAAATGATTTCAAATATCCTATGCACATATTGAAGGGGAGAAGTTACCAAATAAAATCAAAAGTCTTTTTCTAAGGAAATTGTGATCAAGAAATTATTTCAAAGAAATTATTTCAAAGAACTCTTGCCTCCATGTGCTAAATAATTTCAAAATCATACGCACATGTTGAGGGGGAGCATTTCTAAATGATCAAAACTATTAAGGTACAAAATGCTTTGATCTCGTATCACAAGTACCTTGATTGTTTTTCTAAATGATTTTTCAATTGGTTTCAAGGAAGAATGAACTGTACCAAAAGACCGACCATTTTACTTTATGTATGGAGTTATAAGGATGGTGAGGTTAGGTATTAGTTCCCACGATCCGCCAGAACCGGAGGGATCTACCCAGGGACAATCGACTAGATAGTGTAGAGTCCTTAGGTATATTGAAAAAAGGAGAAAAATGAGAATATGGGAAGAGTGCGGACTGAGACAGAGCTAGTACTGGAATAAACCCAACAAGGATCTAGTTATGAAGTCTCGGTAAGCACTGAAGGGGTTGAAAAATGAAAAAGAAATGAATGTGAAAAGGGTGAAAAGAAATAGCCCTCCAATAATTCAACCTTAGGGCAGAAACCGGGTTCAATACATATGCTACTGGTGTTTACTAAGGTAACACTGGTATTGAAGACAAGACGTCATGGACCCAGTGACACACTGCACTAACTTCCCAAGCTACTCAAGTTCCTCTTAAAAGGGCTTGTTTCATTCTCACGGGGAACCGACATTATCTATCGACTTTCTCTTAGAGATTGTTGATATTAAAGAAGGAGACCCTCTCCCTAGTCTCCGGTATAGGAAACCAAATGTGCACAATTGAGTCTAGAGCCAAGAGATCATCCACAATATCTCGTTAGGACACTATATTCATGAAGACTTGCTGTTTCACACAATGTGGAAAGTAAGATAAAATATTGAGAGTCCTACGCATTATCCTTGTAGTATTGCCAGAACATCCGAGTGGTATATAAAAGTATTCACGATGAAGATGGAAATCCTTCTAGAGCCAACATCAAACAAGCTCTTGGTGGGTGACATGTGAGATCTTTCCAAAGGATCAAGCTTGTGACAACTGGATAGAAACGATGGGGCGATTCACTCGTGAATCAACCTTGGTCCAGGAAATGAATTGACGAATACTTTTGGAAAAACCGTTCGATGTGCAAATCTTCTTTTCTCTAGCGCATCGAATGTGTATTCATGTTTTCAAACTCAAAAAGTATCTTTGATTGAAAAAAAAATACTTTTAAAAAAAACCGTTCGATGTGCGAATCTCTTCTTTTCACTAGCACATCGAATGTGTACTCATTCTCTAATACAAAAAGTATTTTGTTTGAAAATTGATCTTTCTCATAAAACCTTCGTCGTATTGCAAAAATCTTTCTTCAAGCAATACGCGATTGTTTTACAAATCAATTTTTCATCAATCAGTGAATCTCAATTCGCTGGTTCACTCACTCCGTGTTGTCTTCTTTGAGACGTTCCTGTTTGAGAACGGCTAGAGCAGCTGCGAAACCCTGTCAAGGAGATTCTTTGGAATTCTACCTGATCACAGGTAGTACTTGTACTGATCAACGGGGAACCGTGGGCCGTGTACCTCAATTCAGCGAAAGTGATCAAAGACACTTTCGTGTGTTTTATTGCTAAATGTTGTTTGCAGGTACACTTGGACGGTTGCAGCTGATCGATATTGAGAAGTCAATCCAAAGCCGCATGCTCACATCATCCACACTTAATTGAAGAAATCATGACTGGTGCATATCTACATAACATGGCTCTGATATTTCTATACTATGCTTCTGCTACGCTGCAACAAATATCATGAACCAGTAAAAGCTTCCGCTACTCTGATGAAAGATGTCATGATCCAAAAGTGTGAGCATGTCGGTCCAAAAGTCACAACATCACATGAAGGCAAGACAACTATGGATGATCCAGAGAGATTTGCTGTGGCTGATGATCTCAATGAAAGCTCGAAGATCATCAAAGATGTGGATCAGTTAAAGACCTCCACTGAAAGTACAAATCATTCGGACTATGAAGAGTCACTGCTAAAGCACAAAGATTGCTGAACTAGAAGAATTACAGTCTACGAGCTCAAGAACAGAAGACAAATTAGAATGCTAGGATTCGAAATGTAAAACATGGGGTGACCTCCCTTAGGGGGAGATTGTTAGGAATTGGAAATTCCATAGTGAAGTGTCGGTCACCCCATCTATAGTCTAGCATATGTTAGCTCGTAGACATATCGTTATTTACTGTTTTATTAGTTAGTTAGTAGCCTAGTTTAGCGTAGTGTAACACCGTGGAGGAAGGACGGGTCTTTACCCACTGTATACCTGATCCACAGGCCGTTAGGAGGTCGTTTAGTTTGTAACCTATAAATACCCTCTACCTTGCAAGGTAGAGGGTTGGAAGTTCTAATCTAACCTTTTACACTTTTGTTTATCTCTCTAGCATTCCCTCTCTACTCTCTTCATATCTCTAACCATGGCATTCATATACTATCACCATCCTAGACCACCCGAATCATCAAACAACATAATATTCACGATCCTACATTTCCATCACAGTTGACTTTGATGGATCACACCATCTTTATGGCAAAAAGCCAAGAGACTTACCAGACCCTGATTCTTCATCTACTGACTTTGTATCTTGTTGTGACAGTGACAAGTCCTCTGACCAAGGGTCTACTACATCTACTAGTTGTGATTCAAATGAAAAGTCAGACCTTCCCAAGACCTCACCCAAGCCTACACCCAAGACTCCCTACAAGCCTGTTAGAGTTGCTGCTGAGGAATCATCTTCCAAGACAGTTTCCTCTGAAGACTTGTCTTTTAATTCTTTGCAAAATAATGCTTTTAATTCTGTTAATGTTTGTGGTTTGAATGCGTTTGCATGTAATGAGACATCTTTCACTTTGAATAAATCTTCTAAAAAGAAGACATGTTTTGTTTCTGGAAGTAAATTTCATTTGATTAAGGATTGTAATTTTCATGAGCAAAGAATGGGTGTATGTGCTAGTCAAAAGAAACCTAGACCAATGTGGAAAAATGTTAATGATATACCATCTTTTGTTCCACAAGCAACTTATAAATCTACTAATAAACCTTCTCCATCTGCTTGGAGAAGAACTGTTGCTAGACCATATGTGAAACCTACTAGTTCATACTTTCAAAATGGTTATTGGCCTGGATGTTTTGACTCAATGTATGTTGGAAGGGGATATTGGGATACTGCTGTGAAGGCCTCAGCAGGTTGTTCTTGGACTAAAAAAGGACCTAATTTTCAATGGAAACCCAAGAACAATGGTGGATCTTATACATCTACATGGCCTAACTCTTATGATCCACAAGGCAGGCTCAAGTAAGTAATGACTTGAGTCTCCATAGTGTACTAATATTTTGCATATATTTTTGTTGTTGTTGTAGGATCATCCTCTAAGGAGTAAAGATGTTGGCATAGTAGATAGTGGTTGTTCCAGAAGCATGTCAGGAAACAAAGAAGAGATGCAAGGGTTATTGTGGTTAAAAACAAAGCACGATTAGTGGCTCAGGGGTTCAGAAAAGAGGAAGGAATTGATATGATGAAGTTTTTGCACCTGTAGCTAGAGTTGAGGCCATTCGAATATTCTTGGCTTATGCATCTTATATGGGGTTCATGGTTTATCAAATTGATGTGAAAGGTGCTTTTCTGTATGGTGAGATAGAAGAAGTATATGTCACTCAACCCAAAGGCTTTGAAGACCCAGATCATCCACATCATGTTTACAAGGTTGTGAAAGCTCTCTATGGACTCCATCAGGCACCAAGAGCATGGTATGCTAGGCTATCTGCATTTCTGCTGAAGCATGGTTACAGAAGAGGTGCCATTGACAAAACACTCTTCCTAAAGAAAAATAACAGAGACATCATTCTTGTGCAAGTTTATGGGGATGACATTATCTTTGGCTCCACTAAAGAAGCTTGGTGCAGGGAGTTTGAGGAATTAATGAAGGGAGAGTTTCAGATGAGTGCTATGGGGGAGCTTACTTTCTTTTTGGGTCTACAAGTTCAGCAGAAACCTGATGGTATTTTTATCAGTCAGGATAAATATGTGAGAGACATTTTGAAGAAGTTTGATATGGAAAATGTCAGAACTGCCACTACACCTTATGAAGCTCCAAAACCAAAGAACAATATTGAACCAGATCCAGCTGTGAATGTTCACTTATACAGATCTATGATTGGTTCATTAATGTATTTAACAGCTTCTAGGCCTGACATTACCTTTGCTGTGAGTGCTTGTTCTAGACATCAGGTCACTCCACTTACTTCCAACTTGAATGCAGTCAAAAAGATCTTCAAGTATCTAAAAGGCCAACCCAAGTTAGGTCTTTGGTACTCAAAAGAGTCTTCTTTTGTATTGGAAGCATATAGTGATAGTGATTATGCTGGTGCGAATCTAGATAGGAGATCCACAACTGGAGGTTGCCAATTCCTTGTTAGAAGATTGATTTCTTGGCAATGCAAGAAACAAACTACTGTTGCTACCTCCTCTACTGAAGCAGAGTATGTTGATGCTGCCAATTATTGTGGTCAGGTACTATGGATCCAAAATCAATTCTTTGGATTATGGGTTTAATTTCATGAACACCACAATCTTTTTTGATAATCAAAGTACCATATGCATAGTTAAAAATCCAGTTTTTCATTATAGAACTAAGCATATTGAGATCAGGCACCATTTTATAAGAGATGCATATGAAAAACATTTGATAAAGGTGCTTAAGATTCACACAGATGATAATGTGGCAGATTTTTTAACTAAAGCTTTTGATGGACCTAGGTTTCAACACCTAGTTGTCCATATTGGGATAGTTAACCCTTAGCTGCAAAGTTTGAGGGGAGGCATATGCCTCAGGGAAGGATTGTTGTTGTATATCTTGTAAACTTTGTAAATATTGTGTATCTTTTTGTTTGCTAACACTAACCTGCTAATGTTTTTTTTAAGTTTTTGTTTGTCTTGGTGTGGTTTATGTGCTACTTTGTGTCTGTTTTGCAGAGTGCATTTTTGAGTGTTGAAGTTCACCAAGTTGGTAAATGGGAATATGGTCATTTAAGCTTAAAGTTTGTTTCTACTGAAGAAAAGCACAAATATTGTTACAAGTTATCTTATTGATTCTACTGAAGGAAAGTACTGAAGTATAGATTAAGTGCTAATCATTGAGAGAAAGACATGTTGATCATTCATTCAAGAAACAATTTACAGCTTACAATCAACTTCAAATGAAATACAAGACCATTCCTATACAAGATCTACCAAACATATACTAGTTCCTATCAACAATTACAAAAGCTGGTGGATACACTTGACAAGTATGATGAAGAAGCTGAAGATGAAAATGGAAAGGATGGATCGATGAAAACGACGATGAAGATGCTCAAGAACCTAGTTTTATATCTTTGGTCCTTGGCATGATGGATGCATTTGTGATATGAGAAATATTCAGTTGGTCCATCTACTCGTTCCACCATTGAGCATCACTCCATCTTCCCTTTTCCCTTTCCCTTCACCTCTGCCCCCTTGCCTTTTCCCTTACTTCCATGGTATGAAGCACCAAATCTTGGAGCAGGAAGATCAAGCACCACCTCTCTTGATGTTGGGAGTGGTGGATTTCTGGCACGTGGCCTTGGTTAGGGTTGGGGTTGTGAAGGTTGAGGATTCTCCACACCTGCTGATTTCCTCTCCTCTTCCTCTCTCACCAATCTATTGAAGATTGGCTCTAGACGATCTGTGGAGTCATCAGAACCTCTAGATGAATCACTTAGATCAACTACACTATGATCTTCAGAAGAAGGGAGAAAGGGGGACTTTGAAGGTCGAGGCTCATCTTGATAAGGGTATCAAAATAATGGGCGTGAATCATCACTGGATGATGATGATGATGAGGATGATGATGAGGAGGAGGTTAGATCAATGACTTCTGGTTTGGTAGACATGGTTGTTGCTGCTAATTGTGAAATTATTTAGAAATTAGGGTTTTTGGAGTAAATTGGGGAAAATGATATGTGTTTGTTGTGATTTGGGGTTATCTTATAGGCGGAGTCAGTGCTTGATGTTAATTAATGCGAGTTGGGTGGCACAGTAAAATTCAAGATATTTACTGAAGATACTTAGCCACTTTAGTTGTTTCTGCTGATTGACCTCCTTCAACAGATTGACCATCGTTTCTGCTGAAGTGTTAATTTTGAATTTGGTTGGAGTTACTTTACACATCAGATATGGTCAACGATTTGTTCCGATATTTTTGACTATAAATTGGGTAACTTCTATTAATAACCTTCTTCGCATATCTTCACCTAAAATTAACTGATTCCCTCTTCACTCGATTTAAACATACTTCCAATTGCGTGATTCATAACCCATACTCACAATTTCTAACATGGCGGCGCTTCAATTTAAGAAAGATCATAACAAGGTTGCTTTTCTGGGAAAAGCGAAGGGACATGAATTGTATGAACCAATGGTGGATTTCTTGAAGCATTCCAAGATTCATTATGCGCTTACACATTCTCCAAATGTGATATGTGAATCTTTGGTTACACAATTTTGGGCATCTGCTACTAAATGAAGTGACACAGAGATTGTAGCTACGATTGATGAAACAGAGTATGCAGATATGATGAAGAGTCAAGCTTTGGCACAACAGCTTACAGATCAGTTTACTACCAATTTGCCTCCTGAAAGACAAAGAGAATTGGATGCACAATCCATTCATTTTACTGCTGAGCTACTAAACGAAGTGACACAGAGATTGTAGCTACGATTGATGAAACAGACTATGCAGATATGATGAAGAGTCAAGCTTTGGCACAACAACTTACAGATCAGTTTACTACCAATTTTCTCCTTGAAAGACAAAGAGAATTGGATGCACAATCTATTCATTTTACTGCTGAGTAATGGGATTCCTATACTCTTCAAGCTGCTTCAAATCCTACCCTTGCTCAGAGCATTTTAGGAGCTGATTTTGATAGTGAGAACTTTGCTACTCAAATAATGGCTCTTGGAAAACAAAAGAAGCTAGCTGCAGCTGCAAAGAGAAAAGCCATTGCTGCACAAAAGGCTCAAGCTAAAAGGGAGAGACCACCAACTGCAGCTCAGAAGAAAACGTATATGAGGAATGTGGTGTATAACCAAAGTACTGCTATCTATCAGTCTGGTTTGACAAAGAAGCAAGTCTGGGCTTTATCTGATTCTGATTTGACTAGTATGTATCATAAGATTATGAAGCAGATTACACCACCTTCTAAATTGAAGAGGATTGCTGGTAGTATGGATGCTCCTAAAGCTAAAAGACCAAAGACTGTTGAGATTGTGGCTTCTTTTGCTGATACTAGAGCACAGCAAAGCTCTCATGCTGTTTCTATTGAAGAACATACTGAAGGTGTGCAATCCTGTGAGAAAGTACCATCTGCTGAACCTCTTGTTGTTTCTTATGAAGCTTCACCCAGTACTGCTAATGCATCTATGGATCTACAAGGAGCTGCTAGTACTTTTGAGCATGATACTAATCCTTCTTCTGCATCTGTTGAACAAGAAGGAGCAGATATGGTTAGGAAAGCTGTACTGGAAGCTGCTAGAGCTAAACAGGCTAGAGAAGAGCTTGATAAGTCATATGAAATGGGTGGTCCTGTTCCAATTCCCTCTGTTTCCACTGAAGATGCCTCTGGTACATCAGAGAAGGTACCCTCTTCTATTTCTATGGGCATTTATATACCTGGGAGAAGGGGAAAAAAGATGTCCAAAAGGAGACATATTGCCATTAGAAGATCCGTGAGATTAGTTTGGACACAGGGCTCTAGAGTTCATAAATCTCACAAGGGCGGTTCTTCTAAACATTTGGATCTAAAGGCTGCTGAGTCAACATTCATTAAAGAGGGATCTTCTGAAACTTTTCTTGAGGGATCTCATGGTGTGTTGACTACATGGACATTGACTGATGGACTGCTTAACACCATCTTTAGGTTGGATAACTCTTCTATGCAGTTTACCTTCTTGAAAGACATACTTCATATGGTGGATAGGCAAGATTTGATTACTCTCCATGGCCTTGTCGCACAATATTATGCTACTCATACTCCACAAGGTTCTGGGTTGTACTTATTAGGAGATCTTCAAGTCCTGTTTGACTCTCAATCTCCAAATGGTAAAGGGTATTCAATTTGGAAGGATTCACATAAGTGGACGGTTGAGACTTGGAGATTTTATCCTATCCCAAGTGTGCATGTTGTGGAGACAAAGTGTGGGATGGCTGTGTGTATGTTTTCTAATAGGCTTTATCCTTTATCTGTGCAATTGATGCAACGAATGCTTAGAAATAAATTGGAAGTTCCTCCTGATCCAGTGGGGAATGATATGCTCCATGCTGAACAATTGATTAGATTGATTAAGACTCAGCTTCTGCAACACCAAGCATCTTCTTGATTCTAGTATCTTGTATTATTTTCTTTCTTTCTTTGTTTCATTCTTAGTTAAAAAAAAAAAAAAAAAAAAAAAATTCTATGTATATTCTTTGTTTATCTAACTTTTTCTTGCAGGTTTGTTGTACATTACTCTGTTGATGGTTATCAACTCACCAGCTGTGCCTTGTGTACATCAAAGAGTTGGCTAGTCCAAAGGGTACAGCTTTGGTAAAGACACATCAAATCTGTTGATAGCTGTAATGGTTTGCTCAAAATCATAGGGTATGCAACTCACCCATGCTTAATTATTGAGGGTTGTATGGTCATCAATTCACCATGGATTATACCTTTTTGGTATCCAAGAATTGGCTAGCCCACAAGTATATGGCTTGTGGTAAAGGCAGTGGAATACCATATTGGGTTCTCAATTCACCAAAGGTGATTCTTTCCCCTAAGAATTGACTAGTCCTGAGTAAACGGCTACAGGTAAAGACATCTCAAATCCGTTTATAGCTGTTGATTTGCTAAAAATTGATGGTTATCAGTGTACCATAGTTTTCGAATTTAAAAATTTGGCTACTCCTGTAGTAATGGCTATTGGTAAAGAGACATCAAATCCATTATTTTCAATGATTCACCTCTCACATGAGTTAACACACCTGGAAGTGATGAGAATAGTATGAATCTAATATGTTTTGATGTACCTTTTGTCATTTGTTGCTACAAAGATATGGAGTTTCAACGTTTTGTCATCATCGAGATGTGATTGTTTTGGTTCTTTGCTACTGATGTTCGAATTCAATTCTCTTGTTCTGAAGTGTTAAAGATCTATCAAGAATCTTGAACTTAACCATGTCAAATTCAAGATTAGGGGAGGATTGTTGGGAATTCTACTAAGTAAGAATTCTGCTGAAAATACTGCTGATGGATTCTGCTGAAGTGCTGGAATCTGCTGAAGACATGAATCTGTGGAAGTAGTAAAACCGCGTAGTTTGTTTCTGCGGAGATAGATATTCCGCGTATTTTATAGTTAGTTAGGATATGCATGAGCTTTATTAGGAAGTGATAATGTATATCTTCTTTAGTTTTATGATTATACGTTTCTTGGGAAACGGTTTAGGGTTCCTTGTCTATAAAAGGAACACATTAGTATGAATGATGTACGAGTTTGAAAAACAAGTTTTAGTTCTATTAAAAGATCCATAGAGGATCAAAGTATTCTTAGTTATTTTTGTTCTTACATGTGTTTGATTTCCGCTTTAGAATACAAGTAATAGAGACTGTCCATTAGTGTGTTTGTGTTTACATAAGCATTACTAACGATCCACGAGCGCTCAAAGATCTATCAAGGTCTAAGGTTCAACAAGTGGTATCAGAGCCTCGGGAGAGTCTCTACGATACTGAGAACATTCTTTTCTTTACACCCATACAACCAAAAATTAGAGCTGGTAGAAACAAAGAAGAAGAAGCTCACCTTGGCAGAAATTAGAGCAATTGAAGTAGCCAAGAATGAAGAGGCTGCTAAAAAGTTTCAAGCAGAGTATGATGCTGAGGTGTCTATACCAGTGAAGGAACCTGAACCTACTGTACCAGTAAAGAAACCTGTTCAACCAAGAATACCAAGTATTGCTAAAGAAAGAAATGCCATGATGGCTTATCTAAAGGGTCAAGGGTATACTGGATTACAAAAGCTAAAATATTTTGAGATGAAACAGCTGTATGACTTGGAAAGAGAAGCTTATCAAAAGCAGGTTGATAGTATTAAAGATTTTAAAGATAATGAAAAGCTGAAGGAGGATGATAGAAAAAGAAGTTTAAAGAGGAAAAGAACAACTAAAGAAGAATAGTCATCAAAGAAGGTAGAATTGAGATCAGATACAGTTGATGAACTGAGAAATTACTTAAGAGTTGTCGACTTTGAGAATCCTAAATCAAAACATGCTGCAGTAAAGAAGACTAAGATAACTACATTTGAAGTAGTAGAGTCAAAAGATGGAAATAATCTGATGTTCCATACGGAGGATGAAAGTTTTAGAGTATTCAATTTGCTATGGGATATACTGCACATAATAGATAGAGCATATCTGTTTCAACTATATCAGTTAGTGCAAGAATACTTTGAACATATTCCATCAACTGGAGTTGGCTTAGTATTACTAGGAGATCTGACAACTATCTTTGAAACTGAGGAATCAAGCACTGATGAAATCTGGCTAAATCAAGAAAATTGGGAGATTACAAGCTGGAGATTTTTTGAAGAATCAGGAGTGCATGCCTTGGAATTGGAAAATGGAACTATGATCCATATGTTAGCTGAAAGAAGATATCCTTTGACTAATGATCTTATGAGAAGGATGCTGGATCATGGAATGGAAGTTGAAGAAGAAACTGAAACAGCTCTAATGGTTATTGAGTTATATATCAGATGGACAACTATGGCTGATGATGAAGCATAAATACTAGTATGATGTTTAATTGTATAAATTTTTGAAAAATAAGTACTTTTCTCAAAGTACTACTGGACAAACAGTACTTTAATCAAAGTACTGCTTGCAGCACAAAACCAGTTAATGATTTTTGAAAGAAAACTTTTGTTAAGTGAATAATATTTTGAAACAAAGGTTAAAAAACAACAAATAGTTTTTGAGATGGTTACAACAATAGGTTATCAATACACCATGTTTAATAAAAGGATTGGCTAATCCATGAGCAAACGGCTCTGGTAAAGATATCTCAAATCCGTTATATAGTTCACAACTTGCTAATAAGTTGTATGGTAATCAACTCACCATATCTGCAAATGTAAAGAGTTGGCTAGCCCACAAGAAAAATGGCTTGTGGTAAAGGCTGTGGAAAAACCATTTATATGGTAATTAGTTCACCATGGTTGCAAGAACTAACTAGTCCAAAAGGGTACAGCTTTTGGTAAAGACAAATCAAATCTGTTGATAACTGATGACTTGCTAAAAATCATATGGTTATCAATGTACCATGGTCTTACACACCTAAACATTTGGCTACTCCAGAGTTAATGGCTTTGGTAAAGAGACATCAAAATCCATTAAATTTTCAATGATTCACCTCTCACAAGAGCTTACACATCTGGAAGTGATGAGAATAGACTGAAACTTTATGAACTGATGTACAAAATTGCCATATGTTGCTGAGTTGCTGAAAAGATGGAGCTTGCTGATTGTTGCTGTATAGGATTACATATAAAGACTACTTTGATGATGATAATACAAGCACAGGGAATACAAAGACAAAACTTTGAAGATAAAGACACAATCTTTCCTTGAAGACAAAGACATTAAAGATGAATATACAAAGGAACTTGAAATCAAGCAAGTAGAATTCAAGTTAGGGGAGGATTGTTGGGATATAGAAAGTCAAAGTGCTAAAGAGTCAAAGTACTAAAGTCAAAGTGCTAAAGAGTCAAAGTACTAAAGTCAAAGTACTGCTAAAGAATGAAGTCAAAGTACTGCTCGTTCATCAAAGTACTGCAACGTTAAAGGACTGCTATGAAAAATCGTTAAGGATCATTATGTAATTCTAGAATGTTCTTAGATTAGTTTAGTATTACTTTTCGTACAAGGTTTGTAATTGTAAACCGACGAGGGTTATCCTTAAGCCTATAAAAGGACCCGTAGGATGGTATTAGCGAATACATTTTTAGAGAGTACGATATTAGAGTTTTAGAGTTGTTAAAGAATCTGTATAACAAGCAGGTTCTAAGTATTAATAAAATTGTTGAAGTTAAAGATTAATTCTTCTTAGCTTTGTTAAATAAATTCCGCATACTTGATAAAGTTAGTTCAGTGTTTCATTGTTAGTGACTTAGGATTTATCAGAGGCTATTAAACCCTTACAAGCTATATAAGTTAGTTTGGTTAGAGTACATCGATCCAACAGGTGAGAAATGAATTTCTTCAAGTTTCTCGTTTCGATAGATTTTATTCCGATAAAGATATGAAGCTAGGACGCTAACTAGTTTTCCATCTTCCCTCGAATACCGTTGCATACAAGAATGAGGTCCACATCAAGGTCCTAATTTAACACGATTTAGGGAGATATCCTTTTTATTACGACTGAAACAACTCATCTACGAGTCCAGAGACAGAAGCTTTTATTTAGATATCTCCCAGAGTCAAAGTTTGGCTTAACACTTATTTCAGCACATTTGCATTTTTGCAATTTGGGCCCTCGGTCTTTTCAACAACTAATTCAACGGGATTATGGTTCTATCAGAAGTCTTATTATGACTTTGGAATTTTCCTCCACCTTTTTTAAGTCCATGACAACGGGGGTACCGTCAGACATAGAAAACTTTTATGGCTTTGGATTTTCACTTTAATACATTTGGGCTTTATTTCACGTTAATTTTTGCCAAACTCCGAATTCAACGGCTTTTATAACAATAGAAACAATAGCAGCAAACTATCAAGAATCAGTTGTCTATTACACCGCAACACTGACAGTACCTTGATGTGTACTGTAACACCCCCAAAATGGCTCAGCGGAAGCACACAAGTATTGGAGTGCTACTAAATCGATATCACAACATAAGCATAGAACAACTGATTTTCATAAAGAAAATTTTATTCATTTCTTAAAATAATGTTTACATTATTGATTTGTGCGGAAAAATGGCCCATTATAAACAAGTGGTCCCAATACATAAATCAGAGTCGTCTATGACCATTCCATGCCTTTGCCTTGCGCTTACAAGATAAGCTATCACTTCAAAACCCGAAGATATATGCTAAAAGGGGTCAGCTTACGCTGGTGAGTTCATAGGTTTATTTAAAAGGCACTTCAGTATACCATTTCACATTTGGTTTTTGATGATCATTACGTCTTGCATAATGTCAAAAAATTTATGATTACATTTCATAAAAGAATTTCATTAGTGGACAATAAAAAGAGTATATGGACATTACAATGAATATAATGTCATGTATTATAAATCTATTACGCTAGCACTAAGTTCATGCAACCGAAGCTACGACAGTTTTTGTATGCACAAGGAAGTCATACAAATAAGGAGCCCATGGCGAGTATTTATCCCAATACACTCGGTCCCGACATGCTATATGTTTCACCTTGACCCATGCGGGGTCAACCGAACAAGGGAGTCACCCCCAATAGATCTATTTATAACATTCGCGCTTCCCAGCAGGAATTGACGGTTCATGAAGAGGGCAATTTGGGATCTAAGGACTTAGGCTAAGCTGCGTAATATTCTAAGTCAAACATTATGGTATGGTCCATAAAACATCAATGTGTGATGTAACTTTAAACATATCAATCACAAAGCATAGTATGCATAGAATGCACAATTTCAGTAATTAAATCATTTAAGTAAAATGAGCATACATCTTCCCCTAAAACAGTTATAAAACAAGTAAAAGTAGGGGCTATGAAACTCACCTTGGCAATTAGAAATCTAAAGTGAATTAAATCAAGGAGTGATAGTGAACGGCTCCGACACGCAACCTAATTAATATGGCAATTTAGTCTTTATGTTTAAGACTCCATAAAGTTTAACTAACTTTATAAATTTTAAATGTTTTGTTGTTGTTGTTGCTTATGTGGCATCATTTATCTTAAAACAATTTACAAGATTTGGATGGATTTCGGCTTATGAAGGATGACATGGAAGGAATCTTTGAGGAAGAATTTCGACTTTGGTTTAATGATGACCAATTGATAATACTTGGGAGGGTACACGCAGAAAAGATATCAAGGATGAACGAGACTTCGGTTTGATGATAACCGAATGACGATGTACGGAAGGTATGTACATTTATTAGGACATAATCGGACTAAGTGGATATCATAGATGAAGGAAGTATATATTTACCCATGTATATATAATTCATATATATATGCTTTTGTCGTTACTAATAATTGTATAAAGAAAAGTTTTTATGTACAATTCAACTTGTACACGTTTGTAATTTTCTAAAATGCATTGATATAAATGCATATATTTTTAAAATAACAGTTACACCAAAGAAATAATCATGCTTGTATTTTAAAATGATGTAAGTGTTGATATAATTAATTCAAATTGTTATGAAAAATATATAGTATATTTGTAGACAATCGGGCATGACCCGGTGTATATCCATATTTAGTTTTCTCGAGATGATTAGGTGTTATTATTTTCATATTTGAACGATAAGCCGTTTTATATTGTTTAAAATCGAATAAGTTTTTATAAGTTCAAAAGTGTCACATTGTGCTTAAATAAGTCAAAATGTAAATCAACTCTGAAAACAATGAGTTATATATTTAGTCTCGTTTTTAATAAGTTCAACATATACAATAACCTCTAGTTTTGAGTAATATTTAGTTTTGGTTATTAAATACATTTTTAGAATCCGTTTATAAAACAAGCCGCGTAGCTAGAGATTAAATCAATTGAGACCATTTAGATCATGACGTAAATAATAAGTTGAATAAGCCGGACCCAATAAGTAAACGTGAAATAAACTGAGTGCAAAATAAATACTTCCAACACTCTCATAGTTGGGCTTGTGGGACTCGGCACGCACAAAACCAATCCAAGAGATTGAAATTACTTTTGAATCACTAGTAGTTAAAATTTGTTTTTGTTGGGATAATAGGCAAACAAATAAACACCTCCTTTGGGGACTAAATATGCATGACCAAACACGCCCTTTTTGGGGCAGATTAACAAGTTCTAACGCACCCTATTTGGGGCTGCAAACGCACCCTTTTTGTGCATAAAATCAGCAGACAACCGCACCCTTTTGGAGCTGAAAATCAGCAGGTAAAAGCTCCCTTTTGGAGCTAAAAATCGGCAGGCAAGCACACCTTTTTGACCTGAAAATTCAGCGGGTAAACGACCCTTTAGGGGCTCAATTCGGCAGCTACAAGGGCACTCTTGGTGCAGAAAATAAACAAACAAAACGCACCCCTTTAGGGGATGCGTTGCAGCAAACAAACTGGCAAACTCGGCATAACTCTATTGTCGTTCGGGACTCTCGTAGTCTTGGGATAGTCACGACTTCAAACACCCTTCGGGGTGTTCTCCCCTTGACTCGAAGTAACACAAGGATGGAAACGGAACAAATATTTTGAAACAAACAATAGGTTTGACACAACTTGAGACCTTACTTATCGATACCTTCGGCTATGCGCCTTGTACTTTGACAAGCTATCCACAAGTCAAAGACTCAAAGCGAAAGAACATGATACTTATCAAACCAATCTAAAGCCGAACAACAAACCTATGCCGGAACAACTATGCCGATACACTAGAATTAAGCCGAAACATGAAGAGACCAAATTATTACGTGAGGCAATATCAACCGAAACCAACAAGCCGAAGATTTAAATTAAACACAAGATTATTTCCGTTTTCTTTTTATGAGTATGCGACAGCCACAACAACAACAATTAGCAAAAAGGAAATCATTCTTCTTTATTAATTCCATAGCACCATTTTCCATTTACTTAACACCCTTATAAAACAATATCACTTATACTTTAAATAATTAATACCAATCGGTATGAACAAAGAAATTATGAATTCGACTTGGACAAAGGAAATTACAACTTAGAAAAATAAAAATCAAATGTTCTTACAATCATTTTCGTAGATCGAATAGATGAACCCCGAAAAACCCAAAGAGTTCAATCGGAGAAGGCTCGACTGAATTAGAATAATTAACCACTTGGAATAGCTTCCTTATGCCCTCAACTACAAAACCCCCCAACTCAATTGGGAAAACCCCTTTGATATATAGAAACCCTAATTTTCAAATTTAATTGGAAGTGATGAAAATCAGTGATAAGTGCCCCTTTATATAGCTGGAAGAATGGCAAGGTGATTGTGACACATCCAAATCTCGTCTCTTCATCTCTCACTACTCCCAGCTCGAGTTTTCTTCTCCCCTAGCCACGTATGGAGGTCTTGTGTGACTCCAGGCTGTGCTCACCTTGTTATGGAATGGTGACAAATGTGCTTTTCATTTGGGGAGACAAGTTTAGGTCTAAATTGGTGAAAGGGTGGTTTGGATGTTGCATTTACAGAAGGAAAAAGAGGAGCAGATATAACAGGCTAGAAAAGGTAAAGAGGAGGCGTGGAGTGTAGATACGTTTTCTTTTGTTTTATTATCATTGGACACAGTATAGATTGTATTCCGTGTTTTGTCAAATTCTCGAGTAAACGTACCTTCCCGGTACCCGAAAAATATAGAAATTATATTTTCAGAAACGATTTCTTAAACGAAATAATATAACATCGTTATTACTTAGAAATTTGATTATAACCGTTTGCCGTTATTAATTTGGTGTCGGTATGCGTGCGGTGCCGTGATTTTCAAATTTTACGAGATAACCTCTCGTTTTCTTCCATAAATTATCCTTGAATGATAAAATGTGTATATTTCACTTATCTCATTATTTATTTTTAGTCTTGTATGCTACTAACTAATGGATTAAGCTTTTGTATGCTTAAATTTTAACTCGGACAATATTAAATTTCACATTTATTATACAGATACTTGGTGGACAAGTATCGTGCGTGCGATGTCTTATTTTTAAAGAAACGAGGTTACCTCTCATTTTTAAATCTAAATATTGACAACTGTCAGAAAATAACCGATTTAAATTTTCTGACGTAATAAATATTATTATAATAATCTGAAATTTTACGGGTTGTTATAGTCTACCCACCTTACAGGAGATCCGTCCCGAATCTGAGTTTACGTTACCCGATAGGGTGTCGGGAACGAGGTGATGGTATTTGGAACAATTTTTGAATTTTCCCTAGGTTGTTCTAGGGATTCCTCTTTGGGTATAGGTACATAGGTGTTATACCAGTAGCACATCCTCTATCTGAGGAGCCATGATCTTCTGTGGTAGGTTAATTGAGTGAAAGTTCTAATTCTTGATGTCATGAGGTGTCACTATTTTGTTAATGTGAGAATCTCTAACTTCTCATGGTAGAACATACCCATTTCTGGGATTTAATGATTCTAAAGTATAGTGGTTAATTCTTAGGGTTTGCTATGGGTTTGTGTGTTTTCTTCTTTAAGGGATGGGGAAACATTTGTTTTTGAATTTTTCTTTCGAATAAATGTTTACACAAGTTTGACTAAGACCAAATTTCAAAATCAATAATGTGTAAAGATGACACATTTTCACAAGATTGTAAAACTGGTTCTTAATTATGGTATGTATAAGGGAAATTTTGCGAAACTTTTAGTGTTTCGGCATTTCATCTCATTTTAATGAGGAATTTGGAAAGTATTATTGTTGGATCTTAAAGGGGAATCCTCCAATTTGGAAACTATATTGTAGCAAGGATGTGTAGTAGGATATAACATTTACTTATAGCTACGAGTAGGGTTTAGTTGTCTAAGTAGGGTAAGATTGGAGGTTTAGTGAACCTCGTTGTTTTCTATGGTTTTAGGCAGAGGTGTGGGATACATCCTAAGGTTAGGCTTAGTTACTAAGGAGGACATTAGTGATTTCTGTTTATGAGGTATTAACTTAAAACGCTTTTAAGGGAGTAGTAACCAATAGAGTGGTTCTAGAATACTTTTCAAAGTATTAAGAAACACCTTATTATTGTGAGGTATTAGTGGAATTTTACTTTATGGAGAAATGGTAGGGTGGTAATTTGGTTTGTAGAATAATTCATTGAGTGGTTCGTTAGGTATTTTGATTATAATGGTCCGTGGGATGATGGGAAAGCAGTTTGTATGGCAACTCATTTAGTTTATAGGAGGGTAACAAGGTAGGCACTATTATTCTTAAGAGGTGCGTGGAGCTTATAGGTACAAAATTTTCAAGGTAGGGTGTAAAATTTTCAAGTTTCTATAGGATTATATGTCATTTTACCATGCCTTTCTAGATCTTGCCAAAGGTTTATTGTTCTTTTTATTGCCTATTCCCACTAGGGGCTCTTCCTCATAGGTTCTATTGGAAGGTTGCTCCTAGAATGGTTTGATTTGTCCATGGAGTGTAAGGTTTGGGGTAGGAGTGACTATAACATAACCCGATTGTGATATGAAAATATTATGTATAGGGAAATAATAGTATGACGCCAGTGAGTGGCTTATGATTAAGGAATGCCAGTGAGTGACTTGTGATTAAGGAATGCCAGTGAGTGGCTTGTGATTAAGGAATGCCAATGAGTAGATTTTGATTAAGGAATGCTAGTGAGTGGTTTGTGATTAAGGGATGCCAATGAGTGGCTTTAGTGTAACGCCAATGTGTGGCTTATTACATGTTTATTACAATATTAACATTAATCAAATTTCACTAGACGTAACGCTATTATAACTATCCTAATTATTGCAAAATTCACCTCTGAGTCGGACATAGGTGATCAGGCTATGTCCCACTGTCCCTGGTTGAATATAGGTGATCAATCTATATTCAACCGAGGTTCAATGAATTTTGAAATACTTAGCTTAGTTACGCTAGTAATATGTCCCAGTACTTTTAAAGGTTATCTTAAAGACTAGAACAATTATTCCATTTATGTGAGGGAAAGGTGCAGTGTTGTGATACGTAAATATACGTATAGGGAAGATAATTATAACCTATAATGAAATTCAGTGATGAAACATGTATCTTATCAAGTATGATCTCAACATGATCATAAGTGAGGCATCAACTTGGCAAGCAGGCACGTGTCGGTCATAGGGTTAAGTTTTTGTAAAAGTGGTTATAGTCTAGGTTTTAAAAATTACCCAGTTCTCTATAACCTAGGCTCTGATACCAATCTGTAACACCCCCAAAATGGCTCAGCGGAAGCACACAAGTATTGGGGTGCTACTAAATCGATATCACAACATAAGCATAGAACAACTGATTTTCATAAAGAAAATTTTATTCATTTCTTAAAACAATGTTTACATTATTGATTTGTGCGGAAAAATGGCCCATTATAAACAAGTGGTCCCAATACATAAATCAGAGTCGTCTATGACCATGCCATGCCTTTGCCTTGCGCCTCCAAGATAAGCTATCACTTCAAAACCTGAAGATACATGCTAAAAGGGGTCAGCTTACGCTGGTGAGTTCATAGGTTTATTTAAAAGGAACTTCAGTATACCATTTCACATTTGGTTTTTGATGATCATTACGTCTTGCATAATGTCATAAAATTTATGATTACATTTCATAAAAGAATTTCATTAGTGGACCATAAAAAGAGTATATGCACATTCCAATGAATATAATGCCATATATTATAAATCTATTATGCTAGCACTAAGTTCATGCAACCGAAGCTACGACAGTTTCTGTATGCACAAGGAAGTCATACAAATAAGGAGCCCATGGCGAGTGTTTATCCCAATACACTCGGTCTCGACATGCTATATGTTTCGCCTTGACCCATGCGGGGTCAACCGAACAGGGGAGTCACCCCCAATAGATCTATTTATAACATTCGCGCTTCCCAGCAGGAATTGACGGTTCATGAAGAGGGCAATTTGGGATCTAAGGACTTAGGCTAAGCTGCGTAATATTCTAAGTCAAACATTATGGTATGGTCCATAAAACATAAATGTGTGATGTAACTTTAAACATATCAATCATAAAGCATAGTATGCATAGAATGCACAATTTCAGTAATTAAATCATTTAAGTAAAATGAGCATGTATCTTCCCCCAAAACAGTTATAAAACAAGTAAAAGTAGGGGCTATGACACTCACCTTGGAAATTAGAAGTGTAAAGGGAATTAAATCAAGGAGTGATAGTGCACGGCTCCGACACACAACCTAATTAATATGGAAATTTAGTCTTTATGTTTAAGACTCTATAAAGTTTAACTAACTTTATAAATTTTAAATGTTTTGTTGTTGTTGTTGTTGTTGTTGTTGTTGCTTATGTGGCATCGTTTATTTTAAAACAATTTACAAGATTTGGATGGATTTCGGCTTATGAAGGATGACATGGAAGGAATCTCGAGGAAGAATTTCGACTTTGGTTTAATGATGACCAATTGATAATACTTGGGAGGGTACACGCAGAAAAGATATCAAGGATGAACGAGACTTCGGTTTGATGATAACCGAATGACGATGTACGGAAGGTATGTACATTTATTAGGACTAAGTGGATATCATAGATGAAGGAAGTATATATATACCCATGTATATATAATTCATATATATATGCTTTTGTCATTACTAATAATTGTATAAAGAAAAGTTTTTAAGTACAATTCAACTTGTACACATTTGTAATTTTCTAAAATGCATTGATATAAATGTATATATTTTTAAAATAACGGTTACACAAAAGAAATAATCATGCTTGTATTTTAAAATGATGTAAGTGTCGAAATAATTAATTCAAATTGTTATGAAAAATATATAGTATATTTGTAGACAATCGGGCATGACCCGGTGTATATCCATATTAAGTTTTCCCGAGATGATTAGGTATTATTATTTTCATATTTGAACGATAAGCCGTTTTATATTGTTTAAAATCAAATAAGTTTTTATAAGTTCAAAAGTGTCACATTGTGCTTAAATAAGTCAAAATGTAAATCAACTCTGAAAACAATGAGTTATATATTTAGTCTCGTTTTTAATAAGTTCAACATATACAATAACCTCTAGTTTTGAGTAATATTTAGTTTTGGTTATTAAATACATTTTTAGAATCCGTTTATAAAACAAGCCGCGTAGCTAGAGATTAAATCAATTGAGACCATTTAGATCATGACGTAAATAATAAGTTGAATAAGCCGGACCCAATAAGTAAACGTGAAATAAACTGAGTGCAAAATAAATACTTCCAACACTCTCATAGTTGGGCTTGTGGGACTCGGCACGCACAAAACCAATCCAAGAGATTGAAATTACTTTTGAATCACTAGTAGTTAAAATTTGTTTTTGTTGGGATAATAGGCAAACAAATAAACACCTCCTTTGGGGACTAAATATGCATGACCAAACACGCCCTTTTTGGGGCAGATTAACAAGTTCTAACGCACCTTATTTGGGGCTGCAAACGCACCCTTTTTGTGCACAAAATCAGCAGACAACCGCACCCTTTTGGAGCTGAAAATCAGCAGGTAAAAGCTCCCTTTGGAGCTAAAATCGGCAGGCAAGCACACCTTTTTGACCTGAAAATTCAGCGGGTAAACGACCCTTTAGGGGCTCAATTCGGCAGCTACAAGGGCACTCTTGGTGCAGAAAATAAACAAACAAAACGCACCCCTTTAGGGGATGCGTTGCAGCAAACAAACTGGCAAACTCGGCATAACTCTATTGTCGTTCGGGACTCTCGTAGTCTTGGGATAGTCACGACTTCAAACACCCTTCGGGGTGTTCTCCCCTTGACTCGAAGTAACACAAGGATGGAAACGGAACAAATATTTTGAAACAAACAATAGGTTTGACACAACTTGAGACCTTACTTATCGATACCTTCGGCTATGCGCCTTGTACTTTGACAAGCTATCCACAAGTCAAAGACTCAAAGCGAAAGAACATGATACTTATCAAACCAATCTAAAGCCGAACAACAAACCTATGCCGGAACAACTATGCCGATACACTAGAATTAAGCCGAAACATGAAGAGACCAAATTATTACGTGAGGCAATATCAACCGAAACCAACAAGCCGAAGATTTAAATTAAACACAAGATTATTTCCGTTTTCTTTTTATGAGTATGCGACAGCCACAACAACAATAATTAGCAAAAAGGAAATCATTCTTCTTTATTAATTCCATAGCACCATTTTCCATTTACTTAACACCCTTATAAAACAATATCACTTATACTTTAAATAATTAATACCAATCGGTATGAACAAATAAATTATGAATTCGACTTGGACAAAGGAAATTACAACTTAGAAAAATAAAAATCAAATGTTCTTACAATCATTTTCGTAGATCGAATAGATGAACCCCGAAAAACCCAAAGAGTTCAATCGGAGAAGGCTCGGCTGAATTAGAATAATTAACCACTTGGAATAGCTTCCTTATGCCCTCAACTACAAAACCCCCCAACTCAATTGGGAAAACCCCTTTGATATATAGAAACCCTAATTTTCAAATTTAATTGGAAGTGATGAAAATCAGTGATAAGTGCCCCTTTATATAGCTGGAAGAATGGCAAGGTGATTGTGACACATCCAAATCTCGTCTCTTTATCTCTCACTACTCCCAGCTCGAGTTTTCTTCTCCCCTAGCCACGTATGGAGGTCTTGTGTGACTCCAGGCTGTGCTCACCTTGTTATGGAATGGTGAAAAATGTGCTTTTCATTTGGGGAGACAAGTTTAGGTCTAAATTGGTGAAAGGGTGGTTTGGATGTTGCATTTACAGAAGGAAAGAGAGGAGCAGATATAACAGGCTAGAAAAGGTAAAGAGGAGGCGTGGAGTGTAGATACGTTTTCTTTTGTTTTATTATCATTGGACACAGTATAGATTGTATTCCGTGTTTTGTCAAATTCTCGAGTAAACGTACCTTCCCGGTACCCGAAAAATATAGAAATTATATTTTCAGAAACGATTTCTTAAACGAAATAATATAACATCGTTATTACTTAGAAATTTGATTATAACCGTTTGCCGTTATTAATTTGGTGTCGGTATGCGTGCGATGCCGTGATTTTCAAATTTTACGAGATAACCTCTCGTTTTCTTCCATAAATTATCCTTGAATGATAAAATGTGTATATTTCACTTATCTCATTATTTATTTTTAGTCTTGTATGCTACTAACTAATGGATTAAGCTTTTGTATGCTTAAATTTTAACTCGGACAATATTAAATTTCACATTTATTATACAGATACTTGGTGGACAAGTATCGTATGCGTGCGACGTCTTATTTTTAAAGAAACGAGGTTACCTCTCATTTTTAAATCTAAATATTGACAACTGTCAGAAAATAACCGATTTAAATTTTCTGACGTAATAAATATTATTATAATAATCTGAAATTTTACGGGTTGTTATAGTCTACCCACCTTACAGGAGATCCGTCCCGAATCTGAGTTTACGTTACCCGATAGGGTGTCGGGAACGAGGTGATGGTATTTGGAACAATTTTTGAATTTTCCCTAGGTTGTTCTAGGGATTCCTCTTTGGGTATAGGTACCTAGGTGTTATACCAGTAGCACATCCTCTATCTGAGGAGCCATGATCTTCTGTGGTAGGTTCATTGAGTGAAAGTTCTAATTCTTGATGTCATGAGGTGTCACTATTTTGTTAATGTGAGAATCTCTAACTTCTCATGGTAGAACATACCCATTTCTGGGATTTAATGATTCTAAAGTATAGTGGTTAATTCTTAGGGTTTGCTATGGGTTTGTGTGTTTTCTTCTTTAAGGGATGGGGAAACATTTGTTTTTGAATTTTTCTTTCGAATAAATTTTTACACAAGTTTGACTAAGACCAAATTTCAAAATCAATAATGTGTAAAGATGACACATTTTCACAAGATTGTAAAACTGGTTCTTAATTATGGTATGTATAAGGGAAATTTTGCGAAACTTTTAGTGTTTCGGCATTTCATCTCATTTTAATGAGGAATTTGGAAAGTATTATTGTTGGATCTTAAAGGGGAATCCTCCAATTTGGAAACTATATTGTAGCAAGGATGTGTAGTAGGATATAACATTTACTCATAGCTACGAGTAGGGTTTAGTTGTCTAAGTAGGGTAAGATTGGAGGTTTAGTGAACCTCGTTGTTTTCTATGGTTTTAGGCAGAGGTGTGGGATACATCCTAAGGTTAGGCTTAGTTACTAAGGAGGACATTAGTGATTTCTGTTTATGAGGTATTAACTTAAAAACGCTTTTTAAGGGAGTAGTAACCAATAGAGTGGTTCTAGAATACTTTTCAAAGTATTAAGAAACACCTTATTATTGTGAGGTATTAGTGGAATTTTACTTTATGGAGAAATGGTAGGGTGGTAATTTGGTTTGTAGAATAATTCATTGAGTGGTTCGTTAGGTATTTTGATTATAATGGTCCGTGGGATGATCGGAAACAGTTTGTATGGCAACTCATTTATTTAGTTTATAGGAGGGTAACAAGGTAGGCACTATTATTCTTAAGAGGTGCGTGGAGCTTATAGGTACAAAATTTTCAAGGTAGGGTGTAAAATTTTCAAGTTTCTATAGGATTATATGTCATTTTACCGTGCCTTTCTAGATCTTGCCAAAGGTTTATTGTTCTTTTTATTGCCTATTCCCACTAGGGGCTCTTCCTCATAGGTTCTATTGGAAGGTTGCTCCTAGAATGGTTTGATTTATCCATGGAGTGTAAGGTTTGGGGTAGGAGTGACTATAACATAACCCGATTGTGATATGAAAATATTATGTATAGGGAAATAATAGTATGACGCCAGTGAGTGGCTTATGATTAAGGAATGCCAGTGAGTGGCTTGTGATTAAGGAATGCCAATGAGTAGATTTTGATTAAGGAATGCTAGTGAGTGGTTTGTGATTAAGGGATGCCAATGAGTGGCTTTAGTGTAACGCCAATGTGTGGCTTATTACATGTTTATTACAATATTAACATTAATCAAATTTCACTGGACATAACGCTATTATAACTATCCTAAGTATTGCAAAATTCACCTCTGAAGTCGGACATAGGTGATCGGGCTATGTCCCATCGTCCCTGGTTGAATATAAATGATCAATCTATATTCAACCGAGGTTCAATGAATTTTGAAATACTTAGCTTAGTTACGCTAGTAATATGTCCCAGTACTTTTAAAGGTTATCTTAAAGACTAGAACAATTATTCCATTTATGTGAGGGAAAGGTGCAGTGTTGTGATACGTAAATATAATTATAGGGAAGATAATTATAACCTATAATGAAATTCAGTGATGAAACATGTATCTTATCAAGTATGATCTCAACATGATCATAAGTGAGGCATCAGCTTGGCAGGCAGGCACGTGTAGGTCATAGGGTTAAGTTTTTGTATAAGTAGTTATAGTCTAGGTTTTAAAATTACCCGCCTTCTATAACCTAGGCTCTTATACCAATCTGTAACACCCCCAAAATGGCTCAGCGGAAGCACACAAGTATTGGGGTGCTACTAAATCGATATCACAACATAAGCATAGAACAACTGATTTTCATAAAGAAAATTTTATTCATTTCTTAAAACAATGTTTACATAATTGATTTGTACGGAAAAATGGCCCATTATAAACAAGTGGTCCCAATACATAAATCAGAATCATCTATGACCATGCCATGCCTTTGCCTTGCGCCTCCAAAGATAAGCTATCACTTCAAAACCGAAGATACATGCTAAAGGGGTCATTACTGGTGAGTTCATAGGTTTATTTAAAAGGAACTTCAGTATACCATTTCACATTTGGTTTTTGATGATCATTACGTCTTGCATAATGTCATAAAATTTATGATTACATTTCATAAAAGAATTTCATTAGTGGACCATAAAAAGAGTATATGCACATTCCAATGAATATAATGCCATATATTATAAATCTATTATGCTAGCACTAAGTTCATGCAACCGAAGCTACGACAGGCCTTTCTGATGCACAAGGAAGTCATACAAATAAGGAGCCCATGGCGAGTGTTTATCCCAATACACTCGGTCTCGACATGCTATATGTTTCGCCTTGACCCATGCGGGGTCAACCGAACAGAGGAGTCACCCCCAATAGATCTATTTATAACATTCGCGCTTCCCAGCAGGAATTGACGGTTCATGAAGAGGGCAATTTGGGATCTAAGGACTTAGGCTAAGCTGCGTAATATTCTAAGTCAAACATTATGGTATGGTCCATAAAACATAAATGTGTGATGTAACTTTAAACATATCAATCATAAAGCATAGTATGCATAGAATGCACAATTTCAGTAATTAAATCATTTAAGTAAAATGAGCATGTATCTTCCCCCAAAACAGTTATAAAACAAGTAAAAGTAGGGGCTATGACACTCACCTTGGCAATTAGAAGTGTAAAGGGAATTAAATCAAGGAGTGATAGTGCACGGCTCCGACACACAACCTAATTAATATGGAAATTTAGTCTTTATGTTTAAGACTCTATAAAGTTTAACTAACTTTATAAATTTTAAATGTTTTGTTGTTGTTGTTGTTGTTGTTGTTGTTGCTTATGTGGCATCGTTTATTTTAAAACAATTTACAAGATTTGGATGGATTTCGGCTTATGAAGGATGACATGGAAGGAATCTCGAGGAAGAATTTCGACTTTGGTTTAATGATGACCAATTGATAATACTTGGGAGGGTACACGCAGAAAAGATATCAAGGATGAACGAGACTTCGGTTTGATGATAACCGAATGACGATGTACGGAAGGTATGTACATTTATTAGGACTAAGTGGATATCATAGATGAAGGAAGTATATATATACCCATGTATATATAATTCATATATATATGCTTTTGTCATTACTAATAATTGTATAAAGAAAAGTTTTTAAGTACAATTCAACTTGTACACATTTGTAATTTTCTAAAATGCATTGATATAAATGTATATATTTTTAAAATAACGGTTACACAAAAGAAATAATCATGCTTGTATTTTAAAATGATGTAAGTGTCGAAATAATTAATTCAAATTGTTATGAAAAATATATAGTATATTTGTAGACAATCGGGCATGACCCGGTGTATATCCATATTAAGTTTTCCCGAGATGATTAGGTATTATTATTTTCATATTTGAACGATAAGCCGTTTTATATTGTTTAAAATCGAATAAGTTTTTATAAGTTCAAAAGTGTCACATTGTGCTTAAATAAGTCAAAATGTAAATCAACTCTGAAAACAATGAGTTATATATTTAGTCTCGTTTTTAATAAGTTCAACATATACAATAACCTCTAGTTTTGAGTAATATTTAGTTTTGGTTATTAAATACATTTTTAGAATCCGTTTATAAAACAAGCCGCGTAGCTAGAGATTAAATCAATTGAGACCATTTAGATCATGACGTAAATAATAAGTTGAATAAGCCGGACCCAATAAGTAAACGTGAAATAAACTGAGTGCAAAATAAATACTTCCAACACTCTCATAGTTGGGCTTGTGGGACTCGGCACGCACAAAACCAATCCAAGAGATTGAAATTACTTTTGAATCACTAGTAGTTAAAATTTGTTTTTGTTGGGATAATAGGCAAACAAATAAACACCTCCTTTGGGGACTAAATATGCATGACCAAACACGCCCTTTTTGGGGCAGATTAACAAGTTCTAACGCACCCTATTTGGGGCTGCAAACGCACCCTTTTTGTGCACAAAATCAGCAGACAACCGCACCCTTTTGGAGCTGAAAATCAGCAGGTAAAAGCTCCCTTTTGGAGCTAAAAATCGGCAGGCAAGCACACCTTTTTGACCTGAAAATTCAGCGGGTAAACGACCCTTTAGGGGCTCAATTCGGCAGCTACAAGGGCACTCTTGGTGCAGAAAATAAACAAACAAAACGCACCCCTTTAGGGGATGCGTTGCAGCAAACAAACTGGCAAACTCGGCATAACTCTATTGTCGTTCGGGACTCTCGTAGTCTTGGGATAGTCACGACTTCAAACACCCTTCGGGGTGTTCTCCCCTTGACTTCAAGTAACACAAGGATGGAAACGGAACAAATATTTTGAAACAAACAATAGGTTTGACACAACTTGAGACCTTACTTATCGATACCTTCGCTATGCCTTGTACTTTGACAAGCTATCCACAAGTCAAAGACTCAAAGCGAAAGAACATGATACTTATCAAACCAATCTAAAGCCGAACAACAAACCTATGCCGGAACAACTATGCCGATACACTAGAATTAAGCCGAAACATGAAGAGACCAAATTATTACGTGAGGCAATATCAACCGAAACCAACAAGCCGAAGATTTAAATTAAACACAAGATTATTTCCGTTTTCTTTTTATGAGTATGACATACCACAACAACAACAATTAGCAAAAAGGAAATCATTCTTCTTTATTAATTCCATAGCACCATTTTCCATTTACTTAACACCCTTATAAAACAATATCACTTATACTTTAAATAATTAATACCAATCGGTATGAACAAAGAAATTATGAATTCGACTTGGACAAAGGAAATTACAACTTAGAAAAATAAAAATCAAATGTTCTTACAATCATTTTCGTAGATCGAATAGATGAACCCCGAAAAACCCAAAGAGTTCAATCGGAGAAGGCTCGGCTGAATTAGAATAATTAACCACTTGGAATAGCTTCCTTATGCCCTCAACTACAAAACCCCCCAACTCAATTGGGAAAACCCCTTTGATATATAGAAACCCTAATTTTCAAATTTAATTGGAAGTGATGAAAATCAGTGATAAGTGCCCCTTTATATAGCTGGAAGAATGGCAAGGTGATTGTGACACATCCAAATCTCGTCTCTTTATCTCTCACTACTCCCAGCTCGAGTTTTCTTCTCCCCTAGCCACGTATGGAGGTCTTGTGTGACTCCAGGCTGTGCTCACCTTGTTATGGAATGGTGAAAAATGTGCTTTTCATTTGGGGAGACAAGTTTAGGTCTAAATTGGTGAAAGGGTGGTTTGGATGTTGCATTTACAGAAGGAAAGAGAGGAGCAGTATATACAGGCTAGAAAAGATAAAGAGGAGGCGTGGAGTGTAGATATACTTTCTTTTGTTTTATTATCATTGGACACGGTATAGATTGTACTCTGTGTTTTGTCGAATCCTCGAGTAAACGTACCTTTCCGGTACCCGAAAAATATAGAAATTATATTTTCAGAAACGATTTCTTAAACGAAATAATATAACATCGTTATTACTTAGAAATTTGATTATAACCGTTTGCCGTTATTAATTTGGTGTCGGTATGCGTGCGGTGCCGTGATTTTCAAATTTTACGAGATAACCTCTCGTTTTCTTCCATAAATTATCCTTGAATGATAAAATGTGTATATTTCACTTATCTCATTATTTATTTTTAGTCTTGTATGCTACTAACTAATGGATTAAGCTTTTGTATGCTTAAATTTTAACTCGGACAATATTAAATTTCACATTTATTATACAGATACTTGGTGGACAAGTATCGTGCGTGCGACGTCTTATTTTTAAAGAAACGAGGTTACCTCTCATTTTTAAATCTAAATATTGACAACTGTCAGAAAATAACCGATTTAAATTTTCTGACGTAATAAATATTATTATAATAATCCGAAATTTTACGGGTTGTTATAGTCTACCCACCTTACGGAGATCCGTCCCGGATCTCAGTTTACGTTACCCGATAGGGTGTCGGGAACGAGGTGATGGTATTTGGAACAATTTTTGAATTTTCCCTAGGTTGTTCTAGGGATTCCTCTTTGGGTATAGGTACCTAGGTGTTATACCAGTAGCACATCCTCTATCTGAGGAGCCATGATCTTCTGTGGTAGGTTCATTGAGTGAAAGTTCTAATTCTTGATGTCATGAGGTGTCACTATTTTGTTAATGTGAGAATCTCTAACTTCTCATGGTAGAACATACCCATTTCTGGGATTTAATGATTCTAAAGTATAGTGGTTAATTCTTAGGGTTTGCTATGGGTTTGTGTGTTTTCTTCTTTAAGGGATGGGGAAACATTTGTTTTTGAATTTTTCTTTCGAATAAATTTTTACACAAGTTTGACTAAGACCAAATTTCAAAATCAATAATGTGTAAAGATGACACATTTTCACAAGATTGTAAAACTGGTTCTTAATTATGGTATGTATAAGGGAAATTTTGCGAAACTTTTAGTGTTTCGGCATTTCATCTCATTTTAATGAGGAATTTGGAAAGTATTATTGTTGGATCTTAAAGGGGAATCCTCCAATTTGGAAACTATATTGTAGCAAGGATGTGTAGTAGGATATAACATTTACTCATAGCTACGAGTAGGGTTTAGTTGTCTAAGTAGGGTAAGATTGGAGGTTTAGTGAACCTCGTTGTTTTCTATGGTTTTAGGCAGAGGTGTGGGATACATCCTAAGGTTAGGCTTAGTTACTAAGGAGGACATTAGTGATTTCTGTTTATGAGGTATTAACTTAAAAACGCTTTTTAAGGGAGTAGTAACCAATAGAGTGGTTCTAGAATACTTTTCAAAGTATTAAGAAACACCTTATTATTGTGAGGTATTAGTGGAATTTTACTTTATGGAGAAATGGTAGGGTGGTAATTTGGTTTGTAGAATAATTCATTGAGTGGTTCGTTAGGTATTTTGATTATAATGGTCCGTGGGATGATCGGAAACAGTTTGTATGGCAACTCATTTATTTAGTTTATAGGAGGGTAACAAGGTAGGCACTATTATTCTTAAGAGGTGCGTGGAGCTTATAGGTACAAAATTTTCAAGGTAGGGTGTAAAATTTTCAAGTTTCTATAGGATTATATGTCATTTTACTGTGCCTTTCTAGATCTTGCCAAAGGTTTATTGTTCTTTTTATTGCCTATTCCCACTAGGGGCTCTTCCTCATAGGTTCTATTGGAAGGTTGCTCCTAGAATGGTTTGATTTGTCCATGGAGTGTAAGGTTTGGGGTAGGAGTGACTATAACATAACCCGATTGTGATATGAAAATATTATGTATAGGGAAATAATAGTATGACGCCAGTGAGTGGCTTATGATTAAGGAATGCCAGTGAGTGGCTTGTGATTAAGGAATGCCAATGAGTAGATTTTGATTAAGGAATGCTAGTGAGTGGTTTGTGATTAAGGGATGCCAATGAGTGGCTTTAGTGTAACGCCAATGTGTGGCTTATTACATGTTTATTACAATATTAACATTAATCAAATTTCACTAGACGTAACGCTATTATAACTATCCTAATTATTGCAAAATTCACCTCTGAGTCGGACATAGGTGATCAGGCTATGTCCCATCGTCCCCGTTGAATATAGGTGATTAATCTATATTCAACCGAGGTTCAATGAATTTTGAAATACTTAGCTTAGTTACGCTAGTAATATGTCCCAGTACTTTTAAAGGTTATCTTAAAGACTAGAACAATTATTCCATTTATGTGAGGGAAAGGTGCAGTGTTGTGATACGTAAATATACGTATAGGGAAGATAATTATAACCTATAATGAAATTCAGTGATGAAACATGTATCTTATCAAGTATGATCTCAACATGATCATAAGTGAGGCATCAGCTTGGCAAGCAGGCACGTGTCGGTCATAGGGTTAAGTTTTTGTAAAAGTGGTTATAGTCTAGGTTTTAAAAATTACCCAGTTCTCTATAACCTAGGCTCTGATACCAATCTGTAACACCCCCAAAATGGCTCAGTGGAAGCACACAAGTATTGGGGTGCTACTAAATTGATATCACAACATAAGCATAGAACAACCGATTTTCATAAAGAAACTTTTATTCATTCTTAAAACAATGTTTACATTATTGATTTGTGCGGAAAAATGGCCCATTATAAACAAGTGGTCCCAATACATAAATCAGAGTCGTCTATGACCATGCCATGCCTTTGCCTTGCGCCTCCAAGATAAGCTATCACTTCAAAACCTGAAGATACATGCTAAAGGGGTCAGCTTACTTGGTGAGTTCATAGGTTTATTTAAAAGGAACTTCAAGGTATACCATTTCACATTTGGTTTTTGATGATCATTACGTCTTGCATAATGTCATAAAATTTATGATTACATTTCATAAAAGAATTTCATTAGTGGACCATAAAAAGAGTATATGCACATTCCAATGAATATAATGCCATATATTATAAATCTATTATGCTAGCACTAAGTTCATGCAACCGAAGCTACGACAGTTTCTGTATGCACAAGGAAGTCATACAAATAAGGAGCCCATGGCGAGTGTTTATCCCAATACACTCGGTCTCGACATGCTATATGTTTCGCCTTGACCCATGCGGGGTCAACCGAACAGGAGTCACCCCAATAGATCTATTTATAACATTTGCGCTTCCCAGCAGGAATTGACGGTTCATGAAGAGGGCAATTTGGGATCTAAGGACTTAGGCTAAGTTGCGTAATATTCTAAGTCAAACATTATGGTATGGTCCATAAAACATAAATGTGTGATGTAACTTTAAACATATCAATCATAAAGCATAGTATGCATAGAATGCACAATTTCAATAATTAAATCATTTAAGTAAAATGAGCATGTATCTTCCCCAAAACAGTTATAAAACAAGTAAAAGTAGGGGCTATGACACTCACCTTGGCAATTAGAAGTGTAAAGGGAATTAAATCAAGGAGTGATAGTGCACGGCTCCGACACACAACCTAATTAATATGGAAATTTAGTCTTTATGTTTAAGACTCTATAAAGTTTAACTAACTTTATAAATTTTAAATGTTTTGTTGTTGTTGTTGTTGTTGTTGTTGTTGCTTATGTGGCATCGTTTATTTTAAAACAATTTACAAGATTTGGATGGATTTCGGCTTATGAAGGATGACATGGAAGGAATCTCGAGGAAGAATTTCGACTTTGGTTTAATGATGACCAATTGATAATACTTGGGAGGGTACACGCAGAAAAGATATCAAGGATGAACGAGACTTCGGTTTGATGATAACCGAATGACGATGTACGGAAGGTATGTACATTTATTAGTGCATTATAGGACTAAGTGGATATCATAGATGAAGGAAGTATATATATACCCATGTATATATAATTCATATATATATGTTTATGTCGTTACTAATAATTGTATAAAGAAAAGTTTTAAGTACAATTCAACTTGTACACATTTGTAATTTTCTAAAATGCATTGATATAAATGTATATATTTTTAAAATAATGGTTACAAAAAAGAAATAATCATGCTTGTATTTTAAAATGATGTAAGTGTCGAAATAATTAATTCAAATTGTTATGAAAAATATATAGTATATTTGTAGACAATCGGGCATGACCCGGTGTATATCCATATTAAGTTTTCCCGAGATGATTAGGTATTATTATTTTCATATTTGAACGATAAGCCGTTTTATATTGTTTAAAATCGAATAAGTTTTTATAAGTTCAAAAGTGTCACATTGTGCTTAAATAAGTCAAAATGTAAATCAACTCTGAAAACAATGAGTTATATATTTAGTATAGTTTTTAATAAGTTCAACATATACAATAACCTTTAGTTTTGAGTAATATTTAGTTTTGGTTATTAAATACATTTTTAGAATCCGTTTATAAAACAAGCTGCGTAGCTCGAGATTAAATCAATTGAGACCATTTAGATCATGACGTAAATAATAAGTTGAATAAGCCGGACCAAATAAGTAAACATGAAATAAACTGAGTGCAAAATAAATACTCCCAATACTCTCATAGTTGGGCTTGTGGGACTCGGCACGCACAAAACCAATCCAAGAGATTGAAATTACTTTTGAATCACTAGTAGTTAAAATTTGTTTTTATTGGGAGAATAGGCAAACAAATAAACACCTCCTTTGGGGACTGAATATGCATGACCAAACACGCCCTTTTTGGGGCAGATTAACAAGTTCTAACGCACCTTATTTGGGGCTGCAAACGCACCCTTTTTGTGCATAAAATCAGCAGACAACCGCACCCTTTTGGAGCGGAAAATCAGCAGGTAAACGCTCCTTTTGGAGCTGAAAATCAGCAGGCAAGCGCACATTTTTTACCTAAAAATTCAGCGGGAAAATGACCCTTTAGGGGCTGAATTCGGCAGCTACAAGGGCACTCTTGGTGCAGAAAATAAATAAACAAAACGCACCCCTTTAGGGGCTGCGTTGCAGCAGATAAACAGGCACACTCGGCATAACTCTATTTTCGTTCGGGACTCTCGTAGTCTTGGGATAGTCACGACTTCAAACACCCTTCGGGGTGTTCTCCCCTTGACTCGAAGTAACACAAACATGGAAACGGAACAAATATTTTGAAACAAACAATAGGTTTGACACAACTTGAGACCTTACTTATCGATACCTTCGGCTATGCGCCTGGTACTTCGACAAGCTACCCACAAGTCAAAGACTCAAAGCGAAAGAACATGATACTTATCAAACCAATCCTAAGCCGAACAACAAACCTATGCTAGAACAACTATAAGCCGAAACGTGAAGAGACCAAATTATTACGTGAGGCAATATCAACCGAAACCAACAAGCCGAGGATTTAAATTAAACACAAGATTATTTCCGTTTTCTTTTTCTGAGTATGCGTGTGCCACAACAACAACAATTAGCAAAAAGGAAATCATTCTTCTTTATTAATTCCATAGCACCATTTTCCATTTACTTAACACCCTTATAAATCAATATCACTTATACTTTAAATAATTAATACCAATCGGTATGAACAAAGAAATTATGAATTCGACTTGGACAAAGGAAATTACCACTTAGAAAAATAAAAATCAAATGTTCTTACAATCATTTTTGTGGATCGAATAGATGAACCCCGAAAAACCCAAAGAGTTCAATCGGAGAAGGCTCGGGTGAATTTGAATAATTAACCACTTGGAATAGCTTCCTTATGCCCTCAACTACAAAACCCCCAACTCAATTGGGAAAACCCCTTTGATATATAAAAACCCTAATTTTCGAATTTAATTTGAAGTGATGAAAATCAGTGATAAGTGCCCCTTTATATAGCTGGAAGAATGGCAAGGTGATTGTGACACATCCAAATCTCGTCTCTTCATCTCTCACTACTCCTAGCTCGAGTTTTCTTCTCCCCTAACCATGTATGGAGGACTTGTGTGACTCCAGGCTGTGCTCACCTTGTTATGGAATGGTGACAAATGTGCTTTTCATTTGGGGAGACAAGTTTAGGTCTAAATTGGTGAAAGGGAGGTTTGGAAGTTGTGTTTACAGAAGGAAAGAGAGTGTTAAGACCTAAGATATATCAACCTTATCACTTTATCAAGCAAACCCAACACAAACACGTAACAGTTATGCGTAGAATACTAAGCACTAACACATACACGTATAAGAAAGATTAAGTAAAGAACGTGGTGACTTGATGTATAGATCGTGTATGTATTTAGAGAGATAAAGGAAAGAAATGAAAACAATATTTCATAAGTAAAACACACACACACACACACACTCAAGCACACCCCTCAAATGACCATTTGAGGGGTATTTATAGTCCAAGGGACTTGATGCCCTAAAGGCTTTCTTATGGGCTTCGTTGGACTTGGATTGGGCTTGGGATACTTAAGCTTATAAAAGGCTAACATACCCTAAAGATTAACCAATTAGCTTAGCCCAATCCACGAGCCCGATGACTATTCTATCACGATATCTAACACACGTTACAAAGTTCCTAAATGTGAATGACCATCACTTCTAATAAAAA
Organism: Chrysanthemum makinoi; assembly: GCA_910596185.1. NCBI lineage: Eukaryota > Viridiplantae > Streptophyta > Magnoliopsida > Asterales > Asteraceae > Chrysanthemum > Chrysanthemum makinoi. The sequence goes on along the minus strand of OU343223.1, from coordinate 120,018,258 downwards.
CTATTAAGGCTAACAATCTCCCCCTAAGGGGTGGTCATTCAAAAGATGCTCCACTTGAATAGGTCTTTTCTTTTCTCGAGCTTGAACTTTGTGTGTAGATATAGAATAGTCTTGATTCTTTGTTCCTTCATGCTTTGTGATCAGATAATGTGGTTGTCTGCCGTTGTCAACTTCGTTGGATAGGTATCTCCTCGTCTTTTTCCACCATGCTCACACTTCTATTTGTCTTTTGGTTACCAATGATGTAGTTCTCGAGTCTTTAGATTCATTGACGAAGAATCATCTTTAACTTTGTGTAGCCTTTGATTATGATGAGAACTTTCATGTGTTTTTGGTATGAGCATGTGGCGAGTCTGCGCGATCCATCCGCTCCGGAGCTTCCATAAGAAGAAAACATAAAACAGGTTAGTAATAAGCGGATTCCGGCACTTACAAGTTTGAATTTCGAGGGTGTTAACAAAGATAGTGTGAAAACACAACTCTAATTCTCACAAAGGCCGTTACTGAACCGGAGTCCCACAAGTGAGATAACGCTGATATACCGGTACATCTGCTCGGATGAGTCGCCGAGGTACAAAGCATCACCCCACGATCAGAGACCGCTTGAGACACACTAAGCGTAATCCACAGGAGTTACGGTGACCTGCCGCCGTGGTCGCTTGATGTTGACCCTGGCAGGAGTTTCCATTCAATCACCGAGGATCACAATTGTGAAACCTCTCATAAATGTTCTGGCAGATTGCTAAGACCTGCGTAGGACTCTAGAATATATCACTTGTGTCCTTATTGAAGAACAACAAGCGATGTCATGTCATGTGTTCCTATGAGATCTTTTGATGGATCTCGTGGCTCTAGACTCAATAGTGCATTTTGGTTTTCCTGAGCGGAGACTAGGGAGAGGGTCTCCTTCTTCAATATCAACGATCTCTAAGAGAAAGTCGATAGATTATGTAGGGTTCCCAGTGAGAATGAAACAAATCCTTTTAAGAGGAATTGAGTGGCTTGAAGGTTTAGTGCAGTGCGTCACTAAGTCCATGACGTCTTTTTCTTCAATACCAGTGTCATCTTAGTGACAACCAGTAGCAGATGAATTGAACCCGGTTTCTGCCCTAAGGTTGAATATGGAGGGCTATTTCTTTTCACCCTTTTTCATTTCATTTCTTTTTAATTCTTCAACCCCTTCTTTCTCTTTTCTCACATTACTCCTTTTTTCAATCATACCTAAGGACTTCTAATACTAACTATGGGTATTGTCCTTGGGTAGATCCCTCCGGCTCTGGCGGATCATAGGACGGATTTCCTATCCTTAGTCACCTTATAACTCCATGACTGTCCCATGTTGCCATAAAACCATTTTACTTGAAAATCTCACAGAGTGTTTATGATAGAAAACATGTTTGAGACACTCCGAGAGTTTTATATTTTCGAAACACCCCCTTTACATGTGCTTATGAGTTTTGACAGAAATTTGCACCTATAGGGTAGAGTTTGCACTTTCTGAATTGATCAGCTCATGATAGACAATTCCCCAGAGACACATTACGTTGCCTAGTTAAAGAGTTCCATTGTCAGGTTTTAGGTGACAACTAGCTCTAATAACCAACTTGAAGTTGTAAACACTCCTTGAAAAGGAGGTTAGACCCATGTAAGTTCATGTCTATCACGAGTTTCTCGAAATGGTACATTTATTGACTTTGATTACTCGTCAATTCATTGGTTTCAACTGAGTCGAGCTCTTTTGAGATTCAAACAACGATCATAAAACATTTTGATCACATTTTAATCACGTTTCTCCCCCTCAAAAATAGCATATCCATGATGTTTTTGAAACAAAATGATTAAAAGATATGTTTTTCTGAAAGCATTTGGAGAGAAACTGATTTAGCATGAATTTTGGAACAACTTTGGTTTAATACTCCCCTTAACGAAAGCATATTTTTCATACAGAAAATTTAGAATCAATTAAGGGTTTAGAGGGAGTTATCTTGGTACCAAATTTGAGAGATTTTGAAAAATCTTTTTGAAAAATTTCAAATCAATGGTACTCAAGATGATGAAGATTTTGAAAATATTTTGAAGATAATTAGAGAATAATTATCTTCATTTGTTTTAGGATAAGTGCTCGATATTTATGAAAATCGATTTTTGCGTAGCACTTTCCTTTCTTTAAAGATCGGGTTGCAAGATGAAATACTTACAAGCCATTATGTTTTTAGGAATAGTGCTTGAAAAATAATTAAAAACCTTTAATTTTGGTTAAGCACTTTCCTTTCTTTGAAGCTGGTCCCGAACGATGTGTCCGAAGCCATTAATTTGAAGTCCGGTTTCGCATCTTGAAGTATACGAAAGCCATTATTTAAGAAGTTTTGAGAAACGACATGTTTTGAAAACATATTAAAGAACTCTCGCCAAGCATCGTACATACCAGATCATTGTTGAATGACATTTCTAGAAACCTACGAATATCGATTATGAGAGACATGTCATGAGAAGAATATTTTTGGATTTTTGATTTTATATTGTTTTTGTATTTTTTGAAAGTTTTTTAATTTTGTATTTTGCTTTTGTTGGTTTTATAAAAGAAATGGAAAATCAAAAATAGAAGATAGAGAGAATGAAGAAGAAGAGTTTACAGAATTAGAACCCTCTGATGAGCGGGTTGAGATATTTGATTCACCTATAACCAAAGAAGAAGAGTTTTCACAAATAACAGTGTTAGAAGTATACGATTCCTCATGGTGAGGGTGATCACTATCAACGGTTTTAGTGGTTTCTACTTCCTTATCCTGATGATTTTCACTACTATCTGTGTTGGTGCAAGTATCAAAAATCTTTCCTGTGGGAATCCATCTAAGACCAACTTGGTTGAAAACTTTTCCTGTGGGAATCCACCTAAGGTAAGATCTAGGAGTTGTTTTCTTATCGATTCATTGAAGACTCATTTTTAGAATAACTACGTCCTGAAGAGATCCACCTATTAGGTTTCCTTTTGATGTTCATCTTGTCAACGGGTTTGTTTCTATTTGGTGTCTTAGTGGATTGTGCCTTGGCATGATAATTATCTTTCTTGAGATATTGTGAGACACATGCATCATGATTAGCTGAAAAGACACATTTTTACATGTAGTACGCATAAATTCAATATTCTTGTTTAAAACAAAGAAATTTAACTTTGTCACTATAGTCTTGTGGACATTGATTCTTGTTCGAAAAAGACTTAGAATTCATAGTGTTGTTTTCTAAGGGCATAGCATTTTCTTTTAGCTAACTACTCTTAGATGCAAGCCAATCCCTAGTCTTTTGTAGAATGTTCCTAGGTAATGGTTTACTACTACTAGCGATGCCTTGAAATCTCATAGAATTCATGACCCTAGATGTTGCACCTAAAATTCCATCTTTTTGAGTCTGTGCCTTTTTCCTAGCTTTTTCTAGATAGTGATTGTTGACCATGTCGTTAGAACCAATGATTCTTTAACGGATTTTTGGTCACATTCCGTGTACTATTCCTAGATATGCCAGGTGAAATAACTTTTGGTGTTTTAGCAACTGCTTTTCCCTTTTCAAAACTTTTGATAATTCTCTTTTTAATAGGCAGGAACTGTGGAGTGACTGTTTTAGGCAAATCATTTTTCTCATTGACTTTTGGAGGAGGCTGAGAAATTGATATTTTTGGTTTGAAAACCGGTTTGGGAACATTTGTTTTCTCCTCAGTCAATGGTTTTGCAAACTTAGTATCCACAGCCTTTCCTTTTAGACTTTCCAGTTGAGAGCTCAAAAGATCATTTTGCTCTTTCATGTCCTTGTAGGCACGCTCATACGACAGTTTGTGATACTTGCATTCCTTAGATTTTCGATCAAGTTGGTTAAAATAGGACACGTTTTCTTTTTCAAGTTTTTCAAGAGCTTTTTCATATTTTGAAACAATTGCGGAGGTCTCAGATTGGAGTCTTTCATGATCTTCAACAGAATATGTTTGCAAAATAATGGACATAATATCGAGTCGAAACATCTTCAAGAGAGAATCATTCAAATTTTCCAAAACTTTGGTGTGTTCAAAACATTCATTAGCTTGCTTTACCAGGGATTTATGGTCCTTGACAAAGTCACTTGTTTCTTTAAAAAACGCTTGTTCGAAATGAATTACCCTCGCACTGATGCTAGTTAATGGAGGTTCAATTTGAGTTTCAAAAACTTTTTGTTTCGGTCATCATGACGAGTAAACCGGATGTTAGTAGTAATATTGGTTTTAGATTTGAAAGTCTCTTGAAGATACCCAATTCTAGTTTTAACGTCATCTAAAATGCTTCTTGCATCACTTGTGTTAAAAGGATTGTTTGAAGACATTTGTTCGATTTTTGAAAAGGATTTTGAGACAACTACAGGAGTTGCAACGGTTTTGAAACGGTGTTGACACTTTGATTGAAACACTTGGTGTGGTGGAAAACGTTGATTGTTCTTTTTGATTAACAAAAGTAATTCCATTGATTTTGTTCCATTTGTTATAATCAATCGGTTTAAGATCTGGATTCTTTTGTTTCATTTTTGATCTACTCTCCTCAGATAGTTCGTTTCAAGAGAATCACGAACAATTATAGGTTCATGCAAAGGTTTTCCATTGTTCAACACATTCTGAGATTTCTGAGCTTTCTTGAGGAAACCAGGAGGTGAGTTACCAAGAGCCATTTTATGTGAAGTATGAAAAATCGGATTTACTTGATTAGAAAGCATCTTGTTTGTTTTAGCGGAATGACCCGTTGTAAGAAGAAAATTATCCAATTTCTTTATTGTTTCATTTTTGTCCAGAATTTCATCTAGAAGAGAATTTTCTCGTTTTCAAAAATCAGCAATCAATTGTTTCTTCTCTTTTTCAAGATCAAAAAACAGTGCTTTTTGTTTAGAAAGTTGGTCATTTAGTTCAAAAATTTCCTTGTTTAAAGATTTTATTTTCAAGTTCAAATTCACATCAAGTGTGTCATACTTGAGTTGCAATTGTTTTTCTCTTAAAACAGAATCTCGATAACCAATTTCTAATTCTAAAACTTTGTTTGTATGAAATTCATAGGCTCTTGCATTCTCTTTGTAACTCTCAAGCTCAGCGGTCAATTTATGATTCGCGGCCTTAACCTCGCGATTGACCTTACTCACTTTCTCAATCTCAATACCACAATTATTGATTAATGATTCAAAATAAGCACGGGTTTCCTCATCGGTCCTCAAGATTTTTGCCACACACCTCCATTAGGATCCACATCTGGAGTTTCAGAGTTAGTATTGCTACAACTTGGATTGTCCATGTATGTATCATAAGTAGGTGCCGATGTCACTGAATCGTTGTTCATCATGAGTAAACTGATTAGCAACATTACTATAATTTGGTACCTCATTGAGTGAATCTATGTCGTAGACAGGAGGTGAGTCAAAAGTAGCACTTGATGTTGTGTCCTGCTGGTTGATTGTAAGACAAGAGCTTGCATTATCATTTGCTTTCTCTGCCTGGATCTGAGATTCGTTATTCCTCATCGATCAACTCTATTCCCAATTTTTCTTTCTTTGCTAACAGACTCAGTACTTGAGGTTCGGGTAGCATGCTGAACCGACGATGCCCCGAGTCTTGGCTTTGAGGTTCGGAGGTAGCATTCGAACAAGTCATAAAACAGTATTCCCAATTTGATATCCCATATTGATTCACAATCGACCCTCTCGATGTCCAACAAACCGCCGCATATTGCATCCGATTCCCCATCTCAGATACCCGTAGCAAATCCATTCAGATTCCCAATAACATCAACCATTTGTCCTCCTTGACCCATATGCATACTTGGTTGAGCAAACTGCGGATTATACGATGAAATCCATTGGTTGTTGTTATTTGGTGTAGTTGGACTAATGTTTAGGTCATTGAAGAATGAATCAAAGAAAGCAGCTTTTGAGACGATCTCGCGAGTTGCCATTGAGGAAGGTATGAATGATAAAGTTGATGTAGGATCGATTCAACGATAAAGGAGTTGTGGTTGATGAAGATTAAGCTTCGGTTTGAGGTGTTTCGAAAGTCGCATCGTAACCTTGGTTCTAAAAATTTTAAGCCCAAAATTTGAAATTCACTATAAAAATCAATTCTAAGGTCGTATGAAAATTTTAGTTATGACAATTTTGACGCCAAATTTGACCGAAACAATTTGAATTTAGGCCCAAAAATTTGAATTTTTGACCAAAATTTTCACAGTTAAATCAAAATTTGAATTTCGCGTAAAAATTTCGCGTAAAAATTGAACGTTTAGGCCCAAAAATTTGATTTTTTTTTAAACCTTTATGCGTAGAAAGAGCTTAGGCGTAGAAACATAAGTTCACAGTAGATGAGGCTTAGGCGTAGAGATTGTGCTTATGCGTAGGATCTTATGCGTAGGATCTTAGGCGTAGGATCTTATCGCGTAATCGCTTAGGCGTAGGAATCCTTATGCGTAAGCGATTCTAACGCGTAACCTTAAGCTTATCGTAGACAAAAGTTACTCGTAAACCTTACGCGTAATTGTGAAGTTATGCGTAGAGTTACTCGTAAGCTTTTAGCTTATGCGTAAACTATGGTTAAGAACCAAAAATCCTTTACACGTCACAGCGTAGGGATATCCACAAGTCGAAGTGTTCCACACACTTATCCAAGTGAGGGAAGCACCGAGTAACCGTTATAGCTCGAAGATACTTCACCAAAATGTTATGCGTAGAAAACTAGGGTTTTGACTTTTGACTTCTACGCGTAAGAAATTTCCAACGATTCAAATGATTTCTTTTGCACTGATAGCCTTAAAAACACTCGAATAACCCAAAAATGTTGACCTTTTCACCCAAAGTGCTTAGAAAAGTTATGAGTAGAAATGACCAATGAACCAAAAACGAGTTCAAAAATGATTTAAAACACGTAAAGCTTCGAACTTTTTCCAAAAACTAGACTCCTTAACACTATAATAACCTCTAACCATAAGAATCTTGAAGATTAAAGTGTAAAAAGTAAAGTTTAAAGCGTAACCACTTTTGAATACCGAGAGCTTACGCGTATACCACAAACCACAAAAAAAACTTCAACCAACCACTCCTAAACCATTGTTAGGCGATTGATACCAATTGTAAAGCCCCTTTTATCACGAATACCTTATCACACGAATACCAACCTTTACCACACAACAATAACACGTTCTACACAAACTGTATGCGTAGAGATGAAAGAAAAGATTAAGCAAAGATGGTGACTTGAATGATATAATAGGCGTATGTTTTAGAGAGATAAAGGAAAGAAATGAAAACAATATTTCATAAGTAAAACACACACAAAACACACTCAAGCACACCCCTCAAATGACCATTTGAGGGGTATTTATAGTCCAAGGGACTTGATGCCCTAAAGGCTTTCTTATGGCCTTCGTTGGACTTGGATTGGGCTTGGGATACTTAAGCTTATAAACGGCTAACATACCCTAAAGATTAACCAATTAGCTTAGCCCAATCCACGAGCCCGATAACTATTCTATCACGATATCTAACACACGTTACAAAGTTCCTAAATGTGAATGACCATCACTTCTAATAAAAACTATTGCCAAAACCTAACATCTTTAATTATTATTAGACAGATATGGGGTGATACAATCTTGTGGGAGCAAAAAGCCACAAGTACCTTCGATGAGCTCTAAAGAGAACAAACTACTCCACGCTTAGCATCTAAACTCATAAGTAACTCTATCATTCCTCTATCTCCGCAAATATAAAATCCCAAATAATGAGATCCGCGGATGCTTAGCCGATAATTTTAATTATCTATGGTTAAGGGAACAAGCTAGGGCTCAACACGCCAAGTCGAATTCTATTCCTACTCTCACCAGCGGAAAGTCAACAAGGTGTCCAAACATATAATTATCTTAGCAAATGCTTCGTCAAATAATCTCAAGTCTCGCATTTTTAAAGTCACTTATTAGAAACTAGAAAATCTTTCAAAGCTTCGCATATTTAAATCACTTAGGGAAGCTTGCAAATTCTTGGCCTTGTGAGCTAGAATCACATTTTATAGCCTCTTTTCTAAGAAATTAGCAAAGACTTTTTCAAGAAAACGAATACTTAAAGTAACTTCTAAAAGACTCGCAAAGACTTTTCAATCATAAAACTAGCAAAAGCTTACAAAAAAATTTTAAATTTTCACATTTTTGCACAATTTTTCATTTCTATGGAAAAATGGGGTTGCTAGAGTACACGGTAAAAAAATAAGAAAGTGCGGTCAAATCAAATCGAAGATTACCCACCCCAGTCTAAAACGAAACATTGTCCTCAATGTTTTAAAGCAAGGGTATCAACGAAAATCTAAAAGCCGTTTATTACGTATGCTTAAAGATAAACGTTAGTCGATAAGATTTCGGATATCGGATTTCCATCTGCATCGATCATGAAACTCGAGTGGAGAAAAGACAAACTTCGAGCACGAGAGTCTTCATATCGGGAAATCCAAGACAAAAACATCACAAAACCAAACATGAGAAATCGAAGAGGCTAACCCCTTCACGTCACTTATTAGAAGAAAATAGAAATAAGATAGAGATAAGCATGGGGTGCCTCCCACGAAGCGCTACTATTTTTGATCACCGAGTCGCTAGATTGACTCGTCCCCGAATTCATTTGTCCATGGGGAAAGTTTGGAGATCAGGGACAACCATAGACGCGATGTCCCCTCCAAAGTAAAGCTTAACACGATGACCATTCACCTTGAAAATTGGGCCTTCGGGCTGAGATAGCTCTCTAGTTCCATACGGAAAAACTTGAGCTACGGTGAATTGTCCGGACCAACGGGTTTTGAGTTTGCCCGAGAATATCTTCAACCGAGAACTAAAGAGGAGGACTTGATCACCAATGTTGAAGACGCGGTTTTTGATTTTAGAATCATGAATCCTCTTAGTCTTCTCTTTGTAAATCAAAGAATTCTCATAAGCCTGATCCCAAAGTTCATTTAATTCATTCAATTGAACTTTACGGTGATCACCCGCGATCTTAAGGTCAAAGTTCACATGTTTCAAGGCCCAATATGCCTTATGCTCAAGCTCGATGGGCAAATGGCAAGCCTTTCCATACACCAACTTATATGGGGTGCACCCAATGGGTGTCTTGTATGCGGTGCGGAAAGCCCATAATGCATCATCTAACTTATCGGCCCATGAAGCTCGGTTTTCTCCTACGGTCCTTTCTAAAATCCTTTTCAAACCACGATTGGAGACCTCAACTTGGCCGCTCGTTTGCGGGTGATACACGGTAGAAAGACGGTGGGTAACTCCGTATTTGGACATAACCTTTGAAAATTGTTCATTACAAAAATGGGTACCGCGATCACTGATGATAGCATGAGGTGCTCCGAATCGGGAAAAAAAGTTCTTCAAAAACTTAACAACCACTCGGGCGTCATTGGTGGGTAGCGCCTTCGCTTCGACCCATTTGGACAAGTAGTCGACGGCCACGAGGATATACTTATTACCCTTAGACGACGGAAATGGTCCCATAAAATCGATGCCCCAAACGTCAAAAATCTCGCAGACTTGAATCGCATTTTGCGAAATCTTCCCTTGACGCTGGCATGAGTCACATGACTTAACAAAATCATGGGCGTCTCGATATATGGTCGGCCAATAAAACCCAGAATCAAAAACCTTTTTGGCGATGTAGCTTACACCATGATGGCCTCCGATGGGTCCATTGTGGCAAGCATTAAGAATATCAATGGCCTCTTAGCCATGAACACACCGCCGGATTACTTGATCCGCACAAATCTTAAACAAGTAGGGGTCGTCCCAGAAATAATGCTTAACATTCTTAAAAAACTTTTTCTTTTATTGGGACGACATCCCTTTCACAATGAAGTTCCCCGCATGGTAATTTGCAAAGTCGGAAAACCATGGGGTATTAGGGTCTTTCTTAGCAATCATCCCAAGTGTCTCGAGAGGAAATGTTTCCGTGATCTCCTTTTTCTCGAGCACACTTTGATGGGGATTCTCAAGTCTAGATAGGTGGTCAGCAGCAAGGTTCTCCGCTCCTTTTTTTGTCAAGAATGGTGACATCAAATTCCTGAAGGAGGAGAACCCACCGAAGTAATCGGGGCTTAGCATCTTGCTTTGCCAAAAGGTACTTAAGGGCAGAATGGTCGGTATACACTATGGTCTTCGATAAGACAAGGTAGGGTCTAAACTTCACGAAAGCATAAACTACGGCCAATAATTCTTTTTCTGTAGTTGTGTAATTATGTTGGGCCTTAGTCAATGTCTTACTCGCATAGTGTATGGGTTGAAATTTTTTTGACTTTCGTTGCCCCAAGACTGCCCCAATTGCGTAATCACTTGCATCACACATAAGCTCAAAGGGCAAATCCCAGTCGGGGGCAACTAAAATCAGAGCCTCAGTTAATTTCTTTTTAAGTATATCAAAGGCTTCAATGCATTCATTAGTGAAGATAAACGGAGCATCCTTTTCGAGGAGATGGGTCAGAAGACGGGCTATCTTAGAGAACACTTGAATGAAACGGCGATAGAAACCGACATGACCCAAAAAACTCCGAATAACTTTGACGGTGGTGGGATGAGGTAACTTAGCAATGACGTCGACTTTAGCTCGGTCGACCTCAATCCTTGATTTGGATATCTTATGGCTGAGGACAATGCCCTCTCGAACCATGAAATGGCACTTCTCCCAATTCAAGACCAAATTGGTGTCTTCACACCTTTGTAGCATGAGGTCTAGATGAGAGAGGCAAGAAGTGAAATAATCTCAGTAAATCGAGAAATCATCCATGAACACCTCCATAGTCTTCTTGATCATATCGTGTAAAATCGCCATCATTCACCTTTGGAACGTTCCTGGAGCATTGCATAAGCCAAATGGCATTCGTCGATCAGCAAACGTTCCATAAGGGCAAGTGAAAGTCGTTTTCTCTTGATCTTGCGGGTCGATCGGAATTTGGAAGTAACAGCAGAAACCATCGAGAAAACAATAGAACTCATTCCCCGCTAGATGTTCGAGCATTTGATCCATAAAAGGTAGCGGGAAATGGTCTTTCCTTGTAGCATCATTCAATTTCCGGTAATCAATGCACAGTGTTGGAATCACTCCTAAACAGTATTTCAAGTATTTATATTTCATATGTAATAGGTAGCTTTATTATGGCCTTTATGTTTGTTTAAGGTCAAGCTTATGTAGAAGGCCCATAAGCTTTGGCCCAAGCCCAATAAGGAATAGGGAAGGAGAGGGAGTGTTGCCGTAGCTCCTTGCCTATATAAACCATGTAATAACCCTCACTTGAGGGTTGGTTGTTCAAGTTTTCTTTTCACACATATTCCTACGCCTAACCGTGCTACTCTTATCGTGTATGTGTGCTTGTTTACTTGTTCAATCGCCTTATCTCTTTCTCTATAACTTGTGTTTGTAAAACTAGTGACCTAATAGTGGTATCAATCGCCAAATAGTTGGGTGAACTCGTTTTGTTTTTTGAAGTTTTATGGTATACGCGTAAGGTTTCGGTACTCAATCTTTCATACGCTTAAAGCTTTCATTTTTACATGTTACAATCCAAGATTCTTGTACTTTCAAGGTTATTAAGTGTTAAAGTTTAAGTTTTTGGCAAAAAGTTTGAAACTTTATGCGAATATCGCTTTTAAGCTTGTTTTTGAACGTGTGTATCATCCTATGCATAACTGTTTTAGAGGCTTTGGTCCATCAAGTTCCACACTTTTGTGTCTTTTGGTGTTATTGAAGCTATTTCATCACACAAAACTGGTTTAGAAACATATTTGGGCAAAATCACTTTTATGAGTAAACCTACGCGTATGAAAACCCTATTTCTACGCGTAAGTGTTTCCTTGGTTTGATATTCATTTTCGTGATTTATTCCGTGTTTTTTTACTTGGATAAGTCTGAAAATACGTCGACTTTGGATATCTTTTGCACTGTGATAGTGTAAAAGATCATTTGAGCAAAACCCTAAACTTACGCATAAGCATAAGCTTACGCCAGAAATCCTACGCATAAGATTCACTTCGCGTAAACTTAGGTCTATAAGGTAATCCTATGCCTAACTTTCTAGCCTAACTTTTGTCTATGCATAACTTTAGTGCTTTTATCCTACTTACGCGTAAGCTAAAACCTACGTGTAACTCCTCATTGTTACGCGTAACTTTGGTGTTTTTTACGCTTAAGTGCTACTTGGTTATTGTGATTTCTACGCCTAAGGACACTTCATCAACAGCGTTTCATTCGACTACAAAGATCCACCAACACAAGTTTTTTGGCGGGAAAATTTGAGTAAAATTTAATTTTTCGAGGAGACTAAACGTTCAATTTTTACGCAAGATTCAAATTTTGGTTTAACCGTGAAAATTTTGGTCAAAAATTCAAATTTTGGGCCCAAATTGAATTTTTCGTCAAATTTAGCCAAAATTGTCATAACTCAAATTTTTCTTTCAACCTTAGAATTGGATTTTATAGTGAATTTCAAATTTTGAGAGTCAAAATTTTTTCAAAATTATTTTTGGAAGGAAACTGAGATTCACTATATCGACCTTCTGTGTACTATATCGACTTTGCACCTTCTTCTCTTTGTATCTTCCGGGGGGTGACATGGATTACGATCATAAAGATCCATTTGTGGCAATGGAAGAAGGAATCATGGCTCGCTCGCATTGAAGCGTCGACATCATCAAATTCCCGATATCCCTGATGTGCAAGGTAAAAGAGTTGATGTACATGAAAGGAATGCTCAAATGGACGTTGAGAATGTCGTGAGTCGCATGATCCGGTATGCGGACAATGAGGTTGTAGCATTGGAAAAGCAACATGACAGCAGCAGATCTGAAGAAGATATCATACTTAACTACGACACCGAGCCTAACTATGACGAAGAACAAATGGTTGAGGAAGATATCTTACCCACCTATGACACACGTAACGATGGTCGAGGTACACCCATCGTTGATCATATTCTCTGCCAGAATGCGATACAACAAACCGAGCAACCTGAATTGATATGAAGGAGAGGTTGACCAAGATGTTGAACAATGTCGCACAAATTTCTCATGCCTGAGCCCTTACTTGTTAACAATTCAACTGAAACGTCAAATCAAACTCTTGAATCGAAAACATTCTTCTCAAAAAGACCATTGCTCGGTTTCATAAAGATTTTTCAAAACTAGAGGCACATTGCATCTCTCTTGAACTTAAACTTCAAAACAAATCTTTTTCTTCAAAACACAATGGTCAGTCTTCAAATGAACAAAGTAATCGTGTGGATACATTACTAAAAGAAAATGAGCATTTAAAGGCTCAAATTCAAGCAAAGGGGCTTGCACATGTTGCTTTACAAAACAAACTGAGAAGATTAACCGACAAGAGTGTGGATACTTATTTTGCAAAACCAACAACCTTGGGGAAATCGTCTCTAAAACCAATCAGAAACCAATCAGTTGTCGACATCCAACCGCTTAAATCAACGTTCAAAATCGTTAAAACCACGGTTTGCCTCCCAAGTTGTTGAGAATAATCATTTGATAAAACCGGTCACTCCACATTCACGGCCTAAGAATAATCCTTCGTTTACATAAACATGTTTCAGTTAAACTTTTCGTTATACATTTACGTTAAACCTCAACTTGTGGCGCTCCCTCGCAAATCTAGGATTAGTTTGAACACTGTGTCTAAATTGAGCATTAAAAGTAAAGATTCATATGATTCGCATGACACGCAAAGAACCGTGATCTAGAAAAGGCTAGGACAAGGGCACTTCTTCATAAGGATGGAATCTTAGGTTCACGACCTAGTGTATCACCTTCAGTGTATTATTGAACACTACCTGTAGTAGCAAACCAAAACCTAAGTTAACTCAACAAACACTTAGAAATAAACCCGTTGATCTAAATGTAAACTGTCCGAAAACCTAATAGGTGGATCAATATAGGACGCAGACTCTTCCCAAAAGAAGTTTCCACATCCCTTAGATCTAACCTTAGATGGATACCAACGGGTAGAGTTTTCAAAACCGTTGGTCTTAGGTGGATTCCCACAGGCAAGATACTAAGTAGTTGCACCAAAACAAGTGTGATACCCTCTACATCCATCCGTGAGGTAGGAAAGGAAATCATCAAAATAGCATGTTCAGGTGTCAAGAAGATAATTGACACTACATCTTTATGCCTCTAACACACGGAACCCGCTTACACTTGGGGATCCATGTCTTTCTTCCTTGCCCCCTTCTATCTTTCTATGCAGTACAACAACTATGGCTTCTCTTGCAATACAAATAGGACCCGTTTCTCACCGTCATAAATATCATGATCCATCACCGTTCCACCATTGTACTTAATCTTCATAAATTGGAAACATTGCTTGCTCCTCCGGTTAAAGATTCATCAAAAGTCGTGTTTCAGATGTATCGAATGTTTCCAGCACAACCGATAATACTCTAATTTCGATACATCCGAATCTACAACAACAACCGCTATCAGAATCGCACCTCCAATCGAATCTCTCGAAAATAGAAGAACAAAGTGTTTCCTACAACAATGTCACAGTGATGATCAACTTATTGAATCTGAGATGTTTTCACGCCAGCTGATTGATTCTCTCAAGATATTTATGGTACTTCACACTTGTTCGGTTGCTTGGACATACATGGTTTCACTATCTCCTCATACATGGTTTCGATGTCTTCAATACATCATCAACATACGTGGTGTATGATTCTGATTCATTGAAAACATCGAGGGGAGAGAGTGTAGGTGTCCCTTGCTTCTTTTGTTTGACCACATGATTCCTTGCGAAAACCCAATGCTCTCCAAAATTTCTTCCATAAGGGCGAAGAAATGAGACGATCTGTGGTTCAAACGTCTTAATTGATGCTATCGTCTCAACTTTCACGGGTTATCTTGTGTGAAGTCACCCAAATATAATGTTAAGATGCCTCACACACGGCCTTGGTATCGAGTTGTTGCATATTCACAAGGACTAGTATTCGAAAGACCACAACATTGTGGGAAAGTCATATAAATTCGTCTTTCATGGTTTGTTTGGTGTGATGCGTCTACATACGTGAGAAGATCTTGTTGATTTCTGGCATGTTACCCTCGAACGGATCTTCCGCAATTTGTCAGATTTTCTTTGTGTGGTTTCTCGCTCATCTACAAATTTCGCTGCGTATTGAAACCTTCAAAAGTTAGAGGAAATGTAGACTTCATCAAAGTTTCAAATCTGCTAAAGATAGTTATCAGTTTGGGGGGAAGCTAATTTAGAAACATCGTCAATTGGGGAAAGGTTAATTTGTTTCATACTTATTTCATCTTTTCCCTAAAATGGCTTGTGGACACATAACAGTGTACAACCCGTAATTGTCAATAAAGGACCCTGGTACGCCTCGTGCCACAATCCTTATTAAAGGAGCGAAAGCTTCTTACTTTTGAGTAAAACCTATCAAACCTTTCATTTTTCAAGGTTTTGCTCAAAAGAACAAGTACTTCCCTTAAGACTTTCAAAACCTCAACCGTTTATATCACTTGTTGAGGGGAGTATTTGAAACTTTGTTCACAAATTTTCACAAGTGGTCATTCTTCCCGAACACTTTCGAAATGGTCATATTAATTCTCAAACGTTTCAAAAATAACACTTTAATATGCCATTTTTGAGGGGAGAAAATTGTGTGATAAGAAATATGTTGTACAAAATGCAAATGAATCTGTGTACCTCGGACTTAACCAACGAATTGACGGTACTAAACTGTTAGTAACTCGAAAAGACTTGTCCCGGACGGGTAATAATTTCAAGCTAGTTCGCTAGTGATGTAAACGTGTCTCAAGAAAGGACTTGTCCGAGTAGAATGTACCATTCGAGAAACTTTTGATAGACATGAACTCTGACGGGTTTGACAACCTTCCAAGGTTTGTCTACACCTTCAAGGTAGTTATTAGAGCTAGTTGTCACCTAAAAGTTGACAATGTAACTCTTTAACTATGCAACGTAACCGTGTCTCATGGGGATTGTCTATCTTCATGGATCAATTCAAAAGTGCGCGCTCTTTCCTCACTTTGTGAATTTAACCATTAAAACTATTAAGCACATGTGGAGGGGAGTATTTATGCAAAACATCATCTCTCACAATGGTTCAAACATGTTTTTCATTAACAAACCCTTTGAGAGATATTTTATCATACAATGGTTTTAATGGCAAACATAGGTTAGTCATGGAGTTATAAGGTGACTAAGGTTAGGAATAACCGTCCTATGATCCTTGCCAGAGTCGGAGGATCTACCCAAGGATACTACCATTAGTTAGTGTTAGAAGTCCTTAGGAATGATTATAAAAAGGAGAAAATGAGAATCGGAGAAAGAAGGAGTTGAAGAATAAAAAGAAATGTAAAGTAAAGGGTGAAAAGAAATGCCCTCCAGTTATTCAACTTAGGCGCATAATCGGTTCAATTCATATGTTACCGGTTGTCACTTAGTGACGCCGGTATTGAAGATTAAAAGTCGTCATGGACCCAGTGACGCATGCACTAAACCTTCTTATCCACTCAAGTTTCTCTCAACAGAAGCTTGTTTCATTCTCACAGGGAACCCTACGTAAACTATCGGTTTCTCTAGAGATTGGTATTGAAGAAGGAGACCCTCTCCTAGTCTCCGCCAGAAAACCAAAACGCAAAATTGAGTCTAGAGCCACGAGATTCATCAAAAGATCTCTTAGGAACACTTGACATTTAATCACTTGATGATCAACTAATAAGATCATCGGTGGTTCATATCGAGTCCTTCACAGATCTTAGCAATCTGTCGAGAACATTTATGAGAGGTTCACATTTGTGATCCTCGGTGATTGAATGGAAACTCCCGCCAGGTCAACATCAAACGACCAAAGCGGCGTTAACCGCAACTCCCCGTGGATTGCGCTTTAGTGGTCTCAAATGGTCTATCGTGAGGTGATGCCGATGTACCTCGACTCATCCGAATCGTAGGTGTACTTCGGTACATCGTGTTATCTCACTTGTGGGACTCGATTCGTGAACGCCTTTGTAAAAATTAGAGTTGTGTTTTCACACTATGTTGTTAACACTCTCGAAGTTCAAACTTGTAAGTGCGGAATCCGCTTATTACTAACCGTTTGAAATGTTTTCTTCTTATGGAAGCTCCGGGGCGGGATGATCGTGCTGATTCTTCTCATGCTCACGCCAACATCATCACTAATGGAAGTTCTATCTCAATGCAACACAACAGTCGGAATGATTCTTCATCAAACCAAAGAATCTACAAAGTCAAAGACTTAAAGAACTTCATCAGGATTGATTTCCAACGTCAAAGAGCGTGTGAGCATGTTGAAGAATGACGTGGAGACACTAGAGCAAATGGGCTGGCACTGAAGTGATCTGATGCGCAAACAACATACTATCACTTTCACCACAAAGAACAATGATCAAAGAACAAAGTTAAAGATGACGCCAAAGCATAACCGCTCAAAGATAACTATCTCTCTACACTGGGAGATTGTTCGAATCAAGGCAATTCCTCTCACAAGAAAGAAGAATGTCGAAGACGCCATGCTACTATTACATCAACGCTTTCACCGCTTTACATTCATATATACTTGAGGGGGAGATTGTTGGAATCACTCCTAAACAGGATTTCAAGTATTTATATTTCATATGTAATAGGTAGCTTTATTATGGCCTTTATGTTTGTTTAAGGTCAAGCTTATGTAGAAGGCCCATAAGCTTTGGCCCAAGCCCAATAAGGAATAGGGAAGGAGAAGGAGTGTTGCCCTAGCTCCTTGCCTATATAAACCATGTAATAACCCTCACTTGAGGGTTGGTTGTTCAAGTTTTCTTTTCACACATATTCCTACGCCTAACCGTGCTACTCTTATCGTGTATGTGTGCTTGTTTACTTGTTCAATCGCCTTATCTCTTTCTCTATAACTTGTGTTTGTAAAACTAGTGACCTAATACACAGCCTCCATCCGGTGACGAGGCGTGCGGAAATCAACTCATTATCTTCATTCATGACAACGGTCATTCCGCCTTTCTTCGGGACATAATGAATAGGGCTAACCCACGAACTATCTGATATCGGGTAAATGACTCCGGCGTCAAGGAGTTTTAGAACTTCCTTTTTGATGACATCATGAATTTTCGGATTAACCCTTCGTTGTTGTTGTATGACGGGTTTGTAATCATCTTCCATTAAGATCTTGTGAGTATAGAAACGTGGGCTTATGCCCTTAATGTCGAAAATCTGCCAAGCGGTGGCATTCTTATTTTTTTTAAGGACGGCCAAAAGTTCGGTTTTCTCCTCATCTTTCAAATTCTTAGCAATAATGACGGGAAACTTGTTCGGTTCTTCAAGAAAAGCGTATTCAAGATGAGGAGGTAAATCCTTGAGCTCGGGCTCCGGAGGATTTGCATTTGACGTTTGTACTTCTTTGATTTCTTCAATTGTGATTTCTTTTGGAGGGAGTGACGGTGATGGATCTTCATTTAACAATTGTTCAAGATAAAGAATATCTCCCTCCGAATCATAAACACCATCATCAATTCCCGGTGGAATCGATTCATCAATAGCAAGAAATTCATCGATCTCTTCCAAAAAGAAGTCACATCCTTCAAACGGAGTAAGAGAGGGGGAAGAGTCGGCAATGATTGGTTCAGAATTTTGTTCAGAAATTGGTTCAGAAATTAGATTAGAAGGTGAGTCAGAAATTTCAACAGAAAGGGTGGAATTGCCAATTTTGGAATTGTTAGCAAAACCAAGAATCTCTTGAGTGTACTCCTCACAAGAAACATCGTCGAAATTGGAGGAGTACCTCGAAGTTTGATTAATGGTAAACGTTACGGCTTCTTTGTTAACTCTCAACGTAATATGTCCTTCGAACACATCAATTAAGGCCTGAACGGTCCTCAGAAACACCTCCGAGAATGAGGGGTTTTCGAGGGTCGCATCAAAATCGACTACAACAAAATGGAAATGGAACTTCCCCACTTTAACAAATACATCCTCGGCTACACCAATTGGGCGGGTCGTAGAACGATCGGCTAGCTCGAGAGTCATACACGTTGGGGAAAGTTCGGGCAATGTTAGCTTCTTGTAGATCGATAACGGAATTAGATTGATACTCGCCAAGATCGCCAAGAAGAATCCGAACAATTCTTTGAAAATCACAAGGAATGAGAAACTTGTCGGGGTCACCTAACTTTTCGGGAAGTTTCTTTAGGATAACCGCCAAACAATTCTCATTCACAGAGGTTTTAGCATGTTCATAAAGTTTTTCTTTGTTCGTAAGCAAACCCTTGATCGTAGAAGCAAGTTTAGGCATTAAGAGAAGGGCAACCGCAAAACTGATTTCTACATTCAAGTCTTTGAAAATTTGAAAGAACGTTTCCATTTGATGATTAGACTTTTCACGAAGATTTTATCCTTTAGACGTGACGGATATGGAATAGACGGTTCCGGGTTAGATTTCTTCACATTAACGGGAGCATCTTCAGGCTCAAAAGTCGGGACAACCGTGGGTTGGAAATTCTCGGTACTCCCCTTATTAGTAGGAAGCACCGGGTCCTTTGTCACCCCGGTCTCACGGTCTACCACACGAGAAGAAGAAGAAGTAGTGGTAGGAACCGTGGGTCCATCGTAAGCTACACCACTTCGGGTGGTGATCGCTTTCTGTAGGATCAAAAAATATAAAGATTTATGTGGTTTTGGAGATCGGGGTTGGTGGAAGAAGATGAAGATCTTCATCCTTTTAGAGAGAAACTAGAGAGAGGGAGGAGAAGATAAGGATAACTTTATTGAATAAACACACACTACACTTAACCAAATGACTCACCCCTCATGGAGAATCATGAGGGGTATTTATAGGCTCAACAAACCTTAACTTTGCCACTTAAACGACACTAGTCCCTATGGGCAAAGTATATGTCACACCCCCAAATTACGCTTTTGCAGCGGAATGGAAGAATTCTTGGGGATTGACTGTCATAGCATCACAATCACAGTTATATTGAACGACCTAAAGTGTCGTTTGAAAAATACATCGTTTGATTTAATAAAATAATCAGAGTTACAAAGTATAGGTCCCAAATGAAAGTTACTATGCACGGAAAATAAATTTAGTACAAGTCAAACGATGTTTTTAAAGTGTATCAATCCCATGTGAGCTGCGTCGTCACCGCGACTCTATGATAAGTCCACATGCATGCCATGAAGTGAATGCCTTAGATACACGAGATAAAACATGCTAAAAAGTGTCAACACAAAGGTTGAGTGAAATCCATAGGTTTAATTACTTCGTTTGAACACAATCATCGTAGTGTGAGTTAAATGGTTCACACTCATCGTTAAAAAAAATCGTATTTATTTCACTAAGTTCATGACACCAAAGCGTAAACATCGCACCAATAAAAATTGGTAATCATCGTTTCATCGCCGCCCTAATAGGTAACTTGCCAAATTACCTGCGGTTCAAATATAGTGCCCGATTTCCCCGGGTCAATAAGACTGGAGTGTTAATTCCACTAGGCCTATTCACAATATTCGCGCTCACTCGCAAGTGACTAATGGTTCATGATGTAGGACTTGAACATGGCAAATACTTAGTGACAATAAAACATTCGGGATATAGCATATAGTTCAAAGCAGTTGTGTTCGATTAAAAATGTAGCATGTATCTCCCCTAAGGGTTTGTAAAACAGTTAAAAGAGTAAAAGTGGGGCTATGAACTCACCTGTTGCAATGATTACAATGACAAAAGTGGATACACTGAAATGTAGCGTGAATCTCGAAAATGACCTATTATGCATGATATGATATGTAATGAGTTATGATGTAATGTTATGCATGCATTTCGTATGTTATTTATACCATTTGTGAGTTTTGAAAATAATATTTATCGTCGAAAAATACTCTTTTGACGTCTTGACCATTTTTAAATTACTTTACAAGTATTTACGTCAAAATGTCATCCTACAATAGTTTCTTAATGATTTATAGTGAAATTTTAACTTTTCGTCGTAAAATAAAGTCGTCGGAAATTTCGTGAAAGTGACAAAAATGGCTTCGAAAAACTAGTCGTAAAATGGTGTACGTCGAACATTAGGAAACGAACTTCGATGTTTTGGAAAGTTTGTATCAAAATCTAGAAGTTTTAGTACATGAGTTTTCGTCATAAAGGTCTCGAACATAAAGATAATAGAGGTTAAAGATGGTGATTTTGTCCAAATGTTGTGTAAAAAGTGAGTTTCGGCAAAGTTTAAGCATCCGTAAATAATTTATTACAACTCCGCTATACAAACGGTTGGTCATTTTGGAAAATATGCTTGGTCATCTTAATTTTATTAGAAGACATCTCGTTACAAAAAGTTCTACATCATCGTTAAAAACAGCCTTCAACATGGTCGTTTTAGTTACCGTAACACTTGTCTCGTAAAAATAATATAGTTTTTCTGAAAATAATAGTTACGGCAATTTTATGAAAACGTGCATATCTTAGTCGTTTCAAATCCGTTTTCTACGTTTTATATGTCCTTAGCTTCGTATCAAAGTATACTAATATATTTTTGACAAGTCGAAATAATTTATGAAGCTTAAGGCTCGTTTTTGACTCGAAATAAACAATAATAGGTTGCTGAAATTTCAGAAAAATATATATTTCGTCGTCAAACTTGAAAAATTCATAACTTCTTCGTTATAACTCCGTTTTAATCCGTTCAAGCGGCCACGGATTCGTTTTAAAGTATATTTTCTAAATATCTAGGCCAAAATTTCGTGCCTACTGTCGGATTTTCCAGAAAAACAAAATAAGGACAGACCACTTTTAATACTTGTCGAAAATAGTTTTTCTCGTACTAAACCTATTCCAATCCCTTCAAATCAACTCCAAAGCTATTCTAATCCTACCATACACCTTCTTAGGGTGTCATGGGTTCCTAAACATCATCAAGACCAATATATACCAAGGGAATAATTATAGGATGACTTTATATGTATAAACTCTAAAAATCAATGTAAAAATGGTATAACTAACACAAGTCTTGCATGTTTGCTCCAAAAATGAAGAGATAAATATGAAATGAAAGTGAAATATATAAAATGATAGAAATATGCTTACAAGCTACTATGATGAGGTGATTAGAACAAAGGTTTAACCTAAACACCCTAGGTTTTTATTTCAAAACCTTGATTAAGAGTGTAACTAGAGTGTTTAACACTTGATTTTGGAAAAACTTTTGGTTTCCTTCCTCCTTGTGGGCTTGGCCGGTTCTAGAGAGCAAGAAAAGAGAGAAAGTGTTTTTGTTTTACACCTTGACTTATCTCTTAGTATGTGTAAGTAAAACCAATATCTACAAAATATGTATGTGCACTTGAATGTCATAAAGATTTCAACAATCTCATAAAAAGGGGGGGGGGGGGGGGGTTCGGCTGATTTTGGGGGAAAAAGGGGAAGGGTGAGATGTAATTAATATTCTTGTCTCTTGGTTGGAAAGTATTTAAAGTGTACATGTATATATTTGTATAATAGTATAGGTATTATTAATTGGGTATTGAGTTAACTTATAAATAAATTGTAGTGGAATAAAATAAAGTGTAATGAAGTCATAAAAATTATAAAAATGTATTTCTCACAAGTATTTAGTGAATAAATATTTATCGTGTAGTTTTTACGAAAACTGTCGTAATAATATAAATTCAACGATTTATATACTAAATAAATTTAAAGCACTAGGTAAACTCAAAATATAGTTTTTATAAACTAAATGTAAGTATAAAAATATATCGGGATCATTTTTTTTTTGGAAGTAGCGGATTAAATGTTCAAAATAATAACTCACGCGATAACGTTTATTTAATATAAAATTTACGCGTTTAAGGTGAAATGAAAAATCATGAGTGAACTAACATGATGAAAATGATGCTAATGAAATGTAGACTAAACTTAGTCCATATGAAATGTCCGTGATGATATGATCATGAATTCGCCGCTAAACCATAAAGGTTACGCGAATTTGGAACACGTAAACCTAGTTTACGATAAATGTTGAAATTGTGAAGCATGAATTGTTTCGAGAATGACTGAAATTGCGAGTTGTCACATTAAGCCCATCCAAAAAGGAATTCAGTCCGAATTCAGTTAGTCTATCGAGTTTAGGGTTTGATGTGGCAAACTTTCCCATTCTCGAGCAAAACCCTCAAAAGACTTTTAGGTAACCGATTTTCACTTAATCTCACAACTCATCAAACAAGAACTATCATGAGATTAGGCTAAATCGGTTTGATTAACGGGTATTTTGAAAATTTTTCTCGGTCATGGAATTGCTTACACATATAAGCCTACTACTCCCTTCATTGCATGATTCTTCTTGAATTAGACATAGGTGATCAGGCTATGTATAATTTAGGAGTAACTATGCAATGCTTGGACTAATCGACTCATATGATGTTTGGTGTTGGGTCAACTAATGTTAAAATTGTGATAGGGAATGACAGGGCATTCTCCATGTCAAAGTGATGTGAGTATCTTTGGGATGGGTATTTGAAGGCATCAATGTGACAATCGATTTTGAAATGAAAGTAAACAACTCGAAAAATGTACGTATAAACCGCATGTAAAGTGAATATGCACTTATGATGAAATGATGAGATGCTATGATGATGTAGTTATAGTCTAAGGTCAATGATGCAACCTAGTTCTCTATAACCGAAGCTCTGATGCCAATCTGTCACACCCCCAAATAACCTGTTTTGCAGCGGAATGGAATTCATGGGGATTGACTGTCATAGCATCACAATCACAGTTATATTGAACGACCTAAAGTGTCGTTTGAAAAATACATCGTTTGATTTAATAAAATAATCAGAGTTACAAAGTATAGGTCCCAAATGAAAGGTACTATGCACGGAAAATAAATTTAGTACAAGTCAAACGATGTTTTTAAAGTGTATCAATCCCATGTGAGACGCGTCGTCACCGCGACTCTATGATATATCCACATGCATGCCATGAAGTGAATGCCTTAGATACCTGAGATGAAACATGCTTAAAAAGGTCAACACAAAGGTTGAGTGAAATCCATAGGTTTAATTACTTCGTTTGAACACAATCATCGTAGTGTGAGTTAAATGGTTCACACTCATCGTTAAAAAAAATCGTATTTATTTCACTAAGTTCATGACACCAAA
Organism: Chrysanthemum makinoi; assembly: GCA_910596185.1. NCBI lineage: Eukaryota > Viridiplantae > Streptophyta > Magnoliopsida > Asterales > Asteraceae > Chrysanthemum > Chrysanthemum makinoi. The sequence goes on along the minus strand of OU343223.1, from coordinate 119,994,042 downwards.
GCGTAAACATCGCACCAATAAAAATTGGTAATCATCGTTTCATCGCCGCCCTAATAGGTAACTTGCCAAATTACCTTCCTGGTTCAAATATAGTGCGCTCGATTTCCCCTAACTGGGTCAATAGGAGCGGGAGTGTTAATTCCAATAGGCCTATTCACAATATTCGCGCTCACTCGCAAGTGACTAATGGTTCATGATGTAGGGACTTCGAACATGGCAAATACTTAGTGACAATAAAACATTCGGATATAGCATATAGTTCAAAGCAGTTGTGTTCGATTAAAAATGTAGCATGTATCTCCCCTAAGGGTTTGTAAAACAGTTAAAAGAGTAAAAGTGGGGCTATGAACTCACCTGTTGCAATGATTACGATGACAAAAGTGGATACATGAAATGTAGCGTGAATCTCGAAAATGACCTATTATGCATGATATGATATGTAATGAGTTATGATGTAATGTTATGCATGCATTTCGTATGTTATTTATACCATTTGTGAGTTTTGAAAATAATATTTATCGTCGAAAAATACTCTTTTGACGTCTTGACCATTTTTAAATTACTTTACAAGTATTTACGTCAAAATGTCATCCTACAATAGTTTCTTAATGATTTATAGTGAAATTTTAACTTTTCGTCGTAAAATAAAGTCGTCGGAAATTTCGTGAAAGTGACAAAAATGGCTTCGAAAAACTAGTCGTAAAATGGTGTACGTCGAACATTAGGAAACGAACTCGACTGTTTTGGAAAGTTTGTATCAAAATCTAGAAGTTTTAGTACATGAGTTTTCGTCATAAAGGTCTCGAACATAAAGATAATAGAGGTTAAAGATGGTGATTTTGTCCAAATGTTGTGTAAAAAGTGAGTTTCGGCAAAGTTTAAGCATCCGTAAATAATTTATTACAACTCCGCTATACAAACGGTTGGTCATTTTGGAAAATATGCTTGGTCATCTTAATTTTATTAGAAGACATCTCGTTACAAAAAGTTCTACATCATCGTTAAAAACGGCCTTCAACATGGTCGTTTTAGTTACCGTAACACTTGTCTCGTAAAAATAATATAGTTTTTCTGAAAATAATAGTTACGGCAATTTTATGAAAACGTGCATATCTTAGTCGTTTCAAATCCGTTTTCTACGTTTTATATGTCCTTAGCTTCGTATCAAAGTATACTAATATATTTTTGACAAGTCGAAATAATTTATGAAGCTTAAGGCTCGTTTTGACTTCGAAATAAACAATAATAGGTTGCTGAAATTTCAGAAAAATATATATTTCGTCGTCAAACTTGAAAAATTCATAACTTCTTCGTTATAACTCCGTTTTAATCCGTTCAAGCGGCCACGGATTCGTTTTAAAGTATATTTTTGACATTTGTAGGTCAAAAATTCGTGCCTACTGTCGGATTTTCCAGAAAAACAAAATAAGGACAGACCACTTTTAATACTTGTCGAAAATAGTTTTTCTCGTACTAAACCTATTCCAATCCCTTCAAATCAACTCCAAAGCTATTCTAATCCTACCATACACCTTCTTAGGGTGTCATGGGTTCCTAAACATCATCAAGACCAATATATACCAAGGGAATAATTATAGGATGACTTTATATGTATAAACTCTAAAAATCAATGTAAAAATGGTATAACTAACACAAGTCTTGCATGTTTGCTCCAAAAATGAAGAGATAAATATGAAATGAAAGTGAAATATATAAAATGATAGAAATATGCTTACAAGCTACTATGATGAGGTGATTAGAACAAAGGTTTAACCTAAACACCCTAGGTTTTATTTCAAAACCTTGATTAAGAGTGTAACTAGAGTGTTTAACACTTGATTTTGGAAAAACTTTTGGTTTCCTTCCTCCTTGTGGGCTTGGCCGGTTCTAGAGAGCAAGAAAAGAGAGAAAGTGTTTTTGTTTTACACCTTGACTTATCTCTTAGTATGTGTAAGTAAAACCAATATCTACAAAATATGTATGTGCACTTGAATGTCATAAAGATTTCAACAATCTCATAAAAGGGGGTTCGCTGATTTTGGGGAAAAAGGGAAGGGTGAGATGTAATTAATATTCTTGTCTCTTGGTTGGAAAGTATTTAAAGTGTACATGTATATATTTGTATAATAGTATAGGTATTATTAATTGGGTATTGAGTTAACTTATAAATAAATTGTAGTGGAATAAAATAAAGTGTAAGGAAGTCATAAAAATTATAAAAATGTATTTCTCACAAGTATTTAGTGAATAAATATTTATCGTGTAGTTTTTACGAAAACTGTCGTAATAATATAAATTCAACGATTTATATACTAAATAAATTTAAAGCACTATGTAAACTCAAAATATAGTTTTTATAAACTAAATGTAAGTATAAAAATATATCGGGATCATTTTTTTTTGGAAGTAGCGGATTAAATGTTCAAAATAATAACTCACGCGATAACGTTTATTTAATATAAAATTTACGCGTTTAAGGTGAAATGAAAAATCATGAGTGAACTAACATGATGAAAATGATGCTAATGAAATGTAGACTAAACTTAGTCCATATGAAATGTCCGTGATGATATGATCATGAATTCGCCGCTAAACCATAAAGGTTACGCGAATTTGGAACACGTAAACCTAGTTTACGATAAATGTTGAAATTGTGAAGCATGAATTGTTTTGAGAAATGACCTGAAATTGCGAGTTGTCACATTCGCCCATCCAAAAAGGAATTCAGTCCCTGAATTCAGTTCGTGTTAGTCTATCGAGTTTAGGGTTTGATGTGGCAAACTTTCCCATTCTCGAGCAAAACCCTCAAAAGACTTTTAGGTAACCGATTTTCACTTAATCTCACAACTCATCAAACAAGAACTATCATGAGATTAGGCTAAATCGGTTTGATTAACGGGTATTTTGAAAATTTTGCTCGGTCATGGAATTGCTTACACATATAAGCCTACTACTCCCTTCATTGCATGATTCTTCCTGAATTAGACATAGGTGATCAGGCTATGTATAATTTAGGAGTAACTATGCAATGCTTGGACTAATCGACTCATATGATGTTTGGTGTTGGGTCAACTAATGTTAAAATTGTGATAGGGAATGACAGGGCATTCTCCATGTCAAAGTGATGTGAGTATGCTGGGATGGGTATTTGAAGGCATCAATGTGACAATCGATTTTGAAATGAAAGTAAACAACTCGAAAAATGTACGTATAAACCGCATGTAAAGTGAATATGCACTTATGATGAAATGATGAGATGCTATGATGATGTAGTTATAGTCTAGGGTCAATGATGCAACCTAGTTCTCTATAACCGAAGCTCTGATGCCAATCTGTCACACCCCCAAATTACCTGTTTTGCAGCGGAATGGAATTCCTGGGGATTGACTGTCATAGCATCACAATCACAGTTATATTGAACGACCTAAAGTGTCGTTTGAAAAGAACATCGTTTGATTTAATAAAATAATCAGAGTTACAAAGTATAGGTCCCAAATGAAAGTTACTATGCACGGAAAATAAGTTTAGTACAAGTCAAACGATGTTTTTAAAGTGTATCAATCCCATGTGAGACGCGTCGTCACCGCGACTCTATGATATATCCACATGCATGCCATGAAGTGAATGCCTTAGATACCTGAGATGAAACATGCTTAAAAAGGTCAACACAAAGGTTGAGTGAAATCCATAGGTTTAATTACTTCGTTTGAACACAATCATCGTAGTGTGAGTTAAATGGTTCACACTCATCGTTAAAAAAAATCGTATTTATTTCACTAAGTTCATGACACCAAAGCGTAAACATCGCACCAATAAAATTGGTAATCATCGTTTCATCGCCGCCCTAATAGGTAACTTGCCAAATTACCTTCCTGGTTCAAATATAGTGCGCTCGATTTCCCCGAACTGGGTCAATAAGAGCGGGAGTGTTAATTCCAATAGGCCTATTCACAATATTCGCGCTCACTCGCAAGTGACTAATGGTTCATGATGTAGGGACTTCGAACATGGCAAATACTTAGTGACAATAAAACATTCGGATATAGCATATAGTTCAAAGCAGTTGTGTTCGATTAAAAATGTAGCATGTATCTCCCCTAAGGGTTTGTAAAACAGTTAAAAGAGTAAAAGTGGGGCTATGAACTCACCTGTTGCAATGATTACGATGACAAAAGTGGATACACTGAAATGTAGCGTGAATCTCGAAAATGACCTATTATGCATGATATGATATGTAATGAGTTATGATGTAATGTTATGCATGCATTTCGTATGTTATTTATACCATTTGTGAGTTTTGAAAATAATATTTATCGTCGAAAAATACTCTTTTGACGTCTTGACCATTTTTAAATTACTTTACAAGTATTTACGTCAAAATGTCATCCTACAATAGTTTCTTAATGATTTATAGTGAAATTTTAACTTTTCGTCAGTAAAATAAAAGTCGTCGGAAATTTCATAAAAGTGACAAAAATGGCTTCGAAAAACTAGTCGTAAAATGGTGTACGTCGAACATTAGGAAACGAACTCGACTGTTTTGGAAAGTTTGTATCAAAATCTAGAAGTTTTAGTACATGAGTTTTCATCATAAAGGTCTCGAACATAAAGATAATAGAGGTTAAAGATGGTGATTTTGTCCAAATGTTGTGTAAAAAGTGAGTTTCGGCAAAGTTTAAGCATCCGTAAATAATTTATTACAACTCCGCTATACAAACGGTTGGTCATTTTGGAAAATATGCTTGGTCATCTTAATTTTATTAGAAGACATCTCGTTACAAAAAGTTCTACATCATCGTTAAAAATAGCCTTCAACATGGTCGTTTTAGTTACCGTAACACTTGTCTCGTAAAAATAATATAGTTTTTCCGAAAATAATAGTTACGGCAATTTTATGAAAACGTGCATATCTTAGTCGTTTCAAATCCGTTTTCTACGTTTTATATGTCCTTAGCTTCGTATCAAAGTATACTAATATATTTTTGACAAGTCGAAATAATTTATGAAGCTTAAGGCTCGTTTTTGACTCGAAATAAACAATAATAGGTTGCTGAAATTTCAGAAAAATATATATTTCGTCGTCAAACTTGAAAAATTCATAACTTCTTCGTTATAACTCCGTTTTAATCCGTTCAAGCTGCCACGGATTCGTTTTAAAGTATATTTTCTAAATATCTAGGCCAAAAATTCGTGCCTACTGTCGGATTTTCCAGAAAAACAAAATAAGGACAGACCACTTTTAATACTTGTCGAAAATAGTTTTTCTCGTACTAAACCTATTCCAATCCCTTCAAATCAACTCCAAAGCTATTCTAATCCTACCATACACCTTCTTAGGGTGTCATGGGTTCCTAAACATCATCAAGACCAATATATACCAAGGGAATAATTATAGGATGACTTTATATGTATAAACTCTAAAAATCAATGTAAAAATGGTATAACTAACACAAGTCTTGCATGTTTGCTCCAAAAATGAAGAGATAAATATGAAATGAAAGTGAAATATATAAAATGATAGAAATATGCTTACAAGCTACTATGATGAGGTGATTAGAACAAAGGTTTAACCTAAACACCCTAGGTTTTTATTTCAAAACCTTGATTAAGAGTGTAACTAGAGTGTTTAACACTTGATTTTGGAAAAACTTTTGGTTTCCTTCCTCCTTGTGGGCTTGGCCGGTTCTAGAGAGCAAGAAAAGAGAGAAAGTGTTTTTGTTTTACACCTTGACTTATCTCTTAGTATGTGTAAGTAAAACCAATATCTACAAAATATGTATGTGCACTTGAATGTCATAAAGATTTCAACAATCTCATAAAAAGGGGTTCGGCTGATTTTGGGGGAAAAAAGGGAAGGGTGAGATGTAATTAATATTCTTGTCTCTTGGTTGGAAAGTATTTAAAGTGTACATGTATATATTTGTATAATAGTATAGGTATTATTAATTGGGTATTGAGTTAACTTATAAATAAATTGTAGTGGAATAAAATAAAGTGTAATGAAGTCATAAAAATTATAAAAATGTATTTCTCACAAGTATTTAGTGAATAAATATTTATCGTATAATTTTTAAGAAAAACGTCGTAATAATATAAATTCAACGATTTATATACTAAATAAATTTAAAGCACTAGGTAAACTCAAAATATAGTTTTTATAAACTAAATGTAAGTATAAAAATATATCGGGATCATTTTTTTGGAAGTAGCGGATTAAATGTTCAAAATAATAACTCACGCGATAACGTTTATTTAATATAAAATTTACGCGTTTAAGGTGAAATGAAAAATCATGAGTGAACTAACATGATGAAAATGATGCTAATGAAATGTAGACTAAACTTAGTCCATATGAAATGTCCGTGATGATATGATCATGAATTCGCCGCTAAACCATAAAGGTTACGCGAATTTGGAACACGTAAACCTAGTTTACGATAAATGTTGAAATTGTGAAGCATGAATTGTTTCGAGAAATGACCTGAAATTTCGAGTTGTCACATTCGCCCATCCAAAAAGGAATTCAGTCCCTGAATTCAGTTCGTGTTAGTCTATCGAGTTTAGGGTTTGATGTGGCAAACTTTCCCATTCTCGAGCAAAACCCTCAAAAGACTTTTAGGTAACCGATTTTCACTTAATCTCACAACTCATCAAACAAGAACTATCATGAGATTAGGCTAAATCGGTTTGATTAACGGGTATTTTGAAAATTTTGCTCGGTCATGGAATTGCTTACACATATAAGCCTACTACTCCCTTCATTGCATGATTCTTCCTGAATTAGACATAGGTGATCAGGCTATGTATAATTTAGGAGTAACTATGCAATGCTTGGACTAATCGACTCATATGATGTTTGGTGTTGAGTCAACTAATGTTAAAATTGTGATAGGGAATGACAGGGCATTCTCCATGTCAAAGTGATGTGAGTATGCTGGGATGGGTATTTGAAGGCATCAATGTGACAATCGATTTTGAAATGAAAGTAAACAACTCGAAAAAATGTACGTATAAACCGCATGTAAAGTGAATATGCACTTATGATGAAATGATGAGATGCTATGATGATGTAGTTATAGTCTAGGGTCAATGATGCAACCTAGTTCTCTATAACCGAAGCTCGGATGCCAATCTGTCACACCCCCAAATAACCTGTTTTGCAGCGGAATGGAATTCCTGGGGATTGACTGTCATAGCATCACAATCACAGTTATATTGAACGACCTAAAGTGTCGTTTGAAAAATACATCGTTTGATTTAATAAAATAATCAGAGTTACAAAGTATAGGTCCCAAATGAAAGGTACTATGCACGGAAAATAAATTTAGTACAAGTCAAACGATGTTTTTAAAGTGTATCAATCCCATGTGAGACGCGTCGTCACCGCGACTCTATGATATATCCACATGCATGCCATGAAGTGAATGCCTTAGATACCTGAGATGAAACATGCTTAAAAAGGTCAACACAAAGGTTGAGTGAAATCCATAGGTTTAATTACTTCGTTTGAACACAATCATCGTAGTGTGAGTTAAATGGTTCACACTCATCGTTAAAAAAAAATCGTATTTATTTCACTAAGTTCATGACACCAAAGCGTAAACATCGCACCAATAATAATTGGTAATCATCGTTTCATCGCCGCCCTAATAGGTAACTTGCCAAATTACCTTACTGGTTCAAATATAGTGCGCTCGATTTCCCAACTGGTCAATAGAGCGGGAGTGTTAATTCCAATAGCCTATTCACAATATTCGCGCTCACTCGCAAGTGACTAATGGTTCATGATGTAGGGATTTCGAACATGGCAAATACTTAGTGACAATAAAACATTCGGATATAGCATATAGTTCAAAGCAGTTGTGTTCGATTAAAAATGTAGCATGTATCTCCCCTAAGGGTTTGTAAAACAGTTAAAAGAGTAAAAGTGGGGCTATGAACTCACCTGTTGCAATGATTACGATGACAAAAGTGGATACACTGAAATGTAGCGTGAATCTCGAAAATGACCTATTATGCATGATATGATATGTAATGAGTTATGATGTAATGTTATGCATGCATTTCGTATGTTATTTATACCATTTGTGAGTTTTGAAAATAATATTTATCGTCGAAAAATACTCTTTTGACGTCTTGACCATTTTTAAATTACTTTACAAGTATTTACGTCAAAATGTCATCCTACAATAGTTTCTTAATGATTTATTGTGAAATTTTAACTTTTCGTCGTAAAATAAAGTCGTCGAAAATTTCGTGAAAATGACAAAAATGGCTTCGAAAACTAGTCGTAAAAATGGTGTAATGCGTCGAACATTAGGAAACGAACTCGACTGTTTTGGAAAGTTTGTATCAAAATCTAGAAGTTTTAGTACATGAGTTTTCATCATAAAGGTCTCGAACATAAAGATAATAGAGGTTAAAGATGGTGATTTTGTCCAAATGTTGTGTAAAAAGTGAGTTTCGGCAAAGTTTAAGCATCCGTAATTAATTTATTACAACTCCGCTATACAAACGGTTGGTCATTTTGGAAAATATGCTTGGTCATCTTAATTTTATTAGAAGACATCTCGTTACAAAAAGTTCTACATCATCGTTAAAAATAGCCTTCAACATGGTCGTTTTAGTTACCGTAACACTTGTCTCGTAAAAATAATATAGTTTTTCTGAAAATAATAGTTACGGCAATTTTATGAAAACGTGCATATCTTAGTCGTTTCAAATCCGTTTTCTACGTTTTATATGTCCTTAGCTTCGTATCAAAGTATACTAATATATTTTTGATAAGTCGAAATAATTTATGAAGCTTAAGGCTCGTTTTTGACTCGAAATAAACAATAATAGGTTGCTGAAATTTCAGAAAAATATATATTTCGTCGTCAAACTTGAAAAATTCATAACTTCTTCGTTATAACTCCGTTTTAATCCGTTCAAGCGGCCACGGATTCGTTTTAAAGTATATTTTCTAAATATCAAGGCCAAAAATTCGTGCCTACTGTCGGATTTTCCAGAAAAACAAAATAAGGACAGACCACTTTTAATACTTGTCGAAAATAGTTTTTCTCGTACTAAACCTATTCCAATCCCTTCAAATCAACTCCAAAGCTATTCTAATCCTACCATACACCTTCTTAGGGTGTCATGGGTTCCTAAACATCATCAAGACCAATATATACCAAGGGAATAATTATAGGATGACTTTATATGTATAAACTCTAAAAATCAATGTAAAAATGGTATAACTAACACAAGTCTTGCATGTTTGCTCCAAAAATGAAGAGATAAATATGAAATGAAAGTGAAATATATAAAATGATAGAAATATGCTTACAAGCTACTATGATGAGGTGATTAGAACAAAGGTTTAACCTAAACACCCTAGGTTTTATTTCAAAACCTTGATTAAGAGTGTAACTAGAGTGTTTAACACTTGATTTTGGAAAAACTTTTGGTTTCCTTCCTCCTTGTGGGCTTGGCCGGTTCTAGAGAGCAAGAAAAGAGAGAAAGTGTTTTTGTTTTACACCTTGACTTATCTCTTAGTATGTGTAAGTAAAACCAATATCTACAAAATATGTATGTGCACTTGAATGTCATAAAGATTTCAACAATCTCATAAAAAGGGGGGGGGGGGGGTTCGGCTGATTTTGGGGGAAAAAGGGGAAGGGTGAGATGTAATTAATATTCTTGTCTCTTGGTTGGAAAGTATTTAAAGTGTACATGTATATATTTGTATAATAGTATAGGTATTATTAATTGGGTATTGAGTTAACTTATAAATAAATTGTAGTGGAATAAAATAAAGTGTAATGAAGTCATAAAAATTATAAAAATGTATTTCTCACAAGTATTTAGTGAATAAATATTTATCGTGTAGTTTTTACGAAAACTGTCGTAATAATATAAATTCAACGATTTATATACTAAATAAATTTAAAGCACTAGGTAAACTCAAAATATAGTTTTTATAAACTAAATGTAAGTATAAAAAATATATCGGGATCATTTTTTTTGGAAGTAGCGGATTAAATGTTCAAAATAATAACTCACGCGATAACGTTTATTTAATATAAAATTTACGCGTTTAAGGTGAAATGAAAAATCATGAGTGAACTAACATGATGAAAATGATGCTAATGAAATGTAGACTAAACTTAGTCCATATGAAATGTCCGTGATGATATGATCATGAATTCGCCGCTAAACCATAAAGGTTACGCGAATTTGGAACACGTAAACCTAGTTTACGATAAATGTTGAAATTGTGAAGCATGAATTGTTTCGAGAAATGACCTGAAATTGCGAGTTGTCACATTCGCCCATCCAAAAAGGAATTCAGTCCCTGAATTCAGTTAGTGTTAGTCTATCGAATTTTGGGTTTGATGTGGCAAACTTTCCCATTCTCGAGCAAAACCCTCAAAAGACTTTTAGGTAACCGATTTTCACTTAATCTCACAACTCATCAAACAAGAACTATCATGAGATTAGGCTAAATCGGTTTGATTAACGGGTATTTTGAAAATTTTGCTCGGTCATGGAATTGCTTACACATATAAGCCTACTACTCCCTTCATTGCATGATTCTTCCTGATTTAGACATAGGTGATCAGGCTATGTATAATTTAGGAGTAACTATGCAATGCTTGGACTAATCGACTCATATGATGTTTGGTGTTGGGTCAACTAATGTTAAAATTGTGATAGGGAATGACAGGGCATTCTCCATGTCAAAGTGATGTGAGTATGCTGGGATGGGTATTTGAAGGCATCAATGTGACAATCGATTTTGAAATGAAAGTAAACAACTCGAAAAATGTACGTATAAACCGCATGTAAAGTGAATATGCACTTATGATGAAATGATGAGATGCTATGATGATGTAGTTATAGTCTAGGGTCAATGATGCAACCTAGTTCTCTATAACCGAAGCTCTGATGCCAATCTGTCACACCCCCAAATTACCTGTTTTGCAGCGGAATGGAATTCCTGGGGATTGACTGTCATAGCATCACAATCACAGTTATATTGAACGACCTAAAGTGTCGTTTGAAAAATACATCGTTTGATTTAATAAAATAATCAGAGTTACAAAGTATAGGTCCCAAATGAAAGGTACTATGCACGGAAAATAAATTTAGTACAAGTCAAACGATGTTTTTAAAGTGTATCAATCCCATGTGAGACGCGTCGTCACCGCGACTCTATGATATATCCACATGCATGCCATGAAGTGAATGCCTTAGATACCTGAGATGAAACATGCTTAAAAAGGTCAACACAAAGGTTGAGTGAAATCCATAGGTTTAATTACTTCGTTTGAACACAATCATCGTAGTGTGAGTTAAATGGTTCACACTCATCGTTAAAAAAAAATCGTATTTATTTCACTAAGTTCATGACACCAAAGCGTAAACATCGCACCAATAAAAATTGGTAATCATCGTTTCATCGCCGCCCTAATAGGTAACTTGCCAAATTACCTTACTGGTTCAAATATAGTGCGCTCGATTTCCCCGAACTGGGTCAATAAGAGCGGGAGTGTTAATTCCAATAGGCCTATTCACAATATTCGCGCTCACTCGCAAGTGACTAATGGTTCATGATGTAGGGACTTCGAACATGGCAAATACTTAGTGACAATAAAACATTCGGATATAGCATATAGTTCAAAGCAGTTGTGTTCGATTAAAAATGTAGCATGTATCTCCCCCAAGAGTTTGTAAAACAGTTAAAAGAGTAAAAGTGGGGCTATGAACTCACCTGTTGCAATGATTACGATGACAAAAGTGGATACACTGAAATGTAGCGTGAATCTCGAAAATGACCTATTATGGATGATATGATATGTAATGAGTTATGATGTAATGTTATGCATGCATTTCGTATGTTATTTATACCATTTGCGAGTTTTGAAAATAATACTTATCGTCGAAAGAATACTCTTTTGACGTCTTGACCAATCTTAAATTACTTTACAAGTATTTACGTCAAAATGTCATCCTACAATAGTTTCTTAATGATTTATAGTGAAATTTTAACTTTTCGTCGTAAAATAAAGTCGTCGGAAATTTCGTGAAAGTGACAAAAATGGCTTCGAAAAACTAGTCGTAAAATGGTGTACGTCGAACATTAGGAAACGAACTCGACTGTTTTGGAAAGTTTGTATCAAAATCTAGAAGTTTTAGTACATGAGTTTTCGTCATAAAGGTCTCGAACATAAAGATAATAGAGGTTAAAGATGGTGATTTTGTCCAAATGTTGTGTAAAAAGTGAGTTTCGGCAAAGTTTAAGCATCCGTAAATAATTTATTACAACTCCGCTATACAAACGGTTGGTCATTTTGGAAAATATGCTTGGTCATCTTAATTTTATTAGAAGACATCTCGTTACAAAAGTTCTACATCATCGTTAAAAACAGCCTTCAACATGGTCGTTTTAGTTACCGTAACACTTGTCTCGTAAAAATAATATAGTTTTTCTGAAAATAATAGTTACGGCAATTTTATGAAAACGTGCATATCTTAGTCGTTTCAAATCCGTTTTCTACGTTTTATATGTCCTTAGCTTCGTATCAAAGTATACTAATATATTTTTGACAAGTCGAAATAATTTATGAAGCTTAAGGCTCGTTTTTGACTCGAAATAAACAATAATAGGTTGCTGAAATTTCAGAAAAATATATATTTCGTCGTCAAACTTGAAAAATTCATAACTTCTTCGTTATAACTCCGTTTTAATCCGTTCAAGCGGCCACGGATTCGTTTTAAAGTATATTTTCTAAATATCAAGGCCAAAAATTCGTGCCTACTGTCGGATTTTCCAGAAAAACAAAATAAGGACAGACCACTTTTAATACTTGTCGAAAATAGTTTTTCTCGTACTAAACCTATTCCAATCCCTTCAAATCAACTCCAAAGCTATTCTAATCCTACCATACACCTTCTTAGGGTGTCATGGGTTCCTAAACATCATCAAGACCAATATATACCAAGGGAATAATTATAGGATGACTTTATATGTATAAAACTCTAAAATCAATGTAAAAAGTGGTATAACTAACACAAGTCTTGCATGTTTGCTCCAAAAATGAAGAGATAAATATGAAATGAAAGTGAAATATATAAAATGATAGAAATATGCTTACAAGCTACTATGATGAGGTGATTAGAACAAAGGTTTAACCTACACACCCTAGGTTTTTATTTCAAAACCTTGATTAAGAGTGTAACTAGAGTGTTTAACACTTGATTTTGGAAAAACTTTTGGTTTCCTTCCTCCTTGTGGGCTTGGCCGGTTCTAGAGAGCAAGAAAAGAGAGAAAGTGTTTTTGTTTTACACCTTGACTTATCTCTTAGTATGTGTAAGTAAAACCAATATCTACAAAATATGTATGTGCACTTGAATGTCATAAAGATTTCAACAATCTCATAAAAGGGGGGGGGGGGGGTTCGGCTGATTTTGGGGGAAAAAAGGGAAGGGTGAGATGTAATTAATATTCTTGTCTCTTGGTTGGAAAGTATTTAAAGTGTACATGTATATATTTGTATAATAGTATAGGTATTATTAATTGGGTATTGAGTTAACTTATAAATAAATTGTAGTGGAATAAAATAAAGTGTAATGAAGTCATAAAAATTATAAAAATGTATTTCTCACAAGTATTTAGTGAATAAATATTTATCGTGTAGTTTTTACGAAAACTGTCGTAATAATATAAATTCAACGATTTATATACTAAATAAATTTAAAGCACTAGGTAAACTCAAAATATAGTTTTTATAAACTAAATGTAAGTATAAAAATATATCGGGATCATTTTTTTTGGAAGTAGCGGATTAAATGTTCAAAATAATAACTCACGCGATAACGTTTATTTAATATAAAATTTACGCGTTTAAGGTGAAATGAAAAATCATGAGTGAACTAACATGATGAAAATGATGCTAATGAAATGTAGACTAAACTTAGTCCATATGAAATGTCCGTGATGATATGATCATGAATTCGCCGCTAAACCATAAAGGTTACGCGAATTTGGAACACGTAAACCTAGTTTACGATAAATGTTGAAATTGTGAAGCATGAATTGTTTCGAGAAATGACCTGAAATTGCGAGTTGTCACATTCGCCCATCCAAAAAGGAATTCAGTCCCTGAATTCAGTTCGTGTTAGTCTATCGAGTTTAGGGTTTGATGTGGCAAACTTTCCCATTCTCGAGCAAAACCCTCAAAAGACTTTTAGGTAACCGATTTTCACTTAATCTCACAACTCATCAAACAAGAACTATCATGAGATTAGGCTAAATCGGTTTGATTAACGGGTATTTTGAAAATTTTGCTCGGTCATGGAATTGCTTACACATATAAGCCTACTACTCCCTTCATTGCATGATTCTTCCTGAATTAGACATAGGTGATCAGGCTATGTATAATTTAGGAGTAACTATGCAATGCTTGGACTAATCGACTCATATGATGTTTGGTGTTGGGTCAACTAATGTTAAAATTGTGATAGGGAATGACATGGCATTCTCCATGTCAAAGTGATGTGAGTATGCTGGGATGGGTATTTGAAGGCATCAATGTGACAATCGATTTTGAAATGAAAGTAAACAACTCGAAAAATGTACGTATAAACCGCATGTAAAGTGAATATGCACTTATGATGAAATGATGAGATGCTATGATGATGTAGTTATAGTCTAGGGTCAATGATGCAACCTAGTTCTCTATAACCGAAGCTCTGATGCCAATCTGTCACACCCCCAAATTACCTGTTTTGCAGCGGAATGGAATTCCTGGGGATTGACTGTCATAGCATCACAATCACAGTTATATTGAACGACCTAAAGTGTCGTTTGAAAAAATACATCGTTTGATTTAATAAAATAATCAGAGTTACAAAGTATAGGTCCCAAATGAAAGTTACTATGCACGGAAAATAAATTTAGTACAAGTCAAACGATGTTTTTAAAGTGTATCAATCCCATGTGAGACGCGTCGTCACCGCGACTCTATGATATATCCACATGCATGCCATGAAGTGAATGCCTTAGATACCTGAGATGAAACATGCTTAAAAAGGTCAACACAAAGGTTGAGTGAAATCCATAGGTTTAATTACTTCGTTTGAACACAATCATCGTAGTGTGAGTTAAATGGTTCACACTCATCGTTAAAAAAAAATCGTATTTATTTCACTAAGTTCATGACACCAAAGCGTAAACATCGCACCAATAAAAATTGGTAATCATCGTTTCATCGCCGCCCTAATAGGTAACTTGCCAAATTACCTTACTGGTTCAAATATAGTGCGCTCGATTTCCCCGAACTGGGTCAATAAGAGCGGGAGTGTTAATTCCAATAGGCCTATTCACAATATTCGCGCTCACTCGCAAGTGACTAATGGTTCATGATGTAGGGACTTCGAACATGGCAAATACTTAGTGACAATAAAACATTCGGATATAGCATATAGTTCAAAGCAGTTGTGTTCGATTAAAAATGTAGCATGTATCTCCCCCAAGGGTTTGTAAAACAGTTAAAAGAGTAAAAGTGGGGCTATGAACTCACCTGTTGCAATGATTACGATGACAAAAGTGGATACACTGAAATGTAGCGTGAATCTCGAAAATGACCTATTATGCATGATATGATATGTAATGAGTTATGATGTAATGTTATGCATGCATTTCGTATGTTATTTATACCATTTGTGAGTTTTGAAAATAATATTTATCGTCGAAAAATACTCTTTTGACGTCTTGACCATTTTTAAATTACTTTACAAGTATTTACGTCAAAATGTCATCCTACAATAGTTTCTTAATGATTTATAGTGAAATTTTAACTTTTCGTCGTAAAATAAAGTCGTCGGAAATTTCGTGAAAGTGACAAAAATGGCTTCGAAAAACTAGTCGTAAAATGGTGTACGTCGAACATTAGGAAACGAACTCGACTGTTTTGGAAAGTTTGTATCAAAATCTAGAAGTTTTAGTACATGAGTTTTCGTCATAAAGGTCTCAAACATAAAGATAATAGAGGTTAAAGATGGTGATTTTGTCCAAATGTTGTGTAAAAAGTGAGTTTCGGCAAAGTTTAAGCATCCGTAAATAATTTATTACAACTCCGCTATACAAACGGTTGGTCATTTTGGAAAATATGCTTGGTCATCTTAATTTTATTAGAAGACATCTCGTTACAAAAAGTTCTACATCATCGTTAAAAACAGCCTTCAACATGGTCGTTTTAGTTACCGTAACACTTGTCTCGTAAAAATAATATAGTTTTTCTGAAAATAATAGTTACGGCAATTTTATGAAAACGTGCATATCTTAGTCGTTTCAAATCCGTTTTCTACGTTTTATATGTCCTTAGCTTCGTATCAAAGTATACTAATATATTTTTGACAAGTCGAAATAATTTATGAAGCTTAAGGCTCGTTTTTGACTCGAAATAAACAATAATAGGTTGCTGAAATTTCAGAAAAATATATATTTCGTCGTCAAACTTGAAAAATTCATAACTTCTTCGTTATAACTCCGTTTTAATCCGTTCAAGCGGCCACGGATTCGTTTTAAAGTATATTTTCTAAATATCAAGGCCAAAAGGTCGTGCCTACTGTCGGATTTTCCAGAAGAACAAAATAAGGACAGACCACTTTTAATACTTGTCGAAAATAGTTTTTCTCGTACTAAACCTATTCCAATCCCTTCAAATCAACTCCAAAGCTATTCTAATCCTACCATACACCTTCTTAGGGTGTCATGGGTTCCTAAACATCATCAAGACCAATATATACCAAGGGAATAATTATAGGATGACTTTATATGTATAAACTCTAAAAATCAATGTAAAAATGGTATAACTAACACAAGTCTTGCATGTTTGCTCCAAAAATGAAGAGATAAATATGAAATGAAAGTGAAATATATAAAATGATAGAAATATGCTTACAAGCTACTATGATGAGGTGATTAGAACAAAGGTTTAACCTAAACACCCTAGGTTTTTATTTCAAAACCTTGATTAAGAGTATAACTAGAGTGTTTAACACTTGATTTTGGAAAAACTTTTGGTTTCCTTCCTCCTTGTGGGCTTGGCCGGTTCTAGAGAGCAAGAAAAGAGAGAAAGTGTTTTTGTTTTACACCTTGACTTATCTCTTAGTATGTGTAAGTAAAACCAATATCTACAAAATATGTATGTGCACTTGAATGTCATAAAGATTTCAACAATCTCATAAAAAGGGGGAGGGGGGGGGGGGTTCGGCTGATTTTGGGGGAAAAAGGGGAAGGGTGAGATGTAATTAATATTCTTGTCTCTTGGTTGGAAAGTATTTAAAGTGTACATGTATATATTTGTATAATAGTATAGGTATTATTAATTGGGTATTGAGTTAACTTATAAATAAATTTTAGTAGAATAAAATAAAGTGTAATGAAGTCATAAAAATTATAAAAATGTATTTCTCACAAGTATTTAGTGAATAAATATTTATCGTGTAGTTTTTACGAAAACTGTCGTAATAATATAAATTCAACGATTTATATACTAAATAAATTTAAAGCACTAGGTAAACTCAAAATATAGTTTTTATAAACTAAATGTAAGTATAAAAATATATCGGGATCATTTTTTTTTTTGGAAGTAGCGGATTAAATGTTCAAAATAATAACTCACGCGCTAACGTTTATTTAATATAAAATTTACGCGTTTAAGGTGAAATGAAAAATCATGAGTGAACTAACATGATGAAAATGATGCTAATGAAATGTAGACTAAACTTAGTCCATATGAAATGTCCGTGATGATATGATCATGAATTCGCCGCTAAACCATAAAGGTTACGCGAATTTGGAACACGTAAACCTAGTTTACGATAAATGTTGAAATTGTGAAGCATGAATTGTTTCGAGAAATGACCTGAAATTGCGAGTTGTCACAGTATACTACGCATCTAGTCCAATTCACGTAAGTGACGTTATCTTTATAAAAAAGCGTGGCTAACAATCTCCCTCCAAGATAGCGTCACACGTGAATGGTTACAATGAGACCTATAAATACAAAACAAATTAAATTACAATAGTAATGAACAATGTTGACTTTGTTGAAGCGCAGAGTCTTTGTAGTCTAGATACTGAGGCAAACTTGAAGTTCTCCCTTTCGACGATCTCGGCATTTGATCTTTGGCTCTGACAGCACAAATCCTTGTAGCTCTTAACTTCAACTGTAACTGTCTAGTTAGGTTATTACTCCCTCCTAACTAGTGAGCCTTTTTTCATTTTTTGCTCCCTCCTGAACCGACAACACTCTTCCAACACGCAGCGGAGAAAGTAAACTCTTGAAGCATAGGTTGTCGTTCTGGGAACATCATAACAACATAACTCACTTAGTATTGCATCCAAGTTGGTAAAAAGCCCCGATGTACACCACACTACTTCTCCTTCTTCGGTCTTAAGCACAAATCCCTTCGTAATCCAATCACGGAAGATGAAATACCAACTTCTCCCTCCTGATGGTTGCGAGCTATCGGAATCATCATAATGTTGCGTACATACCGTATTACCTTCTTCTTGATGCAATATTAACATCATAGCTTGATCAACATTCTGTGAGAATATGTCGCAAAAATACTCTCAATACGTCCCTCAAACCAACCTTTTATCGAACCTCCTTTGAATTCACTGGCTAATAGTAATGACCACATATGGAGATAACCCGATATGACCAACTTGAAAAGGAAGTAAACATCCCAACTTTGTGACTTACTGCTTGTTCTGAATTTTTGAACAATCCACAACTGCGTGTGACACTGAGCACAACAACGTAACTCCTTAAAGTGATGGTTACACACTGTGAGCACTACAACGTAACTCCTTACATCAGTTATAACCAGATTGTCAAATTTCATAATGTGCTCCAACAATTTATCTTGAGACATGCATCCAACCAACCATCGTCTCCAAGATAAAGAAGTCCACCCGTGAAATGTCACTTCAATTTCTCGTCAATAATACCGTACAAAAACCCCGTAGTCATTTTTCAAATTTCGCTCAAGCCGTAAATTTGTATCCTTCCGTGAAAATATACCATACCAAAAATACCACTCATTTTTCAAAAAATTGTTATCCAATATTTTAAAAAATTGTGTCAAAAAAAATTTTTGTAACACAAAATTTTGGATACCAATAATAACCAGATCCAGACATTGAAGAGGCCCATGATGAGTCACGATCCAAGTACATTCTAATATCCTGTTATAATAGTGAAGCCCAAAGCCAATGTTTGAAGCCCACGTCCAATAGCTATTTGATATCCGGATATAAGAAGCACATCAATACATTTTAACTAAACCTAAAACACAAATAATACGCCTACCACATCTCTCTCACCCAAAACACAGATCTAATAATCATCTCAAACTCGTCTTTCATCTCCAGCTATTGCTCTATCAAAAATCATACATCAAACCCTTTCAAAACAACGAACGAGCTCTTTCATCCTTGATGTACATAGAAACGAAGCAAACCCAATATCATGGCTGACCACTTCGAAGACACAAGGAGAAACATGACTTCAAGATCTTTTAATAAAAGGTCTCGGGTAGGTTTGATGTAGGTTTTTCTTTATAATTTTAACGAACGAGAGGAATAAAAATAACACACTTGTTATATTTTATTTCTTGATGAGTCGAATATAATTGAAGCTTCGTCTTCATAAAAGATCTATGATGATAAAGATTTAATTGAAACAATCTTTAAAAAGATTGCAAAAAAAATTAAATAGAAGCTGAGATCTTGAGATGATGAATTGTTTATCGTTTTTGAGTCGTGATAGTTGAGGAGAGATTTGTGAGGGTCCTTTGGGGTGAGTCTAGTTAGGTTTGGTTTTGGTTGTCTCGGACTAATGATGGACTGAAGTCGAGGGATGGTATATGGTATTCGTTTGTGGTCATGGTCATTTTTTTTGTAAAGTTTACGCGTAACCTTTTTTTTCTCTTATCCGTAAGCCTACGCATAACGTTTTCTTAACCCTTTATGCGTAACTCTTAGCCCTTAAACGTAAGCTTCGTATCTTATGCGTAAGACATGTTTTTATGCGTAAACAATGTCTTATGCGTAAGGTATACGCGTAAACCATTTCGTACGCGTAACTTCACAGCTACGCGTAACAACTCTGTAGATCCTCCTTATGCGTAGAAAAAGGGTTTTGACCCTTTGACTTTTTCCGGCGAGTATTTCCGACCATGTTATTCCGACCATCTTCATATGAAACCCAGAAACAGCCAAAAAACTACTTCTTTTTGTCTTTTGACCATGAAAAGATGACGGTTTGACCACTTTTAAATCACGGATATTGTACCAAAAGTCATAAAAATGATGAGAGATATTGATTGGACCAAAACATAACACAAAACAGATATCTTGACATGAAAGGACCAGACTTTTTGACCAAGTAAATAAGGATACCAAACATTGTTTTAAAACTGTTAACCCACAAATTGGAAAAAAAAAATTCCGACCCACAAAATAAGCACAAAACAGTTAAAAACATGTGTAAAAAACCGACATAAATCAACAAAAGATAACCATGGCTCTATACCACTTGTAGGACCGAAAAGTATAAAATTTATGTGGTTTTGGAGGTCGGGGTTGGTGGAAGAAGATGAAGATCTTCATCCTTTTAGAGAGAGAAACTAGAGAGAGGGAGGAGAAGATAAGGATAACTTTATTGAATAAACACACACTACACTTAACCAAATGCTTCACCTCACCCCTCATGGAGAGTCATGAGGGGTATTTATAGGCTCAACAAACCTTAACTTTGCCACTTAAACGACACTAGTCCCTATGGGCAAAGTATACTACGCATCTAGTCCAATTCACGTAAGTGACGTTATCTTTATAAAAAAGCAAGGCTAACACTTTCATGTCACCTCTCGGGTTAGGAATCGTGTTACTTGGAAGAGTACCGGAACTCGAGGGCACATTCATCTGCATGAAACTGCTCATCATATTCTTCAATTCGTTTGTTTGCTTACTCAAAGTTGTATCAATTTCATTTTTAAATTCAACCCTCATGTTGTTGATCTGATTTTGCATCGCTTTAATTGTGACATCTGTGTTCTTGATGTAGTTCGTAAGATCTGGATGAGGTGGTTGATAAGGTTGTTGAGGATGAGAAGGTTGTTGGTAAACTTGAGGTGGAGGAGTTTGATAGTTTTGATTACCATGATTGAAGTTAGCTCCTCGGTTTTGATTAGCATTGTGGTTACCATTGAAACAATTTTGATTTTGGTTTTGCGGTTGAGGTTGATTGAAACCGGGAGGTCTGAGGTAATTGTTTGAACGGTAGCTAAGAAGATTTCGGTCTCCTTGCAGTTGATTGTAGGTTCCCGTAGCAGCATAAACATTCTCTTGAAGGTAGCCACCGACTGCTGGGCACTCGGAATAAGAATGAGGACCTCCATAAGTCTCACAAGTCGGGTTCACCGCTTTCACATGCTGATTCTGATTATTCAATTGAGTTAACCTTAAGATATCGTCAATCTTTTTGTTAAGAGCGGCTATTTCGGGAGAAGAAGACGTATTTGATCGAGATGAATCGCCTCTTTCAGCGGAAGAGTCCCAATAATTGTGATGGGCGGTCATGTTCTCAATAAGATCGTAACATTCCTCGGGACGTCTTTTCATGAAAGTTCCACCGGCAGCAGCATTGATTGTGTCACGGTGTCTCAACGTCAAACCATTATAAAACGTATCAATTTGAGTGACAAGCAACATGTTATGATTCAGACATCTATCAATTGCAAGCTTATAACGTTCCCAAGTTTCAAACAAAGATTCGTCTGGATATTGTCGGAAATTACTGATATCATTTCTCAATTTCATCACCATCGATGGTGGAAAATACTTTGCCAAAAACTTAGAAACCATTTCCTCAAAAGTATGAATCGAATTTTTCGGAAATCGATCAAACCAAGAGGTAGCGTGATGACACAACGAGTATGGGAAAAGGTATAGACGAAGAGCATCATCGGAGACCCCATTTTGTTTCATACTCTGGGTGACGGTTAGAAATTTGTCAAGATGCTTATTAGCATCGTCATCCGGTAAACCGTGAAATTGACAACTATTTTGCACTTGTTAAATCATATGATGTTTCAAACCAAAATCCGTGGCTAGAATATTAATGGGAGCAATGGGTCCTCCCCTCCCGTACATGGTAGGTTGGCATAACTCCTTCATCGTTCGGAGATCAGGAGCTACATTTTGATTAACGTGAGGAGGGTTGGGACCGGGAACGGGTGGTCCTTGATTAACAGTCATATTACGTAACTCGGGTACGTTTCGATTACGAAGTCGTCTTGGCTGAGAACGAGTGCGCATGCACTAAAAATCAAAATCCAAAAAAAAAGAAAAATAAATTTGAAAAAGGAAAATCTTTTTGGTTTTTATATTTAATAAAATTTTTGAAAAACAATTTTTTTGGTAACCGTCCCGTCAACCGGTGCTCGGTAGCTCTCAAAAGTACGCGCAATGAAGCAGGAAAGAAGAGTGGATCTTTCTTCAGTCTGCAATTTAATGTCAAGACTTCCTTATACCCCGTGTATAGGTTGTACATTCAAGGTGAGCCGACGTAACAATTGACGTTTCGATTTCTTTTGTTGGTTTTTTAATTTTTATGGTTTTGTAAACACTCTAGGAAGAATGTTTTGGTTTTTTAGATGTTTTTGGGTTTTTGAAAAAGAAATATTCACAAAAACAAAACAATAACTTCACTCAGGGAAGGATCTTCAAATACACGCGAATCGAGACGAAATTAGAAACTCGCTGCATGCCCTCCCCGGCAGCGGCGCCAAAAATTGATTCTTGGAAAGAAACCAATTATAGTATTTGTAGTATTCAGTAATTCAAATGTATTAGATTTGAATCCCCGGATCGTTCCTAGCGAAGGATAAATGGAGTTTTAAACTCACGTCACGTTATTCGGGATTTGAATGGTTTTAAAAGGGATTTTGGAGATTTCTAAACTAAGGGGCAAGCAAAAGTAATGGGAATCAATTAAAATTACTAAATCTATGGTGCAAACAAGATATTACAACTAAGGGTGCAAATTAAACTAAAAACGCAAATTACGATATTTATAAAACGTACACTAAATGCAAATTAAGCTAATTTAATTTCTAAAAGTGAACTAGTATTTTTCTACAACTAAAAATGTTATTTAAAAGTTATCTAAAATTTAAAACTAATTTTTTTGGTTTTTCTTGATTTTATATGAATTAAAAACTATTTTTGGAGTTTTAAAATAGATTTAAAAAGCTAAAAATTATGAAAACTTACAAGAAAATTACAATAATATTTTTCAAAAATCTAAATTAACTAAAAATTATTTTTAAAACTGGAATTATATTTTTCTAACTTTTTATCTATTTATTATGAATTTAAAACTAATTAAAACTAATTAAATGTCAAGAAAGTACTATTTTAACTAAGAAAAATCTGGAAAAGTATTTTTTATGACTTTTTGATTTTTCTAAACCTAAGAAAATTAAAATTATTCCTGTGAACCTTTTCTGATTTATTTCAATAAAAAGCTATTTAAAAGAGTAAAAACTGTATCTAAATCGAGAAAAATAGTAAATGGCTAAGGAAAATTATGAAAAATTTCAGATAAGTTCTAGATACTACTAAGAAGCTATGAAAATTATCAAAAGCTACTAATGATCACAGATTAAGCTACTTGATTACTAACTATTTAGGAATAAGCTAGTGAAAATAAGCTAAAATGCACAATAAGCACTCAGAAGCTAAAAGCAGTTAAACTAAGCTAAATCCACTAAATTCAACCTAATGCAACTAATTTAAACCAAATAAGCACTAGCTAGAAGCAATTAAGCACTAAAAAAATTCCTGTAATCAATCAGCTAAAGTCCCCTGAAGTACCTACTTGCAGCTGAGATAACAACTGCAAAATAAGCACTAAGTGAAATCTTCAAATTGGAAACTCAAATGGACCTGGTAAAGTGCTTAAATACCAAAAATGAGCTTTTGAGAACTAGTTATGAGCTTTTGAGAAGCTATTTAAGAGACTGATTTGGACTCAATGTATGCTGAGAGTTATGACACAAGACAATATTTGGAAAACTGACCCACTTTAAGCCCTGATTAAGCTGTTTTAGAAAAATCACAAAAATAATCTTAATATTTTGAGGAACACCACCAACCAGAGTACCTAAATCCAAAATTGCAACAGAATTGGACTTAAAATAAGGATTTTAAAATTGCAAAAGTGACAGCAGTTTGAGAGTGAAATGGAGTTTGACTTTTTATGAAAACTTTGCTTTTTGACTTTCATTAAGTTTGATTGATTCCTTTTTCTCCTAAATGATGTTTTAAGCTGTTATGAGACTAAACTAAGCTAACCTAACTTATTTTACACCTATATGTAAGCTGATGCTAAACTTATTCTTAACTGATGAGAATTCTAAAATGGATTAAAGATCAATTTGACTTTTTAGACAAATGCTAACTCAATTTTATGACTGCAAACAACTATTAACACCTAAATAATACTGACTGCACTAATACTAACCACTAAACTAACCTCTAAGGCAAATTTAACTGTTGATCCAAACACCTCTTAGCCAACTGATATGAACTTTAACAAGCCAAATCACAAATTTAAGCTACAATTAACCTCAATACAGATTCAGTTAATCAACTAAGAGCTTGTGAATGATATTTTGACAGCAAATTCAAACAAATACTACAAGCTACCAATAATCATAGATATTATCAGTTTAAGTGCAGAATTGAGATTTAAGCCAAATGATGATCTAATCTAACACACTGAGCTAACAACAGTTCTAAATAAGCCAAACAAGCAATTATAAGCTAATTTAAATAGTACTACACTAATGGAACAGTAAATTACAAAATTGAGCTAAAAATTAGAGAAAACTCAACTTAGGATCCTAGCTGAACAGGGATCACCAACTTAATGGCAGGTACAAGCTCTCTAGCTTACAAATAAGCTAGAGTAAAAGACCATCTGGCCAATCCCTTACGACCACTTCGAAGCTTTCCACAAAATGCAAAGGTATTGATTATTTGGACTGATTTGAGTGAATTGAATGAAAAACTGATTATGAACCTAGATAAGACTTACAATAAGCTATATCAAGCTTATATAAGCTTATTCAAACAGTAACCAAAGCTTAATGAGGCTTTAGAAAAGATTTGGACATATTTTTTATTTTTCAAGTATTTTTAGATTTTTTAGTGATTTTTGATTTAAACCAATAACAAGTTGTAATTAAGGTGAATTAGACTAGAATAGCTTAAATGAGAGCTTATTAGGAACTTGTATTAATCAAAACAGTAAACAAGAGATATTGAAGATTTGCATAAGAAAATGAGCTTCTATTAATTTGAAAACTGATTACAACTGAGATAATGAAATACAAAATTACTTAACTACTTGAAAACATTTTAAAAACAGAAATTAACACTACAAATCACTACTAAATTCTACACACTTGTGAGTGAAAAACTGAGGGATATTTATAGCCAAGGTCTTCAGAAGCTTCAGGAAGCATGGAATTTGTGCTTCTTTGCTTGATTCTCCACCCTTGATCATCATCTCATCATTACATCTTTAATCTCGGCCCTCCAATCCATTTGATGACATACCATCAGCCAATAGGAATGCACCTTGGCACACGGATTGCCAAGGTGGCATTCCCATGTGTCAGAATTTGTCAGCAATTAGACTGATTTGCCCTTAATCTCAGTAATTGGTGAATGGGATAAATTAGGGTTCTAGTAATCTGGGTAAAAGGGGAAAAATAGCGCGGGTTATTTTTTTGGTTTTTTTATTACTTTTGACTATTTGACCGGTGATAAATGATGGGGTTCAAGGGATTTTTGGCAAGGGTCTTGTGTGGGAAAGGTCCAAATGGAATAGGTGACTGGGCAGAATAAGTAAAAGGGTTAAATATAGTTTTTGGACTCTTGGATTTAATTAAAAGGTTTAAGGTTTTATTAAAAGGGTATAAAGTGTAATTTGTGAAAATGAAAGGGTAATTAAGGATATTTGGGTAAAATGGACACAAGGGTGTATTTTGTAACTGTGGGAAAGATGAGGGACCATTCTTGACATTTTTGAAATTTCAAGGGTAGATTCTGACACTTTGCAAAACTTGAAGGACTAAATCCGTAGTTTCTTCAAAGTTGATCCATTCTTACAAAAATTATCCTTTGAGCATCAAGAACTTCAAATTTACTCCTTTTGCTTTCCCGGCTTCAGCTTTTGCACTCTCTTCCTTCTCGTGCTCGGTTTTTGTCTGATTTGTCTTTCTTTTGTGTGTTTTGCCATATCCGTACCTGCACATGCATAAACTCAAGAAACCAACAAATATTAGGCATAAACGGCTCTTTTCTGGTTATTTTGGGTCTATTTTGGTAAAGAAATGGTATGTGTTTTTGCACATACCACCATCATTAACAAGCTTGAAAATCTTAGTCGAGATATGCTAAAAATCAGAGAGACTGTTCATGCCATCCAAGTAGGTTGCGAAAGCTGTGGAGGAGGACATCTCACCAAGAATTGTCCTCACATTAATGAAGAAAACACAATCGAAGAAGCTAAGTATGGAGAAAACCGACCGTTCTATGGGGATAATAGGAATAATAATGGGTATCGTGGAAATTATAACCGTGGGCCTTATGGAGAAAAAAGGCCCAGCATTGAAGAGACCATAAACAAATTCCTGGAAAGTTCAGCTCAGAAGCAAAAAGAACAAGATAAATGGCTCAAGGATTTCCAGGAAAACACAAATAAAAATATCTCCAGACACGACACAACCCTAAAAAACCTTGAAGCCATGGTGGAAAAGCTTAGTGCAGAGATAGAGATAAGTAACATTGAACCTGAGGGGACCAAACCTATGGTGGTATGCAATGCCATTTTTGCTGATGTTAATTCTCAGGAAGTAATTGAAGATTTTTATTCTCCAACTGAAAATTTAGAGAAATCGACTGTTGACAAACAGGTGCAGTTACGCCGTAACTATTTTCCTGAGTTACGGCGTAACCATGATTCAGAAAGCGTAAAAAGGTCAGAGAAAGGGTTATTTTCGGTTAAAGATATTAGCGCAGATGGGTTAGTCGTTCTATGTTCAGTTGGGAATCATGAAGTCTTGGAGGTAGTGGATTTTGGGTCTAGCATAAACATCATGCCACTTTCCATATTCTTAAAACTCAAATTGATCCATCTTTGGAAAACGGATATAGTGATTGAGATGGCCAATTTGACCAAGGCTATTCCTTTAGGAATTACATGTGGTACTTGTATTAAGGTCGATAAGTTTGTTTCAGCTCTGGAATTTGTGGTTATGGACATGGAGGAAAACACGAAGGACCGTTTGATTCTTGGTAAACAATTCCTTGACTCATTGGGATACTATGGTGATAGAGTAGAATTTAAAATGGATAAAACTTTATGCCATGAGCAGGATGACATAATGACAAGCGAGGAACCAAAGGAGATTCAAGTGGATTATTCTGATAGGTTCCCTCCTTCACATTTTGGCCATTTACAGGGAACCGAGTCAAGTGATGATGACAACAGCGAAGGAGAAGATGATGATGTCCGGCCTTCGGTACCGAGTTATGTTGTTACTGGTAAACTTCACTGTTGTACTCCTGAGAGTTCTTTGATTGATGGTTCTAAAGTTACATTGCCTACAGGTTCTCCGTTTCAAAAATGTAATGGGGGAGGAGAATTTCTCATTCGAAGGATAAAAAAGGCAGCAGAAGTTTGGTGGTGTTGGGAAGACGAATTCCTCGATCCTAATTGGCTCAAACGCAAGGAATGGGCATGCTTCGACGAGGAAAGAAGAATGGAAATTGGATACAAGGGAATCTCATTTGAAAATTGGTTAAAATTAAAATTTGGAGCTGTCAAGCTAAAATGGGAAGTCGAGGCTAAATTTCGCTACGAATGGGCAAAGGCTAACTTTCTGCAAGAAAATCGATATTCCTTGACTCCGATTGTTCCTCCGTGTGTCTGGGACCAACCGTCTTCAAAGAAAAAATCAGACAAGGATGAAGTTGGCCAAGTCCAAAGGCCACCATAAAGCCCCAAGACTTTGAGTCTAACTTAAACACTCGTAGATAAAGAAAAGTGCTATTTCGGGAGACAACCCGAATTATCCCTTTTGATTGTTTTATTTCCTTTCTGTTGGGTTTTGTGTTTTTAACCATTTTTGCAGGAAAACGAAGAAAAGTTTTTTGATGCAGCATTCTGATCCAACCAGAGTTACGGCGTAACTCACTATCTTGGTTACGCCGTAACAGGCCTTTGTGCAGCAGAACTTGTCAGAAGCATTACCAATTACGGCGTAACCCCAGCTATGGTTACGCCGTAGCCACACCCCTGTCAGGTTTTGCTTAATTACGGCGTAACTCCTTATGGGAGTTACGACGTAACTACCCTCTGTAACACTTCTTTCATTTTAAACACAATAACCTTGTATTAGTTTTCAAATGAACTTTGTGGGTATGTTCCCTGTAAGCACTCACGAGACTACACTCGTCCACTTGGGACACCAAGTGGTTTAAAAGGCTTGTTGCATACGCTAAATGCAACCGTGATTCATATGAAAGTGAGTTAGATTTCTTTTTCATTTTTTCTTTTTCTTTTTTTTAGAAGTATGTTTGTCGGTAGTGTGATTTCAGGGATTGAAGTTTCTGATGGATGCTTATGCGAAGGCACGACTCTTTTCGTAGGCCTTCTTTCCTTTTGGAGCAAATTTTAGGAAAGTTCTCCCTCTAATTCTACTTTTCTCTTCACCTTTATTTAACGCTTAGTACAAAAGGGACTTTGTACAATTCAAGTGGGGGGACGGGAGTAGAATTATCTCTTGAACTTTATTTTGCTCTCGTTTTTCTAGTTTATTTTGAAAAATTATGCCATTTTTAAAATTTTGACATGTTTTTCTTAACCTAACTAGATTAGACCTTAGTCGAGCACATTATAACCCTTGATATTATATGGTGAGATTAGCCTTATCCGTTTCCAAATATTTACCCCAAATCCACCAAATTATGAGTGTGCCGGTAGCTTGTAAACTTTAGAACTTGGCCTTTACATAATTTCGAGACCATGGACGAGGTATGTTGAGTTAGCTCTATGTATTTGGACTTTTCAGTTTAAGAAGGCAGTATTATAGGATTATCACCCAAATAGCCTACCATTGTGTGTCTATCGATTAGTCACCTCGACTTCTCAATCCCCATGTTAAACCTTTTGTTGCACTCACCTTCAGTGCAAGATACCCCTAGATACACCCTTCTGAGCCATTCCTTTCATTTTGTTCACCCAACATATTGTTTCGATACACCATTACACCTTAGCCTACCCTGTAGTCTTTATTTGTAACTGGAAAGTCATTATTTGCCTAAGTTCAAGGTTTAAGTGGAAAGGTTCGGGAATCACGCTCTTGTCGATGACATATCCTTAAAGATCATTGAAGACCCCCCAAATTCTCATATGGTTCATCTCAAGTGGGGGGATGTTATGCTATTATGTTATGTTATTTAGTTATGAATGAAAAAAAATGAATGATTATTGTTATTCGAAAAAAAAATAGTTATTGTTA
Source organism: Chrysanthemum makinoi (assembly GCA_910596185.1). Classification (NCBI taxonomy): domain Eukaryota; kingdom Viridiplantae; phylum Streptophyta; class Magnoliopsida; order Asterales; family Asteraceae; genus Chrysanthemum; species Chrysanthemum makinoi. Next base: position 119,964,378 of record OU343223.1, on the reverse strand, counting down.
TAGTAAAAGTGCGATGTTATAAGCACTAGTGTTATGAGCTTAATATAAATTTAGTATCGAGGAGGTCACCTCAGTCACATTTGAAGAATGCAGTTGGAAGTGTGCCCATCATGACGTCCTATAATAGCACATCTACCTGATTATATCATGATCCGGTTTCTTCACTTCGAAACTTGAACTTTGGGAAAACGGTAAGTGGTGATGACTTAGTTGTAGATTTAGACTATTTGCTTGATTTTGTTTTACACCAATTTTATCCCATGTCTTATCCTACCCTTAGTCATGAAGCATGTCTAGGTGATGCACCGAGCAATCTTTGGTGTTGATGCAGGTTTTACTGACCAGGTCTTAATATTTATAGCGTCTCGCTATACCTATGGTCTACCCTAGTGCACTAACGGGCAGTGTACCAGGTCGAGTGTAGTGTAGTAAATGGTAAAGCCGAGGTCGTCCCAAGAGCTATGTGTGTTGGATTATTACTAAGTCTAATTGTCACAGAATAATAATGGTTTTGATAGGGATATAATTAATTAAACTACTAATGCAGAATAAAATAAAAGCAGATAAATGGGTAAAGGGAAATCAATAGAGGAATAGTGGTGCTAACCTAGCCAATCCTCCTAGCTAGTTATGTCTATGTCTACCTACTTCGAATTACTTCAGGTGGGGTCAAATTCGAGAGGACAGCATTTGGTCAATTCACCCTAACTTATCAGCAAAGATGCCACCACAGGAGAAATCAGGCGCACCGTCATAAGTCCTGTTGTTCCTGGTCCCCTAAGCCAAGTCATTAAGTACCGCTACATGCTAGATTCAAAATAGTGAGTGCCCGGCCGTTAGGAACTTAGACACTACACCCCCCAATTCTTAAGTTCATCCAAACGATAGGTGATCAGTTGGTCAAATCGCACAAGTAGAAAGGGTCGTCAGTTGGTCATATCTTACCCTTCCCATCTCAGTCCGCTCACCTAGGGTCAGTTGGTCATATCTCCTAGGCAATTGGCCTCTACCGCCATTCAAAACTACCAAATCAAGGGTGACTACCAAAGAACTATGCATGCATACACTTAGAAATAATTGTACAGAAGTAAAGGTAAACGCAAACAAAATAATTAAGGAATCATAACTAGGCTAGCACCAAAGGGTTCTTAGCCGCTCATATTAATCATGCAAATCAATTCAATATTCAAAGGTACGAAATAAATAAATTAAAAGTAAAAGAAATATAAAACGCTAAAGCTTACTGTAATGGAGTGACTTCTCCCTTGGAAACAGCTCTGTATGCTCCCCCAGACCTGCCTTTAGCTTTTTCCCACGTTCTCAGAGTGTTGTGTGTGGAATGGGATGATTAGAAATGCTGGAATTCGTGGGGTATTTATAGGCCAGGTCTGGGTTACGGCGTAACTAATAAAGGAGTTACGCCGTAACCTTCTATTTTTTTTGTAAATGTACTAGATCTGCTAGTTACGACGTAACCATATAAGTGGTTACGCCGTAGTCTTCAATAAACTCGGTTACGTCGTAAGTGAGGCAGTAGTTACGGCATAAATAACAGCGGCGTGGAACCTCTTTTGACCTAATGGAGTTACGTCGTAACCTTTGGGAAGTGTTACGCCGTAACCTCTTGATAAGTTGGTATTCAGGGTCACACAATAGTTACGGCGCAATGTGAGAGAGGAGTTACGCCGGAACTTCTTCAAAACAGGCATACTGTGATAAATCTTTAATAATGTTTCCATTTCCGCGTCTCTTTAGCTTCAATGCTCGTAATTTACCTGAAAGTGGAAAACAATGGAAAACAAGCGTAAATCCATATAAATGATATAAATAACGAGCATTATCGGGGGAAATTGACACTTAATATTCAGGACTATTTGATGTTATCAGGTGTCTTGGCCATGGATTTGGTCATGTATCATTGATTTTGTCCACTTTGCCGTGACATGTTAGTAATGACAAATCACCCTTAACCTTTGTCGTGTCTACCCATATTGCCTTCAAGAATTTTTTAGTCCTTAACTCTAGTGGTAGAGATTTATATAACCGGCAAGCTTATGATAGAATACATGCTATGACTGTGCAATGAGTGATCACCCCGAAATTGACACTTAGAATAGTTGAGAGATTTGAGTGTTTTGTTCCCATTTCGTGAGGTGTTCGGCTTTGTTTTATTCTAGCATAATGGATTTGTAAACTTATATTTTCCAGGTAATGGGAGATATCTTTTTAGGAATCTATCTAATAATGTCTACTTGAGGGCAAGTAAAGTTCAAGTGGGGGGATATTTGATAACATCAAATAGTCCTGAATATTAAGTGTCAATTTCCCCCGATAATGCTCGTATTTTATATCATTTATATGGATTTACGCTTGTTTTCCTCTATATTTCACTTTCAGGTAAATTACTAGCATTGTAGCTAAAGAGACGCGGTTGGAGATTTATTGAAGATTTATCATAGTATGCTCATTTTTATGCAGTTACGTCGTAACTCCTCTCTCACATTACGCCGTAATGATAAGGATTTAAAAGGTACACTTTTGAGGGGTCATTTAAGCCCTTAATCGACCACTTTTATATCCGTTACTGCTTATTTTCGTTCCTTTTCACTTTTTAGGTCTCTTGAAGGCAAAATGCTTGAATGATGCTTATTCGGACGAAAATGCGTGAATATGTGAAGAAAATGGCTAAAGTCAAGATCAAGACATTCATGCTATTGAAAACGCACCCGACGGCGTCACAAATAATGGGCGACACCGTCCCTCTAATTGCGACGGCTCAGAAGTGAAATTTCTATTTTGTACCTGACGGCGTCAGGCTTTAAAGAGTAGGGCGTCACAACTCAGACGGCCTAGATCCAGATTCAGACGGCGTCAGAAGATGAAGCCGACGGCGTCACAACCCCAACGTGACGCCGTCACAAAGTTGACTTGGTCAAGACGAAACCCTAATGGCGGCGATCCGAAGGCGTCACAATTAAAGAGTGACGTCGTCGCAGTTGTAACTCTATATATAGAATTCTAATTTTCAGACTATGAGGGAGGTAGAATTGTGGAGTAAAACCCTAAAACGATTTTTGGTTGTCTTGGGCAGTATCTTAGGGTTCTCATACCCTATTACACATCAAGATAAGTAATCTACTTCATTGATTTCATTATGTCTTCGATTGTATGTGTGTATGCTTGCATGTTTACCATGTCTGGCTAATTTACTTGTGTGTTTACTTAGATCTATGAAACCTAGTTATTGAATATTGATTGGTTGTCTCTTATCTTAATTGTAATTGGCTTAGGATTGCAATAGGCCATCGTTGTGTTTTTAATGCTTGAGTAATATTTGTGAACATTAGTTTATAATCGCCTAGAGTTGTTGTAGGCTAAAAATCCAAAGATAACCTTAGAGTTTGTTTATAAATCCTCGAGATTTTGTAGGCAATAACCTTAAGGTATCCTCAAAGAGTTAGGGAAAAAAGCATACCCTACGACCTTAGAAGACTCAACGCGTTAAGAATAAGGACGTGACAATTCAACCATCAATAAAATATAACTAGGGAGTAATAGTATCTAGGTGGACACATTTTTAATCATCATACGAGCACACATCAATTAGACATAGACTACCCCTTAGCTTAGTTAATTAGATAATTAGAATTGTAGAGTAATTGGTAGAATTACCACCCCCCAAATCCAATGAGATTCGTACCTTTAAACTTTCTAAAAGATATAAAAAAGATAAAAAAAAATAATCTTCCTCAACCCCAACCTTAGCGTAGTAATTTCTCACTAGCATTCCTATTCCCCTAGAGAACGATATCAATCCCGATGCTTACCCTAATACTACACTACAACGATTAGGTTTAATGCCTAGGTGGTTGAAAAACTTGCTCGAAGAAAAGGAAGTTTCCTTTGACCCCGAGCGTACGTTGTACGCGTATCAAGTTTTTGGCGCCGCTGCCGGGGAATAGAATAGCTAGTTAGGAGTCTATCTCGTTTAGGTTCCCTTGCTTGATTCCTATCAAGTAAGATTTTTTTCTCATTTTTAGCTTCCTCGTAGTCTATCCCCCTTCTTCGTGACCTTTGTTCATAATCCTATCACTTTTCATCATGGAAGGTGATAATCAACCACCACTCATCAACCCACCACCAAATGACCCGCCAAGAGGCCGCACTCTTGGTGAATACTCAAGACCAAGCAACTTAGGCTATAGGAACACCATTGAGCTCCCCGATCAAGATCAAACTACGGCCCTTCGATCCGATACCATCCGGTTGGTGCAAAACGGATGTGCATTCCATGGACTTCGTTCCGAAGATCCTAATCAGCATCTTAAGGATTTCCTTAAAATCGTTGATTCCATCGACGTCGATGCTACTACTCGGAAGACCACGCGCTTGCGTCTCTTCCAATTCTCTATTCGGGACCAAGCTAGTAATTGGCTTGAGCGACTTCCCGCTGGCTCCATCTCAAGTTGGGATGATCTCACCACTCGTTTCCTTGCCCAATTTTTCCCACCGGGGAGAACTACTAAGCTCAGGAATGAAATCTTGATGTTCCAACAACGTCAAGGTGAATCTCTCTACGAAGCATGGACTCAATTCAAGGACTTAATCCATAAAGTCCCTCATCATGGCATTGATCTTTGGCTTCAAGTCCAAATCTTTTACGATCATGTCAACTTCTCAACTAAGCAATCCATCGACCAAGCGGCCGGTGGTAAACTTAGTAATCTCACCGCGGAAGAATCGTGGGGTATAATAGAGGACCTTGCTTTCTATGACAACGAAAGTTGGAATGACGCCCGTGAGTTACCCAAAACCGTAAACGCAATCTCATTGCCTCCCTTTGACTCACAACCTTCCGACCGTAGGATGCTCGAGCTTGAAGATCAAGTCAAATTCCTAATGAGCTCTTACAAAAATCCTAAGTCTTCGCATCAAGTGAACAAAATCACTCTACCTTTTGAGTTGTGTAGTGGTCCCCACGATACTCGTGATTGCACAAGACACCCCAAACAAGCTTTTGTGGACTACGCCTCCACGCGTACCGACAGAGCGGGAGAGAAGTGGTACACTTTCAAGCCCGAACAAAAAAACTTAGGAAACTCCTACAACCCCTCATGGAGGAATCACCCTAACCTTGAGTGGAACCAAAATTCAAACCCACCCCAAAGCTCATCTAGTCCACCTAATACGTTCAACCCTCCAAACACCAGTAACTCCGCTAGTCTTGAGGCAATTGTGTCTAGATTCATGTCATCTCAAGAAACTCGATTGACTAAGCTTGAAGCCGATTTCAAGCAACGGCAAGGCGAGATGACAAACAAGCTCGACGCCCTCTTAAAAGCCTTCAATGACCGAGAAATTGGAGCGCTACCAAGTGACACTATAAAGAACCCAAAAGTGAATTCGATTTCATCAACTTCATGTTCTTGTTCACCTTGGGAGAGTGCATATCCATGCCCTTCACACCCAAAAGTTCATCCCGTTAACGCCATCAACACGGGTTCCAAGCGATCCCTCATGAAGTACCAAGGACCCGAACCATTGGTCCAACCAACTCTTGAGAAACCCATCAACCAAGAACCCAAACCTAATCTAGAGGAGGAGTACAAGGAACTCCACCAAGAAAAACCGGTTCTTGAAGTCTTGGCTCATGCACCTTATTACAATGCTTTAAAAGAAAAATATGAACGAGAATTAAAACTAGGAGAACGTGGGTCAGCATTTGTGCAAAATAAGTTACCTAAGAAGTTAGACGATCCTAGGCTATTCGTTCTTCCGTGTAGGCTTGGAAACTCCAAACCTTTCGACACTTTAGCCGACTTAGGATCAAGCATAAATCTTCTTCTGTTATCACTCCATAGAAGCCTTAACCTAGGCAAGATAGAGCCAATGGAAACCATCTTAGGTCTAGCGGACGGTAGTAATGCATATCTGATAGGGATAATAAAAGACATGGTAGTACACGTAGGTGAATTGACTCTTTTGGTGGATTTCCATGTGCTAGACATGAATAAGGACCCGACATGCCCATTGTTTGTAGGAAGGGGATTCTTAGCTACCGCTAGTGCCATCATTGATTGTAAGATGTCCAAAATAGTGGTAGGAGAAGGGAGTGCTAGGTCAATTTACGATGTCAAGAAGCATATCTACTACAAAGAGGAAGAAATTCCCTACGAGATCATGTTAGATAGAACGCCATCTAGACATGGACCTTGGATTAATAAAGATTTCATAGGTCCCCAATGACCTTTCTATCTAGAAGAGGCCTTTGTTAGTAATTCAACTTTCCATGACCAAGAATTGGCTAGGGATATAGAAGTGAACCCGTTCGAGGACGCCTTCGTATTTAGGAAGATGACCGAGTTCCTAGGAAGCTTGCCCGTTAATCTTATCATGAATAAGTGGAAAGTTGAGAGTGAAAAGCCTAAGCATAAGTGGAATTGGGATAGACCACCTAGTGATGGTAATGGAGAATGGCACATTAGGATGACGATCTATGACCCCGATGGAGAAAAGTTTGAAAAGGCATACCGAACTATGCGTACCACTAGGAACTTAAATAATAAGTTTGATCCTTATGACATTCTCGAGGATAAGCTTGCTTACATGGGTACGTAGGGGCACGACTTCGAGCCTAACTACAAGACTCATAAATAAAGAAAAGCGCTTCGTGGGAGGCAACCCATGCTTAATTGTTTGCTTGTTTGTGTGTCATATATCTTTTCATTGATTGTTTATTCTCATGTTTGAATTTGTGAAAATGCTTTATTTTGTCTTTAACCTCGTCTTAATTACATATAAAGGTATTTTACAAAAAGGATAAGTGTAGGGAAGATTACACACGTTTTTAAAAGAACGTGAACATGAAAATTACGATTATTGAAAAGATATATATGTGTGTTTGTTAGAGTCAAATGCTTGTATCGAGTCATAATGGATGTTTTGCAGGAATTTTTCCAGATTCTAAAGATATAATTTTTCAAGAATTTTTCCAGAAAAACGCAGCAGACCAGTTTCTGTCAGGATAACCTGACGGCGTCAGACTCGCTACCTGACGGCGTCAGGAGGAGCAGAAACAGCTTATCTTATTTTCTCTCGTTTTCTGTGCTACTTATAAATTTTTGAAATTTCTCAGGTCTTAATTTTCCAGAAAACCTGTAAACATCCATTCCACAAGCATTATATCCTAGTATACTTGAGTCATATATAGTTTTACAACCGATTTTACGTGAAGGTTTTGTCTGTTTTCTTAAGTGTGCAGGTTTTATTTATCAAGAAGAAGATACATAAGATTTTGATGGAGCTTTTCACGCATACATTCTTCTTGAAGAAGAATTTAACCACTACCTCACACGGATCCTACCGAGCTAATCAGGGGAGTATTAGTTTCTTTCGATTTTAATTACCTTCCATTACCATAACTTTGATACTTTCGGGGAACATTGGGGACAATGTTCAGTTTAATTGTATGGAGGGAAAATAAAATGGGAACTTTGAAACTATGCTTACCCTTGATTATATGTCTTGTCCAATTTCATTTGTGTAATAAACCATGAGAAATATCGGTTAGGGTAATTTTGGCACCAAATTTAAAATTTTTCATGACATGTAGGAGTGGGCCATTAGTCTTAATAAAGCGTCTCATGGATAGGAAGTTATATGACTAGAACAAAACCCTTTACCACTCAAATTCGACCCCAAAAATGTGAGGTTCGCCCCTAGATTTGTAGGAATTAAAGCATTCACCTTTAATGCTTCGAGAGTGTACCGGTAGTATAATAGATTCTAGAACTTGTTTTGTGATGCATTCCGAGATCGCTAGTGAGACTACACTTGTGTAGTTAGGAATAACTAAATGATAAGAGGCATTAGGATAACCCTTGTTTGATACCCGTATTATAATTACTTCTTCCACATCGATTGAGTAATTCCCCCACACCCTTGCGTTGTACTCATCTTTAGTACATGATACCCCTAGTTAACCCCTCAGAGCCTATCCTTTTCGCGGTTCTCATGATGTTTCGGTTTTCCGGAATATCAATGAAGAGCATTGTTTACAATCCACCCCCAAATGTACACCCAAATCGCCTTAGCCTACCTTGTATGCACTCACGTTTAGTGCATTATTGTTATCATACTAAACCCTTAGTTCAATTATCTAGTTGCTTGCATAAGTTGTTAAGTCGAGTCATATCCTTTGTACACAGTTTTGGGACGATTGGGACTCATGGGAAAAGTTAAATTTTATGAAGTGACGGGAAAGAACGTTAAATTCAAATTCCCTTTATTTACGTAATAATGTACTCCAAGTGTTTTGATCTTTTCAGTTCGGGTCAAATTAGTGTTAGAGTAATAAAAAGTCAAGTGTAGGGATGTGCCTATAAATCCCTTATATTTTGATGTTATCGTAGAGGATGGTAGAGTAAAAGTGTATGAAAAAAAAATCGAAAAAAAAGATTATTGAAAAAAAAAACATACGGGCTACCATCCTACATCTATCTTTTAATTTATGTATGTTTGTTTCAAAGTTATCTAGAGTTTAGAGTGTCGAGTCTTGGCTTAACAACGCCCTTCTTCTCATGCTTGTAACATAAAGATTTTTGACTTGCCACCACTAAATCGCCTATCCAACCAAACCCTTTGTTTCCCTACCATAAGCCTAACATTACAACCCTTTAAAAGACCTCTTAGATAGTTTCTCCTAGGTGCTTACGCCAAAGCGATGGAGGTTCGATCTAGTCTCAAGACTATGGTAATCTATGTACTAGGACCGGTTAATGAGTGTTTATCTTTCATTTCCAATTTGATATATTTCATATACACCCGAGAGATGAGAGTATCCAAACACCACTTGTGAGGTGCTAGTATGTAATTTCCGTGCTTGTTATGACTTTTGCGGGGCATATACTAGTTGTGAATTGTTCTAAACAAATGCTTCATGCCCCCTAACTTATAAATTAATTGGCCAAAAGTACATTTGCTTGAGGACAAGCAAATACAAAGTGTAAGGATATTTGATAAGGATTTAAAAGGTACACTTTTGTGGGGTCATTTAAGCCCTTAATCGACCACTTTTATATCCGTTACTGCCTAATTTTGTTCCTTTTCACTTTTTAGGTCTCTTGAAGGCAAAATGCTGGAATGATGCTTATTCGGACGAAAAGGCGTGAATATGTGAAGAAAATGGCTAAAGTCAAGATCAAGACATTCAAGCTCCTGGAAATGCACCCGACGGCGTCACAGATAAAGGGCGACGTCGTCCCTCTAATTGCGACGGCTCAGAAGTGAAATTGCTATTTTGTACCTGACGGTGTCAGGCTTTAAAGAGTAGGGCGTCACAACTCAGACGGCCTAGATCCAGATTCAGACTGCGTCAGAAGATGCAGCCGACGGCGTCACAACCCCAACGTGACACCGTCACAAAGTTGACTTGGTAAAGATGAAATCCTAATGGCGGGGATCCGACGGCGTCACAATTAAAGAGTGACGTCGTCGCAGTTGTAACTCTATATATAGAATTCGAATTTTCAGATTTTGAGGGAGGTATAATTGTGGAGTAAAACCCTAAAACGAATTTTGGTTGTCTTGGGTAGTATCTTAGTGTTCTAGATAAGTAATCTACTTCATTGATTTTATTATGTCTTCGATTGTATGTGTGTATGCTTGCATGTTTACCATGTCCGGCTAATTTACTTGTGTGTTTGCTTAGGTCTATGAAACCTAGTTATTGAATATTGATTGGTTGTCTCTTATCTTAATTGTAATTGGCTTAGGATTGCAATAGGCCATCGTTGTGTTTTTAATGCTTGAGTAATCTTTGTGAACATTAGTTTATAATCGCCTAGAGTTGTTGTAGGCTAAAAATTCAAAGATAACCTTAGAGTTAGTTTATAAATCCCAGAGATTTTGTAGGCAATAACCTTAAGGTATCCTCAAAGAGTTAGGGAAAAAATCATACCCTACGACCTTAGAAGACACAACGCGTTAAGAATAAGGACGTGACAATTCAACCATCAATAAAAGATAACTAGGGAGTAATAGTATCTAGGTAGACACATTTTAATCATCATACGAGCACACATCAATTAGACATAGACTACCCCTTAGCTTAGTTAATTAGATAATTAGAATTGTAGAGTAATTGGTAGAAGTACCACCCCCCAAATCCAATGAGATTCGTACCTTTCAACTTTCTAAAAGATATAAAAAAGATAAAAAAAAAATTAATCTTCCTCAACCCCAACCTTAGCGTAGTAATTTCTCACTAGCATTCCTATTCCCCTAGAGAACGATATCAATCTCGATGCTTACCCTAATACTACACTACAACGATTAGGTTTACTGCCTAGGTGGTTGAAAAACTTGCTCGAAGAAAAGGAAGTTTCCTTTGACCCCGAGCGCACGTTGTATGCGTATCAAGTTTTTGGCGCCGCTGCCAGGGAATAGAATAGCTAGTTAGGAGTCTATCTCGTTTAGGTTCCCTTGCTTGATTCTTATCAAGTAAGATTTTTTTTCTCATTTTTAGCTTCCTCGTAGTCTATCCCCCTTCTTCGTGACCTTTGTTCGTAATCCTATCACTTTTCATCATGGAAGGTAATAATCAACCACCACTCATCAACCCACAACCAAATGACCCGCCAAGAGGCCGCACTCTTGGTGAATACTCAAGACCAAGCAACTTAGTATCGTTCCTTTTCACTTTTTAGGGGACGGCGTTTAAGCCCTTATTTGATCACTTTTGTATCCGTTATTACTTAATATCGTTCCTTTTCACTTTTTAGGTCTCTTGAAGGCAAATTGCTGGAATGGCATTTATTTGGACGAAAAGGCGCGGATATACGAAGAAAATGGCCAAAGTCAAGAATCGAGCCACTCAGACTGCTGAAATACAAGGGGACGGCGTCAGGTTCTACAAGTGACGGCGTCAGGTTCTACAAGTGACGGCGTCAGGTGTTATTTGCGACGCCGTCGAAACACTTTTGTGACGATGCAGTAGCCAAATTGCTTATTTTCAAGTGACGGTGTCAGGCTTTAAAAGAGTAGGTCGTCGCAACTCAGACGGCCTAGATTTGATCCAGACGGCGTCAGATACTGAAGGGGACGGCGTCACAAGCATAAGGTGACGCCGTCGCAAGACTAACGTGGCCAAGACGAAACCCTAATGACAGTGACCCGACGGCGTCACAATTCATAAGGTGACGCCGTCGCGATTGTAATCTTATATATAGAATCCGAATTTTTCAGTTTTAGTGTGTAGTCTTTTGAAGTAAAAACCTAAACCGAACCAAGGCTGTCTTGTATAGTATTTTAGGGTTCCAAACCCTATCTTACACCAAGATAAGTGTTTTACTTCATTAATTCAATTATGTCTTCAATTATTTGTGTGTATGCTTGCATGTTCTCCATGTCCGGCTAATTTATTTATGTGTTTGCTTAGGGAATATGAAACTTAATTATTGAATATTGATTGGTTGTTTCTTATCTTAATTGTTAATGATCTAGTAATGCGATAGGTCATTCGTTGTGTAGTTAATGCTTGATTAATCTTTGTGAACCTTAGACTATAACGCCTAGAGTAGTTGTAGGCTAAACCATCCAAAGAGTACCTTAGAGTTAGAGTCTATAATTCCTAGAGATTTTGTAGACGAGACCCTTTGGTAGTTTCAAAGAGTTAGGGACAAACGCATACCCTACGACTTTAGACACACAACGCGATTAAGAATAAGGACGTGACAATTCAACCATCAATAGGAGATAATTAAGGAGTAAGAAAACCTAAGTGAACACATCTTTAAACCATCATACGAGCACACAATAATTAGATATAGACTACATACACCTTAGATTAGATAATTAGACAAGTAGAGTAATTGGTAGAAATACCAACCCCCAAATCCAAACCCCGAGATTCGTACCTTTCTAATTCCTAAAAAACATAAAAAGATAAAAAAAAATAATCTTCCTCAACCCCAACCTTAGCGTAGTAACTTCTCACTAGCATTCCTATTCCCCTAGAGAACGATATCAATACCCGTGGCTTACCCTAATACTGCACTACAACGATTAGGTTCACTGCCTAGGGTGTTATAAAACTTGCTCGAAGAAAAGGAAGTTCCTTTGACCCAGAACGACGCGTGTAGCGTTATTAAGTTTTTGGCGCCGCTGCCGGGGAATAGAATAGCTAGTTAGTATTCCACCTCGTTTAGGTTTCTTTTCTTGATTCCTATCAAGTAAATTTTTTCTCATTTTTTAGCTTCCTCGTAGTCTATCCCCCTTCTTCGTGACCTTTGTTCGTAACCCCATCACTTTTCATCATGGAAGGTGATAACCACCCACCATTCATCAACTTACCACCAAATGACCCGCCAAGAGCCCGTACTCTTGGTGAATACTCGAGACCAAGCCACCTAGGCTATAGGAACACCATTGAGCTTCCCGACCAAGCCCAAACTACGGCCCTGGGATCCGACACCATCCGGTTGGTGCAAAACGGATGTACATTCCATGGACTTCGTTCCGAAGATCCTAATCAGCATCTTAAGGATTTCCTTAAAATTGTCGATTCCATCGACCTTGATGCTACTACTCGGGAGACCACGTGTCTGCGTCTCTTCCAATTCTCTCTACAGGACCAAGCTAGTAATTGGCTTGAGCGACTTCTCGCCGGCTCCATCTCAAGTTGGGATGATCTCACATCTCACTTCCTTGCTCAATTTTTCCCACCGGGGAGAACCACTAAGCTTAGGAATGACATCTTGATGTTCCAACAACGTCAAGGTGAATCTCTCTACGAAGCATGGACTCGATTCAAGGACTTACTTCATAAAGTCCCTCATCACGGCATTGATCTTTGGCTCCAAGTCCAACTTTTCTATGATCATGTCAACTTCCCCACCAAGCGATCCATTGACCAAGCGGCCGGTGGAAAACTTAGTGATCTCACCGCGGAAGAATCATGGGGTATAATAGAGGACCTTGCTCTCTATGACAACGAAAGTTGGAATGACCCCTGTGAGTTGCCCAAAAACGTTAAGGCAATCTCCTTGCCTCCCATTGACTCACAACCTTCCGACCGTAGGATGCTCGAACTTGAAGATCAAGTTAAATTCCTAATGAGTTCCTACAAAAATCCTAAGTGTTCACGCCAAGTAAACAAAGTTTCTTCCTCATGCGAGCAATTTAGTGACCCACATAACACTCATGCTTGCACAAGATTCCCCGAACATGCTTCCGTTGACTACGCGTCCTCGCGTATTAATGGAACGGGAGGAAGATTCCCTACAACACCCGAACCTAGGACTTTCAATGATACCCGAGAAGCATGGAAGAACAAGCCCGACTTCTATTTGGAGGAAAACCAAGGAATTCACTTCCAATGATTTCTCATGGCCCCCATCTCATGGCCCTACCCAACAAAGCATTGAGGGGATGTTGCAACACCTAGTCGCATCCCAAGAAGCTCAAATTGCTAAGCTCTCGGATCGTTTTAACCAACAACAAGCCAATATAGAAAGGAAGATAGATAACCTCTTGAAAGCCATGACTAATAGTGATAGGAAGGTTAATTCTATCTCAACTCCCGAACCTTCCGGTGTAGAGATTAAAGACCCAAGTAAGTTATCTAAGCACGTTCAATTCGTCAATACCATCGCCTTAGTGAAACCTAATAGAACAAATGACGAAGCGAACCATGAGATGATACTTGAGGTTAAGGAAACACCGACGAATGAAACAACCGAGGAAGTAAATGAAGTAGACAATGACTATTTCAATAAGTTTCCTACGAAAGAAGAACTATCTCGCCACCCTCACTTAGTGTGACCTCCATCACATGCGTTAGGAAAAGCCCTAGAATCAAGTTTGGGAAACCTTGGAATCTTAACATACCATGTTGCATAGGGCACCTTTTCGGTGGCAAGGCCTACATTGATCGCAAGTCCCCAATCAATATAATGACTAGCACCAACTACAATTGGGTAATGAAGAAGCCTATCCCAACTAGGCAAGACCCCGATAATCCTAGGTATAGTTGCAATTTTCTTGGTAGAGTTAAGGGATTGCCCGTCCATGTAGGTAGTTTCATGTTTCCTACGGATTTCATAGTGGTAGATGATATTAGTACGGCCATAGATCGGCTTGTCCCCGTTATTCTAGGAAAACCTTTCATAGAAAACACCGGGATGACTTATTATCCCTCATTAGGAACAGTGCGATTCAAGGATGAGACCGATGATGTAGCTTGCCAAATGCGGTTTAAGATTGAAGTTTCATCACTCTCCAATGATGAAAAGGAACTTAAACTATCGGTCTATTATAGGAATGAGGAAGATAAGGAGAGGGGAGTAGATTATGTTATGGCCAAGATTATAGGTTTCTATAAGGATTGCTTGAACTTAGGACCAGAATATAGGACCAATTAGGGAGAGGACGACCTCTTAGAAAGGTGCACTATAGGGCACTTTTACAACATGGAACCCCCCAATGGAGACCGTCATAACGAAGAAGGTGACGGTAATGAAGTCACATAGGAGCACGACTACGAGTCTAGCTACAAGACTCATAAATAAAGAAAAGCGCTTCGTGGGAGGCAACCCATGCTTAATTGTTTGCTTGTTAGTGTCATATATCTTTTATTGATTGTTTATTCTCATGTTTAAATTTGTTAAAATGCTTTATTTTGTTTTTAACCTCGTCTTAATCACATATAAAGGTATTTTACATAAGGCATAAGTGTAGGGAGGATTACACACGTTTTCAAAAGAGACGTGAACATGAGAATTGCAATTAATTAAAAGTTATATATGTGTGTTTTTTCGAGTCAAATGCTTGTATCGAGTCATAATTGATGTTTTGCAGAAATTTTTCCAGATTCTAAAGATGTACATTTTCCAGAATTTTTTTTCAGAAAATCGCAGACCAGTTTTGTCAGGATAACGGCGGTCGGATCGCAACCAGCGCGTCAGGAAGGAGTAAAAACAACAGATTACCTTTTTCGTTTCTGAGCTACTTATAAATTTTTGGAATTTTCCAGGTCTTAATTTACAAAAATTCTGTAAACATCCATTCCACAAGCATTATATCCTAGTTTAGTAGAGTCTTATATATATTATTACCGCCGATTTTACGCGAAGGTTTCGTTTGTTTTCTTCAAGTGTGCAGGTTTAATTTACTAAGAAGAAGATACATAAGATTGGAAGGAGCTTTTCACGCATACATTCTTCTTGGAAAGGATTTAACCACCACTTTACACGGATCCTACCTAGCTAATCAGGGGAGTATTAGTTTCTTTCATTTTTAATTACCTTCTATTATCATAACTTTGATACTTTCGGGGAACATTGGGGACAATGTTCAGTTTAAGTGTAGGGAGGGAAAATAAAACGGGAACTTTGAAACTATGCTTATCCTTGATTATTTGCTTTGTCCAATTGTATTTGTGTAATAAACCATGAGAAAATGTCGGTTAGGGTAATTTTGGCACCAAATTTTTAATTTTTCATGACATATAGGAGTGGGCCATTAGTCTTAATAAAGCGTCTCACGGATAGGAAGTTATATGACTAGCACAAAAACCCTTTACCACTTAAATTCCACCCAAAATGTGAGGATCACCCTTAGATTAGTAGGAATTAAAGCATTTATCTTTAATGCTTAGAGTGTGAACCGGTAGTATATTAGATTCTAGAACTTGTTTTGTGATGCATCCCGAGATCGCTAGTAAGACTACACTTGTGTAATTAGGAATAACTAAATGATAAGAGGCATTAGGATAACCCTTGTTTGATACACGTAATATAATTACTTCGTCCACCGGTTGAGTAATTCCCCACACCTTTCGTTGTACTCACTTTTAGTACATGATACCCCTAGTTAACCCCTCTGAGCCTATCCTTTTCGCGGTTCTCTTGATTTTTTGGTTTTCCAGAATATCAATGAAGAGCATTGTTTACACCCCAACCCCAAATGTACACCCAAATCGCCTTAGCCTACCTGTATGCACTCACTTTTAGTGCATTATTGTTATCACCCTAAACCCTTAGTTCAATTATCTAGTTGCTTGCATAAGTTGCTAAGTCGAGTCATATCCTTTGTATACAGTTTTGGGACGATTGGGACTCATGGGAAAAGTTAAAGTTTATGAAATGACGGGAAGGGAACGTTAAATTCAAATTCCCTTTATTTGCGTAATAATGTACTCCAAGTGATTTTATCTTTTCAATTCGGGTCAAATTAGTGTTAGAGTAATAAAAACTCAAGTATAGGGATGTGCCTATAAATCCCTATCATTTTGATGTTACCGTAGAGGATGGTAGAGTAAAAGTGTATGAAAAAAATTAGAAAAAAAAAGAAAAAAAAGATAGAGTGTTGAAAAAAAAATAATAAATAAATAAATAAATAAAAAATACTGGCTACCATCCTACATCTATCCTTTAAATTTATGTTTGTTTATTTCAGTTATCTAGAGTCTAGAGTGTCGAGTCTTGGCTTAGCAACGCCATTCTTCATATGCTTGTAACATAAAGATTTTTGACTTGCCACCACTAAAAAGCGTATCCCACCAAACCCTTTGTTTCCTTACCGTAAGCCTAACATTACAACTCTTTAAAGACCTCTTTGATAGTCTTTCCTAGGTGCTTACGCCAAAGCGATGGAGGTTTGATCTATTCTCAAGCCTATGGTAATCTATGTACTAGGACCGGTTAATAAGTGTTTATCTTCCATTTCCAATTTGATATATTTCATATACACCCGAGAGTTGTGAGTATCCAAACACCCCATGTGAGGTGCTAGTATGTAATTTCCGTGCTTGTTATGACTTTTTGCTGGGATTATATGTGTTGTGGATTGTTTTAAACCAATGCTTCATGACCCCTAACTTATAAATTAATTGGCTAAAAGCACATTTGCTTGAGGACAAGCAAATACCAAGTGTAGGGATATTTGATAAGGTTTTAAAATGTACCTTTTTGAGGAGTAATTTAAGCGCTTATTTGATCACTTTTGTATCCGTTATTACTTAATATCGTTCCTTTTCACTTTTTAGGTCTCTTGAAGGCAAATTGCTGGAATGGCACTGGACGAAAAGGCGCGGATATCTGAAAAATGGCCAAGAGTCAAGAATAAGCCACTCGAGGCTGAAATACAAGGGGGCGTCGGGTTCTACAAGTGACGGCGTCGGGAGTTCTAGCGACGCCGTCAGAAAACACTATGACGTGCAGTAGCCAAATTGCTTATTTTCAAGTGACGGTGTCAGGCTTTAAAGAGTAGGTCGTTAAACTCAAACGGCCTAGATTTGATCAGGGCGTT